>OZ020180.1:82876879-83536635 GCA_963971135.1 Stenus bimaculatus
TGGAGAGGCAAGGGGTAAAAAAAATTGTCAAAATCGCATTTTTTTACAAATTTTTTTGCGCGATTAAAATTTTGAATTTTTTTTTCGAAATTGAAAAAAGTCAACGAGTCGCATAGTTGTTCTTGAAAATCTCATTCCAACGCATATTTTAGTTAGACGATAGGATATGTCGTTACCTTACAGCGATTATTTTGGTTCCTTGGGGGTTGAAAAAACCCAATTTTGATTTTAATAAGTCGGTGTGAGGTGAAATAAAAAGATAGAGATTTCAAAACTTCAAACCGACCTCGTTCGATCAATCTTCTTGCAGGTCGCGCGTAGCGATTTTTTATTTTTGGTCCCGTTTTGTCCCCATTTCCTCTACCAATTTTCTCTACGCGCCGTTTTTTATCGATGTTTTTCTACGCTTGTGGAAAAAAAATTCCGACGCCGCTGGACGCGCCGAATAAAACCAATAATTTTTCTGAATATTAACGGTATTTTAGCCACAATATAAGCCTCGTTTCGTTAAAATCGGTCCAGTCGTTTGGTAGGTATGATTTTTTTAAATTTGGTTAAAAAATGTCCAAAATTGTACCCCGATTTTCAAACGTCAGAATATGAGATACCAACAAAGATTTCGAAAAAAATGCTCCGTCATGGGTACATAAGTCTGTTTCCTCTTTACGAAAATGCCATTTTTTCCTTCCGGCTGCAGTCAAAAACTAAGCAATATTACCTTTTTGTTTTTTTCGCTAAAAAACTCGACATTTTGACGTTTTCAAAGAAATATTCGCCCTCGCCACAGGATTAACCTAGGAGGGTCGGAAATTTTGGATATAGTAAATCAGGATGTGGGAAAAAAGGGGGCCCGATTTTGTCGTTTCGATTCTGAACTCGGCGAAGCTACGATTTTTCAAAGTCGGCACGGAGGATGCTCGAAAAAAACCGCCAAAAAATTGACTTTTCGGGAGCGCTTTTGAAAGCTTTCCCGTCGTTTAGAGAAAATCCATTCCGATAGGATTATAAAACAAACATTCCCTTTTAATTCGAGACCGGGTTTTTGAAATTTGGTTAAAAAATGTACCCGTTATCGTGAATATTAGACGATTATGAATTTACTATTATGTAGGATATTATCACAATATTGTCTTAATATCGTGTTTCCAGTTATTATCAATTGCACGTTTTCTTGGAGGAAGTTTCGAACGCGTCCATTTCTTGTACTACAGCTTAAATCCACTTATGTTTGTCAATTCGTGTTGCAATTTCTCAACGTTCTTACTTACATTTTCTACAAAAGTTTCTGCGTGCAGTATCAAGATGGCGTAGCCTTCAAGGTATTAGGCAATTGTTGGAGGATTTTCGAAGTTCATTAGATTTATTAGAGATTTTTATTTCCTTCGCATTTTCTTATTCTGAAATTTCATCGTCCTTACTTGATTACGTTTCTTCTTTCTTCTCGTCCTCTTTTGGTGTTTGTTGCAGAATTAGAGAATCCTTTTCTTCGCTTGAAAATTGTGATGAATCCGTTCATCGGCGTAAATCGAATCGGCGCAAAACCACGTTTACCTGTTCTTTTAACTAAAATTTCCATGTAATTTATGTAGGTCTTTTAATTATTATTAATTTGTAAGTGAATAATGACTATTCGTATTTGTACCTATTATTGGACTTTGGCTTCTGAGGCCATCTATTGGTTCGAATTAAAACTATTAAAATAAACTTATTACTTTAAACCGTTTAACGCCAACATGAACATTATCATAGTGCAGTAAGTATAATGGTATTAAGGAAATTAGGTGAAGTCATATAAAGATGCATAAAGAATATTTTATTGCACACCGACTGAAAGTAATCTATGTGAATGAAATCGATTGTATTCTAACACATGTAATATCAGTTTTATTTTTAAAATATATTTTTGAGTTATTGTATTTTCAAAATTATATTAGAAGCCTGAAGGTGGTTCAAAAACTGAAAGTAAAAAAATATTGTATTCCAAAATTTTTATCATTTATTTGATTTTATATTTAAATGTGGACTAACCTGCACGAAAATCCAGCATATTCGAGTTCGTTTTGTAAATACGATTTTCTATTTCACTCTTACACACTGCAGGTATAGGACTCGTTCATAAGTGCAAGCGAGAGAAAAGTCCTGTTAACAAAACGAACAGACGCTACCAGATTTTAAGACTTTAAACAATCTTTTGGTAAATTTAAGTACTAATTTGAAAAACTTTTAGTATTGGTCATGAAAAATATACAGCAGGAATTTTTAAGGAAAATCTTTTTTTTACAAAATTTTAATTATAAACTTTTAGAAATTCAAAAAAAAATATTGTAAGTTTTAATGCAAATGCAAAGCTTTCTTAGTAGCTTACAATAAAAATAAAAAAGTTATGAAAATATGTTCTTATTTTTTAATTAATAAAGTTTTGTTATTAAATACATGCATATTTATTAATTATAAATATTCATAATGATGGTAATTTATTGTTTATTTTTGTTATTAGCATAATATTGAATATAAAATAATTAACTGTAAAATACTAAACGTTAAATGATTGTTAACATGTGCAAAGATTGTAAAATTAACTTCTATAATAACGTACACATGACAACTCATTAAAAACATTATTAGTTTATGGTGTTGTTAAATTTAAACGTTAATTATATGCATACATAATATATTAATTATTAAATTATTATACGCTATCATCAAAATAGTGATATGGTATAAACACCTAAAATACTACTTGAGAGTTTTATACAAGTGTCCAGAACAGTACTGTAATTTTTGAGTTAAAAAAAATTTATGAAAATTTCTTCTGATTATTTTTACGACCTCCCAAAAATTTTATTTTAGGATAATGAAATAGATAGATGACGAAATTCTAAAATTAAAGTCGTCAAAAATTTTTTTTTGTGGGTTTTACACGAAAAAAGTTATTCAACTCCGGATTTCAAAATGTCCGAAATTCAACCGGAATCGCACCAAATTTTAGTATGTTGTGAAGGACCAAATTTAGAAAACGGTGGATTTGACCTGTCTGAACCTATTTATTAAGGGTGCCGAGATACAACCAGTTTTGTATTTTCGCCCCGAAATCGGTCTTTTTTTACGCGGGCCCATGAAGATGGTGCCACTTTTCGTCCGATTTTAAAAATTCAAGTTCCATCGTAAAGGGGAATGTTTATTCTAAGTGGGGTACGAATTTAAAATTTTTCGAAGCATCCTAAGACTTTCAAAAAAAAATCCGAAATCGATCGATTTTTTTGCTTTTTTTCCAGTTTTCGGCGGCGACAACTTTAAAAAATCGCACCCCTGTCCGGTTTTCAAAGGAGACGACGAAATTTGGCCGTAACCATTTTTAAAACAATGCTTTACCTTGAAACAAGCGCTTATTTTAATATCTTCAGTACTTTTGGCGCCCTCAAATTCGTGGTTTGATCTTTTAAGCTTTTTCGACGCCGACTTTGAAAATTCGTAACTTTTAATAGGGACCAGATATGACAGTGAAATATTTTTTATTTTGCTTATTACATTAATACTTACTAGTGACAAAATCAACACTTCTAAATTTTTACCCTGGACTTCAGAAAAAATTCGAACGTAAAATGTTCAAAAAATGGTGCCTGATGCGGTCGGACTTTTGAACAACTCGGGGCCAGTTTTAAAAAATTTTACTTCATTTTCCTGAGAAGGATTAATTTCTACATGGAATAGCCTATTTTTTATTTTCAAACTCGAAGGGGTTAGTACGTTATGCATAAATAAATTCAAAACTTTAATTTTAGGAATAAGCGGTTCCTGTCGGGCCATTTTTTAACCGATTTTCAATTTCAAAAGCTTAGTCGAATGTATTTTTCGAACCAAAACCGCCCACGCATAGGGTTTTCTGAATTTTGAAAAAAACAACGAAAACATAATTTTTTTAAAATCGTATTTACAAAAATCGCATTTTTTGACGCGTTTTGCTCTAATCAACCCCTTAAATTGTTTTTCATCCCCACGTAATTCACCCTTCTTGAAAGATTTTAAGGTCAAATTCATGACAAAAAAAGACTGACTTTATTATCTCTTTTCGTTTTCGAGTTATGACTGAATATGTAGCTAAAATAGCAAAATCTTCTTTTTGAGCCCATGAAAATGGTAGTTTTTTTCGTCCGATTTTCAAAATTCGAGCGGTATGGTAAAGAGGAATATTGATTCTAAGTGGGGTTCGAATTTTTAATTTTTTAAAACACCTTAACACAGTGAAAAAAAATCCCCAAAATGGTCGATTTTTCATGCTTTTTTTCATGTCGTCAGCGGAGTCAAATTTGAAAAATCGCTGCACCGTGGGGTTTTACAGGAAACCGACGAATTTTGGCCTCTTTTATTCTCACATCCTGTAGATAGATTGTAGCCATTTTTAAATCTGCAGGCGCAATGGTGTAGCGTCACGGCGCCGAGACGCAAAGTGCACAAATTGGGGTCCAACTATGAGAAAATCTATAGAAAATCGATAACTGTAAAACAATGTCGGTTTTCTTATTCATATTGAAAATAAGGCCTATTATGGCGAAATTGCCGTTTTTTTGATATATTATTTTTTGTACACTTTTGGCCATGTTAAATTCGCTCTTCGTTTTTCGAGCAATTTCGACCCCAACTTAGAAAAATCGTATCTTTTGATAGGGACCACCTATAAGAGTCAAATATTTTTTATTTTGCTTATCACCTTAATATTTATGAGTAAAAAAATGAACACTTCTTAATTTTTTTCCTGACCTTCAGAAAAAAAATAATTCTCTTTATCGACCTTTTAGCCGAACAGGGGTGCAGACAAGAAGATTTACATGTAGTGTATGAAAAATAATGGTTTGTCTGATGTTTATCGAACAGGATTTTCTATTGCACTCTTTCACACTGCAGGTATAGGAACCGTTAATAAGTGGAAGTAAGAGAAAAGTCCTGTTTGTAAAACGGACAGAGTTTAGAATAACTGTTTGAGTCTAAGAAGTAGTTAAACGGTCAATGTACGTAGTTCCATCAAATCTTCATATTGAAATATAAAAACGTTGTTAAAATTCTTTCCTTGGTAGAAATTGAGTATTTATTAAAATATTTTACAGTACTAAAACAGAGTATTGGAATGTTTGAATAAACATAATTAGTAATTTTTGCATGCAGGTTTGAATGTAGGCAATTATCCGAAGAAGACTCGAATTGTTAATTAAAGAGTGAGGCAGACTGTAAAATCGAGTGTGCGGAAGTTCGGGAATTTCCATTTGGAAAGTAAAGGAGTGGACGTGACCTCTTCACCCCATGTTAAACGCAGTTGTTAATAAAACGAACTAATGATCCTTCCACTTCAGATCCTACGCATTAAAAAACATAAAGGGCATAAAAGCAACAAACTCGAGACTTGAGACCCTTTCATAATTAAAATTAATTTACAAAATTAAAAAGCAAATCGAAATTACTTCTCCGCTTCATATTTTCTATTATACATTTTTTAATAACAAGATGTTTTTACTTCACTTTTAAATCCTTCACCAATCTTGCGCAATTATGCTACGCGGCGTTTTCAAAATTTGCATTTTAGGCGGAATTACCTTTTTTACTGGATTACGTCTTTTACAGCGGGATTTATTCTACATCCTCCTGATTATTACTTCAAGCATGCTACATAAAATCTTATTATTATCATAACTTAGCCTCAACAACCGGGATTTACCTTTTTAGATTATTACTTTCTAAATTTACTAATTTAAATAAACAAAAAATAATCAAAAAACACACAGTACACATAAGATAAATGCTTTTGAAAAACGCCCCGTGAACTAGACAGGAACTATACAGAAGGAATGAGGAACCCCAAACACATGCCAAAAATTCTGTGTGTTTATTTCCAACGTTTTTGAGAGCTAAAAATTGGTATGAATATTCGGAACACCATTATAAATGAATTGTGAAAAGTCCCCATCGATCCCGTACCTGGAAAAAATTTTATTCAAGATCTTAAGTCTTAAAAATGGGTTTTTCGCGTTTTTCAGCAAAACGGTAAGTTTTATCATAAAATTAGGTCAGACAACAATTGTAGATCATATAATTGTCTATAAAAAATGTCTTAATACTTTTTTTCCGAAGAGCCACCGTTTCTGAGATATAACGATTATAAAAGTTGAAAAAGTTGTAATCTTCATAATATGCATAAGTACGCCACGTATACACATCACTGAAGCTGTAATACAAGTAAAAATATTTTTCTATCGGTCAATTTAAGCCATAAATCGTTCTAATCGGCCAACTGGTTTAGTCAAAGTTAATTATTTTCCGATTAATCAAAAATTTCATAGCAATTTCTTCGTCCAAAAGTGAAATTTTCAAATTTTCAACGGTTGTTCGGTCATAACTTCTAATCGAATAAAGATATCAAAACGAATCTTTTTTTGTGTGAAAGCCTACGCAAAAATCTTTAAGATAAGTCATCTTTCGTTAAAATCGATGAAGGGGCAGGGGGTAAAAAAATGTCAAAATTGCATGTTTTTACAAAGTTTTTTGCGCGATTATTAATCTGACGAATAATGTGCATATTATGGAGATTACAACTTTTTTAATCGTTATATCTCAAAAACGGTGGCTCTTAGGAAAAAAAGTATGAAGATATTTTTTATAGATAATTATATGATCTACAATTTTTGTCTGACCTAATTTTATGATAAAACTTACCGTTTTACTGAAAACGCGAAAAACCCATTTTAAAGACCTTTGAGCTCGAATAAAATTTTTTTCAGGTACGAGATATATGTGGATTTTTCAGCATGTGCACGTCTAAATTGACCGGACTATACTTAAATCGTAAAATATTGCATTGTGCAAAATTTACACAGCGCGCCCGCTCATGTAAAATTTTAGGGCGCGCTCATATTTTGAGCCAAGTAATCACCACCCAAAATATTCTTTGATGTTCTTAATTAGTGGTGCAATAAGTGTATCAATATTCGACCGCTGTTAGCATTAAGCTTAATTAGAATTTAGTTTCTCATTGGAAATTTTAAACCTCGTTCTAATTTAATTAAGTAATAAGCACAACCACACATAAGCCGCGCCGCGACCACAAATTCATTTATTAATGAAGTTTCACAAATTACGAATTCATAAATGTATGTATTTACGCAATGAATTTTCAATCAAGCGAATGCAAATAATTTGTATTAAAAATAAATTAGGAGCAAACATGGAGATGCGTGCGTTGTTTAATTTTTATTTCCATCCAGCTACAACTGATTGCAGGTTCATTTACATATTTTATAACGTTGTTGTGGTGCTGTGGTGCTGCGGGGTAGAAATTTCTCCAGGTTTTGTTTGTTGAAGTCACGCAACATTATTCTAATATGTTCTTTTTCGTCGCACAACCACCGCCAGCGGCCTAAACTTACAATTTACAGCCAAAATTTACATGTTTATTGCTGGGAAGAAAATACGTTTATTTAATTAATGTTTAAGTAGTGAATGGTGTGGGATTTCTAGCTTTTCACTTGCAACTCGGACGTGGATCGTGAATCTCGTTACTGCAGCTACTAGGAAATTCTAAAATTTTCACGAGATATCTCGGAGAATTATTAGGGTAATTTAGTCTGGCTCCACTAATTAAAAATTAAAGTTGGATGCGAAGGGACAAGTTTTTTTTTATAAACTTAGCATTAAAATGTGAGGGCTTTAATTTTCTACCCAGCTTGGATAGATACGAGGTGGAAATTTAATGATTTACTCACTGCGAAAACTCATTATCGGATGCACGGAAAATAAATCTTGTTACCAGTTTTTATACATATTTTACACCTTTATTAAAAATCATAAAAACATGATGTTTTTAATTCGACTAGATTAATGAAATTTTAGACGATTAAAACATTCTGCACTTTATTGGAAAAATCTATGTTTTTGGGACACTTAGTATACAATTATACCGGGTGATTATTTTAAAACGACCCATCTTTTAAATATTATGTATATTATTCAATCATATTTTACTTCGTATAAAATTATTTTATCATCATTCGAGTAAAGCCAATACTACATACTTAGATTTTTTGGGGGAGATTTAATAAAATGCTTCACAAGTTCTGTATCCTTGTAGAAATATTGAAAAATCGAGTGAATTTCCTTTTATTGGTGGCTATATTCGTAAGGTTGGCGATAAAAAAGGTCCGATGCACGCAAATGAGAAAAGGGTGTAAATTGCTTGGTTGGAAGTGCGAATAAATGGGAAAGGAAAAATGTCCAATTGGACACAATTTTATACATGATAAGGTTGCAGTTTTCAATCGTAAAACATGTACCTACATATAAACTAAATTAACAAAAATTATTTAAGCTTTCTACGATGTTTCGTTTAAAAGTTATAAATTTTTATATAAAATATGACATTCAAAAAAACAGGAATTCGTTCAGAAAATTTAAAAAAATTATTGATATTAAATTTTTTAAGGTACATTACCTAAAAATTTTTTACTTTTTTTGAGTTTTTGGGGTGTAAAAATTATTTGTGGGGGTGTAGTGGGCAACTAACCCCTCACGTTTCATCCATTTTTTATTATCTTTCATTTGCGGGGTCAATATTGAAAAAATTCGAAAAAAAAATTATTTGAGATATTTTTAAGGCTTATACAGGGTGTAAAAAAAATCGGCAACGCTCTTACCGCAACTAGAACAGTTCCAATTAAACTTAGGTAGTTCATGTGATCGTGTACGATACCGCCATTTCGGTATATGCCAAGATGTAGTTACTGATTGGACTGTCATGAGCAATTCAACTTTGTACGACTCGTACTCGTGCTGAAATCTAACCTTTAATAATCACCGTATGTGCATGAAACCGTTCCAAGCACGATGTTTTCGAAGATAGATTTCGGACGGTAAAAAGTTGACGCAAGCGCATTTACTCAATCCAATCAGTTTTGTTGAGTTTTCGCGATATTTAGAAAATTTGTTGTTGGAACAAACCTAAAACGGTTCATTGATTCGTTCTGCTAAATTACGGTTTATTGGTTCGGTCAATAAGACACCTAAATTTTCAACATTTTTATCATTTTTCTTTGACCTTACTTTTTAGTTTAAACTTTACATAAAACACCTAAAAAAATTGCATTAAATCATTAACTGTATTCAATTGTAAACTAATAATTTTTTTCTTTTTGTTTCAGGTATTGCATTGCATTCGTACTCTTGGGTTTTTAAGGTTAAGTACAATTTTAAGATAAACACAAATTGGACAAAAAAGACTTCAATTGCGAAAAACTAAAATTTGGTACAGTTGTTGATTTAATTAATAAAATACAGGGAATTCAATGAGGATTGATACCGAAACTAGGCAACCAAATATACTTTGTAGTAATTTTTAGGGATTTTAATGTTACTAGGTTTGTATACCTGTTGAAATCCAACTAAACTTCATTTCTGTTCTTTTATTTTAACCAAAGAATCTCTCAGATGAATTTTAATGTCAGTTTTTCTTTATAATTATTTAATTAATACCCAAAAATAAAGCTCCTGAGATTGCAATTTTTTAAATGTCACCGAAGTTTTTATTTTTTATTTCACTGTGGCCAACTGCGCCAAATTTTGGTTTCCTACCATGCAAATCACCAGTATCGTCCATTTTTGAAAATCCGTTTGCTTCTTCCGTTATTTCGAAATTTGAAAAATTTAACGGTTTTTCGGCTATAACTCTTATAATTTATGATAAAAATATTTTAGACCAAAAATAAAAAGCTTATGATTAAACAATAAAACTGTCAAACTGTCCGAAAAAGCCATTATTTTACCTTAATAAAAATAAAAAACTTTAATCTTTTATAATTTTTTCATAACAATTATCCTTTTTGAGGAATGTACCACCTAACCATAATAATAAATTTTAGCTCTTCGAAAAACATCGGAAAATTCACCAACTAGATTTGACCATATTTTGCTCGTAAGATGATGATGGTGACTTTTCCGATGTTTTAAAAGTTACCTAAAGATTGCTGAAAAGGATAACTTTTATCGAAAAAAGCACAAGGACCTTTTTTATAGGTGAAAACCAGTAATTCTAACCGAACCGTTTTATTAATCGAAATTCGGTTAAAACCGTAACCGAAACCGTTTTTATAAATTTTTAAAAAAACATAACCGGAACCTCTTAACTCATTTTTAACCGATCTCTAACCGTTTACCAACCAATTTTTAACAGTATCGGTTTTACAAAAAAATTAAAAAAAAATTAGGTAAAACATATTTTTTAAACCGTTTTTTAAATTTTTTAAAAACCGTAACCGAAACCGTTTTTAGAAAAAATTATTAACCGAAACCGTTTCTTCGAAAATTTAAACGGTTAGAATTCCTGATTTATAGCAAATTTTGCAAGTGTATTCATAATACTACTATTTAATAATGATAAAATTGTTGTCGGAAAATTCCAATGGAAACATGGGAAATTCATGATTTTATAAATTTCACTCAATAATATTTTTGAAGCTTGAATTACAATATTGTTAATAGCTTTTTTATGGTTATAAATATTTTAACAAAATTTTGTCCAATTAATTTAACATACCATAGTAAAATAATGAAAAACATTTTACTGGAAAATTTCTGTTTTTTCTGAAGAAAATCAATATTTTAGGTACAAATTTTACGATTTGAGCTAGAAAATTGTTAATAACTTTTTTATTGCTGCTAATATTTTTACAAAATTTTGTACATGAATTCATGATGCCACAATTTAATAATGGTTAAATTTTTGTTGGAAAATTCCAATGAGAAAATCCATGATTTCGTATTTTAGTCATTATTTTTAAATGTTTTGAGTAATAAAATTGTTAATAGCTTTTTTATTTTTATTAATATTTATACAAAATGTTGTTCATTTGTTTATGATACTCCAGTTTATCATTACTAAAATTTTTGTTAAAAAATTCCAATTGTAACTTGAACATTTGTGGATTTTATGAGTTGTTTCCTATTTTTTTAGCGACTGGAATAAGAAAATTGTTAATAACTTTTTTATTATTGCAGATATTTTTACATAATTTTGTATACAGGGTGTCCCGTTCGTGGTTCACCAAACGTCAAGATTAAAAAGTAGAGCAAATTTTATCACGAAAAAACCAAAATGAAAACCGAAATGGTTAAATGATCAACAGCTGCTTGGTAAAAAAATTTAAAAAAAATATAATTTTAAAACTGAATGTATCCTCTTTCCATTGGTAAAAATGATAAAATACAAATCGTTTATGAAGTATTAAAAAAAAAATCGAAAAGAAAAAAAATCCAGAAAAAATTGTTTTTTAGCAGTTTTTAAAGATTTTCTTCAAAATATGACCTATTAAGGGCGTGTTTTTTTTTAATTTTTTAAAACTTCGTTAAATTCTCTAGAAATTATGAAAAATTTTGAAACCCTAACTCTTTATGCACTCACTAGAGTCTTCTAAACTTACTCCCATGAGAATTGATTCTAATCATAGTTACAATTGCGGTGCGCCTTCATTTTTGTTATTATCTAATAATACAACTGTTTCAAAAGCCATCAAAATTTAACTTTTGCTTATAAAAATTGATCATTTACTGATTTCTGGCAAAATCGGGCGATGCCAAATTCAAACCCCTGTAACTTTCAAACCATAAATAAAAGATAGACCCTTGCTTTTTTGGTTTTTTCTTGATAAAATTTGCTTTACTTTCTAACCCTGATGTTTGGTGAACTACGAACGGGACACCCTGTATGAATTCATGATACTACTACTTAATAATGGTAAATTTTTTGTCGAAAAATTCCAACAGTGGCGTACTCAGAAAATTTTAAAGGGGTCACTTTTGAGACGTAAAAAAATAAATGTGTTTCTAATTCGATTTAAACAAACGTAACATAAAAATTTCATTCATTTTAGTGAATTTATTGAAATTTTAGCTTATATTTCCAATATTTTCCAGTTTTGCTCTGATGTACTTGTGACGTCATTTTTGGTAGGAAAAATTATTTGAATCAGTTTCTTTTGTTAAGAAGTATCTTACTGAAATTGATACTAAAATAATTTTTGTAAAAGCAATGATTTTCATTATTTTGCTTGTAATCTAGTGTATATAAAAGTTGCTGTAATGGTCTTTTATTTTTGAATGTTTGAATGAAAAATGATTTATGAAAAAGTGAAAAATTGAAGTTTGCAACAATGTAGTGTTTCGTGGAACACAAAGCAACAAATTAATTTTAAAATGGAATCTTTTGGTGTCGAAACAGTCGGCATGTTATGAAAAGTAATCGCCCGCGGTGTTTCATAGGTGGAAATAAATTTTAATGAAATGCCAGCCAGCACCAAAGTCAAGACCGGCTCTCAATCGTCCACATTCATAACACGTTTCGTATTCGGATTCAATGCAATGCTTACCCATATCGTTCATTAAATTACAATTATTACTCCGCACTAAGGTGTTTTTAAAATGACTTCCGGCATACCAAATCATGGCTGTTTATCATTTTTTAAATGGGCGCGGTGCCACTTCCGTATTTTACGTGCAACGAATTAACTTAATCGTTTTCTCAGACTCTACACTTATTTAATAATGATAATCATACACGAATATTTATACAGGATCTCCCAGTATTTAAATTTTATAGCATGAAAAATGCGTGCTGCCACTTCATCGACAGTGCTTTTTCATCGACATGACCTTTACACCGACACGACCGTTTCATCGCAAGAACGTTTCATCGACATGGACAATTCATCGACACGGACGTTTCATCGACATTACCTTTTCATCGACTCTATCTTTTTATCCACAAATAATTTCATCGACATTACCAATTCTTTGACTGTGTCGTTTCAATATATTTTACACCAGTCAAGATGATTAACATACTACTTTTAAACGTCTGTGTCGATAAAACAATATTTGCGATAAAAATGTAGTTTCGATGAAGCTGTAGCCGATGAAACGACATTGTAGAAAAATTGGTAATATCTATGAAAAGGTAGTGTCGACGAAAAGTAAATGTCGATGAAACATGACAGTGGTTTGTGGTTTTTTCCGGTATTATACAGGGTGATTCGCATTTATGTTAAAATCTCTCGGGTGGTGATTCCTTAGATAAAAATAAGAAAAATATATATATAATATAAACATATGTCCGATTCCGCTTCCTAAGAGAGTTACAGCTCTTTAAAGGTGCTGACAGAGAAGAGGTTTTTGGCCATTTATTTCAGAATGGATACTAGTAAAGCATTCAAATTTGGCATAACTCTTAATATGCATTGGACTCACGTCTATGATTTTTTTCAAATTTTTTTAATGGTTCTAAGTGGTATTTTAAGAGATCGTTGGTGGTAAAAACAATGGTAACTTTTTTATTACTGCATTTTTATAAGATTTTTTTTTTAATATCATTCTGTAATCAAATTTACACAAAAATGGTGCTCTTATACAAATTCGATAGAATGAGTCGTTTAAGAGAAAAGTGCATCTAAAGATGTGCTTTCCAGGACAGTTGTCATGGTTACCATACTTAACATTTTTGTTGGCCTATTATTTTACCAAAATTATTCCATAATTTATGAAAAAAGGTTCCTATGTAACGTTTGGAATAATTTTGGTAAAACAATAGGTCTACAAAAAAATTTAGTATGGTAACCATGACAACAATCCCGGCAAGCACATCTTTAGATGCACTTTTCTCTTAAACAGCTCATTCTATCGAATTTGTACAAGAGCACGTTTTTTGTGTAAATTTGATTACAGAATGATATTCTGAAAAAAATCTCATAAAAATGCAGTACTAAAAAAGTTACCATTGTTTTTACCACCAACGATCTCTTAAAAAACCACTTAGAACCAATAAAAAAATTTTAGGGAGTTTGTTTTTTATTTATCCAAAATACTCGTAACACTGTCCAATGAAAATTTCTATATGGTATTTTGTATAATGGTGATTTTCAGACCTAAATGAAAATCATTGGATCTTCGACCTTCCTTTGTAGAAAATAATACATTTTTTGCAAATATTGATTTTAGTCCAGTCTAATTAGGATTTAATTGTGAAAAAAATAGTAACAATCTGAAATTTGGTTCAGTTGTTCATTTAACCATTATTAATTACATACTAAAAGTCCCAAAGCGCGTGCGTCGTTCGTTATTTAGAAAAATGTATGACCTTGAACGGGTTTATACCAGGGATTCTAACCGTTTAAATTTTCAAAACGGTTTCGGTTAATAATTTTTTTTTAAAACGGTTTCGGTTACGGTTTTAAAAAAAATTAAAAAACGGTTTCGGTTACTGTTTTAAAAGTTTCAAAAAACGGTTTCGGTTTAAAAAAGGTGTTTTACATTATTTTCTTTTATTTTGATTGTAAAACCGATAGTAAAACGGTTAAAAACCAGTTAGTAAAACGGTTAAAAACCGGTTAGTAAACGGTTAAAAATCAGTTAAGAACTGGTTTCGGTTACGGTTTTTAAAAATTAAAAAAACAGTTTCGGTTAGTTCAAATAAAACGGTTTTAACCGAATTTCGGTTAATAAAAAGGTTCGGTTAGAATCCCTGGTATAAATATTAATGATAATAAAAAAGTTATTCACAATTTTATAACTGGAGTCGTTAAAAAATATGAAATAACTCACAAAGTCTACGATTTTTCAGGTTTCTGTTGGAATTTTCTGACGAAATGTTTACTACTGATAAACTGGATTGTCATAAACAAATATAGAAAAATTTTGTAAAAGTATTTATAAAAATAAAAAAGTTATTAACAATTTTGTAACTCAAATTGAAAAAATAATGACTAAAATACGAAATTACTTATAAAATCATGAATTTTCTCAAGTTTCAATTGAAATTTTCCAAAAAAAAATTAACCATTATTAAATAGGAATATCATAAATTCATGTGAAAATTTTTGTAAAAATATTAAAAACAATAAAAAAGTTATTAACATTTTTCTAACTCTAATCATAAAATTTGTACCTACAATATGGATTTTCTTAAAAAATAACGCGAAGTTTTTCATTAAAATTTTCCAGTAAAACGTTTTCCATTATTTTACCATGGTATATTAAATATAGACAAATTTTTGTAAAAATATTTATAACAATAAAGAAGTCATCAAATTAATATTTTTAAAACAAAAAATACCGTTGAATTTAATAATGGCGCCTATAATTTAACGTATATTTTTTAAATTTTCAACATTTTCTTTAAGTTTCATCAAAAATCGAACAAAAAAAAAATCAGGAAAATCCTTGCAAGTCCCCATCTTTTACGATGGAAAGTAGAAAACCACTGGCGTGCTTAAGGAGCGGAGAGGGGGTTAAAATTTTGTAAGGATAAATATTTATTATTATCAGCTTATAAATTTATCTATAATGAAAATATGTTTTAAAAAGTAGTTTTTAGTTGTGAATTCTCTCTGGGTTTTGTAATTTTGATTTAAGGTGCTCCAAGGAAAGTTTTATGAAAGGTTGAATATTCACTGGGGTAAATTCTTTGAATTAGTTTTGTCATATCATGCTTATCCAGGATTCAGAGAGCCATGTTATTATAAAATGGAGCTTGCAAAGCTTAGAACTTCAAACTTACCTTATTATTATAAAAGTTTAGACTGATCCTAATTCGTTAATAACAATATTTAATAATTTAAATTAAATTTAATAGTAATTATTTTGCATGAAAACATTTTAAATTACGACGCAATTTTGAAGAATTTGTAGAAATTGAGGTATTAAAAATACTAAAAAAAAACCTTGCCATTTAACGATCAAATAGTATATTTGAATTTTGGAAGAAAAAGTTAATTAAATGACTTAACTTTGGAAAAAAATTTAAATTTTCCATAAAATTTTCTTGAAATAGAAACTATATAAAGTAGTAAATAAAGTAAAAGAAAACTTTTAATTAATTATGCTGCATTTAAAGGCTTCGCTTTAGATAAAGAAAGAAAAAAACATTAGAGTAATTAAATCTGTCTCGTTGAAGCGTTACAAGGATTCGTTATATTTCCTTCATTTTTTTGTATTAGTGGAAGTGGAAAAACGCTTTCATGGATTGAGCGTACTAATCGAATAACAGTTTTCATTCCACATTTACGGCACGACTTGATACTCAAGAGCTTTTCACAACCGAATGAAAATCTGGAACATACATCTGCATTACTAAATTAGTTACTACGGATATACATTATATTTCCATTAAATAAAATAACGTTACTTAAATTTAAAATTATTACAGAATTTTTGCTAAATTTTATACTATAGGAACGAATCCACTAATCAAATTAAATTACGTTTTTTATCATTACATTCTGATCATAAAAATAAACCCAATTTACGTGGAATCTATCCAATTAATTGATTTCAAATGAAACACCACTAATTATCAGATGTGTAGTTTTAATACGCAAATTGATTAATTTCGGTGATAAATAAAAAAAATATATGGAATTTGTGATGTCTGAACCTTTAGATTTATATGGAAAATAAAATGTTGATTATTTATTCCAAAATCTCCAAAAGTACAAAAAGATACAGTAATTTCAAAAATTAAAAAAATTACTGTCTCTACGATGTTTCGTTCAAAAGTTATGAATTTTTATATAAAATATGACATTCTGGTAAATGAGTAAAGGTGTATTTTGAAAAATTCATATTTCGCTTAATAACTATAATTAAGAAACAAAAATTCGTACAGATAAATTTTTAAAAATTACTGATATTGACATTAAATTTTTAGCTAAAAAAATGTTTTTTGAGGGGGTTGTAGAGGGCAGGTGGACCCCTACATTTCTTCCATTTTTTTTAAATTTCATTTGCGGGATCGATTTTGAAAAAATTCGAAAAAAAAATTTTTTAGGTATTTTTAAGGAAATCGGTTTTTATTTTTTTTCTCGAAAACTAGTTACCGATTTCAAATTTTCACCAAAAGTAAACACCGTGGATAGGCGTGTTTTAAAAAATATTTGGTTAAAATCGGTTAAATAGTTTTTTTGGAAAAAATTCGCAAAGTTTTGGCAAAATTTTGGTACAAATACGGTTCTGGACGGCGCAATTTTAAACCGAAAATTAAAACTTTCACGGAATTTGCTGGAAGAGGTGATTGTGCGAATTTTAACTATTAAAAGTCTCGGTGGTGCTAATAGTTTCGAAGATATTAATTATTTTGTGAAAAGTGAAACATTTCAGACCGAAATTTTGGCTCGAAACTGAGATTTTGCTTATTTTAGCTACATTTTCGGTGATAATTCCAAAACAGAGAGAGATAGCGAAGTGATTCTTTTTTTGACGTAAAGTGGACCTAAAGAGATTTTAGGGAAGGTGCATAAAGTAGGATTGAAATCTAATTTGAAGGGTGAATTTGACCCATAAATACGACTTTTAAAAATGCGATATAAAAATTTTTTTTTTTCATTATTTTTTCGAAATTTAAAATACCCTATGCGTGGGAGCTTTCGGTTCAAAGAATAGATTCTAAAGTATTTTTAAAATTGAAAATCCGTAAAAAAGTGACCTGGCGGGAGCCACTCACCCCTAAAATCAAAATTTCGAATTTATTTGTACGTAATTTTATAACCCTACCAAATAAAAACAATCTTAGTAGCCTCTACTCTGTAAAAAATATTCCTTTTTAAAGTTACGAAAGAAAATTGCAAAAATTTTGAAGACTGTGGCAGCTAGATGGGCCCAGGTTTTTACCCGATTTTTTCAACATGTTACGTTTGATTTTTTTCCAAGATCCAGGGTAAAAATTTCAAGCTGCCCATTTTTTCTCTCATAAGTAAATACCAAGTCCGATCGATACACCTACAAAAAATATTTTTTCATATTATAGTATTTTTGGTTTTCCGGCGGATTTTTTGGTTTTCAAACATAATAGCACCAGCGCTTATTGAGACACGTTATTTTATTTTATTTTATTTAAAAAAATGCATCTATTTCTAATTTGGGTTAGAAATGCTTTTATCTTTGATGTAAACAATAAACAATATAAACGTTATAGAATACCAACCTGGCAAATAATCAGTGTTAAGTAAATTCGACTTTAAAGATTATTTGGTTAGGTAATTTAGTAAAAGCCTGTGGAAATTGAATGTATGCATATTAGGATGTGGTCTAATTGCTATGTGCTTGTGTAGGTTGGTAGTGCTTACATTTAATTGTAGAGCTAACGTCACAACTTGTACTATAATCAACGCCCACCGATGAGTTTAGTAGACCCAAGCACCTTCAATAATTCCAATTTTCATCAAATTACACGCAATTAGAGGGAAGAAAAGGTCAGAGTTAGAATTGAGTAATATTTCTTTTATTAGTTCTGCAATATTTTCAAATCGTTGAGTGGTAGTATTCCTGTTTTGCCTCCACGATTACATAAATAATCCTAGGAAAACATTTACAATAATACTATTTTGCAAATAACTGGAGCCCAATGTGTTCAAGGTATGTTGCTGCTGATGCATCCACTGTTTAGTGCTGTTGTAAATTCTTCTCCAGCTCTGATGATTTTTCTACGGGTAAAATAACGTAAAAATAGGGTCATAAGTTGGTTTTCACGAAGTAAGAAAAAAATGCTTCCTTTTCAAAGAGCTACAGCGCGCTAGTAATGAATGGTTGTGGAAAAAATCTTTGGAGTGAAATTTGTAAAGCATTTTATGATTTAGCCAGGATCGCTAGTTTCCGAACTATAACGAAAGAACTGAAAAAACTGTAAAAATTTCGTGGATTTTTCGCTCCAGAAAGTTTAGCCTCGAGATATTTTGTTGAGAAACTATAAATTTCCTTGTTGGCTTTGTCATAAATAGTTTAGAATCATAAAATCTTCTACTAGGATTATTGCATCTATTATCTACCATTTGACTGAACTAATTACCACTACTGTATAGAAATCCACAAGTATTTTTATTATTTAGTTTGTAAAAAAATCATTCAGTCCTCTGGAAGATGGAAGAGTATTTAATATGGACGCTACATTATTTCCTCTTTGTATGTCTTTACTATTTTTTTGTTTAATAAGCTCAATACATCTTCTTTCTCCAGATATGTCAATTATTTTTCCAATTGAATTATTAGACATATTGACTTTGATCCTCAAAATTCAAAAGCTAAAGGAATAAAAATGAACCAATCTTTTAAATATTGGCATTTTAAATTCTTCTTTCTTCTAACTTCCATAGCTTTTCTAAACCTTTTAACGAATATATTAAATTAAAATCAGCTAAAGTTTCAACAAATTAATGATTTCCGTCTTCCCTTGCATCATGCTAGTCCAAGTCGGTCTAAAGTAGCATTAATATTCTCTGAATTTAAGGCAAGAATGATAACATTGATACTAATATGACGAATACAACAGTTTTTCTTACAAATTAAATAAACCACGTTATCGGAAATCACTGCTACATCAAGTCATAATTTCACAGACTTACCGACATCTAAAATATTCCCAACGGAAGGAATTGGAATAGTATCAATCCTTACTCTAGACACTTTGCTTACAGTTGCATGAATTCTGGTTCTAATTGAAGACTTTGGTGTAATAACCAGTCCATTTTTTTGCAAAAACAATATTTAGCATCTTATTGAGTAGTTTCTTGTCCTTACAAAATCAACAAATCTAAATTCTTGGTTTATGGACGAGGAAGAAACAACTAAACAATTTTAGAAAACCATTTATTTCAACGACTAGTTTCAGATATATTCTATCCTTTCTGAAGCTTTAAAATTACTGGATAAGCTTTGGTTAAATTCAAAAGATTCTAATTTAACTAAAGTAATTTCAAAGCTTGAGAAAGGATAGAATATGTCCAAAACAAGTCGCTGAAATAAATGGTTTTCTAAAGCTGCTTGGTTTTTTTCCTCGCCCTTTAAATATTGTCGATCGATTAGTGTAGTACTCAGTAAAGGGATGTAGGTATTTTATAGGCCTTGTAAACTTGGTAAAAAATGTATTTGGTGGAAACAATCGAACAAATCATGAAGTAGTTCTTTTTTTTATATGTGTTTTCAGTAGTGCAACAATGACAGTTAGAATGAGATACCTGATGTGGATCAGCCACTTGTTTAACGCACAAAGTTTGTGTAGGATATAAAAAACAGTAAACCAAAGACAAAAATAAAATGATGAAGCAAGATGTAAACAATATTTTTTTGAAAAATAGGAAGGAAGAAAGAAAGGCATATACAAAACTGTAGAAATATGTAAAGACCCTAGTACAGAAGTATATACCAGTGCAAAAACAATGGTATTACAGCAAATATTTGGAGAAGCAAAAACTGCAGAAGAACAGAATCGAGAAGAAACTGGTGTAGAAGTCCAAATTTTTGGTAGTAAAATCTATAAACCGAAATTTTTATTTTTACTTACACGCCTGTACCACTAATGTCTATGGAAATAATATTAGCTTAATCATAAATATGTGTTATCATGATTATTGCACCAAGGTCTTTAATTGAATAGGATGATATTAAGTTTTTATAAATTTTGGTATTAATTGAAAGATCCCTTTCTCCCTGTCTCCATATTTTATTTTTCATAAATCTAAAAGTTCAGAAATCAAATCAAAAGGCTTCATCCTCTAGTTCAGCATTCTGACAAATACCAAGTCCTCCTAAATTAACTAGGAATTAAATTTGTTCTCAGGTTTTGTCGTGAATATTACAATTTGTTGTGGATATTTAGTAAGTCTTAATATCAAAGACTTGTATGTTTTCTGTTGTTATACATAGACCGGACACGCTTGACATTTCGAAAAAATAGGTGAACTACGGCGGCCATTTTAAAAGTGTCTGTTAGCTATATTCACATCGGTTATTTTCTTAATTTTTGGTGTTCTCTGATCAAATGAAAATCGAATTTGACAAGTTTTTATGAGTATTATAGGTTATTTGATTCAGTATTTCAAATTAACCGCCAAAACGGACACTTTTAAAATGGCCGCCCGTGATACACAAAAAATTGACACGTGTCCGGTCTATGTATAACAATAGAATACATACAAGTCTTTGATATTAAGACTTACTAAATAATGTCAATTTCTGATAAAATATTAATTTTGTTCTAAAATTCAGAACTGAGAGTATTTAAGGTTTTTGAGGCACCATTCAGAAGGTAAATTATATGAGATTCTAGTTATTTTTGGAGGTTTACATGCGTTTTTCATATACATTCAGGTTTTTTAGAAATTTTGATAATCTATTTTTTGCAAAAAAAATCCACAGAATTGCGGTATTTTTCTCAGTTAGAATCCACTTCTCATGAAATTTTTTTTTTGTACATTCTCCAATTTTTTTCCCTCTGGCAGAAATTAAAGAAATGACTTCTAAATCATCTACAAAAAAATATACAAAAATGTTGTTCGTACTAGCTTTTATAACTGCAGAACTAAACCACTATATTTACCGTTAGGAAATTGCTCTTAAGATTTTACTTTTAAAAGGAAAATTGACATTTAATTCGCTATAATTGTAATGAAAAAAATGGTATTTTACACTAATATTTGTATATTCATGTAGGAAATATCCTGTATATTATTTTTTTATTACTCAACATATCAACCTTAGCTTACTGAATATCCCTATCTCCACCACCTCAATTTTTCTTTTCCGAGCTTTAGTAAAACCCACGTGTTTGTACTCTGAACCAGGGTTTTACCAGTCGCACCCTCTTCAGTGTCAATATTCATTAAGTTGAGGAGGGAAGGGTTATGAAAAATAAATGATTTACATTAAATTACACCCTCTAATATCCTAGATTACATTCCTCAGGTTGAAATTTTTTGTTACTTCAGTTTTCCTAGTTTCTATTACTACGTGCAATATTGTCTCGTGTTTAAAATTAATTTATTATGTAGGTGTAAGAAATAAAGCAAAAACTAATTTATGTGCAAAGTTTGAAGATGCAACGTGAAATTGTTAACAATGTGTAGACTCTGTTTTCATTCCGGAGGGTAAATCATGTTGGGAATTCGTAGGTACGGAAATAATGTTCGGTTTGTTTACAAATATATCATCCCTGTCTAGTCTAGAGACTTTACAAATTAGTAACGTACTATCGACCAGCATGCTCCTCCATTTCCTCCAGAAATTACTTTCTTATTTCCTTAACTTAACGCTATCAATTCATCACTCCTAATAATTCCTTTAACAAATTGCTACTTTGATCGTTATTTTTTCAATGTTATGTCAAGAAAATCCTCAGGAAGACACGAGTTAACAACATTTATTGATTAAATATTTATCCATGCACTTACCTTCGCTCTCAGCCAAATCCAATTATTTGAATGAACGACGAACGAGGGTTTTCTAAAACGTACTAGTGGAAGTCAATTAATTGATAAACAAATTATTTAATAAATAAGAGCAAACCTAGTTTCCTCGGAGCCGTGTGCAAGGCCAGAAATTAGTCTTCGGTTTCATAATAGAAACCCTAGAAAATTGACATAATTATCACTAATAGGATGAAGTACGTACTTCGTTATATAAAGTAATCTTTTTAAAAAGATACGTTTACAAAATTTCATATAATAATTTATAAATTATTGTGCATTTTTAGATTTGTGACCAGTAATCACACTAAATCACAGCATTAACCAAATTGTTGCTCAATTTTGCAAAAAGAAATAAAATAAAAATAATGACAATAAAATTAATATACAAGGTGTCCCGTTACTCGACCAACAAACTGAAGATTCCTCACCTCAAAATAAGTCGATATGACCCTACTTATCTATTACCAAAAATGAACCCCTGAGGAGTTATAAGTTCTTGAAGTTGAACTAAAAAAATACATTTTTCTTTATTGCGTCCAAATCAATGAAGCTTTTATGACGTTTGTCGTACTTGAGTTTTTATAAGAAAAAATTTAACATCTGCAAAGGGTTTAAATTGAAGAGGATCCTTATAAGTTTTTAGTCTCTTAAGATATTAACATTAAAGTTACCAATTCCCATTTAATCATTCAATTGTAAGATTTTTTGTCTCTTATGTCTTCCAAAAGAATAAATTTAAATGTTGCACTACTTTTTTCCAATACTGTATGTTAGTAAAAAAATCCGCTGAATCTGTTCATAATAATTGAGCGAAGTGACATCTTTAGGTTTAGATTGATTCTGGAATATAATAAATCAATCATCAGGTGACCGTGCTGGCAATCAAGGTGCACTATTTTTTTGTTTCTAAATGCAAACGAAAGACTATCTAAAAACTGCAAACTCTAAAATTTATAAAATTAAATACTTAAAAAATAGTTGATGTAAAATTGTTGCAAATTTTCTATAATTTCACTTCACTTCACCCCTCTTCATCTAACAAAGTTGATGCTCTTACACACTCATCATTGGTTAAATGATGTGGTCGACACTTGCTAATCTTGAAACATATCATTTGAGAAGATTAAATATTAAAGACATCGAACTACAACTTTTTCATCAAAAATGGAGTGGAGTTAATTTTGAGCAGGAGTGTATTTGTATGAATAATTCAAAATAAGGTCGATAATATAAAATAAAAAGGTGTAGATAATTGGGTTACACGCAGTCTATTTTTTTTTACTTTTAGCCCAAAGATAAAAATTTAATAAACCGCCTGACATCCGCAGAAATAATCTCCTTATCAGAAATAAGGTTTATGGAACGAAATGAAGTTAGTTCGACTAAACGCATTTAGGTGGTTAAAAATAGGTGTAATTTACTTAGAGTAAATAGGTGGGTAACAACTTTTACTTCTTTTCGTAAAAACAAATCAGTTCAAATTTGCGCAATGAAATTTTCAATTAAACGTAATACCCCGTAATCAATAAGTTTCGCAACATGAAACACGATTTCGTCGCACGTGATTTAGATATTATTAATCGAATTAAAGTTTCTCGGTGGTAAAGTCCAATTGAGGTCTTTGCAGCATTAAATTCCGCTTCTCGTAATTACTTCATAACGTGGCGAGGGTTGATCGCTGTGAACACGCAACATGGAAATAACGAGAAACTCGGTATACGGTATACGGTATACGCTAATGCTCACTAAATTCGCTAGAAATTGCAAAGCGCACACAACACCATTTCAAGAACCTGCATTTAGTCTCACAGCTCCTTTCACACACTTCAACCAAATCCGCACGTACCAACATCTTTTCATAGTCTCCTCCTAAGGAATCTTCACAATTCAAATAATTTGTACCTACAAGAAACTGAGTCACAGATTTCACACGTACATATTAGATATTTTTATTGATATTTTTTTAAATGGTTCTCAAATTATTGAATGAAAATCGCAATAAATTATAGTCCGGTCAATTTAGACATGCAAGGGTGCAAAAATTAGCGTAGAGCTAAAAATTGGTATGAATCTTCGGAACACCATTATAAATGAATCCTAAAAAGTCCCCATCGATCCCGTACCTGGAAAAAAAATTATTCAAGTTCAAACGTCTTAAAAATGGGTTTTTCGCGTTTTTCAGCAAAACGGTAAATTTTATCATAAAATTAGGCTAGACAAAAATTGTAGATCATATAATTATCTATAAAAAATGTCTTAATACTTTTTTTCCTTAGAGCCATCGTTTCTGAGATATAACGATTATAAAAGTTGGAAAAGTTGTAATCTTCATACGCCACGTATACACATCACTGAAGACCAGGCTGAAGTTACATTCGAATGCATTCGGATTCGATTTTAGCTTCATTTTTACATTCGTTTTTTGCATTCGTTATTTTTTCAGAAAATGTATACCCGCATTTTTTTTATATTATGGTAATATAAGGGTAAGTAATAAATGTTAGTGAAAATATTTGATCTAGGTAGGGTCTGACGTGTAAAAAAATTGAAAAAAAACGATAAATTAGGAAGCCGCGAATGATAATTAATTAATTTCTCGTAATAAGACCCGCCATTTTTTTACAGATTGTTAATATACTAGTAAGCAATCAAAATATGTAAAAAAATTTGATCTAAATAGGGTTCAACATAGAAAAAAATTTAAAAAACCGATAATTTATGAAGTCGCCACCTTATTTTTTTAATTTCTCCTAATCAAAGAAATGTATACCCTCCAATTTTTTGCAAATTCTTACTATAATAGTAAACAATAAAAACTAGTAAAATTTTTTAAGGTAAGTAGGGTCCAACACAGAAAAAAATTGAAAAAATCAATAATTTATGAAGTCGCGAATGGTAATTAATTAATTTCTCGTAATCAAAAAAGTGTATACACGCCAATTTTTTACAAATAGTTAATATAATAGTAAGCAATAAAAATATGTAAAATATTTTGATGTAAGTAGGGTCCAACATCGAAAAAAATTCAAAAAAATCGATAATTTATCAAGTCGAAAATGGTAATTAATTAATTTCTCGTAATCAAAAAAATGTATACCCGCCAATTTTTAACAGATTGTTAATATAATAGTAAGCAATAAAAATATGTAAAATTTTTTGATGTAAGTAGGGTCCAACATAGAAAAAAATTGAAAAAATCGATAATTTATCAAGTCGCAAATGGTAATTAATTAATTTCTCGTAATCAAAAAAATGTATACCCGCCAATTTCTAACAGATTGTTAATATAATAGTAAGCAATAAAAATATGTAAAAAATTTTGATGTAAGTAGGGTCCAACATAGAAAAAAATTGAAAAAGTCGATAATTTATGAAGTCGCGAATGGTAATTAATTAATTTCGCGTAATCAAAAAAATGTATACCCGCCAATTTTTTACAGATTGTTAATATAATAGTAAGCAACAAAAATATGTAAAAAAATTTGAAATAAGTAGGGTTCAACATAGAAAAAATTGAATTAACCGATAATTTATGAAGTCGTAACCTTTATTTTTTTAATTTCTACTAATTAAAAAAATACCTGTCAATTTTCTGCAGATTGTTACTATTAATTAGGAGAAATTAAAAAAATAAAGGTCGCGACTTCATAAACTATCGGTTTTTTCAATTTTTTTCTATGTTGAACCCTACTTAGATCAAAAATGTTTTCTAGTTTTTATTGTTTACTATTATATTAATAATCTGCAAAAAATTGGCGGGTATACATTTTTTTGATTAGGAGAAATTAATTAATTACCACTCGCGACTTCATAAATTAAAGATTTTTTCATTTTTTCTATGTTGGACCCTACTTACATCAATTTTTTTTTTACATATTTTTGTTGCTTACTATTATATTAACAATCTGTAAAAAATTGGCGGGTATATGTACATATTTTGTTTAGGAGAAATTTAAAAAATAAAGGTCGCAACTTCAAAAATTATTGTTTTTTTCAATTTTTTTTAATGTTTGACCCTACTTAGATCAAAAATGTTTACTAGTTTTTATTCTTTACTATTATATTAACAATCTGCAAAAAATGGCGGGTATAAATTTTTTTGATTACGAGAAATTAATTAATTACCATTCGCGACTTTATAAACTATCGAGTTTTTTCATTTTTTTCTATGTTCGACCCTACTTAGGTCAAATATTTTTACTTGTTTTTCTTATTTACTATTATCTTAGCAATCTGCAAATAATGGCGGGGATACATTTTTTTGAATAAGAAAAATTAAAAAAATAAAGTTCGCGACTTGATAATTTATCGGTTTTTTCAATTTTTTTCTATGTTGGACCCTACTTACATCAAATTTTTACATATTTTTATTGCTTGCTATTATATTACCAATCTGTAAAAAATTGGCGGGTATACATTTTTTTGATTATGAGAAATTAATTAATTACCATTCGCGACTTCATAAATTATCGATTTTTTCAATTTTTTCTATGTTGGACCCCACTTACATAAAAAATTTTTACATATTTTTATTGCTTAGTACTATATTAACAATTTGTATAAAATTGGCGGGTATACATTTTGTTGATTACGAGAAATTAATTAATTACCATTTGCGACTTGATAAATTATCGATTTTTTCAATTTTTTTCTATGTTGGACCCTACTTACATCAAAAATTTTTACATATTTTTATTGCTTACTATTATATTAACTATTTGTAAAAAATTGGCGTGTATACACTTTTTTGATTACGAGAAATTAATTAATTACCATTCGCGACTTCATAAATTATCGATTTTTTCAATTTTTTTCTGTGTTGGACCCTACTTACATTAAAAAATTTTACTAGTTTTTATTGTTTACTGTTATAGTAACAATCTGCAAAAAATTGGAGGGTATACATTTTTCTGATTACGAAAAATTAATTAATTACCATTCGCGACTTCATAAATTATCGATTTTTTCAATTTTTTCTATGTTGGACCCCACTTACATCAAAAATTTTTACATATTTTTAGTGCTTACTATTATATTACCAATCTGTAAAAAATTTGCGGGTATACATTTTGTTGATTACGAGAAATTAATTAATTACCATTTGCGACTTGATAAATTAT
The DNA here is from genome assembly GCA_963971135.1 of Stenus bimaculatus. Lineage (NCBI taxonomy): Eukaryota > Metazoa > Arthropoda > Insecta > Coleoptera > Staphylinidae > Stenus > Stenus bimaculatus. The sequence goes on from OZ020180.1 coordinate 82,904,256, forward strand.
CGATTTTTTCAATTTTTTTCTATGTTGGACCCTACTTACATCAAAAATTTTTACATATTTTTATTGCTTACTATTATATTAACAATCTGCAAAAAATTGGCGGGTATACATTTTTCTGATTACGAAAAATTAATTAATTACCATTCGAAACTTCATAAATTATCGATTTCTTTCAATTTTTTTCCATGTTGGACCCTACTTACATCAAAATTTTTTACATATTTTTATTGCTTACTATTATATTAATAATCTGTAAAAAATTGGCGGGTATACATTTTTTTGATTACGAGAAATTAATTAATTTTCATTCGTGGTTTCCTAATTTACCGATTTTTTCAATTTTTTTACACGTCAGACCCTACCTAGATCAAATATTTTCACTAACATATATTGCTTACCCTTATATTACCATAATATAGAAAAATTGCGGGTATACATTTTCTGAAAAAATAACGAATGCAAAAAACGAATGTAAAAATGAACCTAAAATCGAATCCGAATGCATTCGAATGTAACTTCAGCCTGGTTCACTGAAGCTGTAATATAAGTAAAAATATTTTTCTATCGGTCAATGTAAGCCATAAATCGTTCTAATTGGCCAACTGGTTCGGTCAAAATTAATTATTTTCCGATTAATCAAAAATTTCATAGCAATTTCTTCGTCCAAAAGTGAAATTTTTAAATTTTCAACGGTTATTCAGTCATAACTTCTAAATAAATAAAAATTTTTCCATGTATAGGATCGATGGGGACTATTCAGAATTCATTTATAATGGTGTTCCGAACGTAGGGATACGAAATTTGCCCAAGACATTAATTGTCTCGTATGTGAATGTTTCAAGTTACTTGGATTCATACTAAGAAATTGTAAACTTTTTAATTTAATTGGAACAACCGTTTTACTGTATAACACATTCAAAGTCTCAATGCTGGAATATTGTTGTATTGTTTGGTCCTCATATCAAAAGAATCATTTAAAATTATTGGACTCAGTACGAAAACGTTTTCTAAAATATGTACATTATTTTAAATATAATATAGAATAGCAAATACTGAATTTGATTTTAAAACCGTTTCTACCAAATTTGCCCACTTATTCAAAAACTTTTAACGACAAGTGAACGATAATCGTTATTTTAAGGGTTATCGCTTTTGCTATTCCTCTAAGAAAAATCCATACATTTTAAGCTATATTGTTTTACTTTTGGAAGTTTAAAACTTTTCTAATGACTATCATTATCTTAACGACAATTTAGAGAGTAAGAGGGTTAACCTGATTTGAAAGATCGTTGATGTAGTTTATGAATAATATAGGGCCCAGAATGCTTCCCTGAGGAACCACTTGCTCAACACTTAGCGACGTAGAATAGATATTGTTCTAGTTGACACTTTGTTGATGATCTTTTAAGTAACAAGCCTCCTCGGATACTATATCTTTCCAACTTATCTATAATAATTGAATGATTCATGTGGTCGAAAGTCTTTGAGAAGTTAAAATCGACACCAACGGTTTTATCATGACTCTCAATGGACTCAAGACTCAACTCTATATGTCTGTAAAATTATATCATGAGTGGATACGCCTTGCCTAAACCCAAATTAGGCTTTATTAATGATGTTATGCTGTTCAAGTCTTTGAAGAAATACATATTCAAATATCTTTGAAGAAACTGATTATACAGGAATTAAACTTAAGTTAGATATCTGGGCACACTTGCCTATTTTAAAGACTAGTATGAGCTTTTCTTGAAAAAGTGTCAATCATTCAATAGAAGATTTAGGGAAACTTTACATTCTAGAATCTACAATACGTGGCTCGGGTAGAAAAAGAGTCGCAATTCTAAAGGACGAGCGTTTTCTTCGACAACAAGATTTGACAAACAGAAAATGTACAAGTAGAGACCTCAGTAATGAGCACGAAATAGTTTGAAATTTAGATTTCCGCTTTAACTATCAGAAGAAGACTTTAGGAAGGAAGCAAGATAAGTTAGTAGGAATCCTACAATTGTTCAACTCAGTACGACCATTAGAAATGATGAGACTTGGACTATCGACGACCGGAAGTTTTGTTTAGCGATTGTAGAGTGTGTTGAAGACATGAAGAAAGATTTGCTGAAATGATTTGGTGAAAGGTCCAAAATGTTCTGGGGAGGAATTTGTTTCGCACAGACTCATTTTTTATACTTCTTCCGTCTCATGAAATTTCTATTAATTCATCGCTTTCTTCAACTGACAACTTATCCAACATGGTTTCCGAAATGGATGAAAATGGATCTCTTATCCATTTTATAATCTTTCAGGAAAGTATGAACGAAATTTTTCAACAAGATCCATACCATATGGCAATGATTTTATATAAATATCTTTAATCAGGATTTTATTAATTGTTAGTTCATTTTGGGAAATAAAGTAATACAACAATCTTATTCTTTTTTACATCCTTGATTATTAAGTATTCTAGTTTATTGTCAACTTCGTTTATTTTATTTGATATACTAATTATGACAACCAAAATTCATTCAGTAACACAAAAAGAGAGTTCAACTTTGTATTCCGATAGGAAGATCTGTATGTATCATGTTTTTGAGCTTATTTGTTAAGTTTTTGGAATCTTCCTGAAAATGTGGCTTTGTACTGCTGGAGGAGTGTCAGAGTTAGTTTCCTCTTAGAATTAGCAGTTATGAACCATTCAGAAGACGGAACGAACAACCGCAATGCATCGCCGTGACTTAGATTTAATTGACATTTTTGAAAAAATAAGCTGTACATAAGAAATTTCTTTTGCAATCCCTCCAATAACGTATAATGTACTACCACTGGTACATGTACCACAGTTTGAGAATCCTTGAAAAAATCAGTAAGGCGTCTTACCTGCACCCAGGAATCACCAAGAACAGGAACGTCCTGTTCTTTTAGAATGGGATAATATTCTCCAAGAAACTATCTGAAACTTGAAGAGAAGTTTACCACGAAGAATGCTGACATCTAGATTTGATAACTATCAGATTTGTAATTCGTAATTCATAATTCTTAATTGGTAATTCGTAATTCCAAATTGGTAGTTCATAATTTGTAATTCGTAATTGGTAATTCGTAATTCCTAATTTGTAATTCGTAATTCATAATTCGTAATTGGTGATTCGTAATTGGTGATTTGTAATTGGTGATTCGTAATTGGTGATTCGTAATTGGTGATTCGTAATTGGTGATTCGTAATTGGTGATTCGTAATTGGTAATTCGTAATTCGTAATTAGTAATTGGTAATTCGTAATTCATAATTGGTAATTCGTAATTCCTAATTTGTAATTGGTAATTCTTAATTGGTAAAATACAAATTCTCTAAAACTTGCAAATATTTATGAGTTTAATAACATCATTATTAAAAATGACTCAATCGAAAATAACGAGCTTAAGAATTAATTATGATATAATTGAGCATTAATTATTTAATTCTCACTTAGTCAATTGAGTAAACAGTAAGTTCAGTTACGTTTTAGTGTCTTCCGTTCTGTTAATTACATTGCGAAATTTCTTATTCCTTCCGGTGCGGTCTTACGTATGATTATTATTTTAAATTTCTAATAAGCACGAGTGCGTATTAGGTAAATAAACACAATATTAAATTATAAAAAGTTCTTGTTACACAAAGAAGATTATATTGTATAGAAGCGGAAACGGTAATTTAATTAGGTTCTTAAGTCTACCCGGGTTTCGTTTCAATTTCCTAATTGGAAAATAATTTTTATATAATTTTAGACTTTTTAACAAATTTCATGCTCTAATAAAAATCAACATAAATTTATGGATCATAAAAAGTGTTTAATCTTCCAAGGACGATGAACCATTTACCTTATATTTCAGAATTTCCTAAGAAAATATTTGTGAAAATTTCCAGACGCTTAACTGGTTAAATTCATGATACACTAATTTAATTAAATTTTTCCAATAATTAATATTTTATTGTAAAATGTTTAATGTTAATTGAAATTCTACTAAGTTGCTCTTTGTTTTCAGATTAACTTGCGGCTTATCCTCGTCAGTGGCAAAACAAAGGAGTTCTTGTTTAGTCCCAGCGAGTCGGCGGGAGATATTGCACAACATGTCTTTGAAAACTGGCCTGAAGGTAATATGCCCTTCCTCCACATTATGTTATTGCCCTCTATTGTTTAAGACTTCAACCTAAAAAAAACTAACAACGAAATAGAGGAAGCAACATCACAACGTACTCTCTTAATTAATTTCATTTATCTAGATAAAAAAAAACTATTCGTGGAAAAATCTTGTTTTAATTATAACATATAAGTATTTTATGTTGTGATTAAAAAAATCCTCTTGTATTTTAACGAATATAATTATGCGTAAAAGAGAGTCGAGTTATAATAATTTAGCTTAAAAAACTTGCAATTGCATGTTGCACACGATGAATCTAATTGAAAACATGTGTCATACATATTGTACAAAATTGAAATAGTTGAAAGACTGTTTCTAGTTTAATAGTCATTGCATGCGCCAAATTTACCGCGATGGCAAACGGTAATAATTACGTTTAAACTTGACTAATTAATTTTGCAAAATCTTTCATTAACCGTGCTTTTTTAATGAGTTTGCACCAAAATCAGCTTTAAATTAACCTCCGATTTAAATGAATCGATTTTTATTAATTGCCAATTTGTTTTGATTTAAAGGGTAAAGGAACTTTTGGTAAAACTCTTTGTTTTAAAGTTTTTTTTAAGAATAAATTTTACAAATTAACAACTAAGCTGACTGAAATTCACGTTTTTCACAGCAGTGTCTCTTAATAATTTAATTTTAAATTGCTTTGCTGTCGTTGCTTTGTCTACAATGAGACAGGACAATTTCAAATGCCTTGCAATTTGCACTAGTAAATGGAACAAAAAGAATTTTTAAAGACAATTCTTTGAATTAGAACTAGGGCGCGAATTTAAATATTGAGGTTGTCTTTTTTTATTCATTTTTCTATGTGAACAAAAATTAAAAGAAAGTCCACAAAATCAATAAATTTCATTAAATTCACTTAAATAGGATTAAAAATACATTTATTGTTTTTTCCTTGTCAAAAGTGCAACCCCTTTAAAATTTTCTGGGTACGGAAAAAAATTCGAAACGGTCAATTTAGCCCTAAAAATAGTAGTAAAGGTGTAAAAATAGCGTCTAGCTAAAATTTGGTATGAATGTTCGAAACACCATATAAATGAATGCTGAAAAGTCCCCATCGATCCAGTACCTGGAAAAAATTTTATTCATGGTCAAATGTCTTAAAAATAGGTTTATCGTGTTTTTCAGCAAAACAGTAAGTTTTATCATAAAATTAGGTCAGACAAATATTGTAGATCATATAATTATCTATAAAAAATTACTTAGTACTTTTTCTCCTTAGAGGCACCGTTTCTGAGATATAACGATTATAAAAGTTGAAAAAGTTGTAATCTTCATAATATGCATAAGTACGCCACGTATACACGTCACTGAAACTATAATACAAGTAAAAATATTTTTCTATCGGTCAATGTAAGTCATAAATCGTGTTCTAATCTGGTTCGGTCAAAATTAATTATTTTCCGATTAATCAAAAATTTCATAGCAATTTCTTAGTCCAAAAAAGAAATTTTCAAATTTTCAACGGTTATTCGGTCATACCTTGTAAACGAATAAAGATATCAAAATGAATCTTTTTTTGTGTGAAAGCCTACGCAAAAACCTTTAAGATAAGCTATCATTCGTTAAAATCGATGAAGGGGCGGGGGTTAAAAAAAATGTCAAAATCGCGCTTTTTTTTACGAAGTTTTTTGCGCGATTAAAATTTTGAGTTTTTTCGAAATTGAAAAAAGTCAACGCGTCGCGTAGTAGTATTTAAAAATCTCATTCCAACGCTTATTTTAGTTAGACAATAGGATGTGTCGTTATCTTACAGCGATTATTTTGGTTGCTGGGGGTTAAAAAAACACAATTTTGACTTTAATAGGTCGGTGTGAGGTAAAATGAAAATATAGAGATTTCAAAACTTCAAATCGACCTCGTTCGATTAATCCTCTTGCAGGTCACGTGTAGCGATTTTTCATTTTTTGTCCCGTTTTGGCCCTATTTCCTCTACGCGCCGTTTTTTATCGATATTTTTCTACACTTTTGAAAAAAAAAATTATTTTTCCGGGTATTAACGGTACTTTTAGCCACAATATAAGCCGCGTTTCGTTAAAATCGGTCCAGTGGTTTGGTAGGTACGATTTTTTAAATTTCGTCAAAAAATGTCCAAAATTGTACCCCGATTTTCAAACGTCAGAATATGAGATACAAACAAAAATTTCGAAAAAGTGCTCCACTATGGGTACGTAAGTTTGTTTCCTCTTTACGAAAATGTTATTCGCTATTTTTTCCCTCCGGCTACAATTTTGTTTTTTTCGCTAAAAAATGCGACATTTTGACGTTTTCAAAGAAAAATTCGCCCTTGCCACAGGATTAACATAGGAGGGTCGGAAATTTTGGAAAAAGGAAATAAGGATGTGGTAAAAAAGGGGGTCCGATTTGGTCGTTTCGATTCCGAACCCGGCGGAGCTACGATTTTTCAAAATCGGAGGACGCTCAGAAAAAAACCGCGAAAAAATTGACTTTTTCGGGAGCGCTTTGGAAAGCTTTACCGTCGCTTAAAAAAATCCATTTCGATAGGATTATAAAACAAACATTCCTTTTTAATTCGAGACCGATTTTTTGAAATTTGGTTAAAAAATGTACACGTTATCGTGAATATTAGACGATTATGAATCTGACGAATAATGTGCATATTATGAAGATTACAACTTTTATAATCGTTATATCTCAGAAACGGTGGCTCTTAGGAAAAAAAGTATTAAGACATTTTTTATAGATAATTATATGATCTACAATTTTTGTCTGACCTAATTTTATGATAAAACTTACCGTTTTTGCTAAAAAACGCGAAAAACCTATTTTTAAGACATTTGATCTTGAATAAAATTTTTTCCAAGTACAGGATCGATGGGGATTTTTCAGCATTCATTTATAATGGTGTTTTGAATATTTATACTAATTTTTAGCTCCACGCTAATTTGTGTACCCTTGCATTAACCGGACTAAAATTTTTTTTTACTTGTCAAAGTGCAGCCCCCTTTAAAAATTTCTGGGTACGCCACTGGTATAAGTGGTAAAATACATGATATTTTAGCATCTTTTTTAAGTGAATGAGCAATATATATTTGTATTAAGTAATAAACCTATACAAAATATGGTGTTCCTACAGGATCACTTCTTAGTCCATTATTATTTTTAATGTATATTAATAATATACAGGGTGTCCCGGAATAACTGTGACAAATTTTCTATGATGATAGAGGAATTGAAACTAAGCATTTTTGACTTATAAAGTATTGTCCGGAAATGCTTTCTTCAAAAGTTATACCACTTCAAAAATTTTCAAAAAAAATATTTTTTTGTAAATAAAATAAATATTATAACCCCCAGTATTATCAACAGACCTTTAATTTTAAATGAGATTTAATTTGACATATATAGTATTTTTATGAAGTTTGAATATAGTTTAAATGAGTTTCAGCAGCAAAATAGACTATATATGTCAAATTAAACCTTATTTATAATTAAATGTTGATAATACTGGGGGTAAGAGATATTAATTTGAAATTTTGGCCGCAGTTTTTTCACATAAGGATACACATTTTCGTCCAATAAAAGTTTTAAAAATATTTGCAGGGGCGTTACATATGGGGGGGGGGGTCATCAACTTTTTTTATCATGTCTTTTGTTTCTTTACGTTTTTGATAATTTTAAAAGTACTAAAATAATCCTTGATCAATGTTCTACAGAAAAGGTACTCTTATTGTATGCCGCTCCGGTGCTTCATTTCAGAGTAAAAGTAGATTTTTTAATTGTTAGCTAAAAATATGAAATTTAATACATTTTTTAATGACATATAGATGGCACTAGTATAAACTATTTGGTATCGTTGTAAAACACTCTTAATAAGGTTTTACCATATCAATCCATTAAAAAAAAATAATGACGTCATGCCAACCGAAAATTTTTTTTCTCAAGTTCAAAATAAAATTTTTTATAAACAATGAAACACATCTTTTATCATTTTTGAAAAATCAAAAAAATAAGGTAGTTATGATTTTTATAAGTTACTTTAAACTCACCCTGTATGTAGGATAGAATAGAGAATTTTTAGAAAAAGAAATTAATGATACATAATTTTTTTAAATTAGGCAAATGGAATTTTACTCTGTATAAATTAAAAAAGAAGGGAATTTTTAGCAATTTTTGTAATTAATATTTCTGTTTGTAGATTGGTGCCAAGAAGCGGTTTCAAAAGCTGAGATCCTCAGACTCATATACCAGGGACGTTTCCTTCATAGCAATGTAACGTTAGGAGCTCTAGGATTACCTTATGGAAAAACCACAGTGATGCACCTTGTTCCTAGAGAAAATTTACCTGAACCCAATTCACAAGGTTTGTATGAATACAATAATTTCGATTGATTTTTATTTAGAGACCGAATTGAAAAAAAAATCAAGAATCAAACACATCCGTTGAATCCGAAAGATTGATTGATTTTGGATAACATGATGGTTTGAGGACAAGAAAAATTTATTTTATTATCTAAAACAATTCAAGTAAATATTTTCAAAATTGACTATCATTTTAAAAATGGTTGAGAATAGTTGAAAGTTAAATTTGGAAATAATTTTATTGGTGTTATGATGAGTTACTAAAATATTGTTATTTTTAGATCAACGACAGAAGAGCAAAGGTGGAAATAGTAGTTGTTGCTCGGCATCCTGTTGTATACTGTAAGCTACGAATGGCTGCCATTATAAAGGGTCACTTGGATAGAATATATAATAAAAAAAGAATTAAAATTATTTATAGTGACTGCACTGACAAAAATGACGAATTAAATATTAGAAACTGGAATTTGTGTATTACATGGAAACGAGATATATAAATTCAGTGTTTAATTTAATAAAAAGAAGAAGAGTTTCCAAAATGTTGTGATATCATTTAGTGTGTAATATCTATATATACTCATGTGCCAGACTAGAGTGTGTTTCATTTTAATTTCTATTCAAATCGCATCAGTCATGATCATATAATATTTTTTAGATATTTATTTAGGTAAATTGTACATTATGTTTTATACTTATCGTTACTTTAGTGATGTACATTGCCACGTTTAATTGTATGTATTTTTAAATCTCATTTCATAATTATGAATTTTACCCAGTATTAAAATAAAAGTTCTGTTTTTATATACATGTGAGCTATTTTTTTGTTGTTTTTATTACTTTTGCAATACTTATTTTTATTATAAATTTTATAGGATATAAAAATATTCGTGTTTATATATACTTGCAAATGGAAAGTATTACTTATAAGTAGTATATATATTTGAAGTTACCTTTGTAACTGTTAAATAAGTATATTTAAATTTTTTTTAGCAGGTAAGCTCTTTGCCCGTTTAACATCCCTCCATGTGTTGCATTACTCATCCAATTTTTCTTTTAAGAGTTTTAAGCTACTAGCTCTTTCGTTTACGATTTGCAAAAGATATCATACCATTGTACCTAATAATTTTAAAAAATTTCTTGTCGCTTTGTGGTCCAAAATATTTTAATCATAGAAGTCCAATCTAAATTTAATATATATGTTATTAAATATATAAATATTTATTAAACCGAAATTATATAAACATAAATATATATGATTTTATTATATATTTAAATATGATATATATATTATATAAATTAATATATTATAGATGGACCACGGCATTTACTTAATTTTATGAACAAAAATTACATGTATGTCAAAACAACGACTATAATTTATCTCACAGTGCTAACGCATTGGCCGACTCGTTCATTTTATATGGTAGACAAGTACATGATGATAAGACAGCAAAAGAATAAAGTGAATTTATTTTTTAAATTCATTTTCTTCACATTTGCATATATTGTTATAAAATAAAGACTTTTGTTTATAAAATCTGATGTCTAAAATAGTTTAATTGTAAATATTTAGTAGTATTGTAATAAAATGTATTTTTGTTCCCAAATGCATTGTTCGATAATTTGCAAATAGATTAGATAGAATAAAAACTTGATTACATAAATTATCTTTTATTCTAATTTTATTTGTATGACGGCCCTCAACCAATTATAATATTAAAAATTTTTGCTATTTGCTAAATTAATAAATTCAGCAATTTCCACAAACTTAACTCAATAAATAAACTATATTTATAAAATTATAAAAGAATATACTAACCTAAACTACAAAATTACAACTATCTACGGAAAAAACTCATTTTCACCTCCCTACTCGTTTTAATAGTCTTTACAAATTAAATATGTTCATAATAATTTTGTTCACTTTACTGATTTTCTATAAGATTATCCTTTTTCATCAACGGAGTTAATATTAATAAAATTGTTCCATTAGAAACATTGAAAAGAAAAGAAGCAATTTCACATATTCGTTGGGAAATTTTCGAGCAAAAGTCGTTGTATTATACAGGGTGTTTCATATTTATGTTTCAGTATTTCCAGTGGTGATTTCTTGGATCAAGATAAGATTTAAAAAAAACCGATTTCGTTTCCTAAAACAGCTGCAGGTCATTTAGGTGTTTTCAAAAAAGATTTTTGGTCTGCTATTTGCCTATCTCAAAACTAGTCCCAGTAAATAAGCACTTAAATCTTACACTTTAATTTCAAAAAAATATTTGAAAACATAAAAATAATAAATTCGGCTCGCGCGTATTGACGGCGTTTTTTAAGATTTGTGCGCTAAGATATCTCTGTTATTTTTCAAAAATTACGCTAAAATGGTTTCTTATTTCACCTAAACGGACTACCCAAGTTTGTATTCTATTTTAAAATTTAAAAACATGGAAAACGAAAAACATGCATAAACAAATCCAAAATTTTATGTCCAGTAAACAGACAGAATATTGTTCCAGTTCTAGCTGTTTTTTGTCCGACTATTTTCAATTGAGTTCAATTCGAAAAACACAATTATGTTATTAAAGGTAGATCGGTGGTTTTGTACTTGTTACTCTAGTCTGGGGTCTAAAGCAAGGTTTGCTTTAAATAACTGACTCGCTTCGAACTTCAATATATTCTTGAAATTTCATTTTTCCCGCAGGTACTGAAAAATTACGTTCTTCATTTTTTTTTCTATTTCTGATGAGTAAACTCATGTATGCAAAAACAGTGTTGTATTTATTTACTTGCAATATGAGGAGGCAAGTACAACGTAAACAAACCCCAACAAAACACCACAAATTACTGTTTCCACAAAGCAGATTTAAGTTTGGAAACATCTCGAAACCTTTTGAAGTTACCGCTTCGGAGCGTGAAATGAAAAACACAACACTAAAACACAAGTCTTTAAAAACTTCGTTTAAAGCCGCAGTTTTGCCGAAAATTACTAGTTACGCCTTTGTTTAGGTAGGTACTCTCCAAAGGCCCTTAAGCAAGTTTATAAAATTGCCCCCCCAAATTGATTGAATTCGGGACTAACATTTTCTGTGAAATAATTTGAAACAAACGGCCAAACTTTAAAACAGAAAAAAAAATCTCCTTAATAAAAATATATTTTATGATTTTGGGGACAAAATCGTTAACAAAAATAACAATGTAAAGGTGTCTACCCCAACCAAAAGACCTACATTGACAAAAGAACCAAAGAAACGAGGACGAGCGATAAAAGGACGAATTGGAAAGACAAAAGAGCAAATTAGATAAATATTTTTCCAAAATTTTGTACAATCGTGTGTTGTACTAGTTTTTGACACTAATACACTTTTTGCCGGAAAATTCCAAGAAAAATTGAGAAAATCGTTGATTTCTTGAATTATTTTGTATTTTTTATTCACGCTTTTTTGGAACAAACTTAATAGTTTTTATTTTTATAAAAATTTTTGCAAAATAGTGTTCAATCATGGTATAGTACAGTGGTACAGTTTTCGCCGGAAAATTCCAAGGAAAACTTCAGAAAATCGACGATTTCTTGAAATATTTTGTATTTTAATCAAGTTTTTTGGGATTTTAGTTGAAAAAACCTTAATTAGATTTTTATTTTTATAAATATTTTGCCAAAATTTTGTACAATCGTGTATTGTACTATTATCTATCACATTTTTCAGTCGACCTTTTGTTCTTTTAACGTTCGGCCTATTTTGTATCAGCCTTTTCAGAGCCATAGAAAGGCAACTTATAATGGTAAAATATAAAAACAAAAAAAATTGTATTCAATGTATATTTTCATGGAAGTTTTGTTTTTATGCCACAAATTTTCTAATTTTTTATCGCACAATATTGGGCCCCTTAGCTTCATCGGCCCTTGATTAACCTTGCTTATAAGTAGTTACGCCACTGTTTCCATCATTTGATTACACAAGCAGGTTGTGAACTTATTAAAACCTTTGTTTGAGCAAACCATATTGTATTTTGTATTCTATTTTCTCTAATGGAACTGAAAGGAGAAGAAAGTGATTTGATCAATAAAATAGGTCATATTTTGGTAAAAAGAACACAACTGCAAGCATATTTTACGTTAATTTCAATTAAAATTTTAGAATTCTGCTTCGGCAAAAATATGAACTAGACACATGTATGAATACACGGTGTCCCCAAAAGTACTTTTTAGTAATTCTTTTGTTTTTAATTTTTAAAACCTTCCCTGTTAAAATTTGCCATTGATAGAGTAACTGCTTAGTTTACCGAAATTGTTTTCTTTTACCTAGAAAACAACTGATTTTTTAATAACACATTAGTGACTCTTGGTGCACATTGTTCATGTTATAAGGATTGTATTTTTAAACATTTTAGAAAAAATATAAATTCATGTAGTAAAGTTGCTAGACGAAGTCAAAAACCTTAACGTTTAGCGAACTAATACCGCCATACTCGCGACATTACAAATATTCTAAAAAAATATGAATGCTGCCATAGAGGCGACTGAAGATTTTAAAATAAAGCACTCAATTCTTAAAAATCCGTCGACCTACTGGTTATTGTTCTATAAAAATGCTATCGTTCGTTAAGGGTTAATATACTTGTTCCCAAAATTTCCTCCATCACTTTTGAAGATGTATAAAATTAATACTTTAATGTACTCGAACAGAATTAAAAAGCTTGTTCCGTTTAAAATAATTATTTGACTTTATTTTGAGTAATCTTAGAATTTTAGCGCTTAAATTAAAATGGTTTCAGTGGTAATATATAAAAATAAGTTGTAGAAGTGTTCTCTGCAATATTTGTATTGTATTAAAAATGTTCATAAAACACTAACATATGAAAGGACGTAGTACAAATTAATTTTTTTAAATTTAGTTTTAGCTGTGTAATTTGGAGTAACAAAAAAACTAGTTACACAGCGGTTACGATTGTTCCCAAAATAGTTAAAATGTCTTAAAATAACTTTACAGAAGCATTATTTTTATGTTGAACATTTTCAAATTTCAAAAAAAATTGAGTTCTTATGTTTCATTATAAAAATTATTCGAATTTTCTTTTATAAATAGTATCACATTTAATCACAGTAATAACTCTTATATCGTATTTAAAATAGGATTATCGCATATTGATGTCATATATTACGCTTAAAAATAAATAATACTTACATTTCAGTAATTAAATTACAAATTATTTATCAGTCTTCCTTAAAGTCTTATGTACGGTTTAAATATTGTATAAAATTTAACACAAGTTTAAAAAAATGAAAATAAAATAAAAAATGGTTTTTTCTTGTAGTAAATTTTATACTACATCAACGATTTTAAAATTAAAAAATCTTAATTAAAATGACTGTCGGTGGTGTTACTTTGAATTACTTCAAATAATTGTCAATAAAAATTTTCAGATACCAATTTAAAGGCCTTTCATTTTAAATTTGTTATATGAGTTGTAATGGACAATTTTCATGGTTACCTCAAATCTTTATAATTAAAGGTCTTTAATTGTGACCAGAATCGCCATAATAAAGCAATTTCCTATAAAATACATGGGAAATTGATGGTGGTTACAATTTTATTGACAAATATTTGTTTTAGAAAAGTTTTTCAATTATTCGCAATGGATACTTTGAATTTCAATACATATAAAAATACAGAAATCGTTAGTATTACTGTTACAGATAACGAGGATATTCGTTAATAATCAGGTAAAAGGATCATATACAGAGATAATAAAAAAAATCAATTATTTTTTATACACGCATATTTTTTTTGTTTAGTTACAATCTTCAAGATGTCTTCTTTCTTCATTTTATCTCTTGCTCTAATAATGAATTATAATGGTTATATAAGGCTATATAAACAAACAATTAATTGAATTCACAATACACTTAGTTTAACTGTATTCTTACAATTTAATTATATCTTATAGTAAAATTAATGTTTTAAAAGTTAGTGTCGAGATCTATGAGATTCATCCCGTCGATCTCTTTCTCGTTCCCGGTCTCGATCTCTTTCTCCCTCACCGCGCCTTCCAGTTTCTCTCTCTCTGTATCTTTCTTCGTAGTATCTTGACTTCGATGAAGCTTCAGGAGCTACTTCTGATGCATCAGGAGGAGATTTATTTCTTGGTCTTGACACCCTAATAGTTTTCATTTTTATAAACAATGTCAAAAATACACATAATAATCGACATGATGGTGAAACAAACTTAACCCATAACAATATTTTTAGGTTACAAGAGTGTTTCGTTTCAAATTAAAAATTTGAAAGTTAATAATTTATATTTAAAGTATAAAGAAAGTAAAAAAAAATCAAGTCTCTACAATGTTTCGTTTTAAAATTTAAAAAATTATAAATTTTTATATAAAATATGGCATTCCGGTAAATGAGTAAAGGTGTATTTTGAAAAATTAATATTTCGCTTAATAACTAAAATTAAGAAACAAAAATTCGTACAAACAAATTTCTAAAATTTACTGATATTAACATATTAAATTTTTTGAGATACATTACATAAAAAAATATCGAATTTTTTGAGTTTTTTGGGAGTAAAATTTGGGGCGGGTGTAGACAGCAGGTGAATTTTGAAAACTGCGAGAGCTAGATGGGCCCAGGTTGGACCGCGTTTTACCCGATTTTTTGAACATTTTACGTTCGATTTTTTTCCAAGGTCCAGGGTAAAAATTTCAAGCTGCCCATTTTTTCTCTCATAAGTAAATACCAAATAAGTAAAATAAAAAAATATTCGAGTAAATAAAGCGTCACTTTGGGGGCACCAAAACGACATAAAGAGCAAACGCATGAAAAAAAAAACTCCCGTTTTAAGGCAAAACGTGGAATTTAGATGAGGAATAAAGCATCCGCCATTTTTTTTCTCCTGCCGAACTTTTAATCGAAGCCAAAAAGTTTTGGTACTTTTGCCGTCCGAAAAAACGGTAGAATTGTACAGTTTACGTCTCGGGGCCGTGACGTCACACCTTTGCGCCGGGGGTTTAAAAATCGGCCAAGGATGTTAGAATAAAAGGGGCCAAATTTCGTCGCTTCCCTTTAAAATCCGACGCAGTTGCGATTTTTCAAAGTTAACGCCGAAAACCCGAAAAAAGCTAGAAAAATCGACCATTTTCGGGATTTTTTTTCAAAGTGTCGGGGAGGTCCAAAAAATTTAAAATTCGAACCACACTTGGAATCAACATCCCACTTTACATCGGAACCGGAATTCTTAAAATCGGATGAAAAAACACCCTTTCGGGCGCTCCTAGCAAAAAACGTCCGAATTCGGGGTAAAAATACAAAAGGGGTCGTATCTCCACCCCCTTAATAGATAGATCCTGGCGGGTCAAAACCGCCATCTTCAGAATCCGGTCCCTATAACAGACTAAAATTTGGTGCGACTCGGGGTGAATTTCGGACAGTTAGGGGATTTTTCGTTCGGGCCGGAATAACTTTTTTCGGGGTGATCCGATCGAAAAGGGACATTCAAACTTTTGTTTTAAAATTTTCTCCTCCTTCCCCCTACAAAATTTCAACTCTAAAAAACACCTTAATCGTTTCTTACGGTTAAGCCGCTCGAGGTTGACCTACAACTGCCGTGGAAGCCTATTTTTAAATTAATTTGAATAGCCAATAAGCCGAAACTCCATTTTTTTAGTCGAAAATTTGATTTACCAGATGGGCTTATACTTGAGTATATAGGTCACCAAATAATATTTATAAATGTTACAATATTATGTTAAAATATAATTTCGTTATTTGTTACAATTGCTACAACATATCTTCCGTTAATATTTTAATTTAATCTCATTTCTAACGGAAAAAAAATCTTATAAAGGCTATTTTAAGTTAAATTAATAAATTATAAATACCTATCGTCAGGTTCTCTGTCCCTATATTCTCTTTCACGTTCACGTTCTCTTTCCCGTTCGCCTCTACTTCTGGATCTATCTCGTTCTCTATCTCTTTCACGGTAATTATCAGCATAATAACGATCACGTTCTCTGTCTCTCTCGCGATCTCTATCCCTGCTTCGTTCACGATAACGTGATGAAGAACGTTCTCTGCGTCCTCTTCTATGAGACCGCTCCCTAGATCTTGATCTATCCCTCCTTCCAGAACTGTAACTTTTGTCTTCGACTCCTCTCAAGGTATCCTGAAGTGAAGTTATTAAAATTTTGCACCTGTCATCATTAGCGACTTTAGATTGCTTTATGAGTGATATTGCTGTAACAAGTGTTTCTATTGCACTGGCATATTCGCCAGCTGCGGCATCAGAAACAGCTCTAGCGATTGCTGAACTGGATACGGTTCTATTTCGTGACATAATGTCTTCAAACTCTTGTTCACTGATTGGTGGCATATCTGATCTGTGATCACCAGGTGGTCCCCCATAAGGTGGTGCCATTGTTGAAGGAGGTCCATAATGTGGTGGCGGTCCTGGATTGGGTCCCATTGGCGGGCCGTGCGGTGGTCCGTGAGGTCCTTGTGGCATACCATGTTGTGGTGGCATTCCAGGTGGTCCTCCCTGCATTGGATGTGGCATATTTGGTGGTGGTCCTCCCTGATTGAAAAATGCGGGATTAACATGAGGTGCAGGACCCTGAGGGGGTCCTTGAGGAGGGCCGTTGGGTGGACCTCCCATAGGTGGTGGACCCCTTGGGCCCATATTTGGAGGTCCTTGCATAGAAGGTGGACCCTGCGGAGGAAATCCTTGTTGCATTGGTGGTCTATTCCAGTCAGGTCTAGGAGGACCTGGTGGTGGGCCTTGATTTGGCATACCACGAGGTGGCCCTTGTGGTGGACCTTGGAACTGGAATTAACACAAATGCACAAGTTATCAATATTTAATATAAAAATTTAACAATCTGCTTAATTTTAACAAACTCAAATGAATTAAGACCAGAATAGGTTATTACTGTTTCCATTGATTAATTCAAATTTTATAATAAAAGTAATGAAATAAATTCCAAAAGTCCAAGTTATTGAAATTTCACATAAAAGTAGTATAGAATGTTTGTAAAAACATAAAGTTTGGAGTTAATAGTCAGGTCAATTTAGCCCTAAAAATAGTAGTAAAGGTGCGAAAATTAGCGTAGAGCTAAAATTTGCTATGAATGTTCGAAACACCATAAATGAATGCTGAAAAGTCTCCATCGATCCAGTACCTGGAAAAAATTTTATTCATGGTCAAAGGTCTTAAAAATGGGTTTTTCGCGTTTTTCAGCAAAACGGTAAGTTCTATCATAAAATTAGGTCAGACAAAAATTATAGATTATATAATTAAGAGCCACCGTTTCTGAGATATAACGATTATAAAAGTTGAAAAAGTTGTAATCTTCATAATAACCATAAGTACGCCACGTATACACATCACTGAAGCTGTAATACAAATAAAACTATTTTTCTATAGGTCAATGTAAGCCATAAATCGTTCTAATTGGCCAACTAGTTCGGTCAAAAATAATTATTTTCCGATTAATCAAAAATTTCATAGCAATTTTTTCGTACAAAAGTGAAATTTTCAACGGTTATTCGGTCATAACTTCTAAACGAATAAAGATATCAAAACGAATCTTTTTTGTGTGAAAGCCTACACAAAAACCTTTAAGACAAGCCATCATTTGTTAAAATCGATAAAGGGGCAGGGGGTAAAAAAAAATTGTCAAAATCACATTTTTTTACAAAGTTTTTTTGCGCGATTAAAATTTTGAGTTTTTTTTTTTCGAAATTAAAAAGTGCACGCGTCGCGTAGTAGTATTTTTCAAAATCGGCGCGGAGGACGCTCAAAAAAAACCGTGAAAATATTGACTTTTTCGGGAGCGCTTTTGAAAGCTTTCCTGTCGCATAAAAAAAATCCATTCCGATAGTATTATAAAACAAACATTCCCCTTTAAGTCGAGACCGGGTTTTTGAAATTTGGTTAAAAAATGTACCTCTTATCGTGAATATTAGACGATTATGAATCTGACGAATTATGTGCATATTATGAAGATTACAACTTTTATAATCGTTATATCTCAGAAACTATGGCTCTAAGAAAAACGTATTAAGACATTTTTTATAGATAATTATATGATCTATAATTTTTGTCTGATCTAATTTTATGATAAAACTTACCGTTTTGATTAAAAACGCGAAAAACCCATTTTTAAGACCTTTGACCTTGAATAAAATTTTTTTCCAGGTACGGGATCAATGGGGACTTTTTAGCATTAACTATTGTTTTCAGTTTAATTTAATTTTAATCATGAAAAAGTGGTTAAATACTATTCAGTGCGCCTTTAAATAATTTTTTGACTTTTAGAACAGTTATTACATTATTTTTATTATAAACTACAAATCCAGATCACCTGCAAATATACATGCTACTCTTAATTTTTATATTAATTATTTTTGTCTGTTACATCTACATTCATATTTTCATAATTTAAAATGAAAAAAAAAACTTTAAAATAAGTATTAAAATAAAAGCATAAAGCAATAAGATAATAAACACAAGTTTAAGAAGCCTACGTAAGTAGAGGCGATTACCAATTCTATAAAGCAGCAAATACAGTTTTGAAGAATAACCAAACAAAGGTTTATTAAAGTATCATGCATCTAGACCTAAAACTTAGACTACGAAGAGGAAGATAATCGTAATACAAAAACGTACAAGCATGAAATTTAGGTAGGTATTGTTAAAAATTAATGATTACTTCTATTAAAACAGACGTTAACATTTTTTATGACAAAAAATGAAAAAATCAACTTATTAGCTTTGTTCCAACAACGAGTTTTCTGCTCGTCACGAAACTGTAACAAACTTTTTACCATCCAAAATCTATCGAACAAGTCAAAGAGGTTGTGATTATAAGAATTGAAGGTTAGATTTCAAGCGGAATGTCTTGGCGTGTACTGAAATTATGACACCATACGTTTCTATTGCTCATGACCATGATAGTCAATGTACGGTTTTTCAGACTGTTGGAACAAACCTATTATTGCCGACTATCTTTTTGAAATAAACAGAGGTATAACAATAAACATTCACAAAAATTAAGAATCGTTTGAATTTTAAACTACACCCGATGCTAAATATTAAATAACTTCATTCATAATTTCAATATTATTTACCATAGGTGGTCTTGGTGGTCCTTGTGGGCCTGGTCCAGGAGGTGGCCTCATAGGTCCCATATTAGGTCCATGGCCACTTGGTCGTGGTCCGTTCCACTGTGGTTGTTGGAATCTCATTTGCTGCTGATTCATCTGTGGTGGCCCATTAAATCCAGGAGGTGGTCCTTGCATTCTCGGTCCATTAGGACCAGGTCCTCCCATTCCTGGGTGGGGACCTCGCATTGGAGAATTCATCTGCATTCGTGCTGGATAATTTTGGTGGGGACCTGAGGAAATTGGATGGTTAGCTTGGCTGGGATGTTGGCCACGAGGCCCATTGTTAGGGGGAGACGGGCGGGTTTTAGACTGACTTTCAAAATTACTGAGAGCCTGCTTTGTTGTGAGGGTGACGATGGGATTTTGGTTATGAATTTGTTGTTTAGGTAGACGATCCATACACAATCGCATGCTGGGTTCGGACCCCATTGAAATGACACAAAATCCCTTTGATTGACCATTTGCTCGGTGTTCAAAGAATTTCACTTCGCTAAAATCATTTACACCGATTTCTCTCACTGCATTTATTATATCCTGATCAGTGGTCCACTATAAAAAGTAAACAATACATTAATAAAACGTAGGTACAGGTGTAAAACAATTATTACCCATGTTAAATTTCCAACATATAATTGGTGTCTTCGACCCACTGTGTTAGGGGTTATATTATTGCCCTGTGACTGATAAATCGTTCCATTTGTCTCCTCTGGATTTGTGTTTGATGTTGGCTGTTGACTATCGGAAGAATCATTTTGACCAGCAGCGGGCGTAGAAATAACGTCATCATACAAATCTACATTATCACCACCAAAGTCATCCTAAATGTACAAATTACCTTCTTAAATCATTGAAATTTTCAGATTACAAACGTCAATATGTATAAGTATGAACGGAACAGGCTCTAAATTAATAAAACCGAGGCTTGTTTTAAATCAAATCATTTGGTCAGACCATAACTTATTTAAATAAAACTCGACATTCTGATCCATCATCCAAATTAAAATCTTGACCTTTAAATATAAAAGTAATCATATCTAAAGATTTAATTTGTGTCACTTTGATTTGGTCTTCTTTTACGTTGGGCATAATTCATTAGAACAAAAATTTTTAGAACCATAATGAGATAGAACGAAGTTTTAAAATTGGAACTTTTAATACACCGGACCTAACCGGAACACTGGTCCGTTTTGTAAAATTGTGTTCCGTTTGAACTTAAAAATGGCAGAACGAAAGTTGTTAGAAACTAAAAGTGTTAAAACTGAAAAAAGGTAGTACAATAATTGTAAGAATAAAGTTGATAGAATTTATCGTAATGCTCTTTTTTGCCCTTACAGAAGTGAATACTACGCTAAATTCAAATTCAAATAGTTTTCGGTTCTAATAACTTTCATTCTGCCGTTATTCGTTTCGAAGATTTTCTTCCAGTTCCAACAAGTTTCGTTCAATCTCATTATCTTTCCAACAAATTACAGAGCACCTTCCTTTACTGTTAAGTAAAATAAACTCCTACTAAATATAAATTACGGAAATTTCAAAGTAAGTTTGTGTGGCAATTTCTATCTTATTAAATCTAAATGTTAACAAAAACGAATGTACTATTTAATATAAAACAACTCGTTAAAGAGCCGGCGACAATTATTTTTGCACATTGAACCAATGGTAGCCGTTGGTCAATGCGGTTTTATCGGCCGAGAGATTTAACTAAAGTTTTAAAAATAAAAACAAATATCTACAATAAATTACCTGTGCAAAGTCTTGATCTATATCGTCTGCATACAAATCTATGTCGTTATCGGCCATTTTTCCGATGCTTAAAGATAAAAATGGCGCCTTTAAACGCCGCAAAACCACATCAACCACTCGCGTCCCTGTCAACGAGAAATGAAATCACAGAACAATAAAATCGTAGAATCAAAAATGTAGAGTAACATGTCAAAGAATTCGGGGTTGTACGTTTGGTTGCATAATTTTTGAAAAGTCTATTTCTAGATTTTTATTAATATATTTTTGCTAAAAATGTTTACCCAAAATTTTATTAAACAAAAGTCAAGTAAACAGTATCCTTTTTTAATTTTTATTGTTTTATTTTAATATTATTTTTTTTTTCAAAAGAACATATTTTAAAAAAACCTCTATTATTTTACTTGAGAATGTTATTTTATAATTTAAAAAATTTGTTTCATAATAAATAATAAAATATTTAAAAATACGTTCAATAAATTTGAAATACGTTTAAAAATGTTGTTGCTATTTTACAGGACACCTCTTGGTCTTCAGCAGTCTTCAGAAGTGGGATTTTGTTTCTATCTTGATATTTATCAAGCTTGATAAAACTCAAGAGGGGGGATATTCTCGAATCACACGACACAACATCGTATACGACATGACAAGGACAGACTCTTATTTTTGCATTTGAATGACAAGGATAGAATGATAAAAGTCGTGTTTTGTGAAATAGTCCCGATCCCGGTGAACGCTGTTTATTACTTTAACTCTGCATGTTTTAATGCACCCTTAATGTTATCTACATGTTCCAAAATATTTGTACCCCATTAGGAATTTATTACTACTCTTGAAGCAACACTTCCAAACTTTCAAAAATATCGAAATACTGAAAATAAACATCCACCGCTCAGATTTATTATTAAGAAGTTGCGAGAACCTTTCTACTAACTTACAATTTTCAACGAAATTAATTTACCCCAAATAATTACAAAGTTGCTAATTTAAGGATGCTCACAGCCCCATCACCTTCTATCGGTTCTAATAGTGAGGTAAGAACCGAAGAAGTTAATGATGTAAAATACTTGGTTAATCAATTACCAACCCAAAGACCCCTAAAAAACGATCTAAGAAACAATACATTATTGGGTTCCTCTGAATCACCCTGTATATACAAAATCGTTTGTGTCATGTTGGTTACATACCAAAAAAAAGAGTCTCAATCTATTGACATTTGTTCTATAGTTTTCATCTTAACCTAAAAATATTTTTCGAAATCGTTAAAGTATTTTAGATTTTCTATTTAATTTTAAAATCTAACATAAAATAATGAGTGAAGAGACTATCGAAGAACAATTCATAGTACTCAATTTTAAAGACAAAGTTGATCAATCATTTTTTGAAAGACCAAACATGTTTTTTAAAATAGTGAATTTGCATACAAAAACTCCTTTAATTCAAATAGGAAATAACGTTTTTAATGGTTCGTATTATAATACGTATTCTAAATTTATTACTCTATCTGTAGTTTGTTATGTGAATGTATAATTCGTCATTTAATCACGATTAATTTCGCGAAAGTTTTAATTTGGATTTATAACTAATATTTTATTCAGGTACTTATGATACAACGTCGTTAGGAACAACACTATTATTTAAAGAATCGGAGGAGCAGGTAGTTCCTAATTACTGCGATGAACCATCACAAATAAATTTAAAATGTTCTGGTAAAACAACGAAAGTCTTATCTTTACAATGGCAAAAAGTTCCTGAAGAAATTGTTAATATCGAACCACAAGATCTAAAAAGAATCGACTTTAAAGACGATTACGCTACAGTTTTAAAAAAAATTGGAAACCAGACTTTAGAATTAAGTTACGTTATAGATCCATTAGTTACAACAAATGAAAACAGTGAACCAGTGAAGGTAGTTGAAGAAGATAAAGAAAAACTGGATGCTTTACCTAGAAGTAAAAATAAAATTATTAAATTATATACAGAGGATCGTTATAATGCTTTAAAACATGCTGTAAGTGGGCATGTTTATCCCCCGGAATATTACGAAAAATACGACTCGAATATGAAAACTTCAAAAGATTATTTTATTTTAAAAGAACTATTTCTTAAAAGTTTGGATTATAAGAATATTTTATTGAATGTTAATGAGGATAATATTGCTGATTTTGTTGATATTGAAACTTCAATTCGGGACAAAATTATTGATGAGAAAGCAGTCGACGATCTTACAGATTTAGATAAACAACATTTGATTAGTTTAAAAAATTTCGATAATCTTAGTATTCCTATGAAGTTGACGTTACTTATTGAACATTTGCAAGAGGAAAAGAAGCATTTAGCGGAAATGTCTCGGGAGGAATTAAGTGTCACGGATGAATTTGATCGAACTCCCAAGGATAGATATCGATTGTTAAAGGCATTAGCTAAAGACTTGCAGTATTATATGTTTATAAGAATTAGTGAAGATCAACTTGATAAGTAATCGTTCAAATTATTTTGCATGAAGGGTGTAATAAAATTATTTGGTTTGACTTACTAAAACAAAAAATGAAGAAATTGGTAGCCACAAGACTCTTCTGTATACCAAAAAAAGAAATTGTAAGGCACCAAATTCGTTGACCAATGTCCCGTAAGACACTTAGGAGGATAAAAAATTGTTGTGATATTTTAATTTAAGTAGATCAATTGTTACAGGATAAATTTTGTAATTTTTAAAATTAATACATTAACATAAATTTGATAAAAAATTATATTAACACACCTTAACAATTTAAAAAAATATACATTTAACAACAAATATAACATTTTTTTTATAAAAATACTAATTAAATCCCATTTTTTTACCATTAAAACCATTTCAAAAATTACCTAGTTTGAAAATTATTGCACTTTATTGTTATTTTGTATTTATTAAGCAACTGACAAAAATAAATGATAAATACTAATCATTATACCAATCTAAAAATAGTAATGAAAAAGACATTGTTAATAAAAAAAATAAAACCCACACCCGAAGTCCGGCTTTATTTTTTATAGCCTTCTGAAGCTGGTCATTAGCGTCTTTCATAGTATCTGTCGTCACTGCAGTGGCATTATAAATCCTATCGATTTCTAACTCTTGCTGTAAAACCTTTTCAGTAAACAATTCTTGCAATTCGGCTATTTTTACGACTTTACTTTCGACTTGGTTTACTTCATCTGATAAACTATTTAGTTCGTTATACAACATGTTATTTTCTGATTCGAACATTTGCATTTCTTCAAACGATAATTCCTCCTCCATAACATACTGCGTGTTTTTAACTTCGTGTGATTTACTCGCGTTTCTTCCCGAACTTGTTTCTAACTTCGATATTTTATGCATATCAATTACTTTTTTAACTCGCATTGCTTTAGTTTCTGCATAAACCTTGGAAATCGCCTTTAAATAACTCTCAGTTAATTCAATCACGTTTAAATAATGCTCTTTAATTTGATTTGTATGAAACGATGCTTTAATTTCTTTTTTATAATCACTGATCATTGAAGCGCAAGTGTTGATGATTTTTTCAGCCTCTGTATCCAGTAGTATCCTACTTTCTTCGGTCATAGTTTTATTGGTTGATAAGTGATTAACTACGTTTAAATACGCTGATTTATTTTCCAGGAATAAGTTTTCGAGGTTCGCTATTAGTTTAACGATATCTTTTGCTTTTCTCAATTGCATGTCCCGGTTGGTTTTCTTTAAAATTGAAATTGGGTTTGCTTCGGGGGTGCCTGTAGCTTTATTTGTACTTCGCACAGTTTTAACACAAGCTCGGAATAAGACTGTTATATCCATTTTTTAGCCCTTGTAAATTTGTTCACCAATTTTTTTTATTTAAATTTAAAGCACTTACAATAGATAATTTTTTCTAGTTAATAAATTATATAAAAAGACAACAATATGGGACTGTTTTTAAAATATGCAGAAAGTTGACCAATATTGACATAATTCATCACGTCATGACGGATGTTTAAAGAAAATGATAAACATTCGGTTTCGCGTGTATGAAACTAGTTTTTGTTATTCTGTGGTTATAAATTCATATACAAGGTGTTTCGAAATGTTTAAAAAGTAAATGCCAATTTTTCGTCGATTATCCACTGTACATGAAACAGGATTCAGGTGAAAAATACTTCTAATAAAAATTTCTTCATTCTTTATTAATTTAACAAGTAGATAGCATTCATTCTTGAAATAATAAATAAATAAACAAACATTTTTTAAATAAAATCTAGCTTCCAGTCTAAGGTTATTCTTTTAATAAAATAGTTTTGATTATAATTAATTTTAAAATAAATATGACTAATAATAAAGAACAAAATAATTTGGTTAACATTTTGTGGTTGTAACAAGTATAGCGCTATGAAAGCACTTAAATTATCAATTAAAATATACAGAAAATGTGCTATTTACAAATTTACCTATTTATTCAGTGCAAATTTATAAATAAATCTTTTTTAATACTTGAAAATCTCAGTATGATTTGATTAAAGTGCAGTTACATCTTCTAAAATGATTCCTACTTCTTTTAGATGTTGGGCTTTGCTTCCAGTAGCAGGACTGGCTGCTGTTGGACGACCAATGTAACTAAAGACAAAATTAAATTAATATTCGAACGAAATCAAAATATGTGCTACGTTATTTTAAGCATGAAACACTAAACACAGCATTAAACAATGATAAACACTGTTTATTATTATCTTCTATTTTTTGCCATACCTAAATCATCATCTTGTAAAATCTTTCCCTTTGTGGGACAAAATTTTTACTGACCAATAAACATTTTTTATTTTTTTTTTATCTAGCCACTCTAAATAACCAACTACATTAATCATTTTAATCTGTTGATAAATATGTAAGGAAGTGCAAAATAAAAATGCGTGCAAAAATAAAAAGCTTTAACAGAAATGAAGTATTTGTTCAGACATTAAATCTCACCCGACAACACGTGGTTCAGGTTCTGGAGTATTTTTAGGTTCAGGTTCAGATTTCCCCCCAAATATTGAACTGAACCAACCGTCCTTCTTTGGCTGACTGTAAAAATTTCGTTAACCATCATCATTTATTAAAAAAAAACAATTCTTCAAACATGCTTTCTAATATTTGTTTATACTTCATTTCTGTTTGTAAATTTGTATCGCTTTAAAACTTACTTAACATCCCTTGATCCGGTTAAAGCAGTTTCAAAACGTGGTTGTACGTAACTCCAACCGCCTTGATTTTTATGTTCTTCTTGGGCCCAGAATATTTTCGCATTTGAATACTTAGCACATTCAGCCTTAACTAAATCATAAGGGAACGGGGAAATCTACAAAAATAACAATTAAATTGGTTTTTTTTGCCTGATAAAACACTAACCTGTTCAACTCTTGTAATAGCAATATCATTCTGTAATCCTTTATCATCACGCGCCTTCTTCAATTCATAATAAACCTTTCCTGAGCAGAATAATAATTTTTTAACACCTTGCGCGTTATTGGAAGCAGCTCCTTCTTCAGGCATAATCCGCTTAAATTCTGTACCTTCCAACATTTCATCAAAACTACTCCTAGCTTCCGGATGTCTTAAAAGACTCTTCGGAGACATTACAATCAAAGGTTTACGGAAAGGTAAAGCGATCTGCCTTCTCAAAAGATGGAAGAAGTTAGCAGGTGACGAGCAGTTAGCGACAATCCAGTTAATATCGTGTAATTGTCTTACAGCAAACTCATCCGATTCAGGTGGGAAATAATCAGGATCATCAGAGGACATTTGTAAAAATCTTTCTAAACGAGCACTTGAATGTTCTGGTCCCATACCTTCAAGAGCGTGAGGGAGGAGCATTACTAAACCACTTTGTCTCACCCATTTAGCTTGGCCAGAAGAAATGAATTGATCGATTATGCACTGCGCTGTGTTGTTAAAATCACCAAATTGGGCTTCCCAGATTACAAGTGCGTTAGGGTTAGTCATTGAGTAACCTAGTTCGAAACCTAAGACGCCGAATTCTGATAACGAACTGTTGCAAACAGTGTAAGGGGCTTGGTCAGGGTATAAATTGCATAATGGGCGGTAAGTTGCTTTATCAACGTTTTGGTGGTGTAATACATGATGACGATGTGAGAAAGTTCCGCGTTCAACATCTTGACCTGATAAGCGTACATGAATTCCTTCTTTTAATAGTGACCCAAACGCCATAGCTTCAGCTAAAGCCCAATCTATCGTGCGGTTTTCAACCATTTCCATACGAGCTTTCAATATACGTTCAATACCTGCAATTTTAAAATTATGTTCATTTATTGTTTCAACGTAAATGATGCGGGGTTTTTATTTAATTTTTTCGAAAACCATGAAAGTTGGAGGTTTAAAATAAATACCGTGGAGAGGCACAATTTAAAAAAACGAGCTTTTCTGAAGAAGCGTATTATCTACATGAAAATTGTACAATTCGCCAGGTAGTTGCGTACAATAAAATCAAACTATGCCATCTAAATTATTACCAATAATCATAAAACAAATTTTAAACGCGTAAAGTAATTTAATTAAGCGAGTTGTTTAATTTGAGCCGTCACTCAATATATTTCCTTTTAAGTTCTTATAATTAAAAAATGGGCGTGTTTTTTTTGTAAATTAAAAATTCACGCAAGTATATCTAGTAACGGCTTAAACTACGTGCTTTTACGATAGAAATACGAAATTAAATTTTTTAGTACAATAAAATCAAGCTACTCCATTTAAATCATCAGTAATAATCATAAAACAAATTTTATATTTGTAAAATAATTCAGTTACGCGAGTCGTTTTATTTGAGCCGTCACTCGATATATTTCTTTTTCAGTTATAATTGCAAAAAGTGGGCGGGGCTATTTTTTTGTAAATTTAAAAGTGCACGCAAGTATATCGAGTAACGGCTCAAATTACGTGCTTTTACGAGAGAAATACGAAATTATAATTTTTAGTACAATAACGGCATTTAAATTATCACCAGTGTTAAATTTTGAGTGTTATACGTTATTCTGCCATTTGTTAACACTTTCAAATCGCTTATAATCATTGTTGAACCTCAGACCACTAAATTAAGTTATAGTATGATTTTATTATCTTTATAAACACGTTTTTTAGAAAATTTTTAGAAATTTTGAGTTATCTTCTTGCATTTTTGGCACTTTCAAACATCACAAATGATCAGTGTTAAGGTTTAAAATGAAATTTTTATGAATTGTTATTATTTCTTAATATTTTTTTAGAAAAATTGAATTTGGCCCATAAATACGACTTTTAAAAATGCGATATAAAAAAATTTTTTTTTTCGTTATTTTTTCGAAATTTAAAATACCCTATGCGTGGGAGCTTTCGGGTCAAAGAGTAGACTCTAAAGTGTTTTTAAAATTGAAAATCCGTTAAAAAGTGACCCGGCGGGAGCCACTCACCCTTAAAATCAAAATTTCGAGTTTATTAACGTAATTTCTCAACCCCACCAAATATAAAAAATCTGAGTAGCCTATACACTGTAGAAAATATTCCTTTTAAAAGTTGCGAAAGAAAATTGCAAACATTTTGAAAATTGCGGGAGCCAGATGGGCCCAGATTAGACCGCGTTTACTCGATTTTTTTAACATTTTACGTTCGATTTTTTTCCAATGTCCAGGGTAAAAATTTCAAGGTGCCGATTTTTTCTCTCATAAGTAAATACCAAATAAGTAAAATAAAAAATATTCGAGTATTTTCGAATTTTCAAAGTCCACGTCAAAATAGCGAGAAAAATAAAGCGTCACTTTGGGGGCACCAGAACGAAATAAAGAGTAAGCGCATCAAAAAAAAACTCCCGTTTTAAGGTAAAAAGTGGAATTTAGATAAGGAATAAAGCAACCGCGATTTTTTTTCCTCCTGCCGAACTTCTAAACGAAGCCAAAAAGATTTGGTACTTTTGCCGTCCGAAAAAACGGTAGAATTTTACAGTTTGCGTCTCGGGGCCGTGACGTCACACCTTTGCGCCGGGAGGCTTAAAAATCGGTCACGGTAATCCCCAGGAAGTTAGAATAAAAGGGGCCAAATTTCGTCGCTTCCCTTTAGAATCCGACGGAGCGAAAAAAATCGACCATTTTCGGGAATTTTTTCAAAGTCTCGGGAAGCTCCAAAAAATTTAAAATTCGAACCACACTTGGAATCAACATCCCTCTTTAACTCGGAACCGAAATTTTTAAAATCGGACGATAAAAATTTCAACTCTCTACGAAAAAAAAAACGTTTTCCCCGTTTCTTATGGTTTTAGTATTATTGAAAAAAATGTTGTATAAAAATTGAAGTAAAGTACCTTTATGAATAACAAATTCTGCTGCATTTGGTGGTGGGCTTGAGAAGCGTTTTCCAATATGTACAAGGGTATCTTCCTTAAGCCCAGTGGGTGCAACTTTAAGTGGATCTTTACCCTCGAAGAAACCAGACCAGGGGCTATCCAACCAATCCTTGTATTTAATGTGAGTTTCTTTCCTTGCATTATCCAAAGCTTCTTCGCAAATCTTTTCGTATTTTTCTTTAACATCCTTAACTTCTTCAGGTGTGACAACTCCTTCGCTAATTAATTGATCGGAGTATTTTTCCAGGACGTGTTTGGTATTCTTTATTTTCCTGTACATGAGTGGTTGTGTAAACATGGGCTCATCAATTTCATTGTGACCATTACGTCTATAGCACACTAAATCAATTACAACATCTTTGTGGAAAGTTGCACGCCATTCGGCTGCGATGTTGCAGACATGCATTACACTTTCAGGATCGTCAGAGTTTACATGGAAGATTGGAGCGTTTACAACTCTTGCAACATCTAAATTTACACAAATTTTCGTTAATTAGTTTATATTTTTGCAGCTACATTAGAATTCTTAAAAATATAAATTACCTGTACAATAAGGTGATGATCTAGAATGTCTTGGATCAGTAGTAAAACCAATTTGATTATTAACAACGATGTGGATTGTACCATGAGTGGTGTAGTCAGGTAAATCGGACAAGTGCATGGTTTCAAAAACGATGCCTTGACCACAGAAAGCAGCATCACCATGTAGAAGTATGGACATTACCTAAATGATAAAATTAGGAAGGGTGGTGATGATAAAAATATTTACCTTCTTTCCTTCACCGTCACCTCTATAAAATTGTTCGGCACGTGTTTTACCTTGCACAACAGGATCAGCAGCTTCAAGATGTGATGGATTAGCAACAACAGCAAGACGGATGTTCTTATTAGTGACACGATTTAATCTAAAATAGAATTTTTATGCGTTTATTTTACAAGTAAATTAAGATTTACTAAATATAATTACCTTTCAATGTATGTACCAAGATGGTATTTAACATCACCAGATCCATCATCGGCAGCTTCCAATCCAGCGAATTGTGTGAAAATCTGGCTCAATGGTTTTCGACAGACGTTAGCAAGTACATTAAGTCTTCCACGATGAGGCATACCCATCACAATACTTTCAACGCCCAAATCAGTACTACGATCAATAACCTGCTTCATTGCTGGGATTAAAATTTCACACCCTTCCAAGCCGAAACGTTTTTCTGATGACCACTTTCTTGCCAAAAATGACTCGAAACCCGTCGCTCTTGTAAGACGCGCTAATATTAACCTCTTGGTCTCGTTGTTGATTCCCATTATTCCAGGTGTTTCCATCCTTTCCCTAATCCAATTGCATTGTTCTAGGCTGTTAATAAACATGAATTCGACTCCAATGTGACGGCAGTACGTTAATTCAAGTCTACGTAATATTTCTCTGAGTGGCAAGGATTTGTCTTTACCGCCAATAAAAGTGGTTGAAGGGAGTTTAAAGCTACGATCCATATCGGTTTCCTCTAAAGTTAAAAATAATTTCATTTAATTATAAAAAAATTTTTTAAACGGGTCACACATTGTTTGAAACAGAAACAAAGAAGAAATTAGAATATTAATTTCAACAAAAAGAAAATTAATTACTTACAATAAAACTTACAAATAAATAAAACACAGAAGATAAAGAAATTATGATAGGAATGTTACTAAAAATTACTTTGCAAAGTTCCAATACATATTTATTAAAAATATACTGGTCTTATACTGGGTTATAGATAATCAAGTTTCAGTAGTAAAAATTGCAACTTTAATTTCTAAATCAAAATCTGAAAAATGGAATAATTCAAAGACTAAAAGGATTTAATCACTGTAAATCTATAAAGAACATTGTTTAAAATCACTAGTAAATGTAAACTTTTACTTAAAAAATTAGTGAAAACGAGTTTTTGACGTTTCCAAAGAAAAATTCGCCGACGCCGCTGTATCCGCCGACGAGACACAAAACTCCTCCTACACATAAATGAGGATGTGCGAAAAAAAAAGGAGCCCAATTTGGTCGCTTCGATTTAAAACCCGGCGACGCTGGGATTTTTTAAAGTTGGTGCGGTGGGCCCGCTAAAAAATTCAACTTTTTCGGAGACGTTTTTAAAAGTGTTCCGGAGGTCCGAAAAATTTGAAATTCCGTTCACTTGGGTAAAAAACTTTCCTCTTTAAGAAGAGACCGGAGTTTTGGCGATTGGCGAAGAAGAAATATACGTTGCAATGGGAATAACAAACTCGGGGTTCGTTTGACATTTAAAACAGCTTTTTTGGATAATTCTGCCGTTTCAAGAGATCGATGTGGACAAATAATTTCAGAACGTTTAGTTTTTGATTCTTCACTACATACTAAAATCTTGTAGCCATCCGATAATTTATAAAAAAGTTATTCAGGGGCAACGAAAAAAGTGGTCGGGGGGAATAACTTTTTTTAGGGGAAGGGAGTTGGTAAAATGATCCCAATTATGGTGGCCCGTGGAATTGAAAACCACACCCACGATTCAATCTAAGCGATCTTCCTCTTGCGGGCGGGCGCGAACTAATGAAATGACGTCATAAGTGGGTGAGATGCCATTTGAGTGTCGGTTGTTAAGGAGATAATGCGGCTTGGCACTGACATCTCCGTAAAAGTATTTGCTTATTTTTTAATTAATTTGAATCGCCAAAACTATTTCTACTATCATTGCCTTAAGTGATTATTGACATTCACTAGTGAAAGTGATTAATAAACGTTTTACTCTTGTTTCACTACTTGTGCATTCAGTAAATGTATTCATTCACTAGTAAAAGCATTAATTTTCTATTTACTTTGTAGAATACATACATAAATGGAACTGTTGCAAGTAACTTGTTAAAAAGCATAGAGGAAAAAAGAATTTTAATTTACTATTTACAAACAAAAAAATAAATGTGTTCCACCACCGTTGACGAGCTTGCACTCGCCCTTCATGTTCTGAATGTTACCCAAAATCCTTACACCATATATTAAATCTAAAAAATATTTTTTCCAAAAAAGTTTCTTGCTTTGTTTCTCGTATAGCCATATTTTTACAAGTAAAACTTATGACTTCGTTTATTTTCGCTTCAAAACAACCGACTGAAAATAATAAAAAATAAAAACAAATTCTTACGTAGTGCAAATTGTCGTACTTGTCGCCTCAATTCCTCTGAATAGGTACGAGAAGGACCTTCTCTCGCTAAAGTGTTAAAAACAAAACACGCAAACATAAAATAAATTTTCAAAAAGCAAATTAATAAATAAAATTGAGTATTGCAAAAAATAGATAATTTTATTATTTAGAATCTAAATAATTTAACAGAAAACCACCTCTTCTGTTCAGCATAATTTTATATTTCATCGAACACGTTGGAAAGATTTTATTTCCTAAGAAATAACTCGCATAGAAACAACAACTATTCATAGACTCTTAAAGTACTTCAAAATGCAGTCTAAATTGACCTGATGATTTTTTGTGCTAATTAGTGTATTGGCTTTTCAAGGTAAGCGTTCTCGCTTTTGCGGCTGAATGCAGAACTAACATGATGACGTGAAAAGGTTAGTTGTCATCACGTTGACATGGTTGCCACATACCTTTCAGTTGTCACTGAGGTTGCGCCGCTGACCTACTTTTGACGTCATTTTTGGCGAGAAAAATTAATTTGAATCGCCAATTTACAGTGAAGCACTGCACGCCTCTAGCAGGTAGTCAGAAGTACTTCAATATTCGTTGAAAATTATTGGTTTCTATTTGATATATCTGTTCCGTTGAATGAAAATTATTTTTTGTTAAAACGATTACTTACCAAAATTATAATGTGCGTACTGTAACTCTGGTGGAGTGCGATCATCCAAATCAGCACTGTTAATACCCAGAGGGTCCAACTGAGCTATATGATGCCCACGTATCTAAAATACACAACCCATACAATCCCCAAGCTGGGTTAGCATTAAATACATGCCTTTCAGAATTATAAACTAACAAAAAAAGCAGAAGAACATGAAAAGCGAAGCGTAACTAGAAGCATTTGAACAAAAAACACATAAAATTAGATTGTTTCAAACGTGCGACCCTTTAATATTATATTGTTATTAATATATAGTCAAACCACGGAATTAAGATACTTTAGTTCAATACTTTGCCTTTTACAGGGTTGCCAAATTTAATTTAGAGCAAATCATATTTTCTCGAAATGAACGAAGAAGAGAAATGATAGGCTCAAGTAAATTAAATTCTGATTAATATATAAATATGTTAACACTGAGCAGGTAAGCAACTTAATTCTGATATAATTGTGGTTTAACTATAAGGGATAAATGGATTGTTACGGTTATGAGCGCACCTAATTTATGTTGCCGGACAACCTCATCAGGAGGATTGCCACCATGCCTGTCGGAAATAGTCGTCTTTCTATCAGTATACATGATACCAAGTGGATCAAGTTGGGCTACCAGGTGACCACGTGACTGCATGCATTATCGGGAAAAAAAGATTAATTTAATGATTTCTTGAAACAATCTAAATTAAAAAATCTAAAAACATCAATTTTCTTTCGGAAGTTAATTAAAATAATCCAGGTGCTTGATTGATGTACATGCTTTCGGTGAACGCACTAAAGCACATAGCCTTACATTTTATAAACACTAGGCTAAATCATAATTCAATCATAAATCTTAAAAAATTAAACAAAAGAATATTATCATATATTACGCTGAAAGATAACAAGGTAATTTTAATAACTGGTTGCATTTTATTTTGCCACGAATCAAAAATTCATATCATAATCATTTTTTTAAGATACACATCCAAAAAAAATATACATTTTTTAATTTTTGGGGTGTATAAAATTTTTTAAGGGGTGTAAATAATGTTGACGTTTTTTTAGAAACTATGAGGGTTAGAAAAGCCGACAAGTAATATTTGAAGCCTTCAAACGTTGCAGTAGGAGATAGTGTAGGAAATATTAATTAATTTGAAAAAATAAAAATTTTGGAAAAAAAAACGTTGGATCAATACTAGTTACTTTTTTTAGCCATAACTCAAAAATGAAAAGAGATTTTGAAATTAATCTCAAAAAGTTAATATTGCTTAGCTTTTGACTGTAGCCGGAGGGAAAAATCGCGAATAGTATTCTCGTAAAGAGAAAACAGACTTACGTACCCATAGCGGAGCACTTTTTGAAATTTTTGTTTGTATCTTATATTCTGACGTTTGAAAATAGGGGTACAATTTTGGACATTTTTTAACGAAATTTAAAAAATCGTACCTACCAAACGACTGGACCCATTTTAACGAAACGTGGCTTATATTATGGCTAAAAGTACCGTTAATACCCAGAAAAATAATCGGTTTTATCCGACGCGTCCAGCGGCGTCGGGATTTTTTTTTTTCCAAAAGCGTAGAAAAATAACGATAAAAAACGGCGCGTAGAGAAAATTAGTAGAGGAAATTGGGCCAAAACGTGATAAAAAATGAAAAATCGCTACACATGACCTGCAAGAGGATTGATCGAACGAGGTCGATTTGAAGTTTTGAAATCTCTATCTTTTCATTTCACCTCACACCGACCTATTAAAGTCAAAATTGTGTTTTTTCAACCCCCAGCGACCAAAATAATCGCTGTAAGGTAACGACACATCTTATCGCCTAACTAAAATATGCGTTGGAATTAGATTTTCAAGTACTACTACGCGACGCGTTGAGTTTTTTCAATTTCGAAAAAAACTGAAAATTTTTATCGCGCAAAAAACTTTGTAAAAAATGCGATTTTGACAATTTTTTTACCCTCGCTCCTTTATTGATTTTAACGAATGATAGCTTATCTTAAAGGTTGTTGCGTAAGCTTTCACACATAAAAAGATTTGTTTCAATATCTTTATTCGTTTAGAAGTTATGACCGAATAACCGTTGAAAATTTCACTTTTGGACGAAGAAATTGCGATGAAATTTTTGATTAATCGGAAAATAATTTATTTTGACCGAACCAGTTGGCTGATTAGAATGATTTATGGCTTACATTGACCGATAGAAAAATATTTTTACTTGTATTACAGTTTCAGTGATGTGTATATGTGGCGTACTTATGCATATTATGAAGATTACAACTTTTTCAACTTTGATAATCGTCATATCTCAGAAACGATGGCTCTTAGGAGAAAAAGTATCAAGTCATTTTTTATATGATCTACCTGACCTAATTTTATGATAAAACTTACCGTTCTGCTGTAAAACGCGAAAAACCCATTTTTAAGACCTTTGACCTTGAATGAAATTTTTTCCAGGTACAGGATCGATGTGGACTTTTCAGAATTCATTTATAATGGTGTTCCGAACATTTATACCAATATATCAATAATATAATTGTCCATGGTGTATGTATTTCTTTTATAAAAATCAAATCAATTTCTTTTCAATTATAGCCTTTATTTGAAATACAATTTTTTTATTAAAAATAGCTAATGCATTTTCGATCCTTAGATCATCATCAGGCTTGAAAAATATTTTAAAAATTCATATAAAAATGACTTATGTAAAAAATTGCAAATAAATAAATAAAATTAAATTTTGTTTCACAAAGATTACTATAAAAAATAAATGCATTAGCTATTTTTAATAAAAAAATTGTATTTCAAATAAAGGCTATAATTGAAAAGAAATTGATTTGATTTTCATACCAATATTTAGCTCTACACAAATTTTTGCACCTCTCTATTATTGTTAGGGTTAAATTAATAATCCTTTTTACAAAATTCAAAAAAACGTACACGCGATTTTTTAGGTTCTACGTTTTTAGTTTCAGGTTTAAATTTATGCTTCGAAATAAAATGCAACCAGTTTTTCTTATCATGTACAAAATATACCTGGTAACTTCTGATGATGGCTTGAACGGCAAGATGGTCATCAATTGACTTCTCTGAAATAGGCATGCCTAATCCCATTCCTCCTCCTATACTTGGCAAGAACGATGAAATTGGAACCTCATTTTTACCTAAAGGTGCTAACGATGGTGGAGATTGGTAACCGACTCCACCTTGTGATGAATTACGGAAAAACGAATCCCATGACTAAAAAAAATATAAAAACGATAATTCAAACTTTTACATGAAAATCATTTTCTACTCACTGCATGGACACTGGATGGATCTGCGAGCCAAGCATTGTACATATCTTCAACATAAGCGCTGGAGCTGCCATTTAAAAACGGTTCTGAAGCAACTGGAGAGTTGTATGATCTTAAAGGTGCAGCGCTAAGTAGAGGAGTTGCATTTTTGGTAAGGAGCCAAGCACCCAACCTCTGGCCCTGAGGACCTGTTAAGGTCTTGTATATTGTGTGGGCCCTATGCATTTTCTAAAAACCAAAAAAACATTTTAAATAAAAAATTATAATTTTTTAAACCTAATCACGTCACTCGAATCAAAAATCTTTCAAATGAATTAGAAATATGATTTTAGGTAATTAAAAAATATGTGAATGTTCTCCTAATTTAATTATAATGATGATTTAATTTTAGGTTTAAATACTTAAAATAAAACTAAGTTAAAATTATGTAACTTTTTTTTTAAATCATCATTATTGAATCAACCTTGAATTTTCTTACAATACATACAATTTTATGTTTTCTTAGTTATAAAATTTAATGTCTTCCAGGAAAATAAACCCAAGTTTCCAATAAAACACAACCGATTCTACGATTTTATAGTATTTTTCTAGAAAAATGTAAATGCTTTCCACAAGAATTTAAGATAAAAAATAATTTTTATAAAATTTCAATGACAAAGTGGCATATTATGACAAAAATGATGATTTTGTCACGCTTTATTTTCTGAGTGAATCGTCCAAACTTGTGACTTTTTGAGTTCCCTTGACAAAACTTTGTTTATTCATTTTTTTTTTGACGAAGCATTTTAAACATAACATTTTTTTTAAAAAGGAATAAGCTTTAAAGGGTACCTACAACAATTAAATTAAAAGAAAATTTGAATTTTTATGATTTATAGGAAAATGAGACGATATTACAGGAATCTGTTTTTTGGTAACTCGTCACGTAGAGCATTTGCACTACATTTAAAAAATTACTTAAATTGGCGCTTCATTTAAAAGAAAAACATGTTTAATTTGAACTTTAAGATAACTTCAAAACGTATCTACTTATAATTGTAACGTTAAAACGATTAAGTGATGATTGAGTTGCATAACTTAAAACAAACATTTCAGACTAAAATAGCGTAGACCATAACATTTATGTTTATGAAACATAAAAATTTAATTATTGCTTATTGTACTAGAACTGCAACTTGCATCATCCAAATCACCAAGCTATCCTTCAACTTAACCTCAAAACAATCAAACCTAATGGCCTTTCACAAAAATTACTTTCAAACGGTGTTTGTAACAATAAAATACCATAAAAATAAGGCAATTATTGCGAAAGCACCAGCACGCGTCACGGTTGCTAAATTTAAACCAATTTTTGGCACCTGATTCCCAGAATTTTTCCAATCACGCATGCAATAATTTCGTAATTCGATTAAAAAAACTAAAACTTTTCCAAAAAAATATAAACAAAAATACTACATTGTAATGTAAATAATTCAAAAAAATCCGCTAAATAAAGTTATAAAATCAATACAACCTAACAAACCTTTATTATATAACTTAAAACGTTATTACTAAAATATGACAATTTTATCAAATGTTTTAATTTTAAATTAAACCCACTGACTAATTAAAACGTAAATAATCAAAATTATGTAAACTTGCCCTAAATTTTAAACAAAATCAAGCTTAAAAATTTTACCTGGATCTTGAGAAGTCACCAAGAAGAGCACCAAAAATGTACTGCCAACAAAAATTTAAAAATCCCTAAAATATTAAATTACTAAAATAAAATCGTTTTACGTATAATTTAAATTACAACCACCCTTTTAATTAATTCTATGCACAGGTATGCATTTTTTATAGACGTGAATCAGACGATTTTAAAATGCGATAAGATAAGATTAATAAAAATCTTAACTTTAAACCGCAACCAAGTATACACGCGGTGCATACGTCGTTTCTTGCCTTAAAGTAGAAAGTTCTATGGTTTATATATACAGGGTGCTGCTAAATATTAGTTTTTTTAAATATTCATAACTTCTACAGTGAATTCAAATAAGATTGAAACCATTGACATTGCAAGGTAAGAAACCTAAGTGTCCCGCAGTTGGCTACACTGAAATGAACGCCTTGTGCTCCGGTGAAGAAACCAACGCGAATATTTTAACTGCAATAATTTTAGTTTTGAAAAGCACTGTTTTTTTTTATAAAAATTTGCAACACATTGAGAAATGTTTTGAAAAAATATCTGAAGAAAAACTGCTGAGAGACGTTTTGGTTAAAGTGACAGATCAGATTTAAATTTGAATGAAAAATAACAGGTACACCAACTTAGCAAGTCTAAAATCACTACAGAGTGTGTTTGGTTGCATATTTGCGGTTTCAGTCTTTTTTGAATTCACTGTACATGAGAAATCTACCACGAATTTTCTTTATTAATTTCAATTATAATAAATGTTACAAACCGTTTTCTTCTGTCAAATTTAATTTTATGTATTAAAATTATTTAAATAAGGACCACTTGCGTCACCGCAGGTTAATTCTTAAGAAATACTTAAGTCACAAATTTTCTTTTATGTATTTGAATTTTAGTGTTACTAT
This sequence comes from Stenus bimaculatus, assembly GCA_963971135.1. Lineage (NCBI taxonomy): Eukaryota > Metazoa > Arthropoda > Insecta > Coleoptera > Staphylinidae > Stenus > Stenus bimaculatus. Next base: position 82,943,729 of record OZ020180.1, read on the forward strand.
ACTTTCATATCACGCTTATTTTTGCCTTCTTGATAAATGGCGGTCATATTTTACTTAAAAATATTATGTGGAATAAATAAAATAATTTAAAAGTGCAATTACATATAATATATTAATAAATAAATAAAATTGTAAAAAGAACACAATAAAAAAAGACTAGATTTAAGTTTATTTTGCCTAAAACTAAAGTTTTCATCATTAAAGCTGGATTAATATTTTTCTATATGAATTAAGCCAAATACTGGACGTATAATCAGGTTGAAATTACAATTACATTGATTGCAGTTCAATTTCTTGCAAACTCCTAAAATAAAAAATATTAATAAAATATCGCTTTTCATTTTTAATTAATTTAAATTACTTATTTTGTGTTTCCTCGAAATAATCGAATTCCAACTCCTTTTTTGAGATAATATCTGAATCGGTACCAGTTTCAATATCTAAAAAAAGAACATGGCCTTAAATAAATGTAAAAGTAGCCGCAAATTTTAAGCTTACCTGTAAGAGGTGGAACAACTGCAGTGCTTAAATACTTGTTATTTAAATACGGAGGTAATTCATCATCGAGTTCTTCATCTTCACCTTCGAGTTGTAAAGAATCAATCATTTGCAACCACTGTGCATTATGGTTTCTAAACCGTTCAATCTTAATACGATCCCCCCAATTCTCGTCATACTCAGCAATAATATCCAAGCAAGTATTACAAGTCTTCCTAATGGCCTTATTATTATCCTGAAGTAAATCAATTAAATATGCCGGGGCTTCTTCATCCTTCACGATATAAGAAACGCTTCGTTGATGCGAAAGTATAATCATAAAAACGTAAATAATTTGAAGCACCATTTCATCATCTTCTTGATACGTTTTTAATAACTCAATCAAGCACGGAATCATCTCAGATTTGCAGAGGAGAATAGAACAACCTTCATCATGTGCAGCGGTGCCTAATAATACGATTACAGCTAAAATTAAATCCGGCTCGGAGTTGTTTGATTTGATTATGCTTTTAATCCATGTGATCATATCGAAGTGTTTGAAAATTTCAGCCCAATCTAAATCGGGTAAATGCAAGTTCGATAATACACCAATGCACTCCAGTTGGAAATCAGGGTTTTTTGTGTCGGTTGCTGCTTTCGCCAAATCTCCAACAAACTCCTTAAAAATAAAAAAAAAATTATATAAAAAGAAATCAGTAGCACATTGTGGAAAAAAAAAATCAAAATTGGTTGATTTTTCAATTTTTTATGATTTATTTGTTTTGTTGGTATGAAATTTCAAATTCAAAGCATTCTAACGGCTAAACAAAAAATTCTAAAAATGTGTTTACTATTCTATCTCATTTATAGAAGAAATCAGAAGTACATTGTGCAAAAAAATCAATATTGGTTGATTTTTCAATTTTTTATGATTTATTTTCGTTTCGCCTGCGTTTTGTTTGTATGAAATTTCAATGAACTTGTACTCACAATAAAAGAAGATTTGGTTAATTTATGTTCTGAAATATTGTGAAGCATTTTCATAAGTAGTGCATCTTCTTGAGAAATGGCTTGAGTCATCATACTGTGTAAACGGCTACTATCCGCCATTTGTTGTGCATTACTAATATCGTTGGCTAAATTAATGCATAAACCAACCATAACTTGATCCACTTGATCATTTGCATTAAGCAATAGCATATCAACGATCTGAAAAAAAGTTTATTTTGAATAAAACAAATTTTCTAAAATAGTTAATTTGCGTAAATATGATCAAAATAATAATTTTAAATCAAGCAAATAAATTTATGAACTATTCATACCAAAGACACGCAATCGGTGTAAGCGAATTGTGCCTTAACGTCATCATCATAACTTAAATGGTAAAGTAATTTAAGTACGATATCTTGATGTCGATCATCGGCTGTAAAATATTTGCATGAGCTTTAATATTTTTTAAACTTCTGTAAACTTACATAATAAACTAACAAATTTTGGTAGCATATCCAATTTAACCATCTTCATACGTAAATCGGGATCGAAAGATAAATTAAACAACAATTTTAATGTAAGATGCACGACATCGACGTTATTACTCAATAAGAATCGAGGCAAACGCTCGATAACTTCACATTCGCACATTTCATCCTTATTACCCTGCATAATTGATAATTTTTTTAAAAACGTTAGTGCAAGTACAATAAGTTCATCATTATCCCGCTCCAAAACATGCGATAAAAGCTCAACGATATTCTTCTTACTCATTTTTTCTTCAACGCTTTCATCTTCAGCGATGTTAAGAAGTAAGAAAAAAGCAACACGGAGGAGCTGCTCTTGTTTTTTCATTAAAGTGCGATAACGTTTTGCACGTTCCGCTTCAGAAAACTGCTTTTTATCATCAATACTATCAGTGGATTGGCTTAAATCATCATATACACTACCTTCCATCACGGATTTCATGTTTACATCACTAAAATTTCCAGATTTTGGTCTTACTTTTTCAGGTATTCGACTACGTGGAATTTCCGACATGCTGCTACTATTAGAAATTGATCGTTTCAACAATGTTATACCAGGATCACCTTTTCCACCTGCAAGCTCCGTTTTCCACTCTTGATAACGTTGTAATTCAAACGCGATTATGTTCATGCATAATGAGCCAATCTAAAAATTTTACGCTTTATTTTTTGCTAATAAAACAAACATAAGTACCTTGTAATTCAGGATGACTTGATGAAAGCAGGAGTAGGTTGAAAAACAAAAAAATATAAATATTAGGTTTGTGCTTAAAACTATACTCTTTTTCCAATCTTCTCGTAAAACTCTTGTTAAAGCACTTAAGACGGTTTCTGAAAAAAATTTGAATTGAAATTTAGACCCTAATTAAATCAAAAATTTATGAAACAAAGTTGTTATTACCATTTTTTGATAATGATTCCAAATTTTCCGGCTCTCGTGCGAGTTGTAAAATAAAAGTTGATGCTTTAATTTTTTCCGGAATTCCTTCGTACAGCAATTCAATGTATTCACTCAAATTATTAATATTAACTTCTTGAGCTTCATTAGAAAGAATTTTAACGGCATCATTATCCTTCAAAGCATTAGACAATTTCCGCTTCTTTAAATAAAATATAGTTTGCTCCAATTCCACAAGTCTTGAGGGATGTATTAAATCGCACTGCGAGAGAACTTCTTTTGCTAATGCACTACAATCTGTGCGAGTGTTTAACATCGGTAACTCGATTATTTTCTTCATATTCTAATAAAATCAATATTAGTACCAAATTTTGGTTTAATTAAATGAATAAAATAACCTGTTTTTCCCCATATAAAACCGCTTCATTCGAACCTAATATTTGTACTTCAAGCTCGTAATTTAGTACGATTGCATTTATTGTCGGGTGCACATCTAAAGTTCCTGGTCTACGATCACTAAAACAATTATGAGCTAGTATGTAATTAGTAATAGCACACCAAGAAAAATATAAAATACATTTTTATATTAATTAATAATAAAATCAACGATAAAAACATTATTTGGGGTTAATACTGCTCCGATATTAGCTAAATTGTAATCGGGAAACCCTAAAAACCAATCGTACTTCAAGGATTTGCACCATATGAATTGAATTTGTAAGAATTTAAACTATAAACATAAAGATTCTTCTATTAATATAAACATAAAGTTATTAGATATTTACGTTCGCATAAATTTAGCATCTTCGGGATCCATATTTTGAAGAAACAATTTTTTGATGATGAATAACGTATACAATAGTAATAAAAACGCGCTAAGAAAAACACTAGCTATATTTAAAACGGTAAGAATTAACATGCAATAAATAAAAAGGTCATTTTTGTAATTAATGTCCTTGTGCTCGATAAATTTTGCAGAATTTTGCCAAATTTAACCTAATCATAACAATTTTTGACACTTGTCAAAAAGTGGCGAAATTGAAAACTTAGTAATGATTTTTTTATTAAAAGGATTCCGATAATAGCGAAAAAATTATGCTAAATGCTTAATTAAATAAATAAACACATTTTTTTAAATAAAACAAAGTAGTTTGTAGGTAACTTTATTTATAGTATTCACGTGGCGACCTCTATCAACGAATTAAAAAAATAATTTATATATGCAATTCTATGAACTTACAAATCCTTATTAAGTTGCCTACGTTAAAAATTAATTTAAATTAAATAATAAAAACGCATTAAATAATAATTATTTTTACATAAATTACAATAAACTACTAATAATACTAATTATAAACTACTTAATCATAATACAAAGCATTACTATCCTCTTCATTCTCATCACTGTTGTACTCGTAACCATTTGATTCATCATCGCTATCGTGTTCTTTTCCAACATTTTTGTACTTTGCTTTAAATCGTGCATATCTCTCGCCATATCGATTAACATCACTGACATCAATATCTTCTTCAAATCCAGCCGCTTCACTATCAATACTGTAAATAAAGCCTTCACGCTCATCATCACTTGATAAACAATTATCATCACGTAACTCCAAATCATTCATAGCCTGAATCATATCATCATCGTTAATACTATCCTCTTCATCGGGGTAATCATTTCTCCAATTATTTTCAGCATTTGAATCTTCAGATTCTGTGTCTGATTCATTTATCCCGTTATCACCAGCAGATCCAAACACTAAATTATCACTTAACGGGTAGACACTAAAAAAAATATTAATTGAAATAGGTTCATAGAAAAGTGGAACCTGTGCAATCAGCTTTAACTCACACTTAAATTTTTAAATAACACTTTAACCATGTACAGTGAATTCAAATAAGATTGAAACCATTGACATTGCAAGGTAGGAAACCTAAGTTTCCCACAGTTGGCTACACTGAAATGAATGTGTTGTGCTCCGGTGAAAAGACCATTGCGAATATTTTAACTGCACTAATTTTAGTTTTGAAAAGCTAAGTTTTTTATAAAATTCGCAACACACTGAGAAATGACTTGAAAAAATCCCCGAAGAAAAACTGACAGATTGGATTTGAATGAAAAATAACAGGTACACCAACTTAGCAAGTCTAAAATCACTACAGAGCATATTTACGGTTTCAGTCTTTTTTGAGTGCACTGTATCACTCTCAATTTATGAATTTAAGCAATTTAAGGTCGGGGCTAGTCACAGCATTGCCATATTAATAAAAAGAACGAGTCAAATGGAAATTTATTTGTAGAATGTTTTTTTTTTATTTTCGTGGTTTAATTTAAAATAATTATTAATAAATAAATGTGTTACCTAATTAATTCTTGTTCATCGATTGTATTGAAGCCGTTAAACCCATCTGAGCTTGTATAATAAATATCGTAGACAAAATTCTTTTCATCGCTTCCATTTTTGCTTTCAATATCAACGATTGTTAAGTTTTCATCTTTATTATTCGTACGATGTAGTGTAACAACCTTAAACCTATCATTTTTTTGAGCCAGCTCCGTTTGTTCCCTAATTTTATCTCGAATATTATCAGGTGTGTGCTTTTTGAACGTTTCTTCCAATACATTTTTAGTATGGTTTTGTAAATGCGCATAAATATCATCATCCTGAAAAAATAAATCGAATTACGATAATAAATTATCAATTGTTTCAATTGAACAACTCACTTCGTTGGTTAATGTCCCGGCAAAAGCTAAAAACGTTGATTTTTCTTCTTCGGGCTGGCCTTCAATTTTCCTTTTTTTGCAGTTTAATAAAAGAACATCAAGGGGTTCTTCATCTAAGTGCCTCTTTAAGCGTACTACCGCAGACATTTTAATAATTGGGCAGTGTTATTAAAAGATTTAACATGAAAAATTGCACGAAAATTGAACAAGCTATAATTTTTAGGTTAGGATATTTTTTAGGTTATGTTCGGTTATGCGCCCTAGGGCGCGTTACACTAATGGCTCGAAATGTTCACCACGACCGCAAAGTCGTTCCACATAGGACTGTGGTTGTTCGTTCGTTCATTAAAACGTCATCGATGACGTAACGAATGGAGACCGCAAGAAGCTCACAACGATCGTATTTATTCGTGGGTTTCTGTGGTCGTTTGTTGAATAATAACATTTGCGCTGATTTATTTTGAGAAATAACGTCAAAAATGGCAGCAAAATCAATCATTTTATTTGATCCTGAAACAGAACAAGTTATTCAACTTCAGATTTCCCTCGAGGGGTACGACACGATACTAAATTTTGTACAAAGATTTCCATTTGGTTAATATCTCTTAGGATTTCCTTGGGAATTCTTTGAAATTCCTCGTGATTCTTTAGAATTCCTATGGATTTCCTCAGAATTCCTCTGGATTTCCTCCAAATTCCTCTGGATTTCCTCAGAATTCCTAAAAAATTAATATACAGTGCGGACATAAAGAAAATCCCCCCCCCCCTGCTATCTTTTGAACGATTATGTTTTCGATTCTTAAAATTTGTCCATTAAAGTATTTAATTGCGAACTTTCTAATAAAGGTATTTTTGATTTTGTGGATCTTCCGGTTATACTGGAAGTGGATGGCAACTTTCTTATTTTAATTGGAACACCCAGTATATTTTTGCATTCTCGTGTTCTCCATAAAAATATCATTAAATTGACCTAGCGTAGTGTGCTCTACTATTAATACTTTCGGAATTATGCCCATTTGAAAATCACACTTTTATGCAACTTCATTTACACCGGAAGTTCTGGTGTAAATGAAGTTGCATAAAAATGCGATTTTTCGAATGGGTGTAATTCCGAAAGTATTAATCGTAGACCATTTTTACGAATTATTATTTACACAAAAACAAAAACAAACTGCAAAACTCCTCTACAATCAACAATATAACGTATTTTTAATTTTAATTTTTTACTTCAAAAATATTATAAAGGTTTCTATTTGTTCTTAAAAAATCAATTTTCTGTAGAAATTTCCAAATAAGAGTCAGAACGGCAACTTATAATATTAAAATATAAAAATAAAAAAAATGTTGAATTTTATGACGTATGTGTTCGTTTTTAGGTAGGTTTTTTTATATTTTTTATAAATAACATAAACCAAATATAGATAACAAAATAATAAAATTATTTTTAATATAAAATTTATAGCATAATTTGGTATAAAATAGCTTTGATTTTAAATTTTATTGTGTCCTGGTGAATTTTTACTGAATAGTAATAAATATAAAATTTGCAGCAGAATTATGAAATATTTCTTCTATTTCTTCTTCATTGCAGCCTTGACCGCTGTTAATCTAACTACAGCGGAAGAAGATGGTAATTACCTTTAACATTATTACAAACTATTTTTTGATACTATTTTACTACAAGTATCGTTAAAAAATGCTTTGATAAATTTTTGTTATAGCTTCTCAACTTACGCCCAAAGATTTGCAGGAAATGGATACACGAGCAGGGGGAGGAAGAGGTAGACTTCATCATTCTCATTATAGCAGTGGAGCTCCAGGGCTAAGTTTGGACCCAACAATTAGTATAAATGTGGATCAAGCTCCAGAAGAGAAGCAGTTACAAGATAATGCGAAAGAAGAAGACAGAGGAGGTATAGCTGCTGCCGCTGGTAGGGTAATTACAACAGGAGCATCAACTCTCATAAAGGCAGGAGGTCCTGAGGTTATTGTACAGGGAGTAGTCCTTGCTGCTAAAAAAATAAGCGAAGGAGCATCTTATGTTGGTAACAAAATACGCGAAGGAGCATCCTATGTTGGAAATAAAATTGCTGAAGGAGCCAGTTGGGTTGGAAATCAATTAAAAAAACTTTTTGGCTAATTGATATCTTAAAAGTTTTATTAATTAAAGTTTATATTTCCCCAAAAATATGAGTTTTAACTACCAAACCTTCTAAAAAGTACACAAATCAGTAACATTTGTGTCCCTATGCTTTTTTATGTATTTGATTTTGTGACATGATTTAAAACTTTTGTTTCTGGAATTTTGAAAACAGGTAAACGTCGTTTTACGCCGGGGTTACGTTCCGAGAGATAGAACGTAAAAAAAATCGGCGTAAAATGAACACACATTTTTCGTGCTTTTTTCACACAATGTTTGGGTTTGGAATTACTATTGTCGCCGATAATGAAACTACAAATTGAATATTCTTTTAATTATACATATAATAAAATAAAAAATATAATCATATCTTTTTATTTTTCTTAAAAACGAAATCGACGATCTTCTCGAGTTTTTCTTGGAATTTTCTGGGTAAAATTGCACCAGTGATAAATAATGGTACACACGATTGTACAAAAGTTTTGCAAAATATTTATAAAAATAGAATTGTTATTAAATGTTTTTCAACTAAAACCCCCCAAAAAACGTGTAATTAAAAGGCAAAATAATTCAAGAAATCGGCGATTTTCTAAAGTTTTCCTTGGAATTTTCCGGCAAAAATATAAACATTTGTCCAAAACTCAACTGTTACCGCGATACAGGGTGTTGAAATTTCTTTTTATTTTTACCATTTATTTATTTTCTCTGGATCGGCTAAATGAAAAATAAAATAATATTTAAGGAGTGAGTACCTCTCATGGGTAGCCACCTTTGGCTATTATTTTTATCTTAATTTAATAATCCATTGGCGTAGAAACAGGTCGAGGTGCCCCCTTTTTTCAATTTATTTGATACGCCACTGCAAAATTTTACAGATTTGTTTGAATTTTTAAAATCTTCATTCAATTTACCACAAAAAAGTACACCTATTAAATTTTGATAGGAATAGTAGTATTTCAGTAATCTTGCATTTTATAATCCAGTGCCTTTGTTAACATCAAACTAATTTTCAAAATTTGAAACAATTTAACTTCAAATAAGGAAAATTAAAAACTCTTAGAATAACATTTTGTAGGTGTTTTAAATAAAAAAAAACATGTCAAAAACACCTAATTTTAAAGTTTAGAAAAATGCTCAAAATGTTATTCATTTTTTTATAAAATTTAAAATAGCGTTTCTGACTTAATCATTTGTTTAAAACACCAAATAAGAGTCTTATCAATTTAAATTTTGTTTGTGGTTTAATTTAAATTTGATTACAATTTTGAAAATTATTTTGATTTTAGCAAGTTCACTGGATCATAAAATTGGAAATTTCAGAAATATCACTAATCCTATATCCTATCAAAATTTAACAGGTGTACTTTTTTTTTGGTAAATTGAATAAAGTTTTTAAAAATCCAATCAAAAACGCAAAATTTTGCAGTGGCGTACCAAATAAATTAAAAAACCTGTTTCTATGACACTGGATTGTTAAATTAAGACAAAAGTAATGGCTAAAGGTGGCTATCCAATTTCAACACCCTGTATCTCGGTAACGGTTGAGTTTTGGACAAATGTTTATATGGACTTTTTGTCTTATTTTTACTTCTAGTATAAGCACACGAAGCCGTGACCACCATTTTAGAAATACCCTGTATATTTTTATTATTAAGGAGATATTTTTTCTGTTTTAAAGTTTGGCCATTTGTTTCAAATTATTTCACAGAGAATGTTTGACTCGAATTCAATCAATTTGGGGGACCAATTTTATAAACTAAAGAATGCTCTTAACGTTTATGAAGCTGTTATGTTTAAGTTTTTTAAAGATTCTGGAATGAAACTCTAACATTTTCTTTTTCAGAAATCATTAACAACTTGGGTATTTGTTAAATGTTTCCTGAAAGCTTTCTTTTTTGGGTGTCTAAAAGTTGATCAGGATAAGGCCCTAGATCGTTAATTAACTTTTTTGTGTATTTTGTCTGACTTTCCTTTGATAATACTAATTAAACTTGTGACAGGAAGATAAAAGCAATTCTATCTAATCGCAATTTTTTATTAAGTTCTGATAAGGATTTCCTCTGCAAAAGACCCTTTTCTTATTAGAACTAAAATTTGGGACATATGTGGTACTTATAAAGTTTTCTCAAGAAATATATTCAAAATTGAGGGGAGAATATAATACTAAAGGTAGGAATTTTGAAAAAAATTATATTGATTTTTATTGACTGTTTTCTAAGATGAGGCAGAAGGTGAAAATTACAATTATTGGTGATGGGTGTGTTGGAAAATCTTCCTTAATACGTTCGTATATCCGAGGAGAGTATTACGATAATTTTTCTTTGTAAGTGATAATTAATAATAATTAAATGATAATAAGTATTTTAATTTCTGATATTTTAAAACCCGATTCAATCCCCGATGGAAACGTATTAAAAATGTAATTTAATAAATAGGTACATATTTACTTTTAGATTTGAAATGTCTACTCATAAAATTACAGTCGATGAAGTTCAGTACAACATAGAAATCTATGACACACCAGGACAAGAAGATTATAAAAAATTGAGACCCCTTGGATATCCAGGGGTAGGTTTTATCAATACTTTTCAATTAATATGTAATCTATTTGATAGTTTAAAAAATTCTAAAATATTTTGTATTTTTTTTTGATAATTTCTAGACAACATGCTTTTTAATGTGTTTCTCCATTGCTAACTCGTTTTCGTATGAATCTATCATAACAGAATGGTCTCCTGAGGTAAAACAATACGTTCCTAATGCACCTTGTATACTAGTTGGTAAGTTTTTTTAAAAGAAAAATTTTGAACAGTTGAAAAAGAAAACCTACCTAACTATTAAGTAATTATTTAAATTATGTAACTTATTAGATTTTTATCAAATATTAATCTACTTTTAGGAACAAAGTCTGATCTCCGAAATGAGGAAAATCCAAGCCAAATACTTACAAGTAAAAATGATGGTGAAAAAACAAATTAAAGCAGAGGATTACTTGGAATGTTCAGCTAAAAATATGGAGGGCTTAGATAATATTTTGCAAGCAGCAGTTAGGTCAAGCATTAAAATGCTCAATGGCACCCGAAAACGACCATGCTTAATTCTTTGACTTATTTATAAATATGAATTAAAAAAATAATCATACTCCTATATTTATTATAATATTTTTCAGTCATTATTACGAATTGAAATTGGGGTTAATTTTTAATTCCCAAATGGACCTTATTAAAAAGGGACCAAGCGACATTTTTTTAGAAAAATGGGATTATGGCTCTAGAATAATTATGGAGTTCAACTATGTCATTTGGTGCCATAATCCCATTTTTCTATAAAATGTCGCTTGGTCCCTTTTTGATAAGCATGGTCCAAATGACATGATGAGTGGTAATTAAATAAAAAATATTCAATATAGAGGCAATTTATAATGCAAATTTCTTTATATCAATATTTGTTTATTTGGGTTTTTGGTTTGTGTTGTGGTTATAAAAAACTTCTCTTTATTCGCGCTAATCATTAGCAGAGAAGGCCTAAACGGCGAAGAGAAAACTAGTTCTAAATATTCCTAGTCAAAAACAACTACAAGAAGCAAGTACCAATGTTACTTGATTCAAGTAGAGGGACCCCTGGTTAGGAGTGACTTTCGCATTTTTGCAATTTCTTTATATATTTTCATGAACAACCTACTTCTGAGGAGAAATACGAGAGCTGTCCTCTATACGCGGGTTTGGTAGAAGCGTGATACATCAGCGTATAGATGTCGCTACCATAAATATTTTATGGCCAAGTTTCTTTTTTTACTCAGTAAAAACTTATTTTTCGACATTTGAAAAAAATAATTTATCAAAAAAATCGTATTCGCATTAAATTAATTAACTGTTCACTTACAATTTTTGGATTTCAAATGATAAAAACGCATTTTCCAAAACTACGCCTTTATAATTGAAAATACTTTTTTTACTACTTTTTATAAAATACTGTAGTTTTATTTTCTGTTTCAATTTCTTTTTATTTTTTTAAGTTAAATATTCCACTGTACAAATGCTGGCACATAAGTACTTCTAAAAAATAGGAATTGCAATTCAATAGGTAATTAAAATCGCATTTTTTTATATTTTGTAGTTATTTAGTGGCGTGCCATATCGTTTCTTGCACTGAAATTTAGAAAAAAATCGATTTGAATCTTAAATTATTTTGAAGAAACTATAGAACAGTGCAAGATTTTTCAAAAATTCTTTATGCATCATGAACTGCAATTCAAATAGGTAACTAAAATCGCATTTTTCAATTTTTTGTAGTTACTCAGTAGCGTACCATGTCGTTTTTTGCACCGAAATTCATAAAAAATCAATTTTAATCTTAAATTATTTTGGAAAAAATTTAATAACTTTAGAACGGTGCAAGATTTTTTAAAAATTCTTTATTCATCCTGAACTGGAATTCAATAGGTAACTAAAATCGCATTTCTAAATTTTTTGTAGTTACTCAGTGGCCTACCATGTCGTTTTTTGCACCGAAATTCATAAAAAATCAATTTAAATCTTAAATTATTTTGGAAAAACTTTAATAACTTTAGAACGATGCAGGATTTTTCGAAAATTCTTTAAGCATCATGAACTACAATTCAATAGGTAACTAGAATCACATTGTTCAATTTTTTTGTAGTTACTCAGTGGCGTGCCATGTCGTTTCTTGCACCGAAACTCATAAAAAATCAATTTTAATCTTAAATTATTTTGGAAAAAATTTAATTACTTTAGAACGGTGTAAGATTTAAAAAGCAAATTTATGCATCATGAACTGCAATTCAATTGTTAATTAAAATCACATTTTTCAATTTTTGTAGTTACTCAGTGGCGTACCATGTCGTTTTTTACATCGAAACTCATAAAAAATCAATTTGAATCTTAAATTATTTTGGAAAAATGTTAACAACTTTATAACATACTAATATTTTTCAAAAATTCTTTATGCATCATGAACTGCAATTCAATAGGTAATTAGAATCACATTGTTCAATTTTTCGTAGTTACTCAGTGGCGTGCCATGTCGTTTTTTGCACCGAAATTCATAAAAAAATCAATTTTAATCTTAAATTACTTTGGAAAAAATTTAATTACTTTAGAACGGTGTAAGATTTAAAAAAAAAATTATGCATCATGAACTGCAATTCAATTGTTAATTAAAATCACATTTTTCAATTTTTTGTAATTACTCAGTGGCGTACCATGTCGTTTTTTGCATGGAAACTCATAAAAAATCAATTTGAATCTTAAATTATTTTGGAAAAATGTTAATAACTTTAGAACATACTAATATTTTTCAAAAATGCTTTATGCATCATGAACTGCAATTCAAGTAGGTAATTAAAATCACATTTTTCAATTTTTTGTAGTTACTCAGTGGCGTACCATGTCGTTTTTTGCACCGAAATTCATAAAAAATCAATTTTAATCTTAAATTATTTTGGAAAAACTTAAAAAACTTTAGAACGGTACAGGATTTTTCAAAAATTCTTTAAGCATCATCAACTACAATTCAATAGGTAACTAGAATCACATTGTTCAATTTTTTGTAGTTACTCAATAGCGTGCCATGTCGTTTTTTGCACCGAAATTCATAAAAAATCAATTTTAATCTTAAATTATTTTGGAAAAAATTTAATTACTTTAGAACGGTGTAAGATTTAAAAAAAAATTATGCATCATGAACTGCAATTCAATTGTTAATTAAAATCACATTTTTCAATTTTTTTTAATTACTCAGTGGCGTACCATGTCGTTTTTTGCATCGAAACTCATAAAAAATCAATTTGAATCTTAAATTATTTTGAAAAAATGTTAATAACTTTAAAAAATACTAATATTTTTCAAAAAATCTTTATGCATCATGAACTGCAATTCAAATAGGTAATAAAAATCACATGTTTCAATTTTTTGTAGTTACTCAGTGGCGTACCATGTCGTTTTTTGTACCGAAATTCATAAAAAATCAATTTTAATCTTTAATTATTTTGGAAAAACTTTAATAACTTTAGAACGGTGCAGGATTTTTAAAAAATGCTTTAAACATCATGAACTGCAATTCAATAGGTAACTAAAATCGCATTTTTCAATTTTTTGTAGTTACTCAGTGGCGTACCATGTCGTTTTTTGCACCGAAATTCATAAAAAAATCAATTTTAACCTTAAATTATTCTGGAAAAACTTTAATAACATTAGAACGGTGAAAGATTTTTCAAAAATTCTTTATGCATCATGAACTACAATTCAATAGGTAATTAGAATCATATTGTTCAATTTTTTGGAGTTACTCAGTGGCGTGCCATGTCGTTTCTTGCACCGAAACTCATAAAAAATCAATTTTAATCTTAAATTATTCTGGAAAACTTTAACAACTTTAGAACGGTGCAAGATTTTTCAAAAATTCTTTATGCATTATAAACTACAATTCAATAGGTAATTAAAATTTCTTGCACCGAAATTTATAAAATATCAATTTGAATCTTAAATTATTTTGGAAACACTTTAATAACTTTAGAACGATGAAAGATTTTTCAAAAATTCTTTATGCATCATGAACTGCGACTCAATAGGTAACTAAAATCGCATATTTATTTTTTTTGTATTTATTCAGTGGCGTACCATGTCGTTTTGGGCACCGAAATTAATAAAAAATCAATTTTAATCTTAAATTATTTTGAAAAAACAATATACATATGTTAAAATTTAGTGATAAGGTAAACTTAGGCTTTCTAAGTGCATTATCCAGATTCTGCATTAGACTGAATATACGATAATGAATAATTAAAAAAAATCTTACAGCTCTATTTTTGGCACACGAAGATCATATTCTAAAGACTTTTTATAAACCATGTTACTATGTAAAGTTATAAAAATTATAGATTAATACTTAAAAAAGGGTTTCCCCATTTTCAGAAAATCCCAATGAAACCCCATGAAAACGTTCCAAATTTTTAAGGGATTACTTAGTTTTCACGATATTCATCAGCTGGATTAATTAAAATGGAATACCCTGTCTACAATAAATAATAGGTCCAAATAGGGCGAGATTTCAAAAGCTTGGTGGCCCCTGGTGTTACCTTCGTACTTTTTGTTTTTGTTATTGTTGACATTTGTATAAGTTTATTAATTTTGAATTTTGAAAATAAAATAAATTATGCAAATTGTCACAAAGTTTGGATTATTTCCTTGCAATCTGATTGGCTTATTGAATTTTAGATAAAAAAAAAAACTGCCTCTATGTTGTTAACAAAGTTTTTTCGTATGGCTTATAATAAGAAGTTACAGTCATATTATATTTTAGAAATGGCACTTTTTGGTTTTTTCAAGATGGCGCCGAAATGATGCAAAATTCAACTGTTTTGTCAACGAATTATTATTGAACATACACATATGAACTACTTTGTCCTTTTAAGCGACTTTTTATCTCCAATAATAACAAAGATACCTATAGAGTCCAACGTCAAATGGGTCACCCTGTATAATTCGAAGTTTCTATATCTCGAATTTTTTTAAAGTTAGAAATGTATTTATTAATAGTTTTCGCTGAAAATGATTAAAAGTCAATTGCTTTCATAAAATTTCCCCTTATAAATTTTATGTAATGTATGCTTATCTTCTATTAGCAGAGCTTATCATTATTTTTTAATATAAGAAAGATTAAATAAAATTAGGTGCAGTCATTCAATAATATTTAGGAAAGCTTGTAATTTCATTCATATTAATTTAAAATCCAAAAACAACCTTCAATTTATTAAACTTCACTTTTGTGGATTTGTCAATTCTTTTTTATCGTTTCAGTAAGTAAATTACTATTATTTAAATTTACTTATTTACTTTTAAATATTTTTGTAGTTGTCAAGAATAGGGCAAATATTCCCGAGTAGAAACACGATATTTCGACAATATTGTGATAATATCGTACACAATATTATAATACTGTGTAAACACTGTGTCACATTATTTGCACATGTTAAAATGTTGACCCAAATAATGTTGTGACAATATTGCGAGGATATCTTTTTAATATAGTGACAATATTGTGGAAACGTTGTGACAACATTGTGCGTAAATTGTGATAACGTTGTGGTGCAAATATTGTGGTAATATTTATAATAATAAATAATTCGGGAGAAAAATAAACGTTTTTAATAATTTTAAATATATATATTCAGCAGATCCAAGATCCAATGGGATTTTCTGAAGTGTGTTCTGAGTGGCAATACTCTCATGACTTTGTAATTATTACCTATTGAAGTTTCCATTTTCTGAAAGTAATTTCTATTCGAAGATCATTTTTTTTTCATATTTTTTCCCCAGTTTGATTGTATACATATACAATATTACACAAAATATCAAAACTTTGAGTGACAACCCCTTCCCTTTTTTTCTTAAAGTAAACTCAAAAAGAAACGTAACGCACGAAGGGCGCGCTTCAAATAATCTCTAATTTCTATTCGAAGATCATTTTTTATTTTCAATTTTTTTCTCCAGTGTGAATTTTTATACAATATTATACAAAATATCAAAAATTTGGATGGCAACCCCTTCCCATTTTTTCTTAAATTAAATTCAAAGCAGAGGGCGCTTCAAATAATCTCTAATTTCTATTCGAAGATCATTTTTTATTTTCAAATTTCTTTCCCACTTTGATGTTTTATACAATCTTACACAATACACCAAAAATTTGGGTGGTAACCCCTTCCCTTTGTTTCTTAACTTAAATAACGATCCTTATACTGTTATACTACATTTGTTTGTTATACTTTCGATGGAATTTTTCAATATCAGTTTTTGGAAATCTACTTGACACGTGTAATTTTCTATAATAAAAGCCTTGAAGAAGGATAGATTACTGTCCGAAACGTCGGTTTTTTAATAAAAATAAGTAACCATTCAAAAGGAGTTCGCCTAGTCATTTTATTATCTTTAATCATCCACGAACGAAAATCGAAATTATTCTCGTTTATATGAAAATTAGTGATACGTTTCTATTTAAAAACTTCAGTTTTAGGTACGCTACTGATTTGATCCGGTGGGGGAAAAAGCAAATTCCAAATAGCACTGTTTTGAGCCATCTCTCAGCTTATTGTGCTGACCAGTGTTGAGTAGTGTTGCATACGAATTTATTTTTAAAGTGAAGATGGCCAATCCTATGAAATATTTTACCAACATCCTTTCAAAGTAAGTATTTAAATTGTTTTAAATAATTTTATAATGATACACTTGTGTGAAACTAGCAATAAAATCAAGCAATATTTTCAAAAATAAAAATATTGTCAAAAAAAAATTTTTCCCTTGTATTCCTCTGGATAAAATAAAAAGGTATTATTAAAATTATTAAATTTTAAGGGCGAAAACTACCCTTAAACAATTATTTTAATATAATAGGGGAAGATTTTTATTTCAAATTTTCTTTTACAGTTTGATTGTTTATACAATTTTACACAAAATATCAAAAATTTGGGTGGCAACCTGTTTTCATTTTTTTTAAATTAAATTCAAAATACAGCGTAATAAATGAACTCCAATTTCTATTCTTTCATTTTTTATTTTGAAATTTCTTGTCCAATTTGATTTTTTATACAATATTACACAAAATATCAAAAATTTAAGTGGCAACCCCTTCCTTTTTTTTCTTAAATTAAATTTTATGTACTATTGTATACAGGGTGTCTCAGACCACCCGTCCACCCCTTTTATTTTGATAACGCCTTGTCGTACAAAGCTGAAATAAAAAAAATTATTACCAAAGCAAACTCGAAGAATCCATTGGTGCACTTATTTTTTTCCGGAACAATCCGGAAGTACCCGGAACCGGAAGTAACTTTCGATTTTTAAATGGCAACATAGGTCGAGTATTGTATCGTTTGAAAGGTCTTTTAAAAAGTAATAACTTTTATTAAAATATTTTTGTAATATCTTGCATAATTAACAAATTAAACGAAAAAAAAATATGCAAACAAGTGACCATTGGTCTCTTAAATTATGGAAAAATTAAATCGTTACCATCATCCGCAAATGGGCAAGAGAGAGATTTTTTTAAATTGAAACTCTTTTTTGCGTTTATTATTCATTAAAAATAATCAACTTTTTTTTATTTTTTGAATTAAGGTAAATACATAACCTAAAAAAGTTGATTATTTTTAACAAGCGAAGCAAAAAATACATGTTTCCATTTAAAAAATCATAATTGCCTCTACCCTTACCCATTGAGGATGGTGGTAGTGTTTTAATTTTTCCATAACTTAAGAAACCATTTGTCACTTGTTTGCTTTTGTTTTTCGTTTAATTTGTTAATTATGAAAGATATTAAAAAAATATTTTAATAAAAGTTGTTTCTTTTTAAAAGACCTTTCAAACGATACCATACTCGACCTATGTTGCCATTTAAAAATCGAAAGTTACTTCCGGTTCCGGGCATTTCCGGATTATTCCGAAAAAAAATAAGTGCACCAATACATTCTTCGGATTTGCTTTGGTAATAATTTTTTTTTATTTCAGCCATGTACGACAAGGCGTTCTCAAAATAAAAGGGGTGGACGGGTGGTCTGAGACACTCTGTATAATACAGGGAAAGAAATTTGAAAATAAAAAATGATCTTCGAATAAAAATTAGAGATTATTTGAAGCGCTCTCTACGCATTACGCTACACTTTGAATTTAATTTAAGAAAAAAAGGGAAGGGTTGCCACCCAAATTTTTGATATTTGGTGTAATATTGTATAAAATATCAAACTGGAGAAGAAATTTGAAAATAAAAAATTATGGCGCGCCGTTGGCATATTTAATCATTGTTTACAAAAATCTAAAATTGGTACAAATATTTACTTGGTCGCTAAAATAAACTTCGATTTATAAAACAACTCCAAAAATACTGGAATTTGCCTAACATTTACATGGGTAGTATAGGGGACTACATGATTTTCGGAAAAATTGATAGAATTTAAAAAAAATTGCAAACTTTGCAAACCCCATTTAACATGTTGTTTTTTTAGGATGAAGAATAAAGAAACAGAAGAAAGTAAAAATATTTTAAAGCCTGTTAAAAACTCAACATCGGATATAAATATTTTACTTTTCGGGGAAAGTGGTGTAGGAAAATCTGCATTCATAAATTCATTTGCAAATTATCTAACCTACACTAGCTTGGAAGAAGCTGAAAGAAATGAACTAATTTGTTTAATACCTACTAGTTTTCATGTTATAGATAAAAATGATGAAGATAAAACTGTAACTTTTGGGGGAGATAGATATCAGGATCTCAAACTAGGAAATTCCACAACTAAAGGTATTTGTAGCTTCTTCACTTATTCAATTATTACATGTTTTTATTATTGTTATTATCAGATGCTATGGCCTACAAATTTCCTTACAAAAATGGATCAAAAATTAGACTTATTGATACTCCTGGAATTGGAGATAGTGACGGGAAGAATAATGACTACAGCAATTTTGAAAATATTATATCATACATTAACCAATTTAAAAAATTGCATGGGATATGGATTTTGCTTAGGCCGGATCAAAAAATTCTAAATGAATTCTATAAATATTGCTTCTTCTACCTTTTCTCGCGATTACACAAATCAGCAGCTTTAAATATATCTTTCATTTTTACACATTCACGTGGTACACATTTTAAGCCGGTAGATACTCTTCCACTTCTAAGAAGACTTTTATCAGAAATCAAAGATAATCCACCCAACGTCGAAATTCCTTGTTCGAAAAATAATATGTTTTGTTTAGATAACGAAGGATTTCAGTATTTAGTCGCCGTGAACCAAGGAGTTGAATATGACTCTGATGAAGAGGACGATTTCAAAAAAAGCTTTAAAAAATCTTCAGAAGCATGCTTTAAGTTATTAGACTACGTTTCGGGTTTACCACCTCACGAGATAAAGAAAACCTCAAGTATTAATGAAGCGAGAAACTTGATCGAGAATTTGACAAAACCTTTATTAAAAGTTATTGATAAAATCTGCAAGCAAAAGATTACTTTGGAAAATCGGAAGAAGATAATTATGGATAAAAACATGTCTCTTACTCGTTTACAAGAAGAATTAAAGAAACTCAAGGACGATACTAAAAATAACAGGCTAACAATTCCAATTATTGTATGTACTGAGTCGACATGTTCAGAAGAGTATACAGTAAGTACCTTATTTTGAATAAAGTGTTCTATTCTTAAACTATTAGCGTCCATTTTTTTGGTCTTAAGAAGATAGTTAGCAAAAAGTTTGAGGACATTATTTTTGATAGTAAAAACGCAACTATTTGTCATACAGAATTTTTGTTTTGCATTCATAATTTACTATAGGGGTGTAGTTTTAATAAAAATACGTTTTTATGATCTTTTCAAAAACCTATAATATATCATCAATGGCGATAGATACACGAAAAAATATACAATTTTCTTTTGAGTTCTAGAATTTAGAAGTTTTTAACTGTCAAAATTTTTACGTTTATGCTAATATTTCTAGTTTTTATGTAGTATTTCAAAAAGTGCTCCAATAACCTGATCAAGCATCCAGCAAAATTGTCAAAAACCTAAAGACTTTTTGGATGAGCACATAAATTCAATTATTCACCAAATTTAATTGCCAAGCAACCATAGTAGGTTTTTTTAAAATTATTATGAAAGTTAGTGGAGTTAAAGACTTTAAAAAAGAAAACTATAATCTGATTCAGTGTTTCTAAAATATATCCGAGAAATATACGCAACTTTTGTTTTTCATGTGGCAACACGAGTACAAAAAACACCCTGTATACTAGATTATGCATAATGCTGTTAAAGCTAAATTATTTTCGGGGCTTTATTTAAATTAATTAATATTTATTTAAATAACCTGATTTTTTTTTAATTTTGAGGAATTCCGACTTTCCTCTTAGTTTTAAAATTTTCTACAAAGTTATTTATTGCGTTTTAAACTTTGTGATAAAACAACTATTTATACATCCTGGATGTGCATCCTGAATTACACATTCGAGGAAAGTGTTAAAACCATGACTCAAAGAAAATATACAAACTGTTATCTCAAATAGTAAACTTAAACTGTATAAATATGAATACGTTTTTATTTCTAATGAGTTTTTGCAGCAAAAAAAGTGAAAACATTGAATGGATAAAAATACAGGGTGTTTTTGAACAAGTGTCGAATAATCTAGGAATGGGTTTTTGGACTAATTTTAAGACAAAAAATAAGAATATTTTTTTCGCTAAAATGCTCCATTTCAGAAATGCAGGGCATTGAAGTTTATTTATTTTTTTCATTTTTTTAACATAAAATATTTTAATAATAATTGGCTCAAATTTTGCACATACCTTATTATACAATTATTATTAAAAATGTAGATTTTATGTTAAAAAATTATATAAAAATTCATATTTTTTTTAATACATTAGTCACTTTTCGAGATTTGGTAGTTAAATTTTAAAGTTGTGCGCTACTTTTTTATTTATGTTTAAAAGATTTTTATTTTTTAATATTATAGCACGAAGGTGTTACCAGATATTTGTACAAGAAAGCATGTGCTATTCCATGGTACATAAACGTTATTTTGCCTTTTGTCGAATTAGAAGTGCTTTGTGACTGTTATTTGGAAAATCTGTTTGAAATATGGTTTTCTCTTTTTGGACAGGCAGTTGGTAAGGCGGGTGCACATATCGGTTATTTTTTGGATAAAACATTTTTTGAAACATGCTCTGATTGTAAATGTCCCTATTTAAAACACAAATTTGTTGATTACCACCCTGATTTGATTAAATCTGTGAAAAATGAAGAAGTCGTAAATAAAGGTATAAAAAGTGAAAAAGAAACAATTGAAGAACAGGCTAAATCAATAGAAGATCTACAAGTAATTATATCAGAACACGAAGAGGAGAGAAAAATGATTATAAATTCGCTTGCAAAGTTTGATATATTTCTTGAAAAAAATTCAAGTTACCACAACAGTTCTCATATTGACTACATTGACGAGTTCATTAAAAAGTAATACTCATTACGTTTATGTTTATATAGTTTTATAAAATGTTATTTTAGTTGTAGCTCTGATTCTGGTGAAGAAAACGATTTAGAGAAAATTAACCAATATAAAAACTTAAAAAAAGAGTGCGAGGAATTGAAAGCAGATCCTGCAATTATTGCCGTTACATTAAGTCCTGAAGATATAATTAAAATCGCAAAAGAATTACGTACTCAACTGAAACACTCTGGAATCTTCATTAAATTTTTCCAAAGACAAGAAGAGATACTACAAAGAAATTCAAATTCAAGACATTTTATGGAGTATTGCTTTGATTAATGTAATATTCTATACACTTATTACATAAATATTTTAAAACTATTTTTTAGACATTTCATACTATGTTTTTAGAAAATACTGGGTGGTGATTATTTCGATGCTCACCATTGGTATCTTTTAAAGTGGAAGAGATACGAGGTCGGTTAAATTAAAGAAAAGTTGCGTATTTTTATGGGTATTAAAAATCTGAAAAAAAAATTAAGATATTTAAACCTTATTGCAAAATTATGGCCAAAAAATGTGATTTTAGAAAATAATTTATAAATCCCAAACCATTACTGCCACAATGAAATTTGGTACCTTTCAATTGTTGACTATTCTGAGTTAAATGACGTCAAAAAATAATTTTTTGGCGTCCTAGATTCGAAGCCGCGATATTCAACTTTTTTTTATTTCTTATGACTCCCATGTTGGATTTTTATATCATCAGATAATAAATATTAATACATTTTCAGATTGCTAATTAACTTTAATATGTAGTCAACAATTTAATTTCATTGATGTAGCAGTAATGGTTTGGCGAATATAAATTATTTTTCAAAATCACATTTTTTGGTTTCTTTGGCCTCTTTACGAGTTTAAATATCCTAAATTTTAATTTACATTTTTAATGGCTATAAAAATTTAACCGACCTTGTATATCCTCCACTTTAAAAGATACCAATGATGAGCATCGAAGTAATCACCACCCTGTATATTTAACAAATTTTTAAAATATTGTTTTTAAGTAGGAAATATTTTTAAAAATTAGCATCTTTTTTAAGTATTATAAAAATACGAGTTATAATTATAAATAATTATACGAGTTCAAAGTAGAAAAAAACGTTTTAATTTTACACAATACAAATAATTATATAGTTAGAGACCTGTTAGAAAATTTAGAAATTTTAAAATTAGATCTGGATAAAAATTTTACCACATTAAATATACAAATTAACAATGACATACAACATTTAGATTTTTTGAAGTCATTAATTCAAGACTTTTCTTAAAGTTTAAATATGATTCATATTTTTTAATAATTTTATTTATTTCAAAGCCATTGTTTTAATTCCGCAATTAATTTAAACAATTTTGATTCTTTCAAACTTCTGTCGTGCTGTCAATGTCAATTTTATTTTGTCATATTGTTATAGAATTATTGTGAACTTCATATCTGCTTATTTACATTCTTGTACAAATACACCTGATGATGAGATTTTAAGAATCTCGAAATCGATTGTGCATGTTTATACCTAAGGTATAAGTTATTATTTAATATTATAAAAATATTTATAGGACATTTCGTGTTATATTAGGGGTATAGCCTACCGCATAAATTTATAATAATTATGATGATTTTTTAGGTAGACATCAAATAGCGATGCCTGCAATTAAAGTACCTACATTTTAGTTGTATTATCACTTATTACTAATTTTTAGATTTTTTTAAATATTAAGCTTTTTTGTTGTTACACATTTACTTTATTTTATAATAAAAATCAGTGAATAAAAAGAGAATTATCACACATTTATTGTTTCATTTCTTTTCTTAAGAGCATTCACGTGTAATTTTGGTTGCCTAAAAATTTAAGAACTACTTTTCTTAATTTATTAATATATTAATTTTATTTTTCGGTCGAAAATTAAGTTACAATAATTATTAGTTGTTTAAAGTTGGTATTTGTTTCTATTTTAATTTTAAATTTTTTTATAAAAAAAAAAATAAAAAATAGAAACAAAAACGAACTTTAAACATCTAAGAATTAATGTAAATTAATTTTTAACCGAAAAATAAAATTTATATATTTAAAAATAAATCAAAAAAATGAGAAGTTGTTTTTTTAATTTTTAGGTTAGCTGTGAATGCTCTTAAATTTAGAAGTTATACTTTAGAACCAAATTAAAATACAAGTACAAAACATTTCATCTACTATCGGTTTGAATAGTACTTAATACTTAATTAATTTTAGTAGAATTTGAATAACTTTAAAATTACATGAACATACATCTTATATCAATATTTTTTGTTAATTTTGGTTTTTTATTTGAGTTGTGGAAAACCAATTCTTGTACTTGATTCAAGTAGAGGGACCCCCAATGGTGGATATCTCGCATATAAAAAGTTTTGCCCCTATGTTTCACGGAAATCTACGGGATGGCGCTGTTTTATTAGTTTATTAGGCAACTTTATTTACAATCCGTTATACTTCCCCCTAATCAAAAAAACATAAAATTAGTGTTTTGCTAGGAAAATTTTGACAAATGAAAATTTTATTATTGACCCTGTTTGTAGTATTAGGCGAGTATCGAATTTTCAAAAAAATAAATAGAAAAACTGTTTTCATATGTTTTTGCTTACATAATGATCAAAATAAAAAAAGTGTAACCCATGTAATATTATTGTTTTTAAATATTAATTTATACAGGGTGCTTAAAAAGTCGCGAACACGCTCCACACTACGTTGTTAATAAACACTAGTTAGACAAGGGAAAAATATTTAAAAAAAAATCATTCTAGCAGATTATTCAAGATATGAGTGCTAAAACTTAAAAAATTTATTTATACATTTTTAGTTATTTTTGCTCTTTAAAATACAGAACATAAAGATAATTGTGTTGTTATTGCATTTCTCAACAAAAAATATTAATTTATGTTGAGAATGAAAAGATATTTGTATTTTAAAATTTATAATTTATCATAAAATTGACAAAAATTATATATGGGAAGAATGTAAAAATATTACAATTATTTATTTCTTCGTTTCCTGGAACATTAATTAGATAAAAATAACTTCGAACATTTACTTAAAATTTAAATTTTTTTATTTGTTTTAAATAAAAATTTCTAATAATAAAATAGTATATATTTTCACTAATTATCTCTTGTACTTTTAACAAGTTTAATTCTTTAAAATATGCCAACAACTTCGGAATTTCTATCCAAATATTTTTTAAATTAGTTTACCCTTTTTTAACAATTGCTTCCAAACAACGTACCGTGGAGCGCGTCCGCGACTTTTTAAGCACCCTGTATACAAAAAACGGCCAATGATGTAGCTTCGTTATTTCTTATCCAATTTTAATAAGTGATATATCAAATTAAATGGTATGAAAAATACTACTATCAAATAATAAAAGATTAATTTTATTTTTGAAAACATCAGAGGAGGAAAAGGCAACTTTTCTTTTTCAAAGGGCAACATATTTTTTCGATTGACAAATATCATTAAAAAAAATAATCTAAACCAATATAAATAATTTTTTTTTAATAATTTTTTTCCTTTTTATTTAATTTTTTTTTTATTATTATTAATTTTTTTTAATTTTGTTTAAGAATAGCACATCATACCCAAAAATTATAAGAAGCAAGAAATCGTTTTCCTAATTTTCTTTACGAAATCAACTAATTTTTAACAAAAATTTTTAAATACCTAAAATGTTGTTTAATGTTCTAAGTCTTCTAGTGCCATCCAACACCATTTACAGAAGTCGAGAGTTGATTAAACTTTTACTAAATGAGTGTTTACTATAAAAATGCATATATCAGAAATTTTCATTACAAAATATTTACTACTTTGGTGGCAATATAAAAAAAAATAATTTTTTAAAAATCAATTCTAGAGACCTCTATAATTTGCATTTTTGGGTATAGAAAAATAAGATCATATCAACTTATTTTAGGTCTACTATCTCCAATGAAATTGTCTAAACCTTGACACGAGAGAGAGGGAAGTTCTTACAAAAAAAATAATAAATTTTGAATTTTTTCTCATTATATTATATTCAATAAATAATTTGATTTTTGTCATTTTTTATTTGGCCATTAAAAGGTTTTAATCTTGAAAATTCATGGAAACGCACCAAAGTCAATGAGAAAATCAACCATAAAAAATAAAAAAATTAATAAACTTCGATTTTTTCGCATAAAATACTTTCAATTATATTCAGAAAACAAGATTAATAAAGAATTTCATTTTTATTATTTTTTATTTGGCCGTTAGAAGGCTATAAACTTAAAAATTAATGAAAACGCAGTAAAGTCGATAAGAAAATCAACCATAAAAAATCAAAAAAATTAATAAACTTCGATTTTTCGCATAAAGTACTTTAAATTATATCCAGTATACAAGATGAATAAAGAATTTCATTTTTCTTATTTTTTATTTAGCCGTTAGAAGGCTATAAATAAAAAAAATAATAAACTTCGATTTTTTCGCTTAACTTACTTATACAGAGGGGTGCAAAAAAAAACGGCCAATGATGAAGCTTCGTTATTTCTTATGCGATTTTAGTAAGTAATAGGTATGTCAAATTAAATGGTTTGAAGAATACTACTATCAGATAATAAAAGATTAATTTTATTTTTGAAAACATCAGAGGAGGAGGAGGCAACTTTTTTTTTCAAATGGCAACATATTTTTTTCGATTGAAAAAAATCATAAACAAAAATAATCTAAAAGCCAATTATACCAATAATTTTTTTTAAATTGATTTTTTTAATTTTTTTTTATTATTTTTAATTTTTTTTAAATTTAATTCAATTTTTCTTTTTAATTTATTAATAATAAATTAAAAAACAAAACTTAAAAAAATAAAGAAACTGAAAACACAAAAACAAAAAAACAAAAAAGAAACAATTGAATAAAATTAAAAAACATCATAATAATAAAAAAAAATAAAAAAATAAGAAAAAAACAAATGTTTTAAATTAATAAAAAAAAAATTATTGGTGTAATTGGTTTAGATTATTTTTGTAATGATTTTTTTAATCGAAAAAAATATGTTGCCATTTGAAAAAGAAAAGTTGCCCCCTCCTCTGTTGTTTTCAAAAATAAAATTAAGTTTTTATTATGCGATAGTAGTATTCTTCAAACCATTTAATTTGACATATTACTTATTAAAATCGGATAAGAAATAACGAAGCTACATACTTGGCCGTTTTTTGTGCATCCCTCTGTATACTGTTTTACTTTATAGATTATCGATGAACTTAAACATAAATAAATTACCATATCTCCAAAAAATTAAAGTAAACAATTTATTATTTGTCAACTACAGAATTCAAAAATCAATTTGCAGTTGCAAACTCAATGGTACAAGATGCGCAGTCATTTTCAAGATCATTAAAAACGTATCCTATTTTATATATGAAGAGTCACTACTGGTAATTGCCTATACTGTGGTCTAGACTCTAGACAATACCATTTAACTTTATCGGTCGAATTTTGGGACACCCTGTATTTATTAAACTTTTTTAGTTCAAACTTTTGAAATTTTATTTTAATATAAAACGGTTTCCCTTTTATTATAACAAAAAAATGTGTAAAAACTAAGAGGAATTGTAAAATTTAAATAAATAAATTGAATACTGTAGTTTAATTATAAATCCCGTCAAAGTTTCTATGATTATTCGCTAGGTGGCGCTCTGAATGTAAAACGAACGGATCTAATACACGTTGCCAAAACGCGCGAGTTTATGAATTCAAAAATTTTCTAGTCCATTTATTTAAAAATAATTAAAACACATTACAATAATTTTTTCGAGAGGCTTACATAAAAATTATTAAAATATAGTTTTATTTAAAAAATGCCGAATAGCTCTTTGTTTTATAATTTTTTTTATATTAATATAAAAATTAGTATTATTAAATAATGTAACAACACTGTACTATATTTTTATGGTTTACCCTTCGAAAAAATAGTAATGTACAAGAAAATTTGCTTATTGTTGGAATTGTGGTGTTAAATTTCATCTGCCTTGCGATTAGTGGAATAAAAGTATTGATAAACAAAAAAGTGTATTACTAATAAGAATAATATGAGAATGACGCGTTTAAAGGCGAGAACGTGTTTAAATAAACAAAACAAGTAAAATTGAGCGCGTTACTCGCGTTAACGATAATATTTAATTAAAAGAGTCAATTTAAAGTGACAAAAACACCCACGAAATAAATTAAGTGCGTATAAATTGGGAAATATTTTGATGAGCATTGTTCACAATTTTAGTAACAAAGTGAGCGGGGAATAGTGATAGCGCTAAAATAAGCGATTCTATCTAATCGCTAAACTTTTATCTCTTGCCCCGATAAGGATAAGGATTTCCTCTGCAAAAGACGCACCTCTCGTTACTTCAAAAAAATTCAGTTAACATAAATGATGGAATGATTTTATATTTATTTGAGTTCTACAAATTCATTCAAAATTGCGGGGAAGAATAAAATGAAGGTAACAATAACAATTTTATGTTATAAATAATTGATTGATTGGTTTATTTTAAGATGAGCCGGAATGTGAAAATCACTGTCGTTGGTGATGGATATGTTGGGAAAACTTGCCTTTTGATTGCTTACACCAGCGGAGTTTATAATGATATTTATATTCCTACAGTGTAAGTACTAATATTTTATTAAAATTAATCGATAGTGTAAATTTAAAGGTGATAACATACTTCTATTATTATCATTTTCTTACTTGAATGATTTTATAAAAATAAACTACATTTTAAATTTCAATAAATTTAATAATAAAGCTACATAGATATTGATAAAATGTGTATTTATAGCAAACAAAGATGATTATATTAGTGATTATACATGCAATAAAAATATGCATTTAATATTATTTTCTTTATTTTATCTTTTATTGGGTTAATTTAGTTAATTACTCATCAAAACAACACAGTTTGGCATTTGGCAACAGGAAATACTATACATTTTAAAATAATAATATTATAATACCGTTTGAGTTATTAAAATAAACCAAAGTCCACCAAAAATAAACAAATTTTGATTATAAACCATTTTTATAATCAAATTGCTAGTTTTATGTCCAACATTTTTACGTTATTTTATTGATAAAAATTTTTGAAAAAATTGTGTCCTAGAAATCGAAATTCTGGTATAGAAGCTTTTATTTTCTCACATAATTAGCCAAAAAAATTTGTAACTTTTTGTAATTTTGTAGGTTTAAAAAAAATGTGATAAATTCTAAAATATTAAAAACAAAAACAAGTTTAACATTCCATTAAAAAGTCAATAAATGTAGGTTTTTAATGAGCGTTTAAAACGAAAAATTGGTTGAAAAATGATGAAGTTATTAACGTTTTTTGAAAAAGTTTTAATGAAAATTGTCAATTTTTAGGTTAAATCGCAATTTACTCCAAAATGAATGGGCTAGGATTGTAAAAAACATCATAAAAACTTAAACTACAGTTTCAACTTTAATTTGAATAATTTTTGCAATTTTCTTAAATTACAATTTGGCTTTATACCATTTTTTTAGATAAAATTGACATTTTTGTGTCCTTAAAACCGAAATTTTATGCGTAACTTTTTTAATTATCAACCGATTTTAATAATTTTTATTTTGTGCAAAAAACCTTTTATTTTTTTATGTAATCGGGCAAAAAAAAAAAAATTTTAATTTGTGGTTGTAATTTATAATTTATTTGTAATTTTGTAGGTTCTTAAACAATTGGCGATAAAATCTAAAATATTTAAAACAAAAGAAAGTTTGACATCCCATAAAAAGCCAATAAACGTAGGTTTTTAATGAGCGTTCAAAATGAAAAATTGGTTAAAAACTGGTGGAGTTATTAACGTTTTTTTGAAAAGTTTTAATGAAAATTGTCAATTTTTAGGTTAAATCGCAATTTATTCCAAAATGAATGGGCTAGGATTGTAAAAAACATCATAAAAACTTAAACTACAGTTTTAACTTTATTTTGAATAATTTTTGCAATTTTCTTAAATTACAATTTGGCTTTATAACATTTTTTTAGATAAAATTGACATTTTGGTGTCCTTAAAAACGAAATTTTATGCGTAACTTTTTTAATTATCAACCGATTTTAATAATTTTTATTTTGTGCAAGAAAACCTTTTGTTTTTTTATGTAATCGGGCAAAAAAAATAAATTTTAATTTGTGGTTGTAATTTTTAATTTATTTGTAATTTTGTAGTTTCTTAAACAATTGGCGATAAAATCTAAAATATTTAAAACAAAAGAAAGTTTGACATCCCATTAAAATGCCAATAAACGTAGGTTTTTTAATGGGCGTTTAAAATGAAAAATTGGTTAAAAATTGGTGGAGTTATTAACGGTTTTTTGAAAAAATTTTAATGAAAATTGTCAATTTTTGGGTTAAATCACAATTTATTCCAAAATGAATGGGCTAAGATTGTAAAAAAACATCATAAATCCTTAAATTACAGTTCTAACTTAAATTTGAATAATTTTTTCATGTTGTTTTAAATTATTGACTTCAAACCATTTTTAGATGACATTTTGTGTCCAGAAATTCGAAATTTTTGCATAACTGTTTTAAATACCCTCGGATTTTAATGAGTCTTTTTTTATTTTATACCTAGCTATAAAAGTTTCAAAAATCTCATTATGTAAATTACATTTTTCATTGATTTTTGTATTTTCCATATTTTGCAGGTTCTTAAAAAATTGGCAATAAAATTGATAATATTTTAAAAACCCAACAAATTACAAATCGCTACATGTGACGTTTTAGAGAATTGTTTGAGTCGTAAGGAGTTGAAGAAAAAAATTGTCTATCTTTTTATTTGACCACGCACCGAGCCACCAAAGTTAAAATTGCGTTTTTTTCGAACCCGCGCGATTAAAATTATCGGTGTACATTAATGAAAAATCGGACCTTCAATCAAAAATATGGGATAAAAGGGGTGTTTTAAGCACAAAAATGTCACGTGTAAATTTTTTTAAATTTCGTTAAAAAAACAAAATTACAATTTTTTAAAAATTACGTTTTTAATAATTTTTTTCCGCTTTTTTTTTTCTCGTGGATTTAAAAAAAATCGTTTCTATATCACCTTTCCTTCTAAAGTTACGACTGAAAAACCGCTGAAAATTTGAAATCGCCAGTTTTTGACAAAAAAATTGTTGGAAAATGAAACGTATAAAATACCTTAACAAAACATCTAAAATGTCAAAAATATATACGTTTTTATTATAGCTTCTGGATAATTTGTGTATTTTCATATTTGCGACATAAATTAAAAATAAAATAAATTTCGTAATTTTCTAAAATTGCTAATTAATTTACGGCTACAAAATCTTCACTAGACTATCTATTCATTTTTATACAGGGTGTCACAAAACTCTCGCATAAGCTCTCGCTACATTGTCAGGGACCCTAGGTAGTACCGGAAAAATATTTTTTTTAAATGTGGTTTCTTATATGGAAAAATTCGAAATTTAACAATTTTCAAATAGAACTGTCAATAAAATGTTTTAATTTTATAAGAAAATTTTTCAAATTAATTTTTTGGAATGACATGTCAAGAGAATTATTTTAACTAAGGGCACCAGTATTTAAGCGTGAACCAGTAGTTGACCATTTTGTCATAAAAATAGCCAATAGTAAGCAACACTCAATCCTTATTTTTTACATGTTTGTGTTGAAATGTCAACTACTGGTGCCCGTTTACCTTCTACTGAATAGATTTTTTAATATATTTTTTTGGTACTCTCCCAAGATTCTCTGACAATAGCTTTGTTCCAACAACGAGAGTTCCGATTCTCACGAAATCCTGACCAAACTGCTAAATAAAATATAAATTTGTAACCTAACTCAGCCTTAGAAGTAGTTACCCTTTGATCAGTAAGAAGTTAGCGCAAGCGCATAAATCTTGCAATTTGGTTACGGTTTCGTGATGTTAAGACCTCGTCGTTGGAACAAAGCTAATGCAGTGAGGATTTATGCGCGAGTTTTGGGTCACCATGAAGTTATAAAATACATAAATTATTTTTAGATTCGAAAATTATGCTGATAAAATTACTGTTGATGATGTTCAGTACAACATGGCGTTATGGGATACAGCAGGACAAGAAGATTATGAAAGATTACGACCTCTTTCATATCCTGGAGTAAGTTTTTTCAAGATTTTTCTGTTTATTTTTTATTTGAAAACCTCAAAAATTATATTTTTTGCTTGGTTTAAGAATACGATTACAAAGATTCAATAGATTTGTATGATTAATTAATAACTTTCACAAAAATAATAATTTTTTGTCTCAATATTTTTTTTTTAATTTTTAGACAACGTGTTTTTTGATATGTTTTTCTATTGATAACAAGACATCATATGAAAATATCAAGACGAAATGGGCTCCTGAAGTAAAACATCACGTTCCTACTGCACCTTGTATAATAGTTGGTAAGTCTAAAAAAAAATAATTAAACAATTGTCTAAAAATTTTTTATCATGTTTCGAAGATCATTTTTAAAATATTTAGTATTCTTAAATATGAGGCGAGTAGGCAAAAGCAAATATTTGACTCATAACTAGTTTTGATTAAGAGAATAGCCGAGCGCTTGATTTGAAATTCGCTTGATATTTGCGGATTTGGTCATAACTTTTTTTCCAGTGGAGCTTTTTTAAAATTTCTTTTTTTGGTACACAGATGAGTTTTGTAGCTACCAATTTGTTCTTTTTTCGTTTTTGTAAGTCAAACCAAATACTCATACGGCAGCAGTAAAATGTACTCTTTACAAGAAAAAGAAATTTTAAAAAAGCTCCACTGGAAAACGAGTAATTTCCAAAACCGCAAATATTATGCGCCTTAAACGCAAAACACAAAAATCTAACGAATAAGTTGCAGTCTCGATAGAAAGTTGGAAATATGTGCTTTAAGCTTCTCAAGATCAAAAAATTGTATTCTTCATCGATTTTAAGCACAAAATACATGAGACTTACTCATTTTGTTACAAAACGTCAAATTTTCGCTTTTGCATCTATACGCTTCATATAATAGTTATTTATGCAACAAGTGGCATACACTATTTTTTCTATGAACGATGATTTATCATTGAAAATAATAAAAATCCATAAAAACCTGAAATTAATAATATTTTTAAATTTGTCATTTATGATCAGAGGTCAGTGCAAAAAGTCCTGCTTTTGTGCACTCGTGCAAGAAAGCATGACTTTATGCACTGACAACGGATCATAAAAATGGCCTACTTTTCGCACAATCGTAGGAACATATTTTTTTAATTTTAAAATTGATTTTTAGGAACAAAATCAGATCTCCGACATGTGGATGATCCAAATTTAATACTCACAAGTGAAAAAGACGGCCAAAAACTGAAGAAAGTTATCCAAGCAGACGGTTACTTCGAGTGTTCAGCTAAAAACATGGTGGGCTTTGATAATATCTTTCAAGCGGCAGTCAGATCAAGCATCAAGATGCTTAACAGTAATCGAAAACGACCATGTTTAATTCTCTAACTTATTTTTATTATTGTAAATATCCTATAATTTGTAATAATTATTTATACAAAATTTTATTCATAAATTCAAATTACAAAAATTTTAAAATAATTTTCAAGTATGTACTTCATCAGCAAAAACTATTTTAAATACATTTTTATATATTTCAATTTTTTTAATTAATCACACCTTATTTTAGTAGAATTATGTGTGAAACTTAAAAAAACAACATAAAAAGAGAAGCAGAAAAATTTCAAATAAAAAATAAACAAATAAATTAAAGGACAACACAATTATTTGGACTGCTTCAATTAAATAGAAAAACTTGTTATTTATTTTCTTTTAGTCCAACTTTATTATTTATACGTTTTGTATAAATTAAATTAAAAACTATCGATTTCGGGATAATTTTATCCCATCTTCAGGTTTTTAAAGAATCTTTATTGTCAAGATAATAGTAACATGTAAAATTTTTTGAAGTATTTTTTACAAAAAATTTTACATGTCACTATTATCTTGACAATAAAGATTCTTTAAAAATCTGAAGATGGGATAAAATTATCCCGAAATCGATAGTTTTTAATTTAATTTATACAAAACGTATAAATAATAAAGTTGGACTAAAAGAAAATAAATAACAAGTTTTTCTATTTAAAAAAATAAACAAACAATAAAACAAGAAGTCCTTATAAAATATTTAAAACAATTAATATATTTAGAAACTTACCTGTTGTAATTAAAAAAAGCCATTTGTGCGACACCTTACCATTATTCTTTTCCAATTACTTGAAGCTATCCCAGTAAATAAAATAATATTGAAATAATTCAATGTTACCATTTATTGATAAAATTCCTTTGCAATAACGTTACATAAACGTTTAAAATATATTACAAAACATCTGATGTTTAACTATTTACAAGATTTCAATGTTTCATTGCAACGTTGCATTAATGTTGCAACGAAACGTTTAAAATATGTACGTACATTACATGTTTACCGAATAACATTTTTTCAATGTTTCACTGCAACGTTACATTAATGTTGTAATGAAACGATTAACATACGTAACACAACATTACATGTTTACTGGGGTAATTGGACCTTTCATATAGTTTTTGATCGTTAGAGATTATAAAATATGTATATTTTAATTCGTTTTGAAAATCTCATAAAATCATACTTACTTTAACCATTTTCACAAAACTGCTTTAAACTTAAACACAGAAGAAAATTCAATTCAACTTGGTAGAGGAAAAAAATGATCTTAATTAATAAATACTTTTCCTTTTTATTTACAATAATATTTAAACTTAACTTGACGTAACTAATCATTCATTTAGAAACGGCTGTATTTGTGAAACTGCAAGCTGCGCGGCATGAATTTGTGCAGATAGTACAGACGATGGAATGACAGGCTGTGGTAATGGAATTGTTATAGGTGGAGGTTGATCAGGATTTTCATTTAACGGTTGCAACCTTCGAATATTACTTACAACGTTCAAACCTAAAAAAAAAACATTAAGTTTCCAAAAAGATTTATAATTATTTATAAAGTATATTCACAGGATTCAAAAAAACTAACGCATAAGACAAATTTAGAAGTAAATCAATTGTGGCAAAATTTTTGAAAATCA
The DNA here is from genome assembly GCA_963971135.1 of Stenus bimaculatus. Taxonomy (NCBI): domain Eukaryota; kingdom Metazoa; phylum Arthropoda; class Insecta; order Coleoptera; family Staphylinidae; genus Stenus; species Stenus bimaculatus. The sequence continues at coordinate 82,978,670 of OZ020180.1, forward strand.
CAGCAATTTTTTTGCTGAAAATACAACAATTTTTAGTACTTTTTTAAAAAACTAAACCTAAATTATTTTTATAAAATTTTCAAGTAAAATAACGCAAAAATTGAGCTCTCACTAGGATGATTTTTGTCATTTTTTATTTTTTTTTTAAATTTGGCTATATTTTCGCAATTTTTTCAAATTATTTAATAGTTTAAAATTTACATGCTTCTAAAATAACACTTAAACTGAATTTGATTTATTATATCAACTTTTATTTCACTTAAAAACCAAGTTTTTATCAAAAAGTTCGATTTTCCAAATTTACAAGAAGAAGAATTTTGTGGTAATTTTGTTGATTTTAAATATTTTTTAACCGTTTTAAATTAAAATTATTTCAAATCGACTGATTTTTTAAAATCAGAACAATTTTTTCCTCAAAATTTAGCAATTTTTTTAGATTTTCTTAACAACTATTCCGGTAAGAACTGATGACCGAAGTTTTGTGCACAGAGAGTTGGTATTTTGTAGGGAGATGAATGACGAAAATAGAAGGTAAAAGTGAGGTCAGGTTACTCCGAGTATCGACTTATCCGGTGCCCAGTTATCCGATGCCGAAATGTCCTGGTGTCAAAAACAATCGCGGTCTTTTGATTCGTAATCTACATACAATGCTCATCCTTGAAACGGGCGCTTTTTTAATATCTCAATTTGTTTTGTACTTTTGGCGCCCTCAAATTTGTGGTTTGATTTTTAAACTTTTTTGACGCCGACTTTGAAAATGCGTAACTTTTGATATGGACCAGATATAACAGTAAAATATTTTTTATTTTGCTTATTATATTAATATTTACCAGTGAAAAAATCAACACTTCTAAAATTTTACCCTGGACTTCAGAAAAAATTCGAACTTAAAATGTTCAAAAAATCGCAGTCGGAGTTTTGTACTACTAGGGCCCACAGTTTTTAAAAATTTTCAAATTTTACTTCATTTTCCTGAAAAGGCATAATTTCTAGTAGGGGTTGGAACGTTATGCGTAAATAAAGTCAAAACTTTAATTTTATTTATTTTCGTTTCTCCTGCGTTTTGTTTGTATGAAATTTCAACTTCAAAGCGTTGTAACGGCTAAAAAAATAATTCTAAAAATGTGTTTACTATCCTATCTCATTTATAGAAGAAATCAGAAGTACATTGTGCAAAAAAAAATCAAAATTGGTTGGTATTTCAATTTTTTATGATTTATTTTCGTGATTCAGATTCAGACATCCCCTACTCCACTCCCCAAAAAAAATTTACACCCTAAAATTTCAATAAATTTTTAGGTAATGTACCTTAAAAATAGTTAAATTTAAAAAACGTTAATATGATGTATTGCATTACTTTTCCTCAACTCTGTATATTAAAGTGTTATTAAAATTTATTTACCATGAACGTTTCTTTTATGTTGGGTTAAGAGGTATCCCATTAAGAAGGTTTCAGAACAAAATTCGCACTGAAATCGTTCTCCTGTATGTCTCCTGATGTGCGCCTTCAAATCGTTTCCTTGAGCAAAAGCCGCATCACAATAAGTGCACTGGTATGGTTTTTCCCCTGTATGAGTTCGCATGTGAACTGTTAAATTATAAGCACTAAAAACAAAAAAATTAACATAATTTTTTAGTGATAAAATGTAATTTACCGTCCAAAACCACGACCACAAATCACACACAAGTGCGTTTTTTCACCAGTGTGATATCTTTCATGTACCGTTAAATCTGTAGTGCGTGGAAAACCTGCAAATATTTATAAATTAAAAAAAAAACACGATTTATTACATTTTGTTTTTTACCTTTTCCACAAAATTTACATTTAAACGGTTTTTCGCCTCGATGTCTCCTCATGTGTATCACGAGATAATCGTTCCTAATAAACCGTTGTCCACATTCCGAACACAAAAACTTCTTAGACTCATCACTATGAAATTTCATATGTTCAGTTAGGTGTGATTTAGATAAAAACGTCTTTCTACAAGTCTTACATTCGAATAAATTATCCCCATCGTGCGCTTTTCGATGCGTATCCCGATACTTCTCGGTTGTAAACGCTTTTAAGCAAATATTACAACTATATTTTTTCTCTAAACTAACCTTTTCTCCGATATTATGTTTAGAAAATTTATGCCGTGCCAACATTTCCTCACGTGAAAACTGTTTTTCACAAATATCACATTCGTAACTTGTTTCACGTGTATGTAATTTAACGTGTTGTGATAAATGATCTTGGCGTGTAAAAGTTTTGCTACAAATATCGCATGAGTATGGTTTAATGTCGGAGTGTGAGAGCATATGCCGTTTCAAGTGATTCATGCGTGAAAATTTTTTATCGCAAGTTTTACATTCGAAGACTTTCCGCCCGATATGCGCTGACGCATGCTTTTGCAATAAACTAGCACGACTAAAAACTTCATTACAAACCGAGCAATTATACGAGCCTTCCATATCATCATCGTTTTCTTTCTTGCGTGATTTAAAATGCTTTCGTGGTCTTCCACGCCCTCGTTTCACTTTAACCGGCGAATATTCTTCGTCATCTTCATCCCCAACATCATCCTCACTTTCCAACTCGATTTTAGGCTCAATTTTTTCTTCCTTTTTCTCTTCCTCTGTGATATCAACCAGCGGTTCTAAATAATCGGGCAATTCATCGTCATCAGACGATTCATTAAAATTATCTGGCGAATTATTGTAATCGATTTCATAATAATGCTCGTTTATATTATCTAAATTTTCTAGCGTTGGTAATGCAGGGATATTTTCACTATGAATTTTCCGATGCACTTCTAGACTATCAGAACGATTAAAACCCTTATTACAAATATCACATATGAAAATTCGATCACCTTTACATTTTTCAAAATGATTTGCTAGATGCTCCGCGCGATTAAAGCCACGATTACATTTCGAGCAAGAAAACGGTTTATCTTTTAGGTGCGTTATTAAATGCCGCTTTAAGTGCTCGAAACGACTTAACGTTTTATTACAAATTTTGCACACATGTACTTTTCTGGTACCGTGCGTTAACTCGTGTCGTTGCAAATGACTCAACCGTGTATATTCCTTCCCGCAAGTTTTACATTTAAAAGTACGATTGTGTAAAATCTTATGCGATTTTAAATCTTCGATTGTGTTAAAATTTTTGTTACACAAGCGACATGTTAGTACTAATTCATTATCATTAACTACAATATAATCAGGGTTATCGTAAAGTGCAGTTTCTTCCACATTAATTTTACTAGTAATTTCAAGATCTTCCTCAAATAATTTACGTAAATCAGTTATTAAATTACCATTATCAACTTTCGAGTTAGCTTTTAAATTTGTATCAGTTTTAAGGCAAAGAAGTAGAAAATCGTAACAAAATTTCAATTTTTCCAAACAAACGCAACAAATTTTCCTGGAAAAACCATCATCAGGTTGAACCTAAAACGGTTTATCATCATATTACGATTTTTAAATTTTGAAAAAGTTCACCTTGATGGCGGTGCAGGCCATTAGCATCTCGTCAATACGGGGATTGTCGTTTTCACCGAAAATTTCCTGCAAGCTTTCCGAGAGACACTGGCACGTACGGCACGTATTATTCACATCGCAAGGTTTTTTCTCGTTTTCCTCCATCGCTTCAGCCGTTATTTCAATATAATTCGACATTTTTCACCTACAAAACAAGCCAAGCCTACTCCACTGACTTCTGTCAATTCTGTCAAATGTCAAAAAATTTGAAGCCGCAAATTAATTTAATTTAAATTTGTTTTGTTTTCTATTATTTATTTATGTTATTTGTGGGTTATTTTAATTTTTAGAGCACGCTGCCTTCTTAATAAGTATCAACTTTTAATTTAAATCAAAATTGGATTAAAATAAAATACGGTTTTATTAATAAAAATAAATAATTTTCTACAATTTATAATACTTTTATAAATACTGGATATAAATTATTTAAATATAAATTATCAAATCAAATAAATGTAGCCAACATATGACGCCAACATACGACATGAAGCCAACATGTCGCCAAGACTGTGTACAGTTGAGAGCATTTGTAAGCCACCCAATCAATTTTATTTAAATAAATTCACATTGTGGCACTAAATATCGCAATACAACACAATATTTATTAATTTATCATTATTTTAAATTATTTAATTTGTTTCTTGGCATTTATATTAGCTTAAAATAAAAATTTTCAATTTTTAGTATCGTATTTGATACTAAATGTCGCGATATTTGTATATAAATACCACATTAGACAATTATTAAAAAGAAAAATCCAATTATATTTAAACATCTGTTGTGTTGGTACTATTATTACTCTTGTTGCTCCCACGTTGACTTAAAGGCGATTTAAAAAACTTAGATTCCTTCTTATTTAAGTTCTTCGGCGAATGAATTGGAGTAAAAGCGGTTTTTAAGGACCTTAAACCATCAACATCAAGACGTATTTCTGGTAAGTTTCGAGTTTTCTTAGATGATCCTAAAGGAGAGCGCGCTTTATCAGCGACTGTAGGTTCCGAAAGAAGGCGGGGCACTGCTTTTCCACTCCCATCATGTCCACAGAGCGGTGTGTGAGGAGCCGACAACGAGACACGCATGCGTGAAATATTAAAAATTGTAGGCTCGCGATCAATTCTGTTTTTAGAAGTGTTATCCAGGGTTGATGAGGAATCCATTTGTCGCATATTAGGTTGGGACCTAAAAATATAATAATAATATCAAATATCAGATATCGAACATCGTATATAATTACCGTGTATGCATATTTCTGTGTCCTCTTGTTGTGTTGCGTCGTACTGGAGCGTTAGTGGCTTTGTGGCCAACTCGAACAGAGCTATAATTAAACAATTTTCTCCCTGAAGATGATTCGGACTTGTGTTGACTTTTAGCGCGACCCATTCCAGCTAGAAATTGTAATTTTTAATAAATTTATAATAATTGATTTTTCGATGATTACGGGAATTTATAGTGTGCTTGCGTCTAGTTTGGGAAATGGCGTAGACCACTGCTGCAAGAGTGCTGTACTGACTGGGTTGTCTTTGGAAACAAGTTGGTTTTCCAGTTTTTCTTCCCAAAACAAAATAGGTTTCCATCTCACCTTTACCTTTGACTTCTATTGAGCCTCGTAATTTCAATTCATAACCTCTTACACCAAGTAACTGCGGGGTAAAACAAATTTTAATAAAAATCGCTTAATTTTTTAAAAAACTCACTTGTGCTGTATATTTTGGAACTTGTATATTCCCGGTGATTCCAGTTGAATCCATCCTTGAAGCTTCATTAACCGTATTCCCCCAAATATCAAAAACCGGCTTCCGAGCTCCGATAACTCCGCAAACTAAAGGACCACAAGAAATTCCAACTCTAAGACCAAAATTATTGAATGAGTGTTTATTCACATCTTCTAACCTTTGACGCATCTCTAAAGCGAAATCCACTAATGCGCAAAGATGTTCAGGACTTTCAGTATTGATGCAATCCTGAAATATCAAGAATTATTACCGAAATCACTAATTAATTTTGGGTTTTACTTTATGGGTGGGATTTAGACCTGAAGCTGCCATGTAGGTGGCTGTAGCACTGACGGTTTTAATTTTTTCGATGGTGCTGAAACGATCTTCATCCAGAAGCAAATCGAAATCGGCTACAATAAAATTGTTAACACAAAAAATAAATAATCTTAGGTTTTACCAAATATTTCGTTTAATAATCGAATACATTCCTTTCCTTTATTTATGTCTTCGGAATAAAATTCAGCAAAGTTTGGGATGCTTGCGAACATTACTCCTACTTCTGATCGGTTTTGGGCGTACAATTCCTTGATTAAAAAAATCGGTGAGTGTTACCCAAAATTGGAAGGGAATTAGTACTTACATCAAAATTCCATTCAGTTGATAAGAAGTGTTGCGCAACATGATCTGGAAGAATATTCTTGAGAAGTTGCGTGTTATTATGCCTGGTTTCTTGAATATCGCTTAAACCCCTTTCAGCCCTTTGTTTCCAAAGAAAATCTAAACGCGAGGTCACCTCCACTAGTCTAGCATGATGGGCTACCATTAAAAAAAACACCATCAAAAGTATAATCATGTGTGCCGGTAAAGGAATGCTAAAAAACAAAAATTAAAATCCAGGTATTTTATTATTAAATTGCTTACTAGTTCGTGTTATAATCGTAAACCTTTTGGAAGACTTGATTAAAAGGTGATTCAATGAGGATGGTGTAAGTGGTCACCATGATGACTGCTAGGAATATTTTGACTAGGTAATACAGTTTTAACGCTGTAGCTAACGCGATTAAGCTTAAAACCCAGGAAAAAACTATGTACCCGATGTGAATTGAAGAACAATCACTGGTGTTAGTAATAAAATCACCCAAATCACGTTTGTTCCTTTTTAGAACGCAGTTGTTATCCATGCAATCACTAGTAGAGTTATCAATTGAAAAATTTTGGCATTGACTAGAACATTGATGCGTTTCTTCATCGCAATTTGTAGTACAGTTGAAATTACCTTGTAATATCAACTGTTCCGCTTTCAAAAACGTGTTGGTGTTAAATATATTAATACCTGATATAATTATTGATCTTCCCGATTTTAGTAACATGGTATTCGGGTTTAATTCATTTGATTGACTCTTCATCTTCTCCAATAAAGGTATTAAATTTGCAGAACTAGCACATGACATTAGGATAATGACGAAGCAAATGAATGCAGTTCTACTTTTCCTATTGTGAACTAGCGTTGATGAAATTTTTTGTAAAGCTATAGGAAATTGATCGAATTCTTCGGCCATGACGAGAATTGAAGTGCAGATCAGGAGCACAGTTGTAACTGATAGAATTATGTAAACTGGAGTAGCGTTATCAGTTCTGTAATTCCAAAAAGTTTTATGAAAGTAAAGAATTTGGACGGAGAAACTTACCTAGGTGTTATTGTTAATTGACATCCAACAATAAACAACCAAATTATAAAACAGCAAAGCATGTTCGATTTAAACATGTCCTCCCTTAATTGACTAAACTGCCTTTCCATGACTCTATCTTTAAATCTTAAAGTCCATGGATTGACGTTGGCTGAACGCATGCGTTTGTTGCTAGCAATTTCTATACTATGATCAAGGATATCATCATCCTTCTCAGGTGTGCTAATTTTATTTAAATCGCTTTTATATCCCATGCTTACAGAATCCAACTCTTCATCAGAATCACCTGTGAGATTATACGCTAACTAAAAGAAACGATGTAAATTTGTAAAAATCATAATAATAATTACATTTTCGAAAGGCATTTCTGGTATCCAATCAGTGGTGGTTTCTTCATCCACAGTTGATTGTTGAATACCGCTATCACTTCTTTCTCGAGGAACTTGATGCGAGATTAAAGTGGTGGAGCTGCGTGAAGAGCTTAGACAACTTATTTGTTCTTCGTCCCATAATTTATTTGAGAATATACTAACTTTTACATTAGAAAATAGTTGTAGTAAAAAAAATTACTCACCTAGGTCTCGACATGAGTCTTCGACGATTCCTCATCGGTTCCACTTGTTTTATCAAAAAAGTTTGTACATCATGCTCACGAAGGTAGCTATCACGATCTTGACCATTACCTGGTTCTACTTCATAAGAACCATTTAGGAATCTTAGAGTGGTTTCAGATATGTGGACTCTCCTAAAATTATTTGAAAAAGTAAGCAAGACTTGTAGAGTAATTTTTTTAATTACCCGGGAACTCCTCCAGATTCCATGTGATTAGCAAGTCTGACATCGTATGACCAAATATCAAACTGCCATTTTTTTAGTCCAAGAACTCCACATAAAACTGAACCTGAGTGAATTCCAATTCGCATATTCAAATCAACCTGAAATAATTAAAAAAATATAAATTAATAAATTCAATAGAATAGATTAAAACATAAACATTCGCAAAACACTTAAAATTTTTATGAAACATACTAAAATTTTAATAGAACGCAAGAACATCTTCATTGAACATTATATTTTTGTATAGAACATCACCAAGTTCTAACAGAACATTACAAGAACACTTTAAATCATCGTAGAACCTTAATGGTTTTTATGCATAATCATACAATATTAATAGAACATACTAACAGAACATTACAAGAACACTTTAAATCATCGTAGAGTAGAACCTTAATGGTATCGTGCAATATTATCCTATAATATTATAGAACATTACAACAAATAAAATGTAGAATACCTAAAATCTTTATGAAACATACTTTAATTTTAATAGAACGTAGGAAAATCTTCATAGAACATTATATTTTTGCATAGAACATCACCAAGTTCTAACAGAACATTACAAGAACTCTTTAAATCATCGTAGAACCTTAATGGTATTTATGCAATATCATACAATTTTAATAGAACAATATAAAAAGTAAAATGTAGAACACCTAAAATTGTTATGAAACATACTAAAATTTTAATAGAACGCAAGAACATCTTCATAGAACATTATATTTTTGTATAGAACATCACCAAGTTCTAACGGAACATTACAATAACGCTTTAGATTATGGTTGAACCTTAATGATTTTCATGCAATATCATATAATATTAATAGAACATTACAAAAAATAAAATTTAGAATATCTAAAATATTTATGAAACATACTAAAATTTTAATAGAACGTAAGAAAATCTTCATAGAACATTATATTTTTGTATAGAACATCACCAAGTTCTAACAGAACATTACAAGAATACTTTAATAATCATACAATATTAATAGAACATACTAACAGAACATTACAAGAACACTTTAAATCATCGTAGAGTAGAACCTTAATGGTATCGTGCAATATTATCCTATAATATTATAGAACATTACAACAAATAAAATGTAGAATACCTAAAATCTTTATGAAACATACTTTAATTTTAATAGAACGTAGGAAAATCTTCATAGAACATTATATTTTTGCATAGAACATCACCAAGTTCTAACAGAACATTACAAGAACTCTTTAAATCATCGTAGAACCTTAATGGTTTTTATGCAATATCATACATCTTAATGGAACATTACAAAAAATAAAATGTTATTCAATTAATGATAAAATATAATAAGTATAAGTGTAAAAACGTCTTAAATCTTTATAGAACATTAAAAAATATTCGTATTTTCTTTACAAATTCTTCTAACCTATGTTTGGCTTCTTCCAACTTCACTTCCTGGTTGTTTTTTATGAAATTTTTAAAGTATGTGACTGTTGAGGTACATTAAATATAAATAGAACAATTTAAATCTTCATTATTGAACCTTAATATCTTATCTTTAATGTAACAACATATTGCATTGCATGTGAAAGACCTGAAACCTTCGTAGAACACCTAAAATCTTTATGAAATATCCTAAAATTTTGAACGTAAGAAAACTCTCAAAGAACATTATAATTTTCTTATAGAACATCACAAAATCCTAATAGAACATTACAAATAAATAATAGACATGAAAAATATTAATAGAACACATTAAATGTTCACAGAACCTTAATTGTATTCATACAACACCTAAAATTTGTATGAAACGTCCCAAATTTTTAATAGAACGTAAGATAATCTTCATAGAACATTATATTTTTATAGAACATCACCAAATTTTCATAAAACATTACAAGAACAATTTAAATATTCATAGAACCTTAATGTTTTTCATGCTACATCATACAATGTTAATAGAACATCGCCTAATACTGGTAGAACATTATATGTAAAGGAAAAATAATGATATAACACCTAAAACCTTCGTAGAACACCTAAAATTTTCATGAAACATCCAAAAAATTAAATAGAAATAAGAAACCATCATAGAACATTATATTTATAATGCAACAACCTAAAATGTATAATAAAGCATCGCCAAATCCTGGTAGAATATTGCATGTAAAAGAAAAATAAAGATATATACCACCTAAAACCTTCGTAGAACACCTAAAGTCTTCATGTAACATCCTAAATAGAACATAAGAAACCCCTCATAGAATATTAAAAATAAATAATAGCTAGAAAAAGTATTAATAGAACATATTAATTGCTCATAGAACATTTTATTTATAGAACACCTTAAACCTTTATAAAACATCCGAATTTTTTAATAGAACTTAAGAAAATCTTCATAGATCATTATATTTGTATAGAACATCACCAAATTCTAATATAGAACATTACAAGAACAATTTAAACCTTCATAGAACCCCTACATTTCATCCATTTTTTATTATCTTTCATTTGCGGGGTCGATTTAAAAAAAAAAATCGAAAAAATTTTTTTTTAGATATTTTTAAGACTTGAAATTTTTTATGATAATCGGTTTTTGTTTTTTTTTCTCGAAAACTATAAAAGTTACCGATTTCAAATTTTTACCAAAAGTAAACACCGTGTATAGACGCGTTTTAAAAAATATTCGGTTAAAATCGGTTAAATACTTTTTTTGGAAAAAATTCGCAAAGTTTTGGCAAAATTTTGGTACAAATACGATTCTAGACGGCGCAATTTTAAACCGAAAATTAAAACTTTCACGGAATTTGGTGAAGGAGGTGACTGTGCGAATTTTAAGCTATTTTACGTCTCCGTGGTGCTAATAGTTTCGAAGATATTAATTATTTTGTGAAAAGTGAAAAATTACAGACCAAAATTTTGGCCCCAAACGGAGATTTTGCTTATTTTAGCTACATTTTCGGTGATAACTCGAAAACGGAAAGAGATAACGAAGTGATTCTTTTTTTGACGTAAAGTGGACATAAAGACCTTTTAGAGAAGATACATAAAGTAGGGTTGAAATGTTATTTGAAGGGTGAATTTGCCCCATAAATACGATTTTTAAAAATGCGATATAAAAAAAAAATTATTTCGTTATTTTTTCGAAATTTAAAATACCCTATGCGTAGGAGTTTTCGGTTTAAAAAGTAGATTCTAAAGTGTTTTTAAAATTGAAAATCCGTTAAAAAGTAACCCGGCGGGAGCCATTCACCTCCAAAATCAAAATTTCGAGTTTATTTGTACGTAATTTCCCAACCCTACCAAATATAAAAAATCTGAGTAGCTTATACACTGTAGAAACTATTACTTTTTAAAGTTGCGAAAGAAAATTGAAAAAAATTTGAAAACTGCGGGAGCCAGATGGGCTCAAGTTGGACTGCGTTTTACCCGATTTTTTGAACATTTTACGTTCGATTTTTTTCCAAGGTCCAGGGTAAAAATTTTAAGGTGCCGATTTTTTCTTTCATAGGTAAATACCAAATAAGTAAAATAAAAAATATTCGAGTATTACAGGTTGTTCCGATGAAAAGTTACGAATTTTCAAAGTCCGCGTCAAAATAGCGCGAAAAACAAAGCGTCACTTTGGGGGCACCAAAACGACATAAAGAGTAAACGCATCAAAAAAACTCACGTTTCAAGGTAAAATGTGGAATTTAAATAAGGAATAAAGCAGCCGCGATTTTATTCCTCCTGCCGAACTTCCAATCGAAGCCCAAAAGTTTTGGTACTTTTGCCGTCCGAAAAAACGGTAGAATTGTACAGTTTACGTCTCGGGGCCGTGACGTCACACCTTTGCGCCGGGAGGCTTAAAAATCGGTCACGGTAATCCCCAGGATGTTAGAATAGAAGGGACCAAATTTCGTCGCTTTTCTTTAGAATCGGACGGAGTTGCGATTTTTCAAAGTTAACGCCGCCGAAAACTCGAAAAAATGCGAGAAAAATCGATCATTTTCGGGATTTTTTTTCAAAGTGTCGGGGAGGTCCAAAAAATTTAAAATTTGAACCACACTTGGAATCAACATCCCTATTTACTTCGGAACCGGAATTCTTAAAATCGGACGAAAAAACCACCATTTCGGCCTCTCCTCGCAAAAAACATCCGAATTAGGGGTAAAAATACAAAAGTGGTCGTATCTCCGCCCCCATAACATATTAAGATTTGGCGTGATTCGAGGTGAATTTCGGAATTTGAAGTTTTAGTATTTTTTTTAATAAACAATATTGAAGTTACACTTTTTTTTATTTTAATAGTATTCAGGAAAAATATATCTAAAAAATAGTGGGGCGCACAAAAATTCATTAGTGCCCAAATATTCTTAATTTGTTGTACAATTTTTTTGAATTTACGGATAAGTTTAAATGCTAGCTAAATTACCACAAGTTTTCTTAGGTGGAAAATTTTCATTTTTTCTTTAAAGAATTTTTAGCTAAAAAATATATCGGTAATTTGCGTAGTATGCAGATTTAGTTTGTTTAATTTTTGCAACAATATTATTTATAATTCACGCATCCAAATTCATGAGAAATATTTTGAATTTTTTTTTCGATTTTTATCAAAATTCCTGTCTATTTTTATTTAAATAAAGGATAATTAAATATTAGATAACTTATATTTGTGTAACCTTGGGTTATCATGCATGAAATTATAAGGCCAAAAAAATTCGCTGCTCATTAAATAAAGCGGTTGTAATTTTAATTGTTTGATATGTAAACAACAAACAACACCACTTATATTTAAACACGTTAATTTTTCTTAACATCCTTTTCACCAAAAATGACCAACGAAACGTGCATTAATTTCGAAGAATGCCAAATTTTACTCAAAAAAATAAACCCAAAAAGTGAACTCCTCGAGTACCACGTGAAGAAATTTTCCCCTAATATACTTGGATATTTGGGTGATCATTTATTACTAACGTTAAACTCTAAAGATGGAAATACCTACTCATTTTTCGTGAAGAATTTGCAGACGACTGGTTTGATCGAGTGTTTTGGTGATCAAAAATTTTATGAAAAAGAGGTGTTTGTGTATAAGTTTTTTGAAGATGTTAAGAAAGTTTTGCCGGATCTTTACACGAATGTTGTGCCCAAATTTTATCAAAGTAGACAAGATGAGTTGGTGATTTTGGAGAATTTATCGTGCGATGGTTATAAAAATTTTGATTCAATTAAATATGATAGAAAACACATGTTGTTGGCTTTAGATACGTTGGTAAAATTTCATGTTGTTACCATTGCTTACGAGGAGTTTACTAAAACGAGTATTTATGATAAAAACAAGGATGTTTTTGGTGCATTTTTTACCCTGGATGAGAATTGTACTGGGCATAAATATATTAAAGCGAGTTTATTGGGTGGTTTGAAGATAATAGATTTGAGCTGTGAAGATAAAGTTGAAGCAATTAAAAGCAAGATAAGGTTAGAAAAGTATTGTTTGGAATTTTTGAAAATCCTTAATTGCGATAATAATTTTCGTAAAGTTTTAACGCATGGTGATTTTTGGGGTAACAATGGGATTTTTAAGTATGAATCAGGTGAACCAGTGGATTGTAAATTGGTTGATTTTCAATTAATGCGTTATGCCCCTCCTGCGCATGATGTAACCATGGTTATTTACCACGCGAGTGATCCACAAAATTTCCAAAAATACTCCAACGAGTATTACAACTACTATTATGAAAAACTAACGCAAGAATTGGCGCTACAAAATTTGGAAATTGACAATATTTTGCCTTATCAGGAATACAAAACCACGTGTGGTATTTACATGAAGGTTGCTAAATATATTTGGTCATGCTATCGTCAAACCAGTGAAATCAAGCCAGATAATTACGAAAAATATGTTGTAAAAAACGTGAATGATGTTGTAATTGGTTCAAAACGCCCTGAATTGATTGAACAAATGTTCCAAATTGATAATAACTACAAAGAACAACTAAGTTTAATTTTTGAAGATGTTATCATGGCTATAAAATACGATGATGTAAGCGTCGAAGATTGTTTTAGTATAATCGAAAAAAAAATTGGGCATAAAAATTATAAATTCCTCAATTATCACATGGAACCAATTTCAAAACGTAGCGGTTATTTAGGTGAACACTACGAAATGACCATTGAATACTTAGAAAAAACACCTAAAACTATAGATTGCTTCATCAAATTCCTCCCAGCACTAGAATCACATAAAGATTTCATCTACAATTCTGGAATGTATTACAAGGAACTACAATTTTTCACTAAAATCGTACCAGATTTCATATCAAACAACATCAACATCATTAAAGACGTTGCAGCACATTGCTATTTAGGTTCATTTAATGGAATTATAACAGAAGATTTATCAAAACTTAATTACAAAATTACTGACCCTAGAGAACCCATGAGTTTGGATAAAATTAAAGTCGATATACATACCATTGCGAAATTACACGCTAGTGGGATTATTTTTGAGGAAAAATTAAAAAAACGAGGTGATTCACGTGGTTTAAACCAAATTTACGCCAAAGAATTCGCTGAGTCGTTTTATACTTCATTAGAGCTTTCCAAAAATTGGTTATCAGCAGGAAAAACCGGTTTAAAACAATTAATTCAATTATTTTCAAACCACACGTCAAATATTACACCCGAGGAATTCTACAAACGAGGTTGCAAAATTATAGATGATTACCAAAAATTAACCCTTCCATCTAAAAAATATCGTAACACCATAACTCACGGTGATTTATGGTCGAATAATATGATGACCAACTTCACTAACACAATCCTCGTTGATTTTCAATCCTACAGATATCAACCTCCAGGTTTTGATTTAATGCAGTATATTTTCCTTTCGACTGACAAGGAAACTCGCCAGGAATTTTTGGATGAAATTTTGGAATATTATTATAATTATTTTTGTGGCCTCCTTCAACCCTACGATATTGCAGCTGTTTTTAGTTTTGACGAGTTTTTGAAATCATGTGAAGATGGCAAGGTTTTTGCAGTTATGCAAACGGTTACGCATTTTCAAAACACTTTGATGAGGGAGGATCGAAGACAAGTCGTTTTTAGTGATGCTGATTTGAGCAAGGAGTGCTTTTTTGGTAATAGAGAGGCTAATGTTAAGTTTTGCGTCGAAAGTGATCCTGTTTATAAGGAAAGAATTAGAGAAGCTGTCGTAGAATTGAGAAACTTATGTGAAAATTGTTTCTAGATTTTATTGTTTATATTTTAATAAAAAATATAGTAATTATATTATTGAATCAAATTTCATTGATTTAACCAACTAATTTTGATCATAATGTTGATGTCCACATTTTTTTCCAAGTTGAGAAGTTCTTTTATTAACAATATGGCAAAATTATAGAAAAACAGCCAAATTTTTTTTTGCAACGATGAAGCAAAAAATATAAAAAATATAATTCTTTGCTCATTTTATTTTTTAGGTACACTTTACATAAAAAAATAAATTTTATATATATTTTTTTAAATTTGTTGTGATGTGATTTTTACTCTATTTTCAAAATTTTTTAAATCTAAACCTTTATAACGTCCAAACAAAAAACACGAAAAATAGATTTCTTTTCTCATTTTGTTTACTAGTTAAAATTGTATGGATGTTACCAAATAATAAAATGAAGTTTATATTTTTTTTTTAGATTTTTTATGCATTTTTTTGCCTTTTTTACTCCATTTTCAAGATTTTTTAAGTTTGAATCGTTGTAACGGCCAAACAAAAAATACCAAAATTATATTTCTTAGCTCATTTTGTTTATCAGTTATAATTGTAAGGATTTTACACAAAAAATATAGTTTATTCATTTTTTTAAGTTTTTATGATTTTATTGCCTTTTTTACTCCATTTTCCTGATTTTTTATGATACTTCATTTTTATGATTTTTTAAGTTTGAAGCGTTGTAACGGCCAAACAAATAACACCAAAAAATATATAATTTTGTGTATTAGCTATAATTTTAAAGACTTTACCTAAAAAAATAAAATTTATATTTTTTTCTTTTGCTGTATTTTCAAGATTTTTTAACTTTGAAGCGTTGTAACGGCCAAACGAAAAATTCCAAAATTATATTTCTTAGCTCATTTTGTTTATCAGTTATAATTATAAGCATTTTACATAAAAATGAAGTTTGTTCATTTTTTTTAAATTTTTTATGATTTTTATGATTTTTTTGCATTTTTTACCCCATTTTCTAGATTTTTGAAGTTTGAAGCGTTGTTACGGCCAAACAAATAACACCAAAAAATACATAATTTTGTTTATTAGCTACAATTTTAAGGACTTTACCTAAAAAAAGAAAGTTTATATTTTTTTTGTTTTTTATGTTTTTTTTGCTGCATTTTCAAGATTTTTAACTTTGAAGCATTGTAACGGCCAAACAAAAAATACCAAAAACATATTTCTTAGCTCATTTTGTTTATCAGTTATAATTGTAAGGATTTTACATATAAAATGAAGTCTATTCGTTTATTTTACGTTTTTTTATGATTTTTTTGTCATTTTACTACATTTTCTTGATTTTTTAAGTTTGAAGCGTTGTAATGGCCAAACAAATAACACCACAGAAATATATAATTTTGTTTATAAGCTATAATTTTAAGCACTTTATCTAAAAAAAAGTTTATATTTTTTTTTTTATTTTTTATGTTTTTTTTTGCTGCATTTTCAAGATTTTTTACCTTTGAAGCATTGTAACGGCCAAACAAAAAATACCAAAAATATGTTTCTTAGCTCATTTTGTATATCAATTACGATTGTATAGATTTTACATAAAAAATGAAGTTTGTTCATTTTTTTAGATTTTTTATGATTTTTTTGCCTTTTTCACTCCATTTTCAGGATTTTTGAAGTTTGAAACGGTGCGTTGTAACGGCAAATCAAATTACACCAAAAATGTATAATTTTATTTATTAGCTAAAATTTTAAGGACTTTACGTAAAAAAATAAAGTTTATATTTTTTTGGTTTTTTATATTTTTTTGCTGCATTTTCAAGATTTTTTAACTTTAAAGCGTTTTAACGGCCAAACAAAAAATACTTCTTAGCCCATTTTGTTTATCAGTTATAATTGTAAGGAGTTTTCATAAAAAAATAGGTTTATTCATTTTTTTAAATTTTTTATGATTTTTTTGCCTTTTTTACTCCATTTTCATGATTTTTTAAATTTGAAGCGTTGTAATGGCCAAACAAATAACACCAGAAATATATAATTTTGTTTATTAGCTATAATTTTAAGGCTTTACCTAAAAAAAAGTTTATATTTTTTTTCATTTTTTATGTTTTTTCTTTGCTGCATTTTCAAGATTTTTTAACTTTGAATCGTTGTAACGGCCAAACAAAAAATACCAAAAATATATTTCTTAGCTCATTTTGTTTATCAATTATAATTGTATCAATTTTACACAGAGAATTAAGTTTATTCATTTTTTTAGACTTTTTATGATTTTTTTGCATTTTTTACTCCATTTTCCTGATTTTGGAGTTTGAAGCGTTGTAACGGCCAAACAAATAACACCAAAAATGTATAATTTTGTATATTAGCTATAATTTTAAGGACTTTACCTAAAAAAAGAAAGTTTATATTTTTTTTAATTTTATATGTTTTTTTTGCTGCATTTTCAAGATTTTTTAACTTTGAAGCGTTGTAACGGCAAAACAAAAAATACCGAAAATATATTTCTTAGCTCATTTTGTTTATTAGTTATAATTGTAAGGATTTTACATAAAAAATGAAGTCTATTCGTTTATTTTACATTTTTTATGATTTTCTGCCTATTTTACTCCATTTTCATGATTTTTGAAGTTTGAAGCGTTGTA
Source organism: Stenus bimaculatus (assembly GCA_963971135.1). Classification (NCBI taxonomy): domain Eukaryota; kingdom Metazoa; phylum Arthropoda; class Insecta; order Coleoptera; family Staphylinidae; genus Stenus; species Stenus bimaculatus. The sequence continues at coordinate 82,996,272 of OZ020180.1, forward strand.
ACGGCCAAACAAATAACGCCAAAAAAGATATAATTTTGTTTATTTGCTATAATTTTAAGGACTTTACCTAAAAAAAAGTTTATATTTTTTTTTCATTTTTATGTTTTTTTTGCTGCATTTTCAAGATTTTTTACCTTTGAAGCATTGTAACGGCCAAACAAAAAATACCAAAAATATGTTTCTTAGCTCATTTTGTATATCAATTACGATTGTATAGATTTTACATAAAAAATGAAGTTTGTTCATTTTTTTAGATTTTTTATGATTTTTTTGCCTTTTTTACTCCATTTTCATGATTTTTGAAGTTTGAAACGTTGCGTTGTAACGGCCAATCAAATAACACCAAAAATGTATAATTTTATTTATTAGCTAAAATTTTAAGGACTTTACCTAAAAAAATAAAGTTATATTTTTTTAGTTTTTTATATTTTTTTGCTGCATTTTCAATTTTTTTTTAAATTTAAAGCGTTTTAACTGCCAAACAAAAAATACTTCTTAGCTCATTTTGTTTATCAGTTAACATTGTAAGAAGTTTTCATAAAAAAATTAGGTTTATTCATTTTTTTAAATTATTTATGATTTTTTTGCCTTTTTTACTCCATTTTCATGATTTTTTTAAATTTGAAGCGTTGTAACGGCCAAACAAATAACACTAGAAATATATAATTGTGTTTATAAGCTATAATTTTAAGGACTTTACCTAAAAAAAAGTTTATATTTTTTTTTCATTTTTTATGTTTTTTTTTGCTGCATTTTCAAGATTTTTTAACTTTGAATCGTTGTAACGGCCAAACAAAAAATACCAAAAATATATTTCTTAGCTCATTTTGTTTATCAATTATAATTGTATCAAATTTACATAGATAATTAAGTTTATTCATTTTTTTAGACTTTTTATGATTTTTTTGCCTTTTTTACTCCATTTTCCTGATTTTGGAGTTTGAAGCGTTGTAACGGCCAAACAAATAACACCAAAAATGTATAATTTTGTATATTAGCTATAATTTTAAGGACTTTACCTAAAAAAAGAAAGTTTATATTTTTTTTAATTTTATATGATTTTTTTGCTGCATTTTCAAGATTTTTTAACTTTGAAGCGTTGTAACGGCCAAACAAAAAATACCGAAAATATATTTCTTAGCTCATTTGTTTATTCGTTATAATTATAAGGATTTTAGATAATAAATGAAGTCTATTAATTTTTTTTAGCTTTTTATGATTTATTTGCCTTTTTTACTCAATTTTCATGATTTTTGAAGTTTGAAGCGTTTTAATAGCCAAACAAATATCACCAAAAATATATAATTTTGTTTATTTTTCAAGAATTTTTAACATTGAATCGTTGTAATAGCCAAACAAAAAATACCAAAAATATACATTTTTACATTATTTTTTCTGATTAAGGACATCCATTCATTCAAAAATTGTTTGCTTAAAAATGACTTTTATTATGTATAAAAAAAACTAGTATAGCAACTATAAATTTTCCAACCATTTTCATAAGCAAATATTAATTCAAAAATAATAAATCACTAAAAATAATCCTAAATTTTAATTTCTGAAAGGAATTTTAGTCCTATTTGTTTTTAACAAATTTACATCACCATTATTTACACTTAAATAATAATAAATCTCTTTTTAAACACCACACGCAATAATAAACCCACAATCTGATATAAAACTTGATTAAAACAATCATAATTTACATTAAGGTCATTAAGTAAAATGCAGGCGTTAACTTTAAACGACTGTAAAGAAATTTTAACAAAAGTTAATCAACAAAAAGATGAAATCATCGATTATCAATTAAAACCAATTAGTGAGAAAACCCGTGGTTATTTAGGCGAGCACTTAAAGTTATCAGTAAATTCAAGAAATGGAACTACAAATTTTTTCGTGAAATCAACGAAATCCACAAACGAATTAGGAGCGTGCTTCGAAAATTTTTTTGAAAAAGAAGTATTTGCTTACAAATTCTTTAATAGTGTTAAAGAAAAATGTGGGAAAGTCGATTTAAGTTTTTTGCCAAAATATTATCATCATACAGAAGATGGTGCGTTGATTTTGGAGAATTTGGAGGAGGATGGTTTTTATGGTTGTGATGAATTGAAGTTGGGGGAAGATAAAGTGGTTTTACTTTTGGGGAAGTTGGCTAAAATGCATGCTGCTAGTTTTAAATTTGTTGATTGTAAGAAGGAGTTGGATGGGAATTATGATTTGTGTAAGGAGTATAAATTTGGGCCTTTATTTACACGGGATAATAATGATAGTTTTAATTATATTAGTGCTGGAGTTAGAGGTGCAGCTTATTTAGTTGATTTAGCTGGAAGAGATAAAAGTGCCAAAGAACTAATTTTTGATTATAAAGAAAAATTTTTGGATTTAATCGTTGAGGAAAATAATTTCGCCAAAGTTTTTTGTCATGGAGATTTGTGGAGTTACAATGTTTTATTTAAAAATAATGGTGGTAAAACAATAGATTGCAAATTAATCGATTATCAACTAATTACCTACGCGCCTCCTGCTCTTGACGTCACAATGCTCATCTACCACATTGGTGATCGCCAAGTACAAAAAATAACGAACAAATTATACAAAATATACTACGAATATTTACGTGAAGAATTATCAAGGCTAGAATTAAATATCAGCACAATTTTGAGCTACGATGATTTGCTAAAATCTTGTAAACTCTTCATGCCTTGGTCAAAATATCTTTGGATGCTCTACAGACAAAGCAGTCAAGCTAAAGATCAGGTTTGGAGAGATTTAGCGAAAACTCCAGAAAAATCTAAACAAATAATCATGGGACCTCTCCGCGAAGCATTTGTTGAAGAAAATTTTAGAACAAATCAAGATTATCGTGAGGTTTTAACTACAATACTTGACGACAATATTTTAACCCAAAAAAATCCTTTAATCAACATCGAAGATTTATATGAACTCATTAGTGGAGTCATCAAAAATAGTGATTTTGAAATTAATGATATTAAATTAAAAGAATTGGGTGAACGCCAAGGGTATTTAGGAGAACATTTTATTTTAGACATACAAATCACTTGTAACTCAAATGTAGAAACGCACAACTTCTTTATTAAATTTACTCCTTTTATTCAAGTATCACGTGATTTTGCTAATCAAACAGGAGCTTCCTATAAAGAAGTTAAATTTTTTAATACGCTCCTTCAACTTTTTCAAGATTTTAATCTACCTCTTCAAGAAATTTTACCTAAAGTTTATTTAGCCACTGATGATTATATAATTTTCGAAAATCTAAATCGTAGGAATTACCACAAACAAAATCCTCGTTTTAGTGTCAATTATAATAAGATGATAGCAAGTTTGAGAAGTCTTGCAAAACTACACGCGTTTGCTATAATTTTTGAGCAAAAATTCGGGAAAGGAAGATTGGATGCATTTTTTCCGCTGGAGTTTAGAGAAATATTTTATACTGATAGAGTTGAATTAACCATGAGATTACTGCAAACACATGCGGAAAGCATCCAGTTTTTAGTTGAAACACTTTCTAATAATTCATCTGTAATCACGAAAGAAGAGTTTAGTAAGATTGGTAAAAATATAATCCTGGATTTTCCAAATTTGGTAAAACCCTCTAATAAATACATCAACACCATATGTCATGCAGATTTATGGGGGAGCAACTTAATGTTCAAAGGTGACGATGATTGTATTTTAATCGATTTTCAATCCTACAGGTATAGTCCTCCAACGCATGATTTGATGCAAATAATTTACCTAACCTCAAACACTGAGGAGCGTCAAAAACACATGCAAGATTATCTAAAATTTTACTACGAGCAATTTGGAAAGGTTTTCGAAGATTACAATTTAGATGTTAACGATTATTTAAATTTTGAAGATTTTTTGGAATCTTGCAAGGAAGAAGAAGTGCTCGCTGTAGCTCAAACAGTCACGCATTTTCAAACCGTACTGCTTTCAAAAGAAAATAAAGAGGTGGTTTTTAAAACCAGCGATAGTTGTGACCGCTTTTTCTTTGGCGATTTACGCGAATCTTATTTAAAGGAATTTATTGAGAACGATCAAGAACATAAAGAGAGGTTGGAAGAAGCTATACGAGATTTTAGAAGAATTTGTGAAGAAAACAAGGATAAATATTTATTGTAAAATAAAGATTAGTGAAATATTTGATTTTTTATTGTCTATCAAAAATAATATAATCAATCATTCATAATGTTCTATGAGACTCTTCTTTCGTTCTATAAAGATTTTAGGATGTTCCATGAAGATTTTAGATGTTCTAGGAAGGTTTTAGATATCAATATTTAGGTGTTGTATGAATAAAATTAAGGTTCTATGAACATTTAATTTGTTCTATTAATATTTTTCGTGACTATTATTTATTTGTAATATTCTATTAGGATACGGTGATGTTCTATAAAAAATTATAATGTTCTATGAGAGTCTTCTTTCATTCTATAAAGATTTTAGGATGTTTCATGAATATTTTAGATGTTCTAGGAAGGTTTTAAATATCAATATTTAGATGTTGTATGAATAAAATTGAGGTTCTAAGAACATTTAATGTATTCTATTAATATTTTTCCTGACTATTATTTATTTGTAATATTCTATTAGAATACGGTGATGTTTTATAAAAAAATATAATGTTCTATGAGAGTCTTCTTCCGTTCTACAAAAATATTAAGATGTTTCATGAAGATTTTAGATGTTCTAGGAAGGTTTATATAATATTTTTCTTTGACACATACAATGTTCTACCCGGATTAGCTGATGTTTTAATAGAAATTTTATGTTGCTGCATTAAAGGTATTAAGGTTCAATGAAGATTTAAATTGTTCTATTAATATTTTATGGTGCTCAACAGTCACGCATTATAAAGGATTCATTGAGAACGATCAAGAAGTGAAGTTGGAAGAAGCGAAAGCAGATGTTAGAAGAGTTTGTGAAGAAAATGGGAACATTTTTTAATGTTCCCTGAAGATTTAAGGCATTTTTACGCTTTGAGTTATTGTATTTTATTATCAATTTAATAATATTTTATTTTTTGTAATGTTCCATTAACATTATATGATGTTGCATGAAAAACATTAAGGCTCTATGAAGGTTTACATTGTTCTTATAATATTCTATTAGAATTTGGTGATGTTCTATACAAATATGTATAATGTTCTATGAAGATTCTCTTACGTTCTATTAAAAAATTCGGACATTTTAGGTGTTCTACGAAGGTTTTAGGTGTTATATCATTATTTTTCCTTTAAATACAATGTTCTACCAGGATTAGGTGATGTTCTATGAAGGTTTAAATTGTTTTATTAATATTTAATGTTGCTCAACAGTCACGCATTATAAAGGATTCATTGAGAACGATCAAGAAGTGAAGTTGTAACAACCGAAAGTAGATGTTAGAAGAGTTTGTGAAGAAAAATGAATTTAATAATATTGTATTTTTTGTAATGTTCCATTAAGATTATATGATGTTGCATTAAAAACATTAAGGTTCTATGAAGGTTTAAATTGTTCTTGTAATGTTCTATTAGAATTTGGTGATGTTCTATACAAATATAATGTTCTATAAAGATTTTCTTACGTTCTATTAAAAAATTCGGATGTTTCATAAAGATTTTAGATGTTGTATAAATAAAACTAAGGGTCTATGAGCATTTAATGTGTTCTATTAATACTTTTCCTAGCTACTATTTATTTTTAATATTCTATGAGGGGTTTCTTATGTTCTATTTAGGATGTTTCATGAAGATTTTAGGTGTTATACGAAGGTTTTAGTTGTTATATCTTTATTTTTCTTTTACATACTATATTCTTCCAAGATTTGGTGATGTTTTTTATAAATTTTATGTTGTTGCATTAAAAATATAATGTTCTATAATGCTTTTCTTATTTCTATATAATTTTTTGGATGTTTCATGAAAATTTTAGGTGTTCCACGAAGGTTTTAGGTGTTTTATCATTATTTTTCCTTTACATACAACGTTCTACCAGGATTAGGTGATGTTCTATTAACATTATATGATGTTGCATGAAAAACATTTAGGTTCTATGAAGGTTTAAATTGTTCTTGTAATGTTCTATTAAAATTTGGTGATGTTCTATGCAAATATAATGTTCTACGAAGATTTTCTTACGTTCTATTAAAAAATTCGGATGTTTTATAAAGGTTTTAGGTGTTCTATAAATAAAATTACAGTTCTATGAGCATTTAATATGTTCTATTAATACTTTTCCTAGCTATTATTTATTTTTAATATTCTATGAGGGGTTTCTTATGTTCTATTTAGGATGTTTCATGAAGATTTTAGGTATTCTACGAAGGTTTTAGGTGTTATATCTTTATTTTTCTTTTACATACTATATTCTTCCAAGATTTGGTGATGTTTTTTATAAATTTTATGTTGTTGCATTAAAAATTTAATGTTCTATGATGGTTTTTGCTTATTTCTATTTAAATTTTTGGATGTTTCATGAAAATTTTAGGTGTTCTACGAAGGGTTATATCATTATTTTTCCTTACATACAATGTTCTACCAGGATTAGGTGATGTTCCACTAACATTGTACGATGTTGCTTGAAAAACATTAAGGTTCTATGAACGTTTAAATTGTTCTTGTAATGTTCTTTTACAATTTGGTGATGTTCTATACAAATATAATGTTCTAAGAAGATTTTCTTACGTTCTATTAAAAAATTTGGATGTTTTATAAAGATTTATGATATTGTATAAATAAAATTAGGGTTATATGAGCATTTAATGTGTTCTATTAATAGTTTTCCTAATTATTATTTATTAGGGGTTTCTTATGTTTTATTTAGGATGTTTAATGAAGATTTTAGGTGTTCTACGAAGGTTGTAGGTGTTATATCTTTGTTTTCTTTACATACAATGTTCTACCAGGATTTGGTGATGTTTTATTATAAATTTTATGTTATTGCATTAAAATTATAATGTTCTATGATGGTTTTCTTATTTTTATTTAATTTTTTGGATGTTTCATGAAAATTTTAGGTGTTCCATGAAGGTTTTAGGTGTTATGTCAATATTTTTCCTTTAAATACAATGTTCTTCCAGGATTAGGTGATGTTCTATTAACATTGTATGATGTTGCATGAAAAACTTTAAGGTTCTAAGCAGGTTTAAATTGTTCTTATAATGTTATTCTTTTAGAATTTGGTGACATTCTATAAAAATATAATGTTCTATGGAGATTTTCTTCTGTTCTATTAAAAATTTAGGATATTTCATAAAGACTTTAGATGTTGTAGGAATAAAATTAAGGTTCTACAAACAATTAATGTATTCTATTAATATTTTTCCTGGCTATTATTTATTTATAATATTCTATTAGGATTTGGTGATATTCTATGAAAAAAAATATTGTTCTATGAGGGTTTCATTTTGTTCTATAAAAAAATTTAGGATGTGTCATGAAGGTCTTAGGTGTTCTACAAAACTTTATTTAGATGTTCCATAATAAAATTATAATGTTCTATGAAGGTTTTCTTACGTTCTATCAAAATTTTAGGATATTTCATATTTTAGGTGTTCTTTGACATGTAATGTTCTACCAGGATATTATGTTGTTGCATTAAAGGTGATATTAAGGTTCTATGAAGGTTTAAATTATTCTTGTAATGTTCTATTAGTAGTTAGTGAGTGATGTTCTATAAAAATATAATGTTCTATGAAGATTTTCTTAAGTTCTATTAATAATTTAGGATGTTTCATAAAGGTTTTAGATGTTGTATGAATAAGATAAAGGTTCTATAAACATTTAATGTGTTCTATTAATATTTTTGATTTAATTGTAATGTTCTACCAGGATGTGGTGATGTTCTATAAATATTTTATGGTTATTTTTTAGCGTTCTATGAATTAATTATGTTTTTGGATGATGTTCTAGGAAAACTTTTTTATTTTAATTAACTCAACAGACCTTAGTTTTGTGACGTGTATCTCTGATGGCTTTAATCATGTGCAAACCCATCTCAATGCAACATTGGGCATGATCTGAACGTGGAGTTGGTAGTCCTGATACACAGTAGTAGCAATCTCCCAATAATTTAATTCGTAAACAGTGGTTTTCCTGTTAAATTAAATCATTTTAATGAAAGAATTTGAAATTAAAAACGGAACTTACAGCGGCTAATTTGTCAAATCTTGCAAAAAGATCGTTTAGAATTTTGACCAACTCTTGTGCACTGCATTGACTTGCTAGAGCTGCAATGGTAGAACAAATTTTTTGATTTTGTTTCTAAGGTTTTAATTATCTTACCTGTAAATCCTTTAATATCAGCAAATAAAATACTGACATTTTCATATCGATGTATGTAAATTTTATGAAATTGGTCAGGTTGAAAGGCACCACCTCTAGCTTCTTCTCGCGCGATATCCCTAATCATCTCTTTTGCTACAAAATCTGGCAAAACTACAAAACGCGTTTAGTGACGTCATATTTGGTTTTTTAGTTATTACCTGATAAAAGCAGCTTTTCTTGTTTATCATTTTCAACTTGCGTCCTATGTCGCATTTCCATCGACCTATGGGTTTCCAAAAAAGCCTTCCTTTGGCTCCTATCAGTTAGATATTTTGTGTACATCCCAGCGAAGTTTACAGCCACATAAAGCAAGGAGTTGGAGATGACTCGCCTCGCGTGGCATGTATTCGTTGTGTTCTATAAAAAAAGTTGAATTTTTATGTTGTTTTTCTCCTTGATAAAAATTATCATACCAATTTTGCTTCTTTACTTTCAACAATTATGGTGAAAATTGTTATCCCAATGTGGCTAAACGATGATAAAAAACCAGCAGCCATGCACCATCTTAGTGGAAGTGGCAACATCGCGTAAGGAACGAACACTATAAACAAAATATACCAAACCAAATCTTGTTTTGGATCAAAACCCGCTTGTTGTTTGCTAAAACCTTAAATCATTTTATTAAAATTAAATTTTTGAAATTTTTTGTTGTATTACCTTGAACGTTTAGAAGTAACCAAGTACAAACTGCAGCCCAATGAAGATAATTATTGGCAAAACACTTCCACCACCCTAAAATACATACAGCAATATTGGCAAACATACAACACACCGACCAAATAATAGCATCAATTCGTTCTGCATCATCCAACTCTTCATATGTTGAGGTCACCCAAACTATAATTAAAGCCACCTACAACAATAAATTGGTACTTGAAGTTAAAATATTATTTAATAAAAATACTTTTAGGAAAAAATCCACCATGTTTACGATGATTAGCGATTTTTGCCTTTGCCTATGGGAGTACCGTAAATAGGCAAGCTCCAGGTGTTTGGAGTGGAAGCTGTTGGTAAGACTCGGCCAATAAATTCCTTTATACATGAGACCTTTCTTAAACACTGTAGCCAAATCAGCTAGAAAATTTAAATTACAATCAACCTATAAAAATTATGAAATTTTACCGTTTGCTTCTGAAAAAACGTCTTCGTCAGTGGGAAAAATGGAAGAATGGTGCCTTTTGAATTGAACTCCTGGATAAACGTCGCTTGTGGTTTCTTCAGGTGAGCAAGTAAAATTGGAGCCATTCTAAGTTTAAAATTTATTATAATTTTTTTTTACAATAATTTCTTTTTATATTTACCTGCTTTTTTGGAAAAGCGGCTTCCAAATCCTCATCTTTAGTCGTTTCCATGTTTAAGTTATTAAAACATACTGGAACACACCTACAAAAAATTTAGATATAAGGTAAACTGGGGTAACTGGGCACTATGTCTTGTTTTTTCTTATTTATGATTTTAAAGTTGATGCCTTTTCACGGTTGGTTCCACCTATGGTTCGAAATTAGTACAGGAAAGAAGAGTGATTCGTTTTAAATAAAAAATTTGAAAAGTAATAATTTATATTTAAAGTACATACATTACATTACCCAAAAAAAACTTTGATTTTTTGAGGAGTAAAAGTTTTATTTTTTTTTTGGGGGGGGGGGGGGGTGTAGAGGGCATGTGAACCCCTACATTTCATCCATTTTTTATTATCTTTCATTTGTAGGGTCGATTTAGAAAAAAAATTTTTGTGAGAGGTACAGGTTTGAAATTTTTAATGGAAATCGGTTTTTATTTTTTTCTCGAAAACTATAAGAGTTACCGATTTAAAATTTTTACCAAAAGTAAACACCGTGGATAGACGCGTTTTAAAAAATATTTGGTTAAAATCGGGTAAAAAGTTTTTTTGGAAAAAATTCGCAAAGTTTTGGCAAAATTTTGGTACAAATACGGTTCTAAACGGCCCAATTTTAAACCGAAATTTAAAACTTTCACGGAAATTGGTGGAGGAAGTGACTGTGCGAATTTTAAGCTATTAAAGGTTTCAGTGGTGCTAATAGTTTCAAAGATATTAATTATTTTGTGAAAAGTGAAAAATTTTAGACCTAAATTTTGGCTCTAAACGGAGTATTGCTTATTTTAGCTACATTTTCGGTGATAACTCGAAAACGGAAAGAGATAGCGAAGTGATTCTTTTTTTGACGTAAAGTGGACCTAAAGAACTTTTTGGAAAGGTGAATAAAGTAGGGTTGAAATGTAATTTGAAGGGCGAATTTAACCCGTAAATACAACTTTTAAAAATGCGATATAAAAAAATTTTTTTCGTTATTTTTTTCGAAATTTAAAATACCCTATGCGTGTGAGCTTTCTTAGGGTTTTAGTATTATAGATCAGAATGTTCAAGATGTATGAAATAGAAACAAATAAATTATCAGGAATCCCAAAGCCAACATGCAGGCACAATGAAGCCTGCACTAGAGGATAAGGAATAGTTTTTCCAGGAAGAGGAGGAGAACTAGCTGTTACTGTACAGAGTTTTCCTCTGCCAGGTTTCACGAGGGTGTGTCATGCCGCGGAAGGGTTTTCATCAATAACAGGACTGCCACGTCCACATCTTCACCTATCACACCCACTAAAGAGGAAACTGACTTTTCAAAGGTTGTAGATATAATTTTCACATCTGCATCATTTTTATTCAATTTTTGTTGTTGGCGTTCGACTGGAAGATCTCCTGTTTGACTGTAATTTCAGTTTCTATGATGAACTGTATACTGTTGTACTTTTTGATGTATGGTGATTGTTGTAGCAATCAAAAACCACAGTACAATTTCTTCCCTTATAGTGATTCTTTAGGAATCGTCCCATGATCATACGTTAGCTTCATTTTGCCAAAAGACTTTGTGAATAAGAAATTCGCCCTCAACAACAATGTCAAGGTTACTCAATTATTGAATCACCAAAATATCTAGAAATTTACGATGACAAAATTGATCCGTAACAACGTTTTCCGGTAATACGACGATTTCTGAAGAGGATAACTCAAGAACGATTGAAGAAAGGAATTTTTAGTGAAATTTGAAAATGTAGGAAATTTTCCCAGCTTTTAAAAAGGTAAGAGTTTTTTTTCTGTGGGACTAATAGTTTTCGAGTTATAAGCGTAAAACCAGAAAGAAAGTCAAACTTTAAGACTAAAGACTAAAAAAATTTGTATAGATTCTTGTTCGATAGTCTTCATCGACAGTCCATCGAAAGTAGTTTTTCATCGACAACGATTTCATTGACATGATATTTAATCGACACGAGGAATTCATCGACAATACCTTTTCATCGACAACCATTATATCAAGACTACCTTTTCATCGATAAACCTTTTCTTCGACAAGGACGCTTCATCGACATTACTTTTTCATCGGCACAAACATTTCATTGCAATTACCTTTTCATCGACTCCACATTTTTACCGACATATCTTTTCTTCGACAAGGAGTTACATCGACATTACTATTTCATCGACACAGACGTGTCATCGACATTACCTTTTCATCGACAATCGTTTCATCGACACTACACCCTTTCATCGATAAACAAGGATGTTTCATCGATATTACCAATCTTCGACTATGTTGTTTCATCAAATACACTTTCATCTACACTGCCATTTTATCGACAAGACCGTTTCATTGACAACGACATGTTTCATCGTCAAAGCAGGTTTTCATCGCTACCATCGTTTTATCGACAGAGACATTTAAAATATTTTAGAATGTTCGGGAAAATGGGAAAACGGTAAATGACGAATGTTTTTTCTAGAATTACTAAGAAAAAATTAGTTTGTTATTCGCCGTTTTCACATTTTCACAAATATAAAGAATAAAAAATATTATACAACAATAAAAAATTCTCCTTACAAAAAGACCTGTCGATGAAGAGGTAGTGTCGATGAAACGGTGGTCGATGAAGAGGTAATGTCGATGAAACGTTCTTGTCAAAGAAAAGGTTTGTCGATGAAAAGGTAATGTTGGTGAAACCTCTGTGTCGATGAATTGGCAATGTCGATGCAACGTCATGTCGATGAAACGGACTGTCGATGAAACGGACTGTCGATGAAAATGCATTCGATGAAAAGGTTATGTTGATGAAACTCTTTAAAATGAAATTAACCACAAATGGCGATATTTTCTTAGTTGAGTCATTTGATTGGAGCAACGCTTTGATCGCGCATGCGTCTAACTCTTGATAGGTTATGTGAGGGTATGTACCATTAAATTTAAAAAGAATGTTTGTAATAAACGTTACCAAAACTTGCAAAACTGTAAAAAAATATGCTAAAAGTTAATGATCAAATTCTGAAAATTGAATAGTAAATGTTGCTTCTACTTAAAGCTTCTTAATTAACGATTTGTGATCTTTAATTAATAACTAGGTAATTGAATTATTAAAAACAACATTATTAATCGCGTTAATTAAAGGCTGTTTTAGTAGTTTAATATTTCCTTGCTTCTAACTTAGGACTGAGATGTGCGGTTGTCAAAGCTGCATTGTCGAATGTCGAAATCAGTCGAAATTCGAATATCAGTCTCGTGTTTGTGGCTTATAATAAATAAATCTTGTTACTGACGTGTGTTCCCTCTGTTAACACAGCCATAACATACACGTATTATCGATCTCCTGTTTGGTTAATAAGGCGTGATGAGGATATCAGAGTATGAGAGTATCTACTCTCACCCCCCATGAGTCTTCATATGTGGCACGATGTGGCACACACATACAACACACAACATTCGCTTCGCTGGACCTCAATTTACCCCACAAGATTATCTATTTACAAGATATTTTTAGCAAATTTGGTTGTGTAAAAACTACATTTTTCTATAATTTAATCCCAGTTTTGAAAAAAATCGTTTTTCAGGCATCTATTTTTTATGTTCAATGGTTTGAAGGATAACAGCTTTGATCATTGATGTTGTAAGGTGAGATTGTAAGTGTAATTTGAACCGTTAAAATGAAAATTCTTGAAAGTAACAAGTCATTGTTTTGATTAAAATTCGCTTGTTAACTCTTAACAATATCAACTACCTTTAACGTTCGAGTCTTAATTAATTAAATTGTAAAGGGAAGCAGCGAGCAGATCAGAGGAGTATGCAAGTTTAGAAAGCTTGTTTCCAACTTTTCGGAATCAATTGTTGAGTTTTAAGTTTGGTTGATAATTAGAAAATTGACGATGTTAAAGGAAACAATTTAGTAAATGAAAAATTAAAATTATAAACCGGCTTCCATTAGATTATTGGAGATTGCGCGTTTTCTGCTTTAATTTAATAAAATTTCTTTAACTAAAATTTAATTACCCTCTAAAAGCAATATCCGCCATAGTTTAATTGAATTACGCCATGCTTGTATCCACCTCAAATACAAACAACTTCACAATAATTTCATGTTAACTTTTCACGCAATTTATTTTATTTATGTCCAAAACAATTAGTTTTCTTCTTTATCACTAGTAATGCATCACATTTTTTATAAAACCCTTCAACTGAAATGCAATTAACTTTATTAAAAAAATAGTTTCAAAACAACAACTTGATTGCATTTTTTTCTTCCAACAACAAATCAAAATTTTACTAGTATTTAAACAATTATTTAATCCAAGTCGCCAGGTGGTTTATTTTTTTCTTTCTCTTAATTTGACTCCGGGATTATATACCGAAGTCAAAATTGTGATTTTTCGATTTCATCGGACAAAACTTATCGGTGTAAACTAACAAAATGTCGTGTCATCATTGGAAAGGGTTTTTAAAACACTAAAAAGTAACGGGCAGAATTTATTGTTTTTTTACTAAAAATTTCCTAAAATTTTTGTAAAAAATACGATTTTCATGTGTTTTTTTACGACCGATTTTAACAAGCTATAGCTTATTTTAAAGGTATTCGTGTGTGCTTTCAGATAAAAAAAATTCGTTTCGATATCTCTTTTAGTTTATGAATTGTGAATCAAAAACTATTGAAGATTTGAAAATGTCAATTTTTTACAGGAATATTTCCGTGAAATTTTTGGTGAATTACTAGATTAAGACGGTTTCTGACTAAAATTTAAAATAGAAAATTTGGAAAACGGTTTTAAATTTTTGCAAACCGTACCCTTAGTCCGGTCATTTACCCCTAAAAATAGTAGTAAAGGTGCACAGATTAACGTAAAGCTAAAAATTGGTATGAATGTTCGGAACATCATTATAAATGAAGGCTGAAAAGTCCCCATAGATCCTGTACCTGGAAAAAATTTTATTCAAGGTCAAAGGTCTTGAAAATGGGTTTTTCGCGTTTTTCAGCAAAACTGTAAGTTTTATTATAAAATTAGGTCAGACAAAAATTGTAGATCATATAATTATCTATAAAAAATATCTTAATACTTTTTTTCCTAAGAGCCACAGTTTCTGAGATATAACGATTATAAAAGTTGAAAACTTTGTAAACTTCATAATATGCATAAGTACGCCACGTAGAATCATCATTGAAGCTGTAATACAAGTAAAAATATTTTTCTATCGGTCAATTTAAGCCATAAATCGTTCTAATCGGCCAACTGGTTCTGTCAAAATTATTTATTTTCCGATTAATCAAAAATTTCATAGCAATTTCTTCGTTCAAAATTGAAATTTTTAAATTTTCAACGGTTATTCGGTCATAACTTCTAAAAGAATAAAGATATCGAAACGAATCTTTTTTTGTGTGAAAGTCTAAGCAAAAACTTTTAAGGCAAGCCATCATTCGCTAAAATCGATGAAGGAGCAGGGGGGTAAAAAATTTGTCAAAATCGCATTATTTTACAAAGTTTTTTGCGCGATTAAAATAATGAGTTTTTTTTTCGAAATTAAAAAAACTCAACACGTCGCGTAGTAGTACTTGAAAATCTCATTCCATCGCATATTTTAATTAGACTATAGGATGTGTCGCTACCTTACAGCGATTATTTTGGTCGCTGGGGGTTGAAAAAACACAATTTTGACATTAATAGGTCGGTGTGAGGTGAAATGAAAAGATAGAGATTTCGAATCTTCAAACCAGCCTCGTTTGATGAATCCTCTTTCAGGTGACGTATAGCGATTTTTCATTTTTTGTCCCGTTTTGGTCCCATTTTCTCTAATAATTTTCTTGACGTACCGTTTTTTTACGATATTTTTCTACGCTTTTGGAAAAAAAAAATCCCGACGCCGTTGGACGCGCTGGATAAAACCGATTATTTTTCTGGGTATTAACGGTACTTTTAGCCACAATATAAGCCGCGTTTTGTTAAAATCGATTCAGTCGTTTGGTAGGTACGATTTTTTAAATTTCGTTGAAAAATGTCCAAAATTGTACCTCGATTTTCAAACGTCAGAATATGAGATACAAACAAAAATTTCGAAAAAGTGCTCAGCTATGGGTTTTTAAGTCTGTTTCCTCTTTACGAAAATGCCATTCGCGATTTTTTCCCTCCGGCTACAGTCAAAAGCTAAACAATATTACCTTTTTGTTTTTTTCGCTAAAAAATGCGACATTTTGACGTTTTCAAAGAAAAATTCGGCCTCGCCATAGGATTAACCTAGGAGGGTCGGAAATTTTGGATATAGTAAATGAGTATGTGGGAAAAAAGAGGGCCCGATTTGGTCGTTTCGATTCCGAACCCGGCGCATCCACCATTTTTCAAAGTCGGAGCGCGGAGGACGCTCGAAAAAAACCGCGAGATCGATGGTAACTTTTCAGCATTCATTTATAATGGTGTTCCGAATATTCATACCAATTTTTAGCTCTACGCTAATTTGTATACCCTTGCGTGTCTAAATTGACCAACCTACTATTGTTTTATGGTTTATTTTAAACCCCACTAAGTCCTCTTAAATAGGGAAAAACTTCCTCGGTATATCCGTGAAAAGGCTCGTAATAACCGTGAAATTTTGAATTGAAATTTGAAATACACTGGAACCAAAATATGTGTCCGGATTTGCTCGCTATATCCGTGAACACGTTAAATTCGAGCTCGTTATAACCAAGTTCTACTGTATTTGCTTATTCAAGTCATCAAGTATTCAGTGTTCTTCACGTACACCGCTCTTTTGGAAGTTTTTCATAAAAAATATTTTACAATATTACCAAAAAATTGAGTTGATGAAAAAAAAATATAATGAAGTAATGCAAATTAATATTTCATCATAATTTTAGTTGTTTAAACATGTGTAATGATAATTAAATCGTTGTATTTGTTATAAAAACAAAACCAGGACATTATCAGTTATTGAAGGGTTTAGCGGGGTGTTGGAAGATGTTATCAGTTATCAGTCTGCCGTATGGCATATGAAGCGTCAATCCATTAATAACAGGTTTGTATCGCGGCAACAATATACAATATTGTTAAATGATAACGAGAGGTAAACGCGAAAAATATATGCGGCGCGCTCATTAAAACAAATGAGCACTCTTTCGGTTTCGGACAGGCTCATCGTGATAAATTCATGATGATGAAGATGTTTGCACATCGATCGAAACCCATTACTGTGCCGATAAACTTACACGATTATTTTAGCGCGATAAGAGATTATTTCATCGATATTTCCGTGCGAAATATTTGAAATAATTAAATTTGATAGTTGATTAGGGTTTAGAGTTTATGGAAGGTTGTTTGCGTCATTTACGTGTGTGAAGAAGTAATGAGTTGTGTAGTCAATTATACAGAATATAGCCCCGGCGTTGCTGGGCTATTAATTGACATGGACGCAGCCCTTTGATCAGCAAAGCAAAAAATTTATACCAAAGGAGATTTTTGCAGACATTTTTAGAAACTTATAATCTACGCACCACGCAAACGGAAATTATTGCGATATGAATTTTGTTTTGCCCATTAATTATTACTAATTCTATTCTAATGCAACATATTAATTTTGAGCTAATTGCATTTCCTACATGACTCGCTCATAAAGTCATATACAACAGTAATAAATTATACACTCCTGTTCAAAATTAACGATTATTGAAACTATACTTTTTTCTTTATGATTTTGCCTACGATTTTTGTTTTAATATTGTTATCAATTAGAATTAAATTGATGATGAAATTTGATCTACTTTCGTTCCCTAAAGTTGATCATTCGAGGATGGGACACCCTATATGTACAGAATTTAACAAAAAAAATAATGTTTTCGGTAATAAAATTGAAAAAAGTATTTTGCTGCTCTATGCACCCCCAGCAAACATTGTACGTTTATGAAACGTTTCAATTTTGTTTCATTTAGGTTTGCAAGAACTGTTTCATATATGTTTCTATCATGTTACCAAAAAACCATATCTAACATGCTCATTTGTGTTTCAAAGAAACAGTTGGCTAGAAATGTTTCAGCAGAGTTTCTGTTACGTTTCTAAGCCACATCTAATGTACTTATTTGGGTTTTACGCAAATGTTTCTGCGTTGTTACCAATCTATGTTTAATTTATATAGTAGTTAAAAATTTTCACCTCCGACAACAATTTTGGAAGTTATAGAGTTCAGAAAATATAAAACTAGAAAAAATTTTAAAAAACGGAAAAATCTAACCCGGGTCTAAAATCTTTCGTATGGGACCGATTTTCTTCATTCTGGTGTTAAACGACGCCTCATTTTTCAAATTTTTTGATGTATTATGAACCATGTCTACTGTCCAATAACGTATTTTTTTATGTCTTAAAAACTACAAAAAAGCTACTTTTTTTTAGTTTTTTACAGGAAGGGGGCGAAAGGGGCGTCCGCCCTTCCACTTCTAGACACCAAATACCCGAAAAAATATCGAATTTTTCTTTTCTTGAGTTGTAGAATTTTTACGGGCGTCACAAATTCAATGTTTTTAAATGTCAAAATTTTTAAGTTTTTGCTAATATTTCTAGTTTTTATGATTTACTTAAAAAATTTTTCAACAACCTGATTAAACAGGTCATCAAGCTTCAAGTAAAATTTTCAAGAACCTAAACACTTTTTGGATGAGCGCGTAATGCCAATTATTCATAAAATTTAAACGCCATGAAATTTAAGCGACCACGGTCGGTTTTTAAAAATTATTACGAAAATTACTGGAGTTAAAAACTTAAAAAAAAGATAACAAAAAGAAAACTATAATCTGATTCAGTTTTTTCAAAATACCGGGTAGAAACAAAACACGGGTCATCTCTACGACTTCTTTATTTATGAAAATAAAAATTTGAAATTTGACTATGTTGTATGGTTTAAGAAAATTATTTTTTTAAATGTAACACCTAATTTTTTTGTTTATAATTTAAGACCATTTTAGAAAAGCAGTATGTTTGTGATACATTTTTTATTTTTCTTGAAATTTTGAAAAATTTCGGCTACAAAAATATGAAAAACTGGCACAAGTAAATTAATTACACCTTACATATGGGATACCAAAATAATCGTATTAAAATCTTCTTTTTGAAAAACCAAGTGACCCGGCATCTTTCCATTAAAAAAACGAATTATTTGCAAAAACGTTACTCAAAAATTTGTTCTTAGGTATTTGCATTATTTGCTAGTTTATATCAATTTAGGATGAAGAAAAAAAATTTTTGTTTTCAAAATTTCAAAAAAAAATTAAAAAATTTATCACAAACATACTTTATTTTTAAAACAATTTCATATTTTGAACAAAAAAATGAGTGTTACATTTAAAAAAATAAAATTGATGTCACTTCCGGTAAAACGAGAAGACATATTTAAAACATATTTAGTGCATAAAATGTGTTTTCTTGAATCATACATATAGTCAAATTTCAAATTTTTATTTTCATAAATAAAGAAGTTATAAAGGTGACCCGTGTTGCGTTTCCACCCGGTATATTAATTAAATTAATAAATAACTATTGTTTTACAAGTAAGGAGAAATAATAAATAATACCAGGGGTTCCATTTTAACTTCAAAATGAAGTTTTTCAAAAAAAGTAGTTGTCATTCTGAACAAAAAAGTGTCGGCTTCCAAAAAAACTACAGCAAATTTATAATTTAAAATTTTTAAGAAATTTGTGTAACTCCCTATTTAATTTCCTTCTTTTCGTTATTTTTTAATTTTATTCAAGTATATTTTGGATTTTTTTCAATTAATTGTTTTTTGATTGTTTTTTAAATGAAGAGGGATCTTTTAAACTTCCTGCAATAAAAATAATGTATCTGGATGAAATTTAAAGACAAATTCCAAAACAAGTAGGTATTTAATAAAAATATTGATATTAAAAAAATATACAGAAATACCAAAAATTACTAAAATTTTCAACTTTTAAAACAGTTGTAACACAATGAGTATTTTTAAAAATAAATTTTCAAAAAACTTCCTACGAGGAAAATATTATTTAAATAAGCCTATTTTATAGGAAATTCTCTAAATTTTATAATGGAACTAATTTTGTAAGTGTAGCTTCAGTTTTTAACCAAAAGTAACAAAGATGCTATTTTTGTGCCTCTGACTATCCTCTAATTGACCCTTAAAGCTTTACGATCAATTTGAAAGTGTGAGGAGGTTTCCTGTGAAAACGTTAAAATTATGCGTTTTATTTTAATGAAGTTCATTTAAGTTTTTGTTGAGTTTCAGCTGGAATTGGCCAGACGAAATAAAAAAAATGCTACCTCAAAAAATTAACTGTTGCACGAATTATTGTACCCAGTTTATCAAAAAATATACGATCAACCCGGTGGCGTACATTTGTTACTGAAAATTTGGGAGATTTTTCACTTTATAAGATGTAATCAAAAAAGTTCGTACAAATTAAACCCTACAAAACCATATTTGTGGCTTTTTTTAATTTAAAAATTTTTTTGTTAAAGTGTAATTTTTATATACCCTTTTTTTATAAATTTGGCAAAAGTCCGTTTAAAAATTATAAAAAACATTTAATTAAAAAACCAACAAAATATTTGTTTTTAAATTATGCGTAATAAATGATTTAAAAAAATATTTTTGTTTTAATTTATAAATAAATTAATCAATTTATTAGGTGATGCAACACATAATTTTAATTAATTAAATTCTCACCTGTTTCAATTAACACAAGAATTTCTAACTGATTGAATTATCGTTAGAAAATTTTATTTTATAATCATTTTGATGCAAAAATATATCGCGCACTTTATTACAATAAAAAAATCTCCATATTTTTTTTATTATTTAATGAGCCATGAAAGAAGCCACTGTAATAATAATTTAGCGCACGCGAAATTCCCAGTTAAAAGGGTGCGTTGTGTATCGGGACGCGTTTATCAGGGAATAAATTACATTTAACTGGATGCGTCGCGACGCCAACGCCGTACGAAGTTACACACGCGTGCGACAGCTGATAAAAATTATTGCAACGCAAAAAAAAACTTGGAAAGTAGATTAATTCTTTTATTAAAATAATACAATGCAACTAAAATCCAGGATAAAATATTAAAAAAAGTGCAACAAACTACCTGTATCTTATCATATATTTTTGAGTTTATTAAATTTATTTACAAGTAAAACAACAAAAGAAATAATTTTCTCAAGTTGCACTCAACCTCTAAAGAGAGACATTTTGAATAAATATTAATAAAAATAAAAAAGCTATTAACAATATTAACTTTAAAAAATAATGACTAAAATACGAAATTACTTATAAAATTATGGATTTTCTCAAGTTTCCATTGGAATTTTCAAACAAAATTTTTACCATTATTAAACAGTGGTATCATGAATTCGTGTACAAAATTTTGTAAAGATATTAACAACAATAAAAAAGTTATTAACACTTTTCTAGCTCAAATCGTAAAATATTGATTTTCTTTTGAAAAAACACAAATTTCAAAGGTGTCATTAAAATTTTCCAGTAAAACGTTTTTCATTATTTTACTATAGGATGTTAAATCAATCGGACAAAATTTTGTTAAAATATTTATAACAATAAAAAAGTTATTAATAATTTTGTAACTCGAGTATCAAAACTATAATGATATTAAAATACGAAATAATTTAGAAAATCATGAATTTTCCCACAGAAATTTTACCGTTATTAAATAATAGTATCATGAATACACTTGCAAAATTTGGTATATACAGTGTGTCTCAGACCACCCGTCCACCCCTTTTATTTTGAAAACGCCTTGTCGTACATGGCTGAAATAAAAAAAATTATTACCAAAAAGCAAATCCGAAGAATATATTGGTGCACTTATTTTTTTCCAGAATAATCCGGAAGTGCCCGGAACCGGAAGTAACTTTCGATTTTTAAATGGCAACATAGGTCGAGTATTGTATCGTTTGAAAGGTCTTTTAAAAAGAAACAACTTTTATTAAAATATTTTTTTAATATCTTTCATAAGATATTAAAATATTTTTTTAATATCTTTCATAAGATATTAAAATATTTTTTTAATATCTTTCATAAGATTGTGACTAGAGTTGTTTGTGATATTGTTTGATAAAATTGATGTCAAATATTTAAAATTGTTGTAAAATAATGTGAATATAAAACTTTTTAATAAACTTGTGTGTTAAAACTTAAAATATTGGTTTAAAATATTTGTTATAATGATTAAAAATTGTCAATAAATAATTAAGTTAAAATAAGTAAAATTTTTTGATATCACATTTTATCACAGGTTAAGTTCATCATAAACTTTCCACTTAACGGTCATTCCTACGCCGATGTAGGGAATTTTAAATATCTGATTTAAATAAAAAATAGCACCGTTTGGCAAATTTTTGCATATTCATTAAAAAATATTGCGCGTATTATTAACGTTTTTCGGTTTTCCTTGGTCGTTGCTTTTGAATTGGCGCCATTTTAGGGATACTTTTTTTAAACCGCTCGGCCAAGATATCTTTATTTCTTAATATTTTTAAATGCAATAAAATGGAATCAAATCTAAAAAACATTATCTAAACAATAGCTGGAACAAATATTTAATTATAATTGTATTTTGTTACTTTTCAGCCAAATATTTCCTTAATAATACATTAAAAAATAAAATAAATCAGCTATTTTTTAGACAATAATTTTATGATTTCATTTCATTTTATTGCAGTTAAAAATATTTAAAAATAAGGAAGATATTTTGGAAGAACGATTCAATTATATATTGCGCAAATTAGGCAGTGAAGACCAAGAAAAACAAAAAAATTAAAACAGTTATTAACAATTTTGTTACCTAAATTAATTTTTTTTTAAATTACAGTGAAAAGTAGAAAACCACTGGCGTACCCAAAGAGTGGGGAAACTGGCAAACAATTGAAATAAAATTTAAAAAAATCATTAAATTCACAAAAATTGCGTTGTTTTTGTTTAAATCGAAGTAGAAATACATTTGTTTTTTCGCTTGTCAATAGTGCAACCCCCCCATTTAAAAATTTCTCGGTACGCCACTGTTAAAATCAAATTTTACTTAAATGTTCTTCATCAAAAGCTTCAGTACCATAAAATTAGTATAATTTAGCTACATTTTTTTAAAGAAAACAAAAATGCTGTGGCTCGGTGTTATTTTACCTAAAATTCAAAAAGTATTTGCTCAAAAATCAAATACAGGGTGAACTAAAATGATTGTGGTCAATTCATATTTCCCGCCTAAAAATCTGGGAAATTTGTTCGCTTCAAATTTATAGTAACACAAAATCATGTCAAAATTACAACAAATTAACTAGACTACACAAAAGCATACTTCGGATTTTTGTATTTAGTTATTGGCACTTCTGTTTCATAAACATCAGATTTTATCAAGACTGTCTATGTTTTGTGTTAGCATCTACCTCGAAAATGAAGGTCATAATTTTTAACATTTGTCATAAAATTCGAGAGCTAATTATACGTTTTTTATTTTCAAAAACACAAAACCTTAATAAATATCTTAAATTGGTATATTTGTTTAGAATTCTTGATTTGTTACGATCATTATATTAATTTTGAAAAAAATATTTGCTACGCCATTGGCTTACTAGGGGTTTTCTTTTTAAATATGTAGTTGTACCAACCTGCATATTTGGTTGCCTGCATATCAAACCACAATCATTTTAGCTCACCCTGTATCATATTTTATTTTTCATTTTAAATTTGCTACAATTTTTTTTTTAAATTAAATATGGCGCATTTACTTCCACGAACTTCAAATAGATGTCGCACCAACACATTTATTAAAAAATAATTAATTTAAAAAACAAAATAATAAATACATTTTATAATAACATACGTATAACACTAACATATTTTTACTATGTTTTATATTTAATTATTATTACATAAACTACAGGGTGAGCTAACATGATTGTGGTTTCATAAGTAGGCAACCAAATACACAGGTTGGTACAACTAATAATTTAAAAAGAAAACCAATGGCGTAGCAAATATTTTTTCTGCAATGAATATAATAATCATAGAATTTTAAACAAATAAATAAAAAACGTAGAATTAGTCTCTAATTTTACAACAAATGTTGAAAATAATGACCTTCATTTTTGAGGCAGATGCTAGCATAAAACAAAGATTTACACAAGATAGTCTAGACAAAATTGATGTTTATGAAATAGAAGGCAAAATAACTAAATATTCAACGATGACGATAAAAACTCGACCTACGCCTCTGCTTTTGTGTAGTCAAGTTACTTTGTTATAATGTTGACATTATTTTGTGTTAATTTGAAGCGAACAAGTTACCCAGATGTTTAGGCGAGAAATTTGAATTGACAACAATCATTTTATCTCACCCTGTATGCAAAATTATTAGAGATGTACATGTGGTTGCAGTAACCAAGGCGTATACATTTTTTAATAATTATTTAATATATTAGTTGGTTATTAATAACGTAATTTTGGTTTATTACGATATAAAGTTCTTTCTAACTACAAACATAATTTAATAATATTTTTTTAATTAAAATAGCGGATTTAGTTCATTGTATTTGAAATAAATGTCGCATCAAACAATTATTAAAAAATAATTCCTTTAAACAACACAAATATATTTAAAAATAATACACTTAACGCTAAGCTTATTAAAATTTTTCATTTAATTACTATTACATAAGCTATGTAAATTTATTATGGTTGTACATATGGTTGCAGTAACCAAGGCGTATACATTTTTTTATTTAATAATAACATAGTTTTGGTTTATACGAATTTCTAAAATAATTCAGTGTCGCACCAAAAAAAGTATTAAAATATAACTCGTACTTTATTTAATAGCAAAATTTTTTCCAAAATCTCAAATTTCACAGCAAATGTCAAATATTGAAAATGTTTTTCTTCATTTTCGAGGCAGATACTAACACAAAACGCAGATTTACGCTAATTAATTTTGATATAGACTAATATTTATGAAATAGAAGGGACAATAACGAAATTCTAAAATCTAAAGTTTTGACACAATGGTAAAAATTACACCTACGCCTCTGCTTTTGTGAAGTCTAGTTACTTTGTTTGGATTTAGACATGATTTTGTATTACTATGAACTTGAAGCAAACAAATTACCCAGATTTTTAGGCGGGAAATTTAAATTGACCACAATCATTTTAGCTCACCCCGTACATTGTTTTATTAGAATTACTTTTTGTTGCGAGTATGTGACTCATTCATCCATACATGCGAGCCATAAAAAATTCTTTTACTCCTAATAAAATATGTTATATTATATATTTCTTCAAACGCTAAAATTTATGAAACGTTAATTATAATAATTTCCTTGATGCGCCGAAAAAATACCAACTTTTTCGACTAGGCATTGAAAGTAGACCCGATCTAAGTCGGAAATATACGTAGATTTCGGCGCTATTTTGACAGAAAAAGTGAAGAAAAAAGTTACATATTTAGTTTATAATTTACATAAAACCCATTTTAGCTCACAAAACTAATAAAACATGTAATATTCGCCTGTTTTCAGTGTAGTTTAAATTTATTTCTTTGATGTTACCGCCCTTCGCGTTTTTAAATGCTCCACTAGAGGGAGTTTAAAAATCGCGAATCTATGTATACAACCAAGTGTACATTGTGTATTGTTGGCTGCAGGGCTTTAATATCTTTGCACAAAGAAACCGAGATGTTATTATTTTGAAAATTAAAAATAATTAAACAGTTTATTTGGTATTAAAAATAAATAAATAAATATTTTTTTGTTTCTTTTTTAAGAAAATAGTTACAATTTGTAAGGCTTATAAAATATTGTTTGTGAGTAGGCAACCAAGTATACTATGTTGTGTGTTTAGTTGCCTATGTAGTATGCGTCGCGGCGCATACTCAGGAAGAAAGCGTCGGTCAAGTTCTGTCAATACGCGTTATAAAACAGTTCCTTTTTAATAATCTTTTATTACAAAATCATCAATCAAAAATTATTTAAAATGATGTGAGCTTAAATTATTAATAAAGGTAAGTAATTATGAACCCAACTTGACTTACACATAATTAAAACAATTAATAAAACGAGTTTAAATTAAAATTTTAATTAAACCCTAAATTACCCAGCATTGGCGTAATTCAATTTTTTTATAATTAAATTAGCGCACGTTTCGAGGCGTTAGGATTGGAATTTTTGATGAGTTTTTGTTGTTGATTGAAAATTAATAGAGTTTTCTTTTATTGGATGCATTTTTCATGCTAATTAAAACCTGCACGTAGATAATTAGCGATTTTAAAATGCGACATGTAAGTAGGTTTGGCCGTGGCATGCTTTTCTTATCAGTTTTAGTGTAGAAATTTGAATTTATTTAAAATTTAGTAATGAAATGTTATTGCAACTATTGTTGAAAATTTTTGACTATTAAGAATTTTTTTCTTTATCTTTATTTCTCAAGATTGTCGAGTGAAGCCGTGAAGTGTACTTTTGATGTTTTCCGTTTTCCCCTCGTGAATTTTAAAAAGGTAAAAATGGGTAAAAGTGGGGTCCTCTGTCGTGATCCCCTCGACTGGCGCCCTCGACTGGCGCCAAGCACTTGTGAAACATTAATGGCTTTAATTTGTGCCCTATCGTCCCCTTATACGGTTTTAACGAGCAACAAGGCACGTGACGAACGTAAAAACCTTCTCACATGAAAATGTTAAAATGTAATGACTAAGTGTAATTTGTCGGTTTGGTGGTTTCAATTGAATGGTTTAGTTTAGTCTGCCTCGAACTACGAGATAGTTAACGAGCGTGATTCATTTGTTACTAGTTACTATTTGTTATAAATAAACAAATTATAAAAAAGCGTGTCTGGAATATTTATTTTGTTAGATGAGTTGAGTAATTATCATTGAAATAGCGCGGTTTGCCTTGAAAATGTTGGGTGTAAGTGAAATTTTTTATGATGATTCTTCGAAACATAATTTTAAATCAACAAATTTCATGAATTTGTAGCTTTAAGTTTCAAAACTTTACTTGTACTTTTTTTTGTTCAAAATTCAAAATAATTTATTTTAAATAGTTACGGATTTTATTTTCATTTTTAATTTAAATTTGATAATTTTTTAGATAAAAACTCACTTTATAGCCCCTAAACGTCATGTTACGTCACTTGCCTGGCGGCTAATACCGTAAATGCGTAATTACTTAGAATCGTGTATCAATCAATATAACAAAATTTAAACTTAAATCAACCATTTTTTAATAGCAAAACTAAGTAATTTAAAAGAGTTTAAAAATGAAACCGCAAACTTTTCCAAATAAATGCACGTTTTTGTTCACTAGTGACTTAGTTTTAAAAATGTTCGATTGAAAAATATCGTTCCCGATTCAGATATCTTTTCTAAATTTCTAAAAATCATTTCATAGCTTCGAAAAGTAAAATAAGCAATTTTTACAAAATCTCAGTTTTTTAATGTACTTCTCAGAATTTTTCAATAAACTCGAGTTTATGTTTTGCAGAATTCTCTAATTTATTCAAATTTTTTTATAATTTTTTAAAAATCATTTTATAACTTCAACACGTAAAATAGTGCAATTTTTACAAAATCTCAGTTTTTTTAATGTTCTTTTCAGAATTTTTAAACAAATTCCGGTTTATTTTTTGCAGAATTCTATAATTAATTTAAATCGGCCGCAAAATTAATTCTAGCTCGTTTAGTTATTTTTTTATAATTTCTTAAAAATCATTTTACAACTTCAACATGTAAAATAGTGCATTTTTTACAAAATCTCAGTTTTTTTAATATTCTTCTTAGAATTTTTCAACAGACTTGGGTTTATTTCTTGCAGAATTCTCTAATTTATTCAAATCGGCTGCAAATTTAATTCTAGCTCGCTTAGTTAATCTTTTTTACTTCAACAAGTAAAATGGTGCAATTTTTACAAAATCTCTGTTTTTTTAATGTTCTTCTCGGAATTTTTTAAGAAATTCCGGTTTATTTTTTGCAGAATTCTATAATTTATTTAAATCGGCCGCAAACTTAATTCTAGCTCTCTTAGTTATTTTTTTATAATTTTTTAAAAATCATTTTATAACTTCAACAAGTAAAATAGTGCAGATTTTACAAAATCTCAGTTTTTTTAATGTTTTTCTTAGAATTTTTCAACAAACTCGGGTTTATTTTTTGCAGAATTCTCTAATTTATTCAAATCATTCGAAAAATTAATTTTAACGCGCTTAGTTATTTTTTTATAATTTTTTAAAAATCATTTTACAACTTCAACATGTAAAATAGTGCATTTTTTACAAAATCTCAGTTTTTTTAATGTTCTTCTTAGAATTTTTCAACAGACTTGGGTTTATTTCTTGCAGAATTCTCTAATTTATTCAAATCGGCTGCAAATTTATTTCTAGCTCGCTTAGTTATTCTTTTTTACTTCAACAAGTAAGATGGTGCAATTTTTACAAAATCTCTGTTTTTTTAATGTTCTTCTCGGAATTTTTTAAGAAATTCCGGTTTATTTTTTGCAGAATTCTATAATTTATTTAAATCGGCCGCAAACTTAATTCTAGCTCTCTTAGTTATTTTTTTATAATTTTTTAAAAATCATTTTATAACTTCAACAAGTAAAATAGTGCAGATTTTACAAAATCTCAGTTTTTTTAATGTTTTTCTTAGAATTTTTCAACAAACTCGGGTTTATTTTTTGCAGAATTCTCTAATTTATTCAAATCATTCGAAAAATTAATTTTAACGCGCTTAGTTATTTTTTTATAATTTTTTAAAAATCATTTTACAACTTCAACATGTAAAATAGTGCATTTTTTACAAAATCTCAGTTTTTTTAATGTTCTTCTTAGAATTTTTCAACAGACTTGGGTTTATTTCTTGCAGAATTCTCTAATTTATTCAAATCGGCTGCAAATTTATTTCTAGCTCGCTTAGTTATTCTTTTTTACTTCAACAAGTAAGATGGTGCAATTTTTACAAAATCTCTGTTTTTTTAATGTTCTTCTCGGAATTTTTTAAGAAATTCCGGTTTATTTTTTGCAGAATTCTATAATTTATTTAAATCGGCCGCAAACTTAATTCTAGCTCTCTTAGTTATTTTTTTATAATTTTTTAAAAATCATTTTATAACTTCAACAAGTAAAATAGTGCAGATTTTACAAAATCTCAGTTT
This sequence comes from Stenus bimaculatus, assembly GCA_963971135.1. NCBI lineage: Eukaryota > Metazoa > Arthropoda > Insecta > Coleoptera > Staphylinidae > Stenus > Stenus bimaculatus. The sequence goes on from OZ020180.1 coordinate 83,025,083, forward strand.
TTTTAATGTTTTTCTTAGAATTTTTCAACAAACTCGGGTTTATTTTTTGCAGAATTCTCTAATTTATTCAAATCATTCGAAAAATTAATTTTAACGCGCTTAGTTATTTTTTTATAATTTTTTAAAAATCATTTTACAACTTCAACATGTAAAATAGTGCATTTTTTACAAAATCTCAGTTTTTTTAATGTTCTTCTTAGAATTTTTCAACAGACTTGGGTTTATTTCTTGCAGAATTCTCTAATTTATTCAAATCGGCTGCAAATTTATTTCTAGCTCGCTTAGTTATTCTTTTTTACTTCAACAAGTAAGATGGTGCAATTTTTACAAAATCTCTGTTTTTTTAATGTTCTTCTCGGAATTTTTTAAGAAATTCCGGTTTATTTTTTGCAGAATTCTATAATTTATTTAAATCGGCCGCAAACTTAATTCTAGCTCTCTTAGTTATTTTTTTATAATTTTTTAAAAATCATTTTATAACTTCAACAAGTAAAATAGTGCAGATTTTACAAAATCTCAGTTTTTTTAATGTTTTTCTTAGAATTTTTCAACAAACTCGGGTTTATTTTTTGCAGAATTCTCTAATTTATTCAAATCATTCGAAAAATTAATTTTAACGCGCTTAGTTATTTTTTTATAATTTTTTAAAAATCATTTTACAACTTCAACAAGTAAAATAGTTCAATTTTTACTAAATCTCATTTTTTTTAATGTTCTCTTTAGAATTTTTCAACAGACTCGGGTTTATTTTTTGCAGAATTCTCTAATTTATTTAAATCAGTCGCAAAATTAATTTTAGCGCGCTTAGTTATTATTTTATAATTTTTTAAAAATCATTTTACAACTTCAAAATCTAAAATTGTGCAATTTTTACAGAATCTCAGTTTTTTTAATGTTCTTCTTACAATTTTTCAACTAACTCGGGTATATTTTTTCCAAAATTCTCTAATTTATTTAAATCGGTCGCAAAATTAATTCTATCTCGCTTAGTTATTTTTTTATAATTTTTCCAAAATCATTTTACAACTTCAACACGTAAAATGGTGCAATTTTTACAAAATCTCAGTTTTCTTAATGTTCTTCTCGGAATTTTTTAACAAATTCCGGTTTATTTTTTGCAGAATTCTTTAATTTATTTAAATCGGCCGCAAAATTAATTCTAACTCACTTAGTTATTTTTTTATAATTTTTAAAAAATCATTTTACAACTTTAACAAGTAAAATAGTGCAATTTTTACAAAATCTGTTTTTTAATGTTCTTCTTACAATTTTTCAACTAACTCAGGCTTATTCTTTCCAGAATTCTCTAATTTATTCAAATTGCCTGCAAAATTAATTCTAGCTCCCTTAGTTATTTTTTTTACTTCAACAAGTAAAATGATGTAATTTTTACAAAATCTCAGTTTTATAATGTTCTTCTCGGAATTTTTTTAACAAATTCCGGTTTATTTTTTGCATAATTCTTTAGTTTATTTAAATCGGCCGCAAAATTAATTCTTGCTCGCTTAGTTATTTTTTTATTATTTTAAAAAAATCCATTTACAACTTCAACAAATAAAATAGTGCAATTTTTACAAAATCTCAGTTTCTTTAATGTTCTTCTTAGAATTTTTCAACAGACTCGGGTTTAATTTTTGTAATATTCTCTAATTTATTCAAATTGGTTGCAAAATTAATTTTAGCCTGCTTAGTTATTTCTTTATAATTTTTAAAAAATCCATTTACAACTTCAACAAATAAAATAGTGCAATTTTTACAAAATCTCAGTTTTTTTAATGTTCTTCTTACAATTTTTCAACTAACTCAGGCTTATTCTTTCCAGAATTCTCTAATTTATTCAAATTGGCTGCAAAATTAATTCTAGCTCGCTTAGTTATTTTTTTTTTACTTCAACAAGTAAAATGGTGCCATTTTTACAAAATCTCAGTTTTTTCAATGTTCTTCTCGGAATTTTTTAACAATTCCGGTTTATTTTTTGCAGAATTCTTTAATTTATTTAAATCGGTCGCAAAATTAATTTTATCTCGCTTAGTTACTTTTTTATAATTTTTTAAAAATCATTTTACAACTTTAACAAGTAAAATAGAGCAATTTTTACAAAATCTTAGTTTTTTTAATGTTCTTCTTACAATTTTTCAACAGACTCGGGTTAATTTTTTGAAGAATTCTCTAATTTATTTAAATCAGTCGCAAAATTAATTTTAGCGCGCTTAGTTATTATTTTATAATTTTTTAAAAATCATTTTACAACTTCAAAATCTAAAATAGTGCAATTTTTACAAAATCTCAGTTCTTTTTAATATTCCTCTAGGAATTTTTCAATAAACTCAGATTTATTTCTTGCAGAACAGGGACGGATTTATTTACTCTCAAAAAGCTAAATTGCAACTTAAAAATAAGTGCTAATATTTGTAGTATCCCGGGGCCCATAGCAAGTTTGGCCTCGGGTCCTCAATGTGCTAAATCCAGCCCTGCCCTCAGCTTTTATGAACCAATTTATTCTAGAATCCGAGATGCTGAATGAAATTTGATGATTCCAATTTCAAATTGTCCAAAAAAATGTACGTTTTTGCTCGTAAGTGGCTTAATTTTGGAAATATTTGATGGTCAAAATTGTTCCTGACTCAGTTGCACCTCACTTTTCCTACGAACGTACTTATTCTGGTATGCGAGATGTTGGATGAAATTTGATGATTCCAATTTCTAATTTTCCAAATTAATGCACGTATTGCTAATAATTGACTTATTTTTGAAAATCTTTGATTGAATAAAATTGTTCCTCAGCGAAAACCCCTTTTTCCTACAGTCCGAGATTTGGGATGAAATTTTTGATGATTCCAATTTCAAATTTTCCAAATAAATGCACATATTTGCTCATAAGTTTGGAAATAATTGATTGAAAAAAGTTGTTCCTCGCTCAGTTCACGCTCATCTTTCAAATGGACCCGATTTTCTGGAATCCGAGATATTGGATGTTTCCAAATTTTTCTTAAATAGCACAAGTTTTACGATTTTAATTTTTTTTAAGGTGATGTTTTGGAATGGCCTTAGGGTCAAGATTAGTGGTGAGAACCATGGCCAACGCTGTTAACAATGGAAGAGATGTGGCCTAAGCCGTCGACTTCGGAGAGTGGTTGGAGGGTCTCGAGTGATAGGTTGCCAATTTTGGCTGCTGTATTCTGTGGTGCTGCGCTTATCGTTTGCCTCATCTTCGCCTTCATCATCTATCGCTGCTGTATCATGCCGAAGAAGGAGAAGCACTACTGCGCTCGAAAATCAGAACCCTTCACCCAGCAACCACAAATCTCCACCGAACCCAAAACCATCCCCACCTACCCGAATCAATCAGTGGTATACGCCGAACCGAAAGGTTACGACTGGGGGTACACGAATAAAATTGTGACGTCACAATGGTATCCTGGACAACAATCGAGTTATCAATGCACGCAGTATCCAGGAGTTTGTCCTGTTCCGAAAAGTAGAAGTGTTCCAGACGGCTACGGGAATACAGCTAATTGTAAAAAACAAAGACCTATAAGTCAACCGATTGGGATTATTATCAGCAATGGAGGAGCTGTAACCACTCAACAAGTACCCATGGCGCAGATTTCTGAATTCTCGCCTGCACATACAGTGCAATACGCTTCTAGCAGTAGTGAGTTTTTATTACAAAATTTTATTTAAATACCTTCCTTTATTTTTTTATAGTTTTGGATGAAGTTGGTGCTAAAGATGATAATTCGCCGAATACCACGCTCAAAACTCGCAGTCTTCCTGCTTGGGTGCGAAACAAACCAAGACCTTTATCTACAGAAGATGATTTGAATGACCTTTATGCTAAAGTAAGTATTTTTTTTTAATTTTTGATTTTGGGACATAACTTTTATTGAATTTTTTTAGGTAAATTTTAGCAAGAAACGCAAAAATCGAATGCGCAACGATGAGGCAGCAATAATCGCCCTGAGCAAGTCACGAAGCCAATTTTTGCATAAAGACACTGATTCTCTTGTCGATAACGAAGCTGTTATTGTATACGACGAACGAACTGCTTTGTAATTTGCTCAATTCGAAAGTAAAAACCCCACAAAAGATGATGATGGAGAATCGAGCTGAAACACTAAAAAAATGGTTTAAAAAATCTTCTTGATTGTATAATTCTAATACAGTGCGTTTTTTTCTGTAATCAAAAATTATATCCAGAAAAAACAAACTTTAGATTAACATATCTTCCATCATATCTTATCGTAATAAAAATATCATCATTAAAATTTTTAAGACTTGTTAGTAAATTTTTGAAAAATGTTTATAAAAGTATATTTGGTCAAAAAATTTATGATTTTTGATAAAATCAAATTAAAACCTTCTGTGATAAAAACGAAACTAGTTTTATAATAATTTGCGCTAAAATAACTACTTTTTCAGACCAAAAATTTTGAAACAATAATAAAGTCTTGAAAGGCTGATTGTATTAGTAGAAAAACACTAAATTTATGCTTGTTGTATTTAAAGACTACTATAATTAATGTTAATATTATTGGAGTAGCTACGTAAGTGTGTATTTTAAAAAAAGCACAAATTGTAATGCCTTATTTTGTAAACCCTGTGCTAAATTTAACTAAAATTCAATGTGTAATGCAATAATATGTAGCCTAAATTCTCCCGACTGATTTGTTGTAAATTTATTAAAGCACTTTATGTTAAATAATTTATTATTGAAACTACGACTACTTTTTCATTTTTTATCCTATACACATTATTTTAATACCGAAATTGGAAACCTTAAAAAGCGTGGTTATTTTCCTCCGATTTTCAAAAATCAAGTTGATGAAGAAGGACTTAAGGACTACGTTTAGTTCGAGCAGGTCAACCCAGCTTGATTTGACTTGACCTTTTACATGTACTTCAAATGGTAGAGGTCAAGCCAAGCCGAATTCAAGCTGGATTGAGTTGCTCGAGATAAACGTAGTCAAGGATGTTCAATTTAACATCTGTAAGAATTCGATTTTTTTAACACGAGACACGCGAGTACTTCCTCAAAACGTTCGATATTTTTTGCTTTTTTTTCATCGACGAATTCAACTTGGAAACATCGCAACGACGCGGCGCCGGCGTCGTGTTTTAAAGAAAAGCAACAAAATTTTAGTATGTTATACAGGGCGAGCTAAGGGCGCGTTCCACTAATGAACACTAAAGCCCACGACCGCAAAATTTTCCCGTTCCACTAGCTCAAAACGTCACCATGCAACCAACTAAACCACAGAAACCCACGAATAAATACAGTCCTTGTGAACTTCTTGCGGTCGCCATCGATGACGTTTTTATGCACGAAAGAAACAACCGCGGTCGTATGTGGAACAACTTTGCGGTCGTCGTGGGCACTGCGAGTCTTTGGTGGAACGCGCCCTAAGCGAGCCATGACTCATTTAGCGGGTGGGGAAGGGGTTGGTGTCACACGTTGTCAAAAAAATTTAATTAAAAATAAATATAGGTATTATTTATTTGTGTAAAAAATCTGGAATATAAAAACAAAACCCTAAGTCATTTTTTGAGTATGCTAAATAGAGTGTCACGCCCGCATAAATAACTCATAAATTACTTAATATTTTTGAACCAACTTTTGGCAGCATTTAAAAATATTTTAAATAATGATTTTCAGTTTGCGGGATAAAAAATATTAACAGTAAGTGTATATTTTAGAACCCTTAAGTACTCCCACTTTTGAGTAATGTTATTCAATAACGTGCCCCTTGTGGCCCTCCTGGCTACGCCAATGGCGCCTGCCTAGAAAATGAAGGTCATCATTTTCAACATTTGTTTTAAAATTAGTCGTTTTTTTATTTTCAAAACCACAAAACCTTAATAAATACCTTAAATTTGTACATTTCCTTAGAATTCTTGATTTGTTATGATTAATGTATTCATTTTGGAAAAAAGTATTTGGTACGCCATTGGATTACTACTTTTAAAATTTTTAGTTGTATCAATCTGCCCATTTGGTTGCCTACATATCAAACCACAATCATTTTAACTCACCATGTACTATTATTATTAATTGTAAGCAACCAAACATTAGGCATGTAAAGTTGCATGTACTTACAAATAAGTTTTATTTAAAATTTCGAGTTGTTTTTGTGATTTTATGTAAATTTTCATTTTATTTTATAAAATTTTCAGGTTTATTTAATTTTATAGAATTTTTTAATTTCTTGTAATTTTCCAATTTTTTTGCATAAAATTTCAAGTTTTGTCTTTAATTATTTTGGTGCTGTACGAACTTCAAGTATTTGTTCGATCTTTCCATTCAAAGGTTCGAAAAAGTTAGAGATCGTAAAATGTTCGGGTTCAGAAAAGTTCGTGTTTGAAAAAAGTTCGGGATTCGAAAAAGTTCATGTTCGAAAAAAGTTCGAGTTCTAAAAAATTCGGATATGAAAGAAGTAGAATTATACATCATCAAATTTTGAGTAATTCTCAGTTTTTGAGGTAATAAGTTTGGTGCTGTACGAAGTTCAAGTATTTGTTCGAACTTTCCATTCAAAGGTTCGAAAAAAGTTCGAGATCTTAAAATGTTTGGGTTCGAAAAAGTTCGGGTTCAAGAAAGTTCCTGTTCGAAAAAGTTAGGGTTCAGAAAAGTTCGTATTCGAAAACAGTTCGGGATTCGAAAAAGTTCGGGTTCAGAAAGATTTCGTGTTCGAAAAAAATTCCGGGAAGAATTATACATCATCAAATTTTGAGAAATTCTCAGTTTTTGAGGTAATAAGTTTGGTGCTGTACGAACTTCAAGTATTTGTTCGAACTTTCCATTCAAAGGTTCGAAAAAAGTTTGAGATCGTAAAATGTTCGAGTTCGAAAAAGTTCGGGTTCAAGAAAGTTCCTGTTCGAAAAAGTTCGTATTCGAATACAGTTCGGGATTCGAAAATGTTCGGGTTCAGAAAGATCTCGTGTTCGAAAAAAAATCCGAGAAGAATTATACATCATCAAATTTTGAGAAATTCTCAGCTTTTGAGGTAATAACTTTAATGCTGTACGAACTTCGAGTATTTGTTCGAACTTTCCATTCAAAGGTTCGAAAAAAGTTCGACATCTTAAAATGTTTGGGTTCTAAAAAGTTCGAGTTTGAAAGAAATTCGACTTCGAAAAAATTCGGATTTGAAAGAAGAAGAATTATTTTAAAATAATTATTTATAATGAGCTATAATAAAGTAACTTTCTTAGGTTCAACCTACTTCAAATTAAAACTTCCTCCAGTTCGAACTTTATTGGGTTCGAATATTACATCACGTTCGAACTATATTAGGTTCGAACTTCATCGAGTTAGAACTTATGAAAGTTCGAACTGTGTCGAACTATAAAGAATGGGTTCAAACTTTTTATGTTTTAAAGTTCGAACCGTAGAAAGTTCGGATTCAATGAATAGCACTATTAATTTCAAGTAGGGTTTATGCAAAAACCGACTTTTTGAAAAACCGGTTTTCGATTTCTAGTTTTCTAAAAAAAAAAACAGTAAGACCTTAATTTTCACTGAATTTCTAAAAAATTTTAATGTATGCAGTTGATTTTGTGTAAATTTCATGTACAAAAATATTTTATTAATTTTGTACATGTTTTTATTTTAAATTTCATGTTAGTTTTATTTTTTAAGTAAAGCTTAGATGTTTTTTTGCATAAATGTAAAATATCCAATTATTTCAATTAAGATTTTTGTTTAATTTTTGATTATTAGCACGTTTTTAGCGAATTTCGAGTGTGTAAGAAAAGGTTTGTTGTGTTTCTCTGTGTCAATGTAAGAGCTTGTCGATGAAACGGCATTGCCAATGAAATGAATCGAAGAAAAGGTTATGTCGATAAAACGGTTATCAATAAATAAGTAATATCGATGATACGTCCTTGTCGATGGTAATTTTTTTGGCTGATGAAACGGTTGTCAATGAAAATATAATGTAGATGAAATATTAGTGTCGATGCAACGTCCTTGTCAATGAGAAGGTAGTTTCTATAAAATGGTTGTCGATGGAAAATTAGTCAATGACAATGTAGTGTCGATGGAACGTTTATGTCAATGGAAACGTGATGTCGATGAAACGTCCTTGTCACTGAAAAGCTGTGTCGGTAAAAATAGATAAAAATAAATAAATAAAAAAGTATGTCGATGTCAAGGTGTGTCGATAGAACAAAATGTTCATACGAGATATTAATTTATCTATGTCCATGTCCATGTCCATGTCCATATGAACATTTTGCATCTTTCTTCCTAGTTATAACGAAACAATTTATGGTAGTTTCACCACAATTTAATGATTTTTTATAGTTAACAGGCAAACTAATGGACATTTCGCTGTTTTTGGAGAGATACCTCGTTTTTCTAAAGCATGGCAGAGATGCGAAGATGGAATAGGAAAATTATTGTCAATGATCACGTGGCAATGAAAAGGTGTGTCGATGAAACGGTTGTTTCGATAAAAAAGTAGTGTCCACAAAATGGTTATTTATAAAACGTCCGAGTCGATGAAACGTTTTTTCGATGAAAAGATAATGTCGATGACAAGGTATGCCGATGAAACAGATATTGATGAAACATCTATGTCGATGAAAACGTCACTTGCAATAAAATTATAATGTCTATAAAACGGTTGTTGATGAAACGTTTGTGTCAATGAAACGTTTTTGTCGATGAAAAGATTCTATCGATGATGAAACAGTTGTTGATGAAAAAATAATGTCGATGGAAAACTAGTGTCTATGAAACGGCCTTTTCAATGAAAATAAGGTATGTCGATGAAACGGGAGTTTCGATAAAACGGTTGTCGATGAAAAATTAATGTCCTTGAAAAATGGAAAGGTAATATGAATGAAAAATTAAAAGGTAAAATGTTGATGAACGTTTGTTTCGATGAAAAAGTAATTTCAATAAAAAGGTAGTGTCGATAAAACAGTTGGTGATGAAATATACTTGTGGGTGAAAACATTGTGTCGATGAAAAAGTAGTATCGATCAAAGATCAAATGTTCTTGTCGATGAAAAGGTAATATCGGTGAAACTGTTGTCGATGATGTGGTAGTACTCCGGTTTACATAAGTCCGGAAACAAACTGGCCTTTGAAAAGTCGAATGTTCTGTGTTCTTTATCATGGTTGTATACCGTTTCATCGACAATACCGTTTTATCGACAATACCGTTTCATCGAATGCAATTTAATCGACAGTACGTTCATCAACAAAGACGTTTCATCGACACGAATGTTTCATCGATATCCATTTCGTCGACACTACCTTTTCATCGACAAACCTTTTCTTCGACAAGGACCATCGACACAACTTTATCATCGACATTACCTTTTCATCGACACTACCTTTTCATCTCGACAAATTTAATAAGGACGTTTCATCGACACTACATTTTTATCACAAAGACATGTTTCATCGCCAATATCGTCTTGTCGACACATGAAAAGGTCATGTCGATGAAACGTCAGTGTCGATGAAATAGTAATGTCGATGAAACATCCTTGTCGAAGAAAATGTTTGTCGATGAAAAGGTAATGTGTCGAAACGTCTATGTCGATGAATTGGTCGTGTCGATGAAACGTCTGTGTCGATGAATTGGTCGTGTCGATCAAACCGTTGTCGATGCACTGTCGATGAATAGGACTGTCGATGAAGTGGCTATCCCACTGCGCAAATCTCTTAACCCACACATAACATAATAATCAAAGAAATACAAATGATATCTTTAAATGCGATTTATCTTTTTCTATATTAATTTGTAGGTGTATTTATTTATAGATAAATGAGATAATCCATAATTAGATGCTTAAATTAATAATCAGTGTCTAGATCAACACAATCTTAATAAAGAACTTCCCTTGGCATTGACTTAGATCAAGTCATATCAGTTTAACTGGGCTGAGTTAGCGGTTAGCGCAGTATCCAGCACCAAAGTCACGTGCATCATTAAATTGGTGCTTAATTAAATTGTGGGCAGATAATCCTAGCTCATAGCAATAATAGATGAGCAATGAGCAATAAGCAACTATAAATTATACTAAACAACACTTGATATTATTTTTGCGAGTTGTAATCAATTTAATTTGATTTTTTTCGATTTGTTTACAATTAAGCAGCGCAGTAGAAATTACCCGTTATTAGCGCGTTAATCAACTGCTATTATTTACACGTTGGTGTTTGGAAAAAAATTTAGCGCTCAACCGCTAAATAATTAAAGTCGCTTGTTCGCCCTCTGCGTCGGCAATGATCCCAATAACGAAAATTATAACTCGAATGTCTAGCTCAACTTTTCCTCGCTCCTCGAGCTTTCCACGCTATTGTTGCGTGATTTTTTAAGAGATAATTAAATAAACCTGACACACTTGCTATAATCATTTAAACAAATTTTTATTTCGACTCTTTATTATATAAACAATAACTACACTACACTTGTCCAAACTGAATTACAAACCTGTTTATACTTTTCATAACCAAAATTATTGTCACGTGCATCACTGATTTTTCAAATTCAAATTTATCACACTTTTCTCATTGTCACTGATGATAGCAATAAATTTTTCAGCAATAAAAATTTTAATGGAAACCTTCGAAAATTCAAATTTTAGGTACGAATTCTATGATTTCAGCTCGAAAATTGTTAATAACTTTTTTATTGTTTCTAATATTTTAACAAAAATTTGCACATGAATTTATGATACTACTATTTAATAATGGTTAAATTTTTGTTGGAAAATTCCAATGGAAACTTGAGAAAATTCATAATGTTATAAGTAATCTCGTATTTTAGTCATTATTTTTGGAATTTGAGTTACAAACTTGTTAATAACTTTTTAATTTTTATAAAATTTTGTGTATTTGTTTATGATACTTCAATTTATCAGTAGTAAAATTTTCGTCAAAAAATTCCACCGGAAACCTGAAAAACCGTTGATTTTGTGAGTTATTTCTTATTTTGTAATGGCTCGAGTTATAAAATTGTGAATAACTACATTTATTAATGATACTCTAATTTATCCTTAGAAAAATTTTTGATAATAAATTCCAATAGAAACTTGAAAAATTGTGGATTTTGTTAGTTGTTTCCTATATTTAAGCGACTGACACAACAAAATTGTTAATAACTTTTTTATTGTTGCAGATATTTTTACAAAATTTTTTCGGAAAATTCCAATTGAAACATGGAAAAATTCATGATTTTATAAATTATCTCGTATTTCAATCATTTTTGGAACTTGAGCTACAAAATTGTTCATAACTTTTTTATTTTTAGAAATATTTTTACAAAATTTTATATACATGTTTATAATATTATCGTTTATTAATAATGAAAATTTTGTAGTAAAATTCCAATGTTATTTTACCTAATTGTTATTTTTACGAAAAAAACTGAAAACAACGTTTTTTTTTTTTATTTTCTTTAAAATAAAACGTTACTTAACTTCAATGCTGCGACATTCTCAACATATTAAATTTAAAAAAAAATGTAATTTTTACATGTTTTTGGTGCCAATCAACGCAATTTTATTCTTCCTTAAAATTAAACTTTGATAAAATTGGGAAGTGCACGCAAAAAAAATGAAAAAAAAAAACAATGAAATACGCCAAAAATTACATAAAAAACATGATAATCATATTTAATTATTCTTATCTTTTTATAAAATTTATTTTGTAAAAGTCGTGTTTAAAATTTTTGCCCTTGATTTTAATGTATGGGACTTTTAACTTCCTCAAATTATACGCATTTGGGCCAACTTATCAGCTAAAAATACTTTTTTTTTAATATAGGTAAAATAATGAAACCACGCGCTAAAAAAATTCAGGAAATTTTATTGAGTTTGATCAATTTCTTCTTTAATATTCCAGCTGAGATAATTTGATAATCAGGCGCAGTTAGTCTAAATTCAGTAATAGTGTGTTGCTTCTAATGGTCGTTTTAGTAATTGAAATGTAGATCTACAGTGCCTCAGTGAAGATCGTGTTTTGTTTTTTTCCTTTTGGTTACTATAATTTTTAGCAAGATGAATAAGAAAAGGACAATGTTTCGAAAAATACCAAAAGGTAGGTACTGAATATTTTATTTAATTATGTCATGACCAACAAATTAATACCCAAGTACAAGACGTAGACTGATGGGTCAAGTGATGCAATATCCCGATACGTGTACACACTGTACATAAAAAAACATGAGTTGACTTAATTTAATTAAAAATTCATGAAAAACCTTTTTTGTAAAATTCATAAATTACAACGAGAAACATAAGAATCGTGTAATAATAAGCGAGTAGTCATAAAAACGAAGGGAATTAAAAATAAATGTTAACAATTTTATGTGATGCACGTGCTTTGCTACTAATAACAATATGTCTTGAACAATTTGGTTTTATAATTTTTTTTTGCGCGTTCGTCGTTGTTTAACGCTAATTATTTTATACGATTAGTTTAAAGGTACTTGAATAATTAAATAAAAATGCTTTAGTTTTACAAAAACACTTGTCGTGCTACTAATTTACTCCACTTTTTTCGTATAATTAAAATCTGTATATTTTTACTAAAAAAATGTAAAAAAAAATAATGTGTTTTTTGAAAATTTTACAATGTTTGTTTTTTTGAACATTTTACAATGTTTGTTTTTTGAATATTTTACAATGTTTGTTTTTTGAACATTTTACAATGTTCGAATTGATAACGACATTCGTAAAATATAGAAAAAAATGTAGAAACATGTTTGTGAAATATACAAAATTATGAAAAAAAAATATAAATTGTAGAAAAATTTAAAACGTTTAAAAAAATCAATGTTAATGTGATTTAAACATTAAAAAAGGTAGATCAAAGGAATTATCGAAATTAAAAAATTCATTTATGAAATATTGAAAAATATTTTTGCAAGAATGTGTTTCTTACATTTCCAAAATAAATTTGAAAAAAAAATTAAATTTAATAAAAACATTATAAATAACGAATATTTAAAAATTCATGGTAATTAATGATTTTTGAACAACAAAAAATGTTCGAATATTTCAATAAATATATTTGTGAAATAATAAAAAATGTTATTTGAACATTTAAAAAGCGTTAAAATTTGATATTTTTGAAAACAACTAACGTGAAAACAATCAACAAAATTAAAAATAAAATCAACAATACGTGTTTGTCAAATTCAAATTAATATTAAAAAATGTCCAAATTTTATAAAAATATTTATGAAATATCCAAAATATCAAATTAAATAAGGGAAAAATTGTTTAAGTGCAAATGTTAAAACTTCATAAAAAACATTATAAAGTAAGTTCACGTGATTTGAATCAACTACTTATATCATAAAAAGTGAAATCCAAAATTTTTGTGAAATGTCAAAAATATGTTTGAAAAATGCAGATTTTGCTCTAGAAATGTGGAAAAGATTATACAAAAAAATTAAACTTTCAAAATTGTACCGAAAAAACTGACTAAAAATGATGACTCTAAAATAATAATAAATAAAAAAAGTTTTTTGGTTTAAGTTTTAAAAATAATTTTTTATGCTACAAATTTAGAAACAGGTAAAATCATGTATTATTAGCTATTATATGGATTTCTATTAGTAAGACATCAAAAACTTATAGTGTGATAATGGAAAATGACAAAAAACTACACCTAGGTCATCAAAATTGTGCCCAAAATTGTCCAAAACCAAAAATTTTGGGTTTTAAAATCGGTTTAACCTTTATAATTATCTTAAAATTCATAATATGTGGTTAGTTTTGGTTTAACTTAAATAAAAAAAAAGTTTTGTTAATCATTTTTTATGCTACAATTTTGGAAACAGGGAAAAAGCATGTATTATCAACTATTATATGGATTTCTATTAGGAAAACATCAAAAACTCATAGTGTGATGACAAAAAACTACACCTAGGTCATCAAAATTGTGCCCAAAATTGTCCAAAACCAAAATTTTTGAGTATTAAAACCGGTTTCACCTTTATAATCATCTTAAAAGTCATAACATGTGGTTATTTTTTCTTTAACTTAAAGAAAAGAAAGTTTTTATATTCATTTTTTGTGCTACAATTTTTAAAACATGTAAAAAGCGTGTATTATCAGCTATTATGTGGATTTTTATTAGGAAGACATCCAAAACTTATAGCGTGATAATTGAAAATGAAAAAAAACTACACCTGTGTCATCAAAATTGTGCCCAAAATTGTCCAAAACCAAAATTTTTGGGTTTTAAAATCGGTTTCACCTTTATAATTATCTTAAAATACATAATATGTGATTAGTTTTGGTTTAACTTAAATAAAAAAAAGTTTTGTTAATCATTTTTTATGCTACAATTTTGGAAACAAGGAAAAAACATGTATTATCAGCTATTATATGGATTTCTATTAGGAAGACATCCAAAACTTATAGCGTGATAATTGAAAATGACAAGAAACTACATCTAGGTCATCAAAATTGTGCCCAAAATTGTCCAAAACCAAAAATTTTGGGTATTAAAACCGGTTGCACCTTTATAATCATCTTAAAAGTCATAACATGTGGTTATTTTTTGTTTAACTTAAAGATAAGAAAGTTTTTATATTCATTTTTTGTGCTACAATTTTTAAAACACGTAAAAAGCGTGTATTATCAGCTATTATGTGGATTTCTATTAGGAAGACATCCAAAACTTATAGCGTGATGATTGAAAATGACAAAAAACTACATCTAGGTTATCAAAATTGTGCCCAAAATTGTCCAAAATCAAAAATTTTGGGTTTTAAAATCGGTTTCCCCTTTATAATCATCTTAAAATTCATAATATGTGGTTAGTTTTGGTTTAACTTAAATAAAAAAAAGTTTTGTTAATCATTTTTTATGCTACTATTTTGGAAACAGGGAAAAAGCATGTATTATCAGCTATTATATGGATTTCTATTAGGAAGACATCCAAAACTTATAGCGTGATAATTGAAAATGACAAGAAACTACATCTAGGTCATCAAAATTGTGCCCAAAATTGTCCAAAACCAAAAATTTTGGGTATTAAAACCGGTTGCACCTTTATAATCATCTTAAAAGTCATAACATGTGGTTATTTTTTGTTTAACTTAAAGATAAGAAAGTTTTTATATTCATTTTTTGTGCTACAATTTTTAAAACACGTAAAAAGCGTGTATTATCAGCTATTATGTGGATTTCTATTAGGAAGACATCCAAAACTTATAGCGTGATGATTGAAAATGACAAAAAACTACATCTAGGTTATCAAAATTGTGCCCAAAATTGTCCAAAATCAAAAATTTTGGGTTTTAAAATCGGTTTCCCCTTTATAATCATCTTAAAATTCATAATATGTGGTTAGTTTTGGTTTAACTTAAATAAAAAAAAGTTTTGTTAATCATTTTTTATGCTACTATTTTGGAAACAGGGAAAAAGCATGTATTATCAGCTATTATATGGATTTCTATTAGGAAGACATCCAAAACTTATAGCGTGATGATTGAAAATGACAAAAAACTACATCTAGGTTATCAAAATTGTGCCCAAAATTGTCCAAAACCAAAAATTTTGGGTTTTAAAATCGGTTTCCCCTTTATAATCATCTTAAAATTCATAATATGTGGTTAGTTTTGGTTTAACTTAAATAAAAAAAAGTTTTGTTAATCATTTTTTATGCTACTATTTTGGAAACAGGGAAAAAGCATGTATTATCAGCTATTATATGGATTTCTATTAGGAAGACATCCAAAACTTATAGCGTGATAATGGAAAATGACAAAACACTACACCTAGGTCATCAAAATTGTGCCCAAAATTGTCCAAAACCGAAATTTTTGAGTATCAAAACCGGTTTCACCTTTATGATCATCTTAAAAGTCATATGTGGTTATTTTTGGTTTAAACAAAAAAAGTTTTGATAATCATTTTTTATGCTACAACTTTGGAAACAGGTAAAAATTATGTATTATCAGCTATTATATGGATTTCTATTAGGAAACTTATAGTGTGGTAATTGAAAATGAGAAAAAACTACACCTAGGTCATCAAAATTGTCAAAAGTGCAAAATTTTAAGGTTTTACTACTGCTACTCCTTGCAGTTTTAGGATACCTTTCATGAATAATGCAAAAAACATTTTTGCAACAATGCTCAAAATTGAAAGTATGTCTTTTGTTATGTACAAAAAAATGTATTATTACATACGGTTATTTACAACTTTATTTATTTAGCAGCGATCTTTTTATTAAAAAAGTATGTTAGAATGCTTTTCACTTATCTATTTTTAGCGAATATTAGTTTATTACAAAAAAATAGAGTATTTACGCATTGTTTTAAAAATTTTTACAATTCTTTTAATTTTTTTTTCCTACAAAAATATGATACATGGCATTTATTGCGTGTCTAAAGCGTAATTATTTTTAGATATACTTTACATTTAGCGTTATCTATGCAAAAATTTTCTTTGTTTTATTTTTAATAATTATTTTATTTTACTTACCTTAAATTCACTCTGAAAAATAATATAAAATCAAAATTATATTTCCTGAAGTACTAAAGGTTTCAAGAATAACTCTAAACTAAATATTGAAAATTACAGACCAAAAATATTAGAAAAAAATAATTAACAGAAGAATTGGTATGAATGTTCAGAACACCATTATAAATGAATCCTAAAAAGTGGTCTTGGTTAAAGGTCTTAAAAATGGGGTTTTCACGTTTTTCAGCAAAACGGTAAGTTTTATCATAAAATTATGTCAGACAAAAATTGTAGATCATATAATTATCTATAAAAAATGTCTTAATACTTTTTTTCCTAAGAGCCACCGTTTCTGAGATATAACGATTATAAAAGTTGTAATATTCATAATATGCACATTATTCGTCAGATTCAAAATCGTCTAATATTCACGATAACGGGTACATTTCTTAACCAAATTTCAAAAACCCGGTCTGGAATTAAAGGGGAATGTTTGTTTTATAATCCTATCGGTAAGGATTTTTTTAGCAACGGGAAAGATTTCAAAAGCGCTCCCGAAAAAGTCAATTTTGTCGCGGTTTTTTTTAGCGTCCTCCGCGCCGATTTTGAAAAACCGTAGCTCCGCCGGGTTCCAAATCGAAACGACCAAATCGGGCCCCCTTTTTTCCCACATCCTCATTTATTATATCCAAAATTTCCGACCCTCCTAGGTTAACCCTGTGGCGACTGCGATTTTTTCTTTGAAAACGTCAAAATGTAGAGTTTTTTAGCAAAAAAAAACAAAAAGGTAATATTGCTTAGCTTTTCACTATAGCCGGAGGGAAAAAATCGCGAATGGCATTTTCGTAAAACAGACTTATGTACCCATAGTGGAGCACTTTTTCGAAATTTTTGTTTGTATCTCATATTCTGACGTTTGAAAATCGGGATACAATTTTGGACAGTTTTTAACGAAATTTAAAAAATCGTACCTACCAAACGACTGGACCGATTTTAACAAAACGCGGCTTATATTGTTGCTAAAAGTACCGATAATACCCAGAAAAATAATCGGTTTTATCCGGCGCGTCCAGCGGCGTCGGGATTTTTTTTGCCAAAAGCGTAGAAAAATATCGATAAAAAATGGCGCGTAGAGAAAATTGGTAGAGGAAATGGGGCCAAAACTGGACAAAAAATGAAAAATCGCTACACGTGACCTGCAAGACGATTGATCGAACGAGGTTCGTTTGAAGTTTTGAAATCTCTATCTTTTCATTTTATCTTACACCGACCTATTAAAGTCAAAATTGTGTTTTTTCAACCCCCAGCGACCAAAATAATCGCTGTAAGGTAACGCCCAATCTTATAGTCTAACTAAAATATGCGTTGGAATGAGATTTTCAAATATTACTACGCGACGCGTTGACTTTTCTCAATTTCGAAAAAAAACTCAAAATTTTAATCGAGTAAAAATAAAATGCGATTTTGACAATTTTTTTACTCCCCTGCCCCTTCATCGATTTTAACGAATAATGGCTTATCTTAAAGATTTTTGCGTAGGCTTTCATACAAAAAAAGATTCGTTTTGATATCTTTATTCGTTTAGAAGTTATGACCGAATAACCGTTGAAAATTTGAAAATTTCACTTTTGGACAAAGAAATGTCTATGAAATTTTTGATTAATCGGAAAATAATTAATTTTGACCGAACCAGTACGCCGATTAGAACGATTTATGACTTACATTGACCGATAGAAAAATATTTTTACTTGTATTACAGCTTCAGTGATGTGCATACGTGGCGTACTTATGCATATTACAACTTTTTCTACTTTTATATCTCAGAAACGGTGGCTCTTAGGAGAAAAAGTATTAAGTCATTTTTTATAGATAATTATATGATCTACAATTTTTGTCTAACCTAATTTTATAATAAAACTTACCGTTTTGCTGAAAAACGCAAAAAATCCATTTTTAAAACATTTTACTTTGAATAAAAATTTTTTCAGGTACGGGATCGATGGGGACTTTTCAGAATTCATTTAAAATGGTGTTCCTAACATTCATACCAATTGTTAGCTCTACGCGAAGTTTTTTTTTTAATTTTCCGGCGAAAATTGTACAACTAATAAATGATCGTAACATACACGATTGTAAAAACTTTAGTAAAAACATTTATAAAAATAACAAAGTTATTAAGTTGACTGAAATGACTAAAATAGAAAATCGACGATGTTCTGAGGTTTTCCTGGGAAATTTTCGGCGAAATTTGTACTATGTATAATAGATTGTACCATGCACGATTGTTCAAAATTTTGTAAAAATATTTATAAAACTAAAATACGAAGAAATTAAGAATTAAAGTAATTTTTCGAATTTGACTAGAGAAGACCATACTAAAAGTTGATAGAAAAATAGTCTTTTTAAAGACGTCTTTAACGTTAACGGCGTCTCTAAAATTTTCATCACGGTCGCTGAATTGAGGCTATTATTTTTATTATTTCTTCATAATTTTTTGTACACAAATTCTTATAAAGATTGTACATAAATTCTCCTAAATTTGTGTGCATCACTCCTTATATTTATTAATTAAATTCCGAATTCCTAGAACAAACCTTCACCTAAATCTTAAACAAACTTCAAGTGAGATAATACAACTTATCGTTTTTAATCAATAATAATAATTAGTAGATATTTGATTTTGATTTTAATGCAATGGTATAAATAACAATAATGAACTTGAATCTAATAAGGTATTTAGTTGTTCACAAGTGCTTTGTGCTGATTTTATTCTAAATAAAAACAATAGTATGCATGTTTTACAAAACTGATATTTTGAAATAAATTCCACAGTTTGAACTTTTATAATAATTAGGTAAAACTTTATTGAGTTATGATAAAACTCGACTGTCCAAAACCAAGTTTCGGAGGGACCCGACAAATAATTAAAAAAATCAGCTAATTTAAAGGTATCGTTTGCTGCAGTAATATATTTGTTTAAAAAATCTATTGGGTCATCAATTAACGACGCCACACAGGAAGTGCCAACAAAACTTTATATTTGCAAATTAAAAAAATGCTTACTTAATAACATACCATTTTTATTAATTTTAAGCAACGCGACAATATAGTATCAATTCTAGTTTGCATTCAAACAAAAAACATGAAGGTTATATTTCTGATAGCTGTAGTTCTTGCCTGCTCCACCAATGTAAGAAACATTAAATTTTATTTTTTAATTACAAAATTATGTAGGATGTAACATTATTACTTTCTAAACGTTATTATTAATTCATAATGAAATGAATAAACTTAAAATATTTTAATTAATTAAACCCCAATTTTTAAATTTCAAGTGGGTGGATGGTATTACCAGTATAGAAGAGCTACTACTACAAATTACAAAGGAAAAAGAATATCTAAAGAAAATCGTATCAACTGAAAAAACAATAATGATGGATGATATAAAAACCAAAAGATCAAACTTCAACGCGAAAGCTGAAAATACCACAAAAGACATTATGGAAGGTCCTGCAGTATGTCACGCATTTTTAAACTCAATTGTATCAATTCAAAAATACAAAATCAACAACCCATATCAATTTCAAGAATGTGAAATGTCAAGCGATTTCTTCATTCTTTTAAATCAAAAAGAAACTTTATTAAAAGAACTTCGTGAAAGAACCCAAAACTTGCAAAATATTTGCAGTAGTTTATCAGAGTGTCAAACTCAAATTAACTACATTTCCAAGGAGCTTAATATGAACCACATGGACACAACTACAGGTATTGCTTCAATTCGCAAGGATTATTTTTCCTGCATGCAGTACAAAAGATTAATTGATATAAAAAACAGTTTCAGGGAGGTTACTGATTCTTGGAAAATATGTTTGGAAATGAAATAAATAATTTCCGTACTTAAAATATGTACCTACTCTAAAATATTTTGGTTTGGACAATAAAATATTTCAGAAATGTTTTTTTTTTCTTTGATGTAATATTTCAGTAATCGTAGTTTTTTTTTTTTAATTTGACAAAACTTAAAGAATTATTAATTTTGTGATGTTTTTGGTTTTTTCATGTTTACCACCGTTTTGTTGCTATTGCAACCAACTATTTTTTTTTAAATAACATTAGTTTCTTTTTTACACTTTGCTACTTTGTCATAATAAACAAAATTACCTGGAATATTTTTTTTAAATACAAACATTCAGAGCGTAACAAAAGTATAGATGTAACATGTAACTTTGTATTTTCAAGAGTTACATAGAAAACTAATTATACTACAAATTTATTATATTTCATCTTCTACAATACAAAAAACGTAAGAAACGGGGACGGTATTTTTTTTCGTATAGATGAAATTTTGTAGGTGAAAGGAGGAGAAATTTTTAAGAAAAAAATGTTAGTGTCCGAAATTCACCCCTAATCTCATCAAATTTTAGTATGTTATGGAGGACCAGATTCTGATAACGGAGATACGACCCCTTTTATATTTTAACCACGAATTCGAACGTTTTTTACGAGGTGCGGCCGAAAGAGTGGTTTTTTTCGTCCGATTTTAAAAATTCCGGATCTGATGTAAAGAGGGATGTTAATTCCAGGTGCGGTTCGAATTTTAAATTTTTGGACCTACCCGACACTTTGAAAAAAATTCCTGAAAATGGTCGATTTTTTTCGCTTTTTCTCGGGATTTCGGCGGCGTTAACTTTGAAAAATCGCAATTCCGTCGGGTTCTAAAGAGAAGCGACAAAATTTGGCCACTTTTATTCTAACATCCTGGGGATTACCATGACCGATTTTTAAGCCTCTCGGCGCACAGGTGTGACGTCACGGCCCCGAGACGCAAACTGTACAATTATACCGTTTTTTCGGACGGCAAAAGTACCAAAACTTTTTGGCTTCGATTAGAAGTTCGGCAGAAGGAAAAAAATCGCGGTTGCTTTATTCCTTATTTAAATTCCACGTTTTATCTTAAAACGGGAGTTTTTTTTGATGCATTTACTCTTTATGTCGTTTTGGTGCCCCCAAAGTGACGCTTTATTTTTCGCGCTATTTTGACGCGGACTTTGAAAACTCGTAACTTTTCATAGGAACAACCTGTAATACTCGAATATTTTTTATTTTACTTATTTCGAATTTACTTATAGGAGAAAAAATCGGCACCTTGAAATTATTACCCTGGACCTTGGAAAAAAATCGAACGTAAAATGTTCAAAAAAATCGGGTAAAACGCTGTCCAACCTGGGCTCATCTAGCTTCCGCAGTTTTCAAAATTTTTGCAATTTTCTTTCGCAACTTTAAAAACGAATATTTTTTACAGTGTATAGGCTACTCAGATTTTTTATAATTGGTAGGGTTGAGAAATTACGTATAAATAAACTCGAAATTTTGATTTTAGGGGTGAGTGGCTCCCGCCGGGTCACTTTTTAACGGTTTTTCAATTTTAAAAACACTTTAGAATCTACTCTTTGAACCGAAAGCTCCCACGCATAGGGTATTTTAAATTTCGAAAAAATAACGAAAAAAAATATTTTTATATCGCATTTTTAAAAAGTTGTATTTATGGGTCAAATTCACCCTTTAAATTAGATTTTAACCCTACTTTATGCACCTTCCCTAAAAGCTCTTTAGGCCCACTTTACGTCAAAAAAATAATCACTTTGCTATCTCTTTCCGTTTTCGAGTTATCACCGAAAATGTAGCTAAAATAAGCAAAATCTCCGTTTCGAGCCCAAATTTCGGTCTGAAATTTTTCACTTTTCACAAAATAATTAATATCTTCGAAACTATTAGCATCACCAAGACGTTTAATAACTTAAAATTCGCACAGTCACCTCCTCCATCAAATTCCGTAAAAGTTTTAAGTTTCGGCTAAAAATTGTGCCGTCCAGAACCATATTTGTACCAAAATTTTGCCAAAACTTTGCGAATTTTTTCCAAAAAAAACTATTTAACCGATTTTAACCAAATATTTTTTAAAACGCGTCTATCTACGGTGTTTATTTTTGGTAAAAATTTGAAACCGGTAACTTTTATAGTTTTCGAGAAAAAAAATAAAAACCGATTTCCTTAAAGATAATTCAAAATTTTTTTTACGAATTTTTTCAAAATTGACCCCGCAAATGAAAGATAATAAAAAATGGATGAAATGTAGTGGTTCACCTGCCCTCTACATCCCCCAAAAAAATTTTGCTCCACAAAAACTCAAAAAAATCAATTTTTTTTTAGGTAATGTATCTCAAAAAATAATTAAATTTAATATGTTAATATCAGTAACTTTTAGAAATTTATCTGTACAAATTTTTGTTTCTTAATTTTAGTTATTAAGTGAAATATTAATTTTTCAAAATACACCTTTACTCATTTACCAGGATGCAATAAATACAACAAAAATAAAAATGTAATAATATTTTTCCATAAAATTAATAATTTTTGGCGTAGTTTTTATCTTATTGCAAATTATTTATGGTAAAAAATGAAAATAAGTATAGTTATGTAAAAATTAAGTTATTAATAATGTTTAACATAATTATTGTGGTAATAAAATTAACATTAAATTGATTAAGTTGTCAACAAGATTACTGATAGTATAAAAACTAAAAACACAAAAATATTTATAATTATTAACACCTTGACGTTTGAAGTTTCGATATAAGAATTTAGGTTATAAAATGTGTTTTTAATAAAATTAAATTCGTGTTTATAAAATTAAGTATCAAAAGTAATTTAGCTTGAGTGAAAAATATGGATAATGGATTGGAAACAAAGAATAAAAGGTGGGATATTTTTAAAGTTTTTATTATTACCATAATATGATTACTATGGCTGTTTGTTATGTATTTATAGTTTATAAAATCGTTAAAATTCTCTAATTATTGCAGCTGTTAACGTAATAGCTTAATAATTATTTAACTCTTTAATTACCGTTTCGGAAATTAGATTATTACTTTAAAATGTTGGGAAAATCAACAGACTAAACAAATTTTATTTTTAGAAAACATTAAATAAGAATCTGCAATGAATAGCATTTATTAAAAATTTTTCTAAAATTATATTTTTTTAATTAAAGTAAACGATGTAGAAAAATTAATACGAAATTTATATAAAATTTTCATGTCCAGAGTTTTAAAATTAATAGGAAATTTATATAAAATGTTCATGCTTACAGATTTAAGACTTAAGATTTAAAATGTAGGATTTTAAAATATCTTTAAGGAAATCGGTTTTTTTTTTCTCGAAAACTATAAAAGCTATCGGTTTCAAATTAGTACCAAAAATAAACACCGTGGATAGACGCGTTTTTAAAAATATTTGGTTAAAATCGGTTAAATAGTTTCTTTGGAAAAAATTCGCAAAGTTTTGGCAAAATTTTGGTACAAATACGATTCTGGACGGCCCAATTTTAAACCGAAACTTAAAACTTTCGTGGAATTTGGTGGAGGAGCTGATTGTGCGAATTTTAAGCTATTAAACGTCTAGGTGGTGCTAATAGTTTCGAAGATATTAATTATTTTGTGAAAAGTGAAAAATTTCAGACCGAAATTTTGGCTCCAAACGGAGATTTTGCTTATTGTAGCTATATTTTCGGTGATAACTCGAAAACGGAAAGAGATAGAGAATTGATTCTTTTGTTGACGTAAAGTGGACCTAAAGAGCTTTTAGGAAAGGTGCATAAAGTAGGGTTGAAATGTAATTTGAAGGGTGAATTTGACCCATAAACACGAATTTTAAAAATGCGATATAAAAAGATTTTTTTTTCGTTATTTTTTCGAAATTTAAAATACCTTATGCATGGGAGTTTTCGGTTCAAAGAGTGGATTCCAAAGTGTTTTTAAAATTGAAAATCCGTTAAAAAGTGACTCAGCGGGAGCCACTCACCTCTAAAATCAAAATTTCGAGTTTATTTGTACGTAATTTCCCAACCCTACCAAAAATAAAAAATCTAAGTAGCCTATACACTGTAAAAAATATTCCTTATTAAAGTTGCGAAAGAAAATTGCAACATTTTTAAAAACTGCGGGAGCTAGATGGGCCCAGGTTGGACCGCTTTTTACCCGATTTTTTGTAAATTTTACGTTTGATTTTTTTCCAAGGTCCAGGCTAAAAATTTCAAGTTGCCGATTTTTTCTCTTATAAGTAAATACCAAATAAGTAAAATAAAAAATATTCGAGTATTACAGGTTGTTCCGATGAAAAGTTATGAATTTTCAAAGTACGCGTCAAAATAGTGCGAAAAATAAAGCGTCACTTGGGGGGCACCAAAACGACATAAAAAGTAAACGCATCAAAAAGAACTCCAGTTTTAAGGTAAAATTGGAATAAAGCAACCGCGATTTTTTTCCTCCTACCGAACTTCTAATCTAAGCCAAAAAGTTTTGGTATTTTTGCCGTCCGAAAAAACGGTAGAATTTGCGTCTCGGGGCCGTGACGTGACACCTTTGCGACGGGAGACTTAAAAATCGGTCATGGTAATCCCCAGGATGTTAGAATAAAAGGTGGCAAATTTCGTCGCTTCCCTTTAAAGTCCGACGGAGTTGCGATTTTTCAAAGTTAACGCCGCCGAAAACCCAAAAAAAACGAAAAAAATCGACAATTTTCGGGAATTTTTTTCAAAGTGTCGGGGAGGTAAAAAAAATTTCAAATTCGAACCACACTTGGAATCAACATCCCTCTTTACATCGGAACCGGAATTCTTAAAATCGAACGAAAATAAGGTCTATTTATGCTCAGAGATATAATTCTAAAATCTTTAGTCATTGTGCATAAATAGACCTTTAAATATAACCAATATTTAAATCTTAAGTCATAAATCATAACTCTTAAATCTGGTGCATAAACCGTTATTCTATTTAAAGCATATACTTTATATCTTAAATGTATAATCTTATATTTTAAATTTCTCGAATTTCAAGTAATACTATTTGTATTTTTTAATATAAATTTTGGAAGAATTTATAAAATCTGGCTGTCACTGAATAATTTCATATTGTTTGCACAAGTTAATGGATTAACTTTTTTTTTTTTAATTTTTTAATTTTCATTATTTTTTCTAATTCGTAATTATTTATAAAAAGTCATATATGCTATTTAAATGACACAAATTTACATATTACATAAAAAGTAGCAATAAAATAAAACCTTTTGTTTAATACACACCATTAATATATTAAAACGATTTAAACCATAAAATTATTAAAAGTTAGAAACTATAAACAGGAACATTAATACTTTTTTTATTATTATTTAAACTACTGAAAAATCAATTATAAATATTTTACTTCCCAAAAATGCCAATTATAATTTGCGATCTAAGGATTTTCAATCAGTAAAGTATCAGATACATCAATTAGTAAAATCTAAAACTTGAAAAATATTTAAATAATGAAATCTTAAAATAAAAACTTTAAATTTTCTAAATAACCAAAGTTGTATATTTTTTGATTTTTTATTTCTGAACAAAAATGTGTAAAACCTCACTTTCGAGCCTTTAGTTTAGAAATATAGGTAAACGTCGTTTTACGCCGGGCTTCCGTTCCGAGAAAAACCGGCGTAAAATGAACACACATTTTTCGTGCTTTTTTCGCCCATTGTTTGGATTCTGAATCACTATTGTCGCCCATAATGAAACTACAAATTTTATAATAAATTAAAAAATATCTCGGAAACTCTGAAAATCCCACGCCAGCATAACCGGCGCAATTGTGAATCGGTGTAAATCGAACCGTCGCAAAACGACGTTTACTTGTATTAGATTTTTCAGATATAAGTTGATTTGTCGAAAAATATACGGTGTATAAAAATGTTTAAAGGCTCAAAATTTAAGGAATGAATTGTATTTTCCGATCATTCTAAGTTAATGTTTAAAAGTCTTTAAAAAAACTTTCCACGACCGGATTTGTGTCCAAATTTTAGCAAATATTTTGCGATTTTATTATGAAAAAACTAATCGACCAATTTACACCAAATATTTTTTAAAATACATCTAGATGCTATACAGGGTGTTTCATTGAAAACTTCAAATGTCGTTTATTTCATAACCAAAATTTTTTTCAAAAAATTAACTGAACACACCGATTTTTGTTTTGAGGGGGACGCATTATAAGACCGATTTAAGCACTCTCACGTCACTCCCTTAAGCGGGGGGCGTTAACCCCCTAATTTCTTAAATGGCAACAGGGATTGAGTAATATATTATTTGAAAGCTGCTTTTAATTAGAATTCAACGGTATAAATTAAATTAAAATTGATCGATTCGTTTTAAAGAAAAAAATTAAAAACTCATTGCAATAAATAAATTTAAAAAATATTAAATTAACCCAAAAAATCTTTTTTCAATTAGCAAATTATTAAAAACTGAATTAAAAATTGAAGGTAAGATGTCCCGTTTGGTTCTCATGAATAATTTAATTTAAAATTTAAACGCAAAAGAACAAAAAATAATTTTTTTTGTTATGTTATCCACATTATTTTACAGGTGTTTAAATCTAAATAAAATGTGATTTAAAAATTGAAATAATTTAATTTAGTGTATTACAAGTTTTCGAATTAAATAGATTACACTAACTTTATCACCTCGTAACCATTCAAAATGGTTTATTCTAAGGATGATCGAGTTGAGATTATTATGCTATACGGTGAAGAAAGAAGATGTGCCCTTCGAGCAGCTACTCGTTTTAATAATCTTCATCCAGATAAAAATGTATGTGCAAGATATGTTTTAGATTTGTTCAATAAATTTCGTGAAATGGGTTCAGTAGGAAATAAAAAAAGAACTGGCCGCCCCCCAAATGAAGTAGAAATGTTGACTGTAGTAGGCGAAACATCTCTAAATCCGCAAACTTCCATAAGAAACTTATCTACATTAACAGGACTTCAAAGTACCCAGGTTTGGAGAATTTAAAAAAATTTAAAATATCGCCCGTATAAATATTCTTGTCATCAAGAATTAAGTGAAGATGATTTTGATCGCCGAACAGAGTTTTGTGAAGTTGTGTCTAATAGACTATCAAATACTCCAAACTAATTACAAAACATCTGCTTTAGTGATGAAGCAAAATTTAATTTGAGGGGTGAAGTTAATAAACATAACTGTCGGTATTGGAGTACAGAAAATCAACATTGGATGCGAGAAGAGCACTGTCAGTATCCAGAAAAATTAAATGTTTGG
The DNA here is from genome assembly GCA_963971135.1 of Stenus bimaculatus. Classification (NCBI taxonomy): domain Eukaryota; kingdom Metazoa; phylum Arthropoda; class Insecta; order Coleoptera; family Staphylinidae; genus Stenus; species Stenus bimaculatus. The sequence goes on from OZ020180.1 coordinate 83,052,675, forward strand.
CTTGGCATTTATGGGGGCCATATTATAGGCCCAATATTTATTAATGGCAACTTAACAGGCTAAAAATATTTAGATATGCTGCAAAATATTATCGAACCTATAATAACACATGTCTTAAAAAATGATGATATGCTGGACGAAAATTTGATAATTTTTCAAGAGGATGGTGGTCCGCCACATTATACGTTACCAGTTCGTCAATATTTAAACAGAACCTTTCGTAGTTGGATTGGCCGTAGAGGTACTATTGAATGGCCAGCACGCTCACCTGACCTCACACCGCTGGATTTTTTCGTTTGGGGCTATTTAAAAAATAAGGTCTTCCAGAACCAACCTGATACTTTAGCAGACCTTCGTCAAAGGATCATAAACGAATGTGGAAATATTACACCAGTAATGCTACAAAATGTTCGCGCAGAGTTTGAAGACCGTCTCTATTTCTACTTGGAAATTTCTGGAAAACATTTCGAACAGTTACTTTAATTGTCTATTTAAAAATAAAATTATTTTATAACAAAAAAAAATTTTATTGCAACTTTTAAATTTGAGTATTACAATAGGTTTTTATTTTTTTTTCTTTAAAACGAATCGATCAATTTTAATTTAATTTATATCGTTGAATTCTAATTAAAAGCAGCTTTCAAATGATATATTACTCAACCCCTGTTGCCATTTAAGAAATTAGGGGGTTAACGCCCCCCGTTTAAAGGAGTGACGTGAGAGTGCTTAAATCGGTCTTATATTGCATCCCCCTCAAAACAAAAATCGGTTAATTTTTTGAAAAAAATTTTGGTTATGAAATAAACGACATTTGAAGTTTTCAATGAAACACCCTGTATGTTTGTAATATAAAATTTTGGTGTTGATAGCCTTAGTATTTTTTATGAAAATTATTAAAAAACTTGGGTTATTACAATATTTCTTAAAAAAAATTTAAAAATATTTTCTATTTAGAAAAAAATAATAATTTAAAAATGATTTTTGTTAGAAATATTTATCTAGACAAGTTTTGATGGAATAAATTATTTTTTATTAGAAATTTTATTGTACGTACCATAATAAAAAAATTAGTTATACTTATTTAAATTTTGCATTTTTTAGTTGTGAGGATGAGGCGTTACTTTAGAAAAAAAATCTAAAAGTATTTTATAAATTAAATAATTTTGAATTATTTTATAGTTAAAAAAAAAACAAAAATGATGCTAATTTTTGTAAAACAAATATTTAAATGGTTGAAAAATGAGCAATAAGTAGTTGTTCGCGTTACGTATTTAGTGTAATTTGTAATTTAGCGTGTACTAGTAGTAAATAGCCAGGTATATAAAGTGGATTTGCTTCTCAGCCGATCAGTTTTGTCCTAAACAATCGTAACGTACCAATGAAACGACGCGTAGCGACGTGCGTCTCGACGCCATAATTTACCACAAAAATTATAACAATTGATTCAACCCCGCGCGTTATACTGTGATTCAATTTTAGTTAATTATTCAAAGGATATCATTTTTTGTTATTAATAAGCAATAAAAATAAAGGTAAAAATATTAATAAATTACTGATAATAAACAATAACACAAAAAAATCAACAAGATCTTCTAAGATAATTTTTAGTTTGATAATTTGATTGCGATACACACATCATATGCATGTACTTATGTTCGTACATAAAATTAATAAGTAGTTTTTATCAAGTATTTTAAAGTATTATGTACCAGGTTTATTTAAAAAAATATATATTTTAAATTATTGTAAAATGAGGTAATTTTTTTAAATAAATTATATTATGAATTTATTTAGTAAATATCCAAAATTAGCTTTAAACTCAAAAAAAATATTTCATAAATAATTTTTTATAACATTATTGTTTTTTTAATTTTTTTGGAAATCTAACTTACTCCAATTATTTACTTACTTATTTAAAAAAATCTAAAAAAGGTGATTTAAGGAAATTTTTTTATTTAAAGATAAGAGAACTTATCATGTTTATGGAATTCAACTTGATTCTAATTGACCTAAAATATAAAAAATTTTCCAATAAAAATTTTTGCATTTCATAGTATTTTATTGTAAATTCAAAATTGAAATTGACTCAAAATTTTAGTTAAACAAAAAATTCATGATTTTCGATTTTTAGTAACCTCTTAAAAAAAATTATATAAAAAAAATTAAATTTAGATATTTTTAAGGCTCGAAATTTTTCATGACAATCGGTTTTTATTTTTTTTTCGAAAACTATGAAAATTAGCGATTTGAAATTTTTACCCTTGGTAAACACTGTAGATAGACGCATTTTAAAAAATATTTGGTTAAAATCGGCTAAATAGTTTTTTTGAAAAAAAATCATAAAATTTTGGCAAAATTTTTGTTAAATTCGGCACTGGACGGCGCAATATTAAACCGATGTTTTATATTTTTGCAAATATTTGTAGAGGGGGTTACGGAGAGTATTTTGAACCATTATTGGTCACGGTGGTGTTTATAGTTTCGTAGATATTAATTATTTTGTGAAAAGTGAAACATTTCAAACCGAAATTTTTTCAGATTACAACAGAAATTTTGCTTATTTTATTTGTATTTTCAATCATAACTCGAAAACGAAAAGAGATAGCGAAGTGATTTTTTTTTGTATTAAAGTGGACCTTAAAATCTTTCAGTGAAGGTATGTTACGTTCCGGTGAAATAAAATTTGAGGGGTTGATTAAACCGAAACGCGTCTAAAATTGGGACTTTTTTAAATGCCATCATAAAAATTTTTTGTTTTTTTAAAAATTCAAAAAATCCTATGCGTGGGTGATTTTAATTTGGGAAACATATTCGATTGAAGTTTTAAAATTGAAAATCGGTTTAAAAATGGCCCCACGGGAACCACTCACCCCTAAAATTAAAATTTTGAGGTAATTTACGCATAACTTTCCAACCCGCTTGAATTTAAAAATAAAAAATAGCCTATTCTATACATAAATTGTTCCTTTTAACGGGAATGAAGTAAAATTTGAAAAATTTTCAAAACTGTGGGCGCCAGTGGTACAATCGTCCGACCGCGTTTGGCACGATTTTTTTGACATTTTACGTTCCATTTTTTTCTGAAGCTCAGGGTCAAAATTTAGAAGTGTTGATTTTTTTTCTCATAAATATTAAAGTAATAAACAAAATAAAAAATATTCGACTGTTATAGCTACGATTTTTCAAAGGCGGGGTCGAAAATAAAAAAAATTAGTAAAATAAGTCATTTGAGGTTTTAAATATAAAAAATCGAACCTTTTATTAAAATAGACTGGTTATTTTTCCGCCAAAAAATCACAGTTTATTTTATATAAAGACGTGTGCATTTTTTAATTTTTCATTTATTTAATTTTTTAATTTTCTTTTAAGTTTTTTTTATAGATATTTCGAAATCTTTTCCGTGATTTACTTATTTTTTATGAATTCATTTTAATGAATAATTTAAAAAATTTTAAAAATGTTATTAAATGAAATAAAAATTATAATTTTTGAAATTTTTTAGAAGTAAAAGTCTGATATTTTGTAAATTATTAATTATTATAATTATTACATTTTACAAAATATAAAACTTACTTCTACTAAATTTCAAAAATTAAAAAAAATATTGTGATTTTATGTCGGAAAAAATAACCGGTCGATTTTGATGTTTTTTTAATGACGTATTTTTTTTAATTTTTGAGATTTTTTACAAGTCTTATATTTTGTAAATAAAACAATTAAAAAAATGTTATTAAATAAAAATAGGAAACGTAAATGTATTTTATAATTTTTGAGATTTTTTCAAAGTAAGTCTGATATTTTGTAAATTATTAATTATTATAATTATTATATTTTACTAAATGTAAAACTTACTTCTAATAAATCACAAAAATTTAAAAAAAAGTGATTTTATGTCGAAAAAAATAACTGGCCGATTTTGATGAGTTTTTTTGGTTTTTGCCGCCTATACTTTTTTAGAAAATAAAATAAAACTTAACCTAATCTAAAAAAAAATCCAAGCTGTAATAGCATAAAAAAATATGTTGAAAAAAATAATATTTTTAATGGATTTATTTGAAAAATCAATTTTGTCCGAATTTGAAAAAATATTAAATTTTACTTTTGATGTTTTTTGACATTTTCCAATGAATTATACATATAAAATATAGTCACATAGTTTTTTTGAAAAAAATATAGAAATTTGCTTGAAAATGTTGTACTATTTAGTATAAAAATACATTTTTAAAAATTTGATATGAATAAGAAATTTTATTTTAATATTTTTAATGTTTGACGGATCAAATATCAATAAAATCAGTATGTTTTTTAAAAACATTTTTGATATAAAAATTGACAATAACAATAAAATTACTTCAGTAAAGAATTTTTATTAAAACCAATAAAATAAAAATAATTAATTTATAAATGACTTCATATAGTACCTGATAAATAATAAAAAATGGTGTAATTTTATGAGTCATTGTAAATTTTATATACTGGTAATAATTCAATAAATAATAAAATAAACAAAAAAATAATAGAAAATTTTCGGTATTTCTATTATTAAAATTAATTTATTTTTAAAATTAATATTAATTTAATAAATAATAAAATACGCCTTATAAAACAATCGATAAAATAATGTAGAGTGATGTACAAACTCAGTCTTATTAATGTTTAATCAGGTTTAATGGTTTTATTGAACATTACGTGTGCTTCAAATCCAAAGTAAGGTTTTAAAACCGTAATCCACTTTTCAATCCTTACTTGGTTTAAGTTTTAAGTAACTTCCTCTTTCTTTCTACGTGATTTGAGTGAACAAACAAGAAAGAGCTATGTTCCAATTTTTTGTTCAAACAAAATTAAATTTAAAACTAAGTCATTTTTAATGATACTCGCACGAATGTGTATTTTTCAAGGGTTTTAATGTAATACCTTGAATTTTTGTAGCAAATTTTTTATTAAATTTTTGATAATTTTATTTCAAATTAAAACGAGGTCGTTTTAAATAGAGAATAATTATTGATGGTATTCTATGCAAACAACTAAACATTTTGTTTATGTAAGAGCAGCTTCCTGCTCTATTCAAAATTTTTTACCACGTTTACTAAAATTTTTAAAACATAGATATGCAGTTTATAGAATACAAAAATATCTTTTTTTTTAGTTATAGTGATGTCTGTGGATCATGATGAGCCAGTGACGCGTCAACCAACTACTCAACCAAATAGTAGAAAAGTGAGCATAATCACTCACCATGATCAACTCCACGCCGGTCATGGTCATGATAATCTTGGATTCGAATCACCTAGAAGCAGGAAAGTTTCGGCCACTTCTGATCATGCAGAAATGGGACCTGTCCGGAAAAAGAGTATCCTCCACAATAACGCCCATGCTTTCGAAAATGCTAATAATCTAAACTCCATACATCATAATCACGATGGTAAGATTTTTTTAAATCATACTTGCTCATAGAGTGAACGAAAACCCATTTTTGAATATTTGGTTGATTTAGAAAAAATCGAATTTTGGTACAAATACGGTGGATTTATAAATTGCAAATTATTTAAAGACGTAAATTTCAAGAAATCAAATGTTCTAGTGGGAGTAATAATTTTGAAAAAAATTGATTATTTTCTAAAAACTAAAATTTTAACGCGAATACGACTTTAGCGTTATTTCATCTACTGTCTCCGCCCAAAAAAGAAAGGTTATGGCAATATTTGTAAATAGTGCATTACTAAGAATTATACAACAATTATTTGAAAATATTTTCTTAAAAATGCTTCATTTCAAAAATAAATTGGCGTTGCGGAACTTTTTTTACACCCTGTATAAAAAAATCAATTTATGATCTACAGGGTGTCCCAGCGCTGCGAGGAAGTAACATTACTGTAAAATGAAAAAAAAACACTCTAAATTTATCTTAAAAATATACCGGGTGGCTATTCGAAGATGGCGGACTAAAGTTACGTTTTTTAAATGGAACACCCAGTATTTAATGACATTTTTGGATTCTATATGAAAAAATAATCATAATAATAATAGTTCTTTATTTAACTCACACTATAAGTATTATAAATACAAAGTAAGTACATTCAAAAGAGAAAATATCAAACATTATCGCTTAATGCACGATAGAACCTTTGAACGCCCAAAAATGACATTTCCACTGAAGTTAGACTTACAAAATTAATTTCATTAACAAATTTAGACAATTTCCTATAAAATCGATTTATTTAAGTAATATTTTTCACATGGGAATTTTTTTGAAAATTGATTATAAAAATACTTATTTTTGGTGTATAAAAATTTTTTTTAAACTTAAAAACTACTAGTTTCGAAAAAAGTATAACAAAATTTTTTAATTTCAATTAAAAATTAGGGTATAATCTATAATACGAAAGTCTAAAATCAATCATGGGCCAAAAAATAAATTTAATATAACCAATTGAAATTAAAGTTATTTTTTGGGGAAATTTTTAATCGTACTTTAATGACCTAAAAAGGGTATTTATAGTCAAGATATGATTATAAAATAAGTTTTATCTTAAAATTTGGTTACTTTTTTATAAAATGGACCATTAAAAAAATAAAATTCGCAATGGGACCTTTTTTGAAATCCAATTTAAAAAAATTTTAAACTGATGTTTTTGATAAAAACTTCGTATGCACTTTGAACGCCAAAAAATGACATTTCCACTGAAGCTAAACTTACAAAATTAGTTCCATTATAAAATTTAGATAATTTCCTATAAAATAGGCTTATTTAAGTAATATTTTTCTCCATGAACTTTTTTGAAAATTTATTTTAAAAAATACTCATTTTTGGTTTAGTGATTCATGAGATTCGTGTATATTTTTTTAATATCATTATTTTTATTTTGAGCGTTTTTAAAATAATTCATAAAAACTAGAAATATTAGCAAAAACTTTTTTTTTAAATTTGAAAAATTCTAGAACCCAAGAGAAGAAAAATTGCATGTGTAAAATATTTCAAAAATAAAAGTTTTAGAATCACCTTATTGTATAACGCGGATCAAATCATTATACAAACTTAAGAAGAACAAAAACACATAAAAACTTCAATTTTCATTTCTAAGGAACTACTATAATTTTGCACTTGCGTCATTTGTTTCTCCAGAAGTACGAATTTTTTTGTAATTAAAACTATATAAAATAAAATTAATATTATAATTGCATTATTAAATGTACTTTAGAATAATCGCGTTTTTATTTTTGATTTGTTTTGTGTTTGATTTCACAAATTACAGCAACTTCCGATTTTTTCGGTAAGTACTTAAAAAATGATTGTTTCTCATGTGGATGATGCAGTGGGCTTAAATGGTTTGAAATGGATTTCCGACAAATAAATCACATAATTATCGTTACGCAATTCAAAATTACTCATGGATCATTCCATTTAAAAGTACTAGAATCACCTCAATAGCTAAACTCATTTTTACACTTTAAATTCCTTTAAAACATAAAATACGTTAATTAATAACGCAATAATTTATATTTTTTTCAGTTGAGAGTTTTCATTTCGCTCTTGTTGGTTAGTAATTTATATTAAAATAAATGCACTTTTATACCCGAATGCTTTGTAATAAAACAAGCAATTTTTTGAAAGAATTTATTTTATTGTAGTTTTGTAGGCTAAAGGCACAATCACAAAACGCACAGCCTAAACAATTTTATACCTAGCACACACAAAACACACGTAATTTATAGGTGTGTGTTTTTTTTAATTTTAATAAAATTAATGTGATTTTCCAGATGGCTTAAAGCACATAAATGGCGGTGATGCGAGGATCAAGAAACACTCAGTGCATTCTGTGACGGATTCATTACATTCAAAAACCAGATTTTCGGATACCGCAGAAGAGGATGATAAGTGAGTTTTTTAAAATTTTATCAACCAGCGTTTTTTCATGTAAAGAAAATTAGTAAATTGTTTTATCTACAGGCCTTGCTGTGGTTCCAAAACGTATGTAAACTATTCAAATTTTAAGCATGTTTATGTATGGCCAACAAAACGTAATTAATAATAACCACGCTTTTTATTTTTGCACGTCAAAAACATCTGCACGGTACCAAAAATTGTGCTTGAACACAAAAAAACGTAAAATTAATATACAAAATGTTTAACACGCACTTTAAGTCGATTGTTGGTAAATCCAAGCTCAAAATTTTGAATTTTTATCGTAGGAGTAGATTTTTTATTTTTTTTGTTTCGATACACTAAAAAGTCTAAGCAAATTCATTAGTATTTTTAGGATTAGGCCTTTTAATTATTTTAATTTTTTTGAAGAAATCAATCTAAAAAATCAGTACTAAATTTGACTCTAAAGTAAGATTTTAAACATTTTTGTCCAAAACTCAAAAACGCAAAATTATTCTTTTTTTTCGCTGAAAACTCATCTAAAGCCCTTTCCAAAAAAATATAAAACTTTAATTTAATTAGTGAAGTTTAAGTTTCTTTGAAAAATTTTATTATTCATATATTTTCCAAATTTTAGATTTCAATAATTTTCTTGAGTTATCAACACCAAAATTTTATACCAGAAACATATAGGACCTAGATGTATTTTAAAAAATATTTGCTGAAAATCGGCCGATTATTTTTTCCATAAAAAAATCGCAAAATAGTTTTTAAAATTTGGGCACAAATCGGTCCTGGAGAGTTTATTTGAAGACTTTTAAACACTTTATTAGAATGATCAGAAAATACAATTAATTCCTTAAATTTTGAGCCCTTAAACGTTTTTGTACCGCATATAGTTTTTGAGAAATCGACTTTTTTCTGAAAAATCTAAAATTGACTCGAACGGGAGATTTTACACATTTTTGATCAGAACTCAAAAACGAAAAGTGATAACAAAATGATTATTTTTTTGGCTGAAAACTCATCTTAAGCCATTTCCAAAAACATATAAAACTTTAATTTAATTAGCGAATTTAAAGTTTTTTTTAAGATTTTATTACTTAAATATTTCAAGGGTTTTAAATGTTAATAATTTTCTTGAAAACTACTTAAGTTATCAACACCAAAATTTTATACCAGAAACATATAGGACCTTGATGTATTTTAAAAATATTTGGTGAAAATCGGTCAATGGTTTTTTCCATAATAAAATCGCTAAATATTTACTAAAATTTGGTCACAAATCCGGCCCTGGAGAGTTTATTTGAAGACTTTTAAACATTTTATTGAAATTACCGGAAAAGACAATTCATTCCTTAAATTTTGAGCCCTTGAACGTTTTTTTACCCCGTATAGTTTTCAAGAAATCAACTCATTTCTGAAAAATCTAAAATTTCTGGACTCGAAAGTGAAATTTTACACATTTTTGATCAGAACTCAAAAACGAAAAGTGATAACAAAATGATTCTTTTTTGGCTAAAAACTCATTTTAAGCCCTTCCCAAAAACATTATTATATAATTTAATTAGCGAATTTAAAGTCTTTTTTAAGATTTTATTATTTAAATATTTTACAAATTTTAAATTTTGATAATTTTCTAGAAAACTACTAAAGCTATCAACACCAAAATTTTTTACCAGAAACATATAGGACCTAGATATATTTTAAAAAATATTTGGTGAAAATCAGTCGTTTACTTTTTCTATAATAAAATCGCAAAATATTTGCCAAAATTTGGGCACAAATTCGAACCTGGAGAGTATATTTAAAGACTTTCAAATATTTTATTGAAATTACCGAAAAATAAAATTCATACCTTAAATTTTGAGCCCTTAAACGTTTTTGTACCCCGAATAGTTTTCACGAAATCTACTTTTTTTTGAAAAATCTAAAATTTCTGGACTAAATTTTACTTGAAAGTGGTATTTTATACATTTTTGATCAGAACTCAAAAACAAAAAGTGATAACAAAATGATTCTTTTTTTGGCGAAAAATCCTGAGAGCGCCACTAAAATTTTTATTATTTTTTTCAAAAAAGCCTTTTTAGTGTAAGAAATTTTGAAAAAAAAGCTTTTTAAGCACGATTAAAATTAACCATTGCAAGTTTTTAATTTATAAAATTTCTAATTTTATTCCTTTCGTAGATCGTGGTGGTACACGTTTTGTTTAAAGTGCAGATCAAACGAGCCCCAGCATCCGTCTTGGGCGCCACCATTCTGGACGAAGATGTGCCCTTACCCTTTTTGCCCAACTTACAGGCAATTTTCCCGTATCGTAGCTTTAAGTTTAATAGGAATCTTAACGTGGTGTGTTGTTTACTCAATTCTGGGAGCAACAGCAGCACCAGGGGGGCAACTTTTTCAACTCATCACTTTAGCAATATGCGCCCACTTCGGGGGCTGGCTGATGAGTCTCACAACACTACCAGCTCTTATAGGGATGTTATTCGTCGGGGTTTTATTCCAAAACGTTGGACTTGTTGAGTTTGATGAAGGATTTTCAGAAGTAACCAAAGAATTAAGGTAAGTTTTTAAAAAATAACATTTTGGTTTGTACATTAATCAAATATTTTTGTAGAAAAGGAGCACTAGTGATAATTTTGATTCGTGCTGGTTTGGATTTGGATCCTCATGCATTAAAACGACTGAAATTCACAGTTGTAAAGCTTGGTTTGGTGCCTTGGACGGTTGAAGCTTTAGTGATAGCGGTTTCAACTCACTTCCTTCTGGATTTGCCCTGGATTTGGGGGATTTTTCTGGGTGTTGTTATCGCGGCTGTATCACCAGCAGTGGTAGTTCCTTGTTTGTTTAGGCTGCGATCGAAAGGTTACGGTGTGGCTAAAGGAATACCAACGTTAATTATAGCTGTTGCTGGTATTGATGATGCAACTTCAGTAGCGATTTTTGGAATAATGCAAAGTATAATGTTCTCCAATGATTCGCTGACGTCACAAATCCTTCAAGGACCAATATCAATTATAGGTGGTATAGGCTTTGGTATTATTTGGGGGATAATATCGAATTACGCTCCTGAAAAACATGATCCATTCGTAGTACCTTTACGTGTTTTAATGCTCCTAGTAGGCGGATTAATCGCTGTATTTGGCAGCGAAAAAATTGGTTATGGAGGCGCAGGACCTTTAGGCTGCGTAGCAGCTGCTTTCGTATCACTAGTGTGTTGGTCCAGGCAAGGTTGGGAGATTGAAGAAAATCCAGCAGCAACCGCTTTCGAAATATTTTGGATGATTTTCGAACCAATACTTTTCGGCATCACTGGAGCTCAAATTAAAATCGCTGAATTGGATCCACAAATCGTTAGTTTAGGAATAGGTTGTTTAATCCTAGGAGTCATCATCAGGATTTTAGCTACAGTCTTGGTCGGAATCGGTTGTAAGCTCAATTTAAAGGAGAAGATTTTCGTTGCTTTATCCTGGATGGCCAAAGCTACAGTGCAGGTAAGAACTCCCATCTAATAGTGTTTTCGGATTACGTGCATTACTTGACACTACTCTAGTGTATGAGTATAGTACACATCCAGTGCAACTTTACTACACGAGTGCAATGAATAACCTGAACATGTTTTTTGGTTTGATTTTCCTAACCTCAATTTCACATTCACATGTTTGTGTATATTCACATTTGTCGGCCATGTTTGCACTGGGACCGAGCAAAACCCAGTGCGACCTCAGTGCATACTAGATCATAATTCGAACACTCAACACTATTTCTGTGCAACCCAGTGCATATAATCCAAAAACGCTATAAAATGAAGATTTCCAACTCTAATTTTGGTTTTTAGGCTGCGTTGGGTCCTGTGGCTTTAGGATTGGTCTCGTCCGAAGCAGATAAGGAATATGCGAGTAAAGTGCTGATGATTTGCGTTTTATCAATCATGTTAACAGCGCCAACAGGAGCAATTTTGATAACACTTTCTGGTCCTAGATTATTAACGAAAACGAAGTTCCCTGTGGTGCCTGAGGAGTGGCGTAGGAGCCATCGACCATCGATTCGAGACATCAGCATCATTGATGAGGAGGAGGAAAAAGAGGATGACTGTTTTGATAGCACTCAAAGTGATAATGTGATTAAGGACCCTAATAAAGTGGATGCTTGATTAATTTATGATTTATTTAGAAGTAAACAACGAAAGTATATAATATTTTTGGTTATATAATTTAAAGAAATGCTCAACTCAACAATTTTTTTAGTTAGTATGTTGTGTCTGTCCTAATTTCTTTAAATTTACTCTATGTTACTCATGTTGTATTATATTTATTGTTTTAAATAAGAGCTTTTATCAAAGGAAGTAATCAAGGTTTTAGAGCCTTAAATTTTAAAAAAATTAAATAAAGTTTTATTATTAAATATTTTAACAAAAAATATCAATTGAATCCCCTCATCACTACTTTTTTTTCAATTTCGTTCTTTCGCTGTAAATCTTAAGGCTTTCAGTTTGAACCGATTGTCCAAGACTGTCAAATGGTAAAACACATTTTAAATTATTTTTCGCGCTATTTAGACGCGGACTTTGAAAATTCGTAACTTTTCATCAGAACAACCTGCAATACTCGAATATTTTTTATTTTACATATTTGGTATTTACTTATGAGAGAAAAAATCGGCACCTTGAAATTTTTACCCTGGACCTTGGAAAACAATCTAACGTAAAATGTTCAAAAAATCGGGTAAAACACGGTCCAACACATCTGGCTTCCGCAGTTTTCAAAATTTTAGCAATTTTCTTTCGCAACTTTAAAAAGGAAATTTTGATTTTAGGGGTGAGTGGCTCCCGCCGGGTCACTTTTTAGCGGATTTTAAATTTTAAAAAAACTTTAGAATCTACTCTTTGAAAATTTCAAAGCCTTAAAAAAATATCTGAAAAATTTTTTTTTCGAATTTTTTCAAAATTGTCCCCGAAAATAAAAGATAATAAAAAATGGATGAAATGTAGGGGTTCACCTGCCCTCTACACCCCCCCCCCCAAAATTTTACTCCCCAAAAACTCAAAAAATCAAAAGTATTTAGGTAATGCATCTCAAGAAATAATTAAATTTTAAAAAATTTAATATGTTAAGGAAACACTCTTGTCTAATCTAATCTAAGGTTTTCAGTCAGTAAAAAAATTCAAATAACAAATATGAATTTATTAACAATTATAAAATAAATACCTAAAATTACAGTTCCCAAATAATCTCCACGTTGTCAACCACTTCACTTATTCTTGAATGTTTATGGAACATAAAATATCCCTGAATTTGTGCAGGACTAACGTTTTTCTTGAGATTAGTGACTTTGTCGGCGAATTCTTTTGCGTACGCTTCAGCACCTTTATCCTTATAAAACCGCAGGAACATTTGTTCAATTTGATGAGATGAGCACCATCCAATATACTCCTTCATATCAACTCTGCCGGGACGTATCAATGCAGGATCCAATCTAAAAATAATTCATTTCTTTACATTTTTACCCCGAAATCTAGTTTTTTGCTAGGAGTCGCCAAATGGGTGGTTTTCTTCGTCCGATTTTAAAACTTTGAGTTGCGTCGCAAAAACGAATGTTTATTGTAAGTGGGGTACGAATTTTTTGGACCGAAAATATTCGATTTTTCTTGTTTTTTTTTTTTCTGGTCGTCGGCGGCGTCAACTTTGAAAAATCGCATCTCCGTCGGGTTTCAAGGGAAAATGACGAAATTTGGACCCTTTTATTCTCATATCCCGAGGAATAACCTGAACAAGTTTTGTGTCTCCAGGCGCCTAGGCGCGAAAGGTACAATCTTTCAAATTTTAAAGCGAAAATACGTTAAAACTAGTTACCTACCTTTCTAAATAATTTGTAGTCATAAAAACGATTCGAGCTTCAGTACTAGCCACTCCATCTAAACAATTAAGTAATCCACTAAATGTCACTCGGTTTAAACCATCGAAAGCAACTTTTTGTTGCAATGTATCTTCTCTTGAAATGAAAGCTGCATCGATATCTTCTAGAAGTATTATAGATTGCTGTGGAGCCACACTTAATAAATGATTCAAACGATCATCTGTTAATCCTCGCTCTGATAAATTTAAAACGCATATACTAAATTCCAACGTTCCTGCTAGTGCGGTTATGAAGGAAGATTTTCCACAACCAGGAGGACCATGCAATAAATAACCTGTTGAATAAATTAGCAATTAATAATTTATATTTAAAGTATAAAGAAAGTAGAAAAAAAATAAAAAAAATTCATGTCTACGATGTTGCGTTTAAAAGTTATGAATTTTTATATAAAATGTGGCATTCTCGTAAATGAGGAAAGGTATATTTTGAAAAATTCATATTTCGCTTAATAACTAAAATTAATAAATAAAAATTCGTACAGACAAATTTCTAAAAATTACTGATATTAACATATTAAATTTTTTAAATTTATTTATTTTTTGAGATACATTATTTTGAAATTTAAAATACCCTATGCGGACACTTAGGGGATGAACTCGATTTTTCGATCGGGGTGGATTAACTATTTTCGGGGTAGTCCGATCGAAAAGGGACATTTAAACTTTTTTCTTAAATTTTCTCCTCCTTCCACCTACAAAATTTCAACTCTCTACGTAAAAAACCTTCCCTGTTTCTTACGGTTTTAGTATTATAGAAGATAAAATGCTTTAAAAATTGCAATTACCTCTTCGATATGGAATTCCTCTTTCAGTATACCAAAGCGGGTTTGCAATAAAATCCTGACAATCTTTTACAATTCGATCACTGACTCCTTCATCTAAAATAACTGAAGTGATAGGTCTTCTTTTTCTTGGATGTCCTAGTGGTCGCCACTCGCTTCCAATTCCTGAATACATAATTGTTTTTCCTTCGTGTGCTTTCAACGCCATCTGTCTAGCTGGGAAAAAGTACGAAATGTCATTAAAATTATTAATATTGTTATTTTCAATAATTTTTACTACGAGACAATTAAATGTAACCAAAAGCAATGAAGAAAGTGCAAAAAGACAAATTAACAAGCCTCGCGTTTGTTATAAAAATTTAAAACGACACTTTTTACATGTGTTGATTAATGATACTGCCGATGATTTAAGGAAAATCACGAAAAAAAGAATTTTACAATTTCTACCCCTGTTACAAGATATTAAAATTCCTTTACAGAAAAAACTGATTTTATGGGAAATTTATAAGGATAACAGGAGATTAGCAGATTTGCGTTTTCAAGATTTTAAAAATGCACGTAGTTTGATCACAATTTTACCTGAAAATGATTTATTTGAAGTCGATGTCGAAGATAAGGGGGTTATTAAATTTTTTGGTAAAATTACAAGTTTCAAGTCGCAATAATTTTGTTAAAACTTTAAAAATCTGTTTTGAGTTTGAAAAATAACAAAATTGCAGTAAGTCGGAAATTTACACAATAACTTAATTTTCAGGAATGTTGCCGAGTTTATCAAGACGACAAGCATCGATTTTGATGTATGCTTTAAAATTGAAGCATGGTAATGAAATTTTTAACAACTCGACTTACATTAATAACTTAAACGGATTAATTTGTGGATTAAATGAGGAGCAATTAGCTGAAATAAATCCAGATATAATTTCGAAGCTCGATTCTCAAGTTTTTAGCAATTTATGGTCATGCTCTACGACGCAATTAAAGGTACTTTTAGTGCTTCAAATTTAAGATTATTAATTGGTAAAATTCTAGATGATTTTTAATAAATGGTCGAAAAACGTCAAAAATAAATACGTTGAAAATTGGACGAACAAAACAATAAGTGATTTAGGATTTATGGCGAGGGTTTTGTCACCTGATGATATTCGAAAAGTGGAACCGGAAGCTTTTAGCAGTTTTGATGAAACGATTATTGAAAAATTGAATCGTGAACAGTTGAACGCAATTAATATACCTCAAATTAATAATTTATGTCAAAAATGCAAGGCTGCTTATTATTTAAGAAAATATTCAAGTAATTCATCATGCAGAAAAAATCACTTAAAATCTATTACTTTTATAAGCATTATAATTATTACAGATTCTGTATTACATTTTTAAAAAATTGTTATTTGTTAAAATTGAGTGAACTCTAAAGTCATTGAATTCCAAGCCATTCAGAACGTTTCATTTACACTGATATAATTTTGACAAAAAGCGAAAAATTATGGGAGTGTCTCTGTACTGGTGGGACCCCATCGGTACAGATACACTCCCATAATATTTAGCTTTACATCAAAATTTCATCAGTAAAAGTGAAGCGTTCTGATTGGCTTAGAAATGAAATGTTGACGTAAAGCAAAAAATTATGGGAGTGTTTCCGTCCGGCCGGAACGGGCGTTTAAGGTTGATTTTTATATAAAATTATTCATTTGACATTAGAAACATTAGGAAAAAAATTTAAAATCTTGGTTAATCTTAATAATATTGAAGTAAAACGAGAGAAAATATTTATTTTTCATAACTTGAAACATACCTTCTTCAAGGATGTTAAAATATAATCCTTTATCACGCCCGAAAGCAGTTAATTGCACTGTTTCCCACGGTACACCCATGTGAAGATCTAATGTTTGTTGTTCTCTTGTTCGCTCTACTTTAATCCAAGTTGATTTATATCTAAAAATTTCATACAATTACATTTTAATTTGAGTCATTTTTTCAATTTTAAAGTGTAATTTTTTATGATATGATTACATTAGAAATTTGTATTTTACAATAGTGGCAACACTGTAACATTAAATTGCGGAATTTCCCAAAACTTCAAAATTTCAGTTGATATTTGCAGTTTTGTTCAGAATTTTTTTCCAGCAGAGCTTTTTTAAAATTTCTTTTTTTGGTACACAAGAGAGTCTTATGGATACCAATTTCTTCATTTTTTGTTTTTGTGTGTCAAACCAAATGGTCATAATATAGAAATTTTCAATATGCCGCTCAGCGAACGTTTTTTGTAAAGAGCCCATTTTAAGGCTGGCGTACGACTATTTGGTTTGAGTTACAAAAACAAATATAGAAGAAATTTGTAGCCACAAGACTCTTTTGTGTACTAAAACAAGAAATTTTAAAAAAGCTCCAGTGGAAAATAAATTATGACCAAAACCGCAAATATCAAGCGAATTTCAAATTAGCTGACTATCGCCTTAAATAATTTAGATTAACCAATTGTTCCAGCTCTTAACTTACTTAAAAAAATGTGTACCTATGCTTGGTATGAAATCATATTTCGTCTTGACTTGTCCTGTATCTTTCTGCTCGTAACTAGTTTCCACACTTAAATGCTGCGTTGAACGTGCTCCTTTTTGCGTCATCCATTGCAACAACCACTGGTAAGATTTATCACGACATGGCACTTCTAATGTAATCATGTAATGTCTTTTAAAAAGAACTAACGAACCTTGCAGCCCCTTTTTTAAGAGTGCAGCTCCTGCACCAATTCCGAACAACCCAAAACCAGCACCGAAGTAAGGATTTGTTGATAAACTTGCTATTAACTCACTTATAGGCATCTTAATTAATTAAGAAAACCTAATTTATCATTAAATATATATATTTTTTAAACTTAAAATAGTAAAATCGCTTTTTTGATATCAAACTTTTAGGTTATAAATAATTCACTTTATTTGGACAGATGGCAGCACGTTACTTTTTTTTCGTAATGTTTATATTTTGAATTGGATTGGTTTAAAAAGAAAGATAAAAAACGTTTATTAAATATTATTGTTGAGCTACAATTATTTGTTTATAATTAAAAAGAAAATTATTTAAAACAATATATGCAACCAAACATACGGTACGTAAAGGTGCCTATATAAAAACATTTTTCAAAATTAATTTGTCTTATCAATTTTTAAATTGATAATTGAATTGAAATGAATTCTTATTAATAATATTACAATTTATCTATATTTTTATAATTATTAGTGATTGAGAATGTAGGCAACTTTACATGCGGTATAATTAGTTGCAGTATTATTTTTAAAATAGTTTTTGTCATTTTAAATAATGAAACAACACGTGTTAAAAACATATATCTTTATTCATATTTGTTTATTTATAATCATTAAAATTTTATTAATAATCAAATTTTATTAGTTTTGGACTAAAGTTTTTCCACGAACGGTTTCTACTGCTGGATGTTCTTGAGTCCACTTGATTGCTCTGGCGATGATTTCAGGAATTGGATGAATATGAGCTCCTTGAGGATGGAAACCATTCTCATCAGCAACGTACTGGACAACAATTGGCTCACCTTCGGGAGAAGTGTAGGAATATTCACCAGAAACTGCTTCTACAGTTTTATCACCAACGCTCTTCAAAGACCCAACTTCATTTACCTTAGTTCCATCACCACTCTCATAACTAAAAAAAAATAAAAATAATGTATAAAAAACAAAAATATACATTTAAGTGCTGTATAGAGCGATTTTCATCTTTTTGTAAATTTTTGATTATTTTATGTGTAATTACCTGTAGTGAAAAGATCCATCATGTTCCACAACATTTTCTGAGTGTAAAATTGGGACTGGTTCTTCGGATGGGCGAGCCAAGCACCCACTGAAAAATAAGCAAACCACTAATACCTTAATCATTTTGTTAGTTCTACAAAAGTGCAGTAGCATCGAAAAAGTGTCGACGCTTTTATATGCAAGAAATGCATTTTTTATATTCGAAAAAACAAGTTCGCTTTATAAAAAATCTTGAAATCCTGAAGGACATCTTCAAATTTTCTAGAATTATCACCAATTCTCTAAGCGATTTGTCTAAATGACTGAAATCATAAATTATATAAGTTGGTTTTCTGGTTTTAGTTTAGCTTCGAGCATGTAGGCCATCGTAACGGTGAGATGTTGACAGAACCGATGAAATGAAAAACTAAAAAGGTGAAAGTGTTGCATCTAAGTAATAGTGGGTGGTGCCGTGGTGCCTAATCGATTTTATTGTTGACAAAAGTGAAAAGAAATTATGCAAGGGTTCACTTCATAATCATATAAGATCAATTAAGAACACGCCACATCAATTCTAAAACCACTTTTTCTACAATACGAAAACCGTAAGAAACGGGGAAGGTGTTTTTTTCGTATCGAGTTCAAATTTTGTAGGTGGAAGGAGGAGAAAATTTTAAGAAAAAAGTTTAAATGTCCCTTTTCGATCGGACCACCCCGAAAAAAGTTATTCCGCCCCGAATGAAAAATCGAGTTCATCCCTTAAGTGTCCGAAATTCAGCCCGAATCGCACCAAATTTTAGTATGTTATGAGGGACAAGATTATGAAGACGACGGTTTGACCTGCCCGGATCTATCTCTTAAGGGGGCGGAGATACGACCCCTTTTGTATTTTTATCCCGAATTCGGACGTTTTTTGCGAGGAGCGGTCGAAGGGATGTTTTTTTTCGTCCGATTGTAAGAATTCCGGTTCCGAAGTAAAGAGGGATGTTATTTCCATGTGTGGTTCGAATTTTAAATATTTTGGACCACCTCGACACTTTGAAAAAAATTCCCGAAAATGGTCGATTTTTCTCGCTTTTTTCGGGTTTTCGGCGGCGTTAACTTTGAAAAATCGCAACTCCGTCAGATTCTAAAGGGAAGCTACGAAATTTGGCCCCTTTTATTCCAACATCCTGGGGATTATCGTGACCGATTTTTAAGCCTTCCGGCGCAAAGGTGTGACGTCACGGCCCCGAGATGCAAACTGTACAATTCTACAGTTTTATCGGACAGCAAAAGTACCAAAACTTTTTGGCTTCGATTAGAATACCTATAATACTCGAATATTTTTTATTTTACTTATTTGCTATTTATTTATGAGAGAAAAAATCGGCACCTTGAAATTTTTGCCCTGAACCTTGCCAAAAAATCGAACGTAAAATGTTCAAAAAATCGGGTAAAACGCGGTCCAACCAAGACTCATCTGGCTAATTAACAAAATATGGTAAAATTTCGATTTTCAGGTCACAAAAATGTCAATTTTATCTAAAAAATAGGTATAAAGCCAAGTTGTTATTTAAGAAAATTGCAAGTTAAAACTGTAATTTAAGTTTTTATGATGTTTTTTTGCAATCTTAGTTTTGGAGTAAATTGTGATTTAACCTAAACATTGACAATTTGCATTAAAACTTTTTCAAAAAACGTTAATAACTCCAACATTTTTTAACCAATTTTTCATTTTAAATGCTTATTAGAAACCTACGTTTATTGGTTTTTTAGTGCCATATTAATCTCGTTTGTGTATTAAATAATTTTGATTTTACAGGCGTTTTTTTAAGAACATGATAAACTATAGTTCCTGTTTCCTAGGTTAAAATAATTATTAAAGTGAGGTATAATTTCTAAAATATTTATAATTAACAAAAATTTAAATAAAAAGACCTTTAAAGAAGTAATAATTTATAGTTGAAGTAATTTTAGCTTAAAGATCATCCTGTTTTATTATTAGCATTTATAACTACTAAGTAAGTTTCTTTAGAAAAAAATGTGTTACATAACTTAAGTGGTTGTCTGGTTGTGTTATAAAACTGTTTGTATAATTTATACAAATATAAAAAACGAAATCGTATCATCCTTGACCTAACGACTGATTTAATAAAAACAAAAAGTCGTCAATTTTGCAATTTTTGCACTACTAGATAAAATAAAACCGATACAATTGTAACTTGAAACCGTTCCCTGAAAGTTACTTAACAATTTACATCCTCCACCTTTTTGGTATAAACAATAGAGGTAATATTGGCAATCCACATTTCCAATATTGGTGTAAATTGTTTCTTGCAATTGCGTAATTTGAGTCTAACTAATTATGCAGCCCACTTAATTTTTGTGAGCAATTTTAAAGTCATTAAAAATAATGTTTGGAGCGCCTTGTGCCCCGGGCGTGTCACGGCCAATAACTCTTCCTTTTTACCTGAGATGGCGTCAATTTACCAGGTGAAAGTTGGAATAATAAGCGCCAAAGATTCCATAAATACTGACCTTCATTTGGTGCATGCTAAATGTGATGATGCTCTTCCTCATTTTACTTCAATACAAGAAAATAATAATAAGTACTTAAATAAAAACAATTTATATTGAGGATGAGTGATACAAAATTTTACAAAAATTCATTCCAAACATTCAGTTTAAAAATATTTAAAAATATACAGTATTTTTTATAAATTTATGATTATTTTAATTTTTTATTCATTGATTATTTTCCACTGGTGTTGGCTGAGTTTGCTCATTAATTTGAGGTTCATTATTTTTGGGCAAATTTTCCAGGAGTCGCTTGATACCCTCAGGAATTGGTGGAGGAGTTGGTAAATGATCACCTTCAGGTTGAAATCCATTTTCATCAGCCACATACCTTTAAAAAAACATGAAATTTTATTGAAAATAATTCAAAAATTACTATAAAACTTAAAATTTTAGCCAAATCAAAAATCTCAAATTTTTGATTAGTAATTTACAAACTAGGAATATCCAAAAAATCAGCGATTTTTTTGATATCTCAATTATTTTTGTCAATTTAGCGTCCTTAAATTCGTGTTTGATTTTCGGGATTTTTCGGTGTTGACTTTGAAAAATTGTAACTTTCGTTTGGAGCTTCAATTTACGTCCAAATATTTTTTGTTTGTCCATTTACTTTGTTCTTTAGGTATGAAAAAATCAGGACATCTCAATTTTACCCGGGGACTTCATAAAAAAATCGCTAGTAAAATGTTCAAAAAAAACGAAATAAATTCGAAAGGTTGACTTTAAGGGTGCGGGGCTCCCGTTGGGTTGTTTATTAACGGATTTTTAAATTTAAAAACGCTATCGAAATATAGTTTTAAGCCCTAAGACCTCACGTGTAGAGTTTTTTTAATTTCGTAAAAACAACATTAAAAATCTTATTTAAAATCGCTTTTAAAAAAATGTTGATATTTGCACTTTTCGGAAAAATCACCCCCTTAAATTTTATTTCAACCAGACGAGTTCCACCTTATCAAAGAGGTGTTAAAGGCTTCTTTAAGACAAAGAAAAAATCGCTATGATATCTTTTTCGTTTTCGAGTTATCACTGAAAATGTAGCTCGAATAAACCAAAATTTTACTTTGAAATTTTCCACTTTTTACAAAATAATTAATATCTTCAAAACTATGACACCCAGAGGAACGTTTAATAGCTTAAAATTCGCATCCTTAGTTCCTCTACGTAAATCTACTAAAAAAACAATTTTCGATTTAAAATTGCGACATCCAGGACCGGATTTGCACCAAAATTTTGCCAAAACTTCATCATTTTTTTCTAAAAAATCTAATTAACCGATTTTAACCAAATAATTTTTAAAATGCGTCTATGTACTGCAATTATATTGAATAAAAATTTCAAACCGCTTACTTTTAAGGTTTTGCAAAAATAATGAATTTGCAAAAATTCGAAATAATTTAAAAAATCATGGATTTTCCCACGTTTTTATTGGAATTTTCTGACAAAAATTTTACAGTTTTTACATAAAAGTATCAAGAATACATGTGCAAAATTTTGTAATAATATTGACAACAATAAAAAAGTTATTAACAATAATGTATTGTATTGAAACAACTCCAAAATTAACGATTTTTTGAGGTTTCTGTTGAAATTTTTTTTCAAAAATGTTAATATTGAACAATTATAATATCATAAATAAATGTACAAAATTTTGTAATAATATTTATAAAAATAAAAAAAAATTAAGTATTTTGTTACTCAAAAGTTCCAAAAATACTGACTAAAATACGAAAAGATTTACAATGGATCAATCATGGATTTTACGATGTTCTCATTGAAATTTTCCAAAAAAATTTTACAGTTATTAAATAAAAGTATCAAGAATACATGAGAAAAATTTAGTAATAATATTGGCAACAATAAAAAAGTTATTAACAATATTGTAACTCAAGTCGCTAAAAACTTGGAAACAACTCCAAAATTAACGAGTTTTTCAGGTTTCTGTTGAATTTTTTTTTTCAAAAATGTTACTATTGAAAAACTATAATATCATAAATAAATGTACAAAATTTTTTAACAATATTTATAAAACTAAAAAGTTATTAACTAGTTTGTTACTCAAGTTCCAAAAATACTGAGTGAAATATACAAAAAGATTTACAAAATAATGGATTTTCCCATGTTTTCATTGGAATTTTCCGACAAAAATTTTACCGTTTTTAAATAGAAGAATCAAGAATACATGTGCAAAATTTGGTAATAATATTGACAACAATAAAAAAGTTATTAATAATATTGTAACTCAAGTCGCTAAAAACTAGGAAACAACTCCAAAATTTAACGATTTTTTGAGGTTTTTGTTGAATTTTCTTTTCAAAAATATTACTATTGAACAATTATAATATCATAAATAAATGTACAAAATTTTGTAATAATATTTAAAAAATTAAAAAAGTTATTACCTATTTTGTTACTCAAGTTCCAAAAATACTGACTGAAACACGAAAAGATTTACAAAATAATGGATTTTCCCATGTTTTCATTGGAATTTTCCGACAAAAATTTTACTGTTTTTAAATAGAAGAATCAAGAATACATGTGCAAAATTTGGTAATAATATTGACAACAATAAAAAAGTTATTAATAATATTGTAACTCAAGTCGCTAAAAACTAGGAAAAACTCCAAAATTTAACGATTTTTTGAGGTTTTTGTTGAATTTTCTTTTCAAAAATATTACTATTGAACAATTATAATATCATAAATAAATGTACAAAATTTTGTAATAATATTTATAAAAATAAAAAAAGTTAATAGCTATTTTGTTACTCAAGTTCCAAAAATACTGACTGAAACACGAAAAGATTTACAAAATCATGGATTTTCCCATGTTTTCATTGGAATTTTCCGACAAAAATCTTACCATTATTAATTAGTAATACATGAATACATGTGCAAAATTGGGTAAAATTGTTTGGTACAATAAAAAAGTTTTATTAAAAATTTTGTGAGTCGCTAATAAATTGGAAACAAAACTCATAAAATCAACTATTTTTTCAGGTTTTTTTTGGATTTTTTTGTTAAAAACTGTACTAATAATAAATTGTAGTATCATAAACAAATGTATAATTTTTTTTTAAATATTTGTAAAAATAAAGAAATTATTAAAAAAATTTTCATTAAAAAACTAATAATTTAAAAACTTATCAACCTATCAATAGCACTAAAAACTCAAAATTCAAAAGTTAAAAAACAAAAAAAAATTTCGACTTTTGTGCTTTTTAATCGACAATTTTGTTATTTTCAGAGATTTTGATTAAAACTGTTTCAATACTACAAAATTGTTGAAATTTCGAAATTATTTACCTTAAATTAATTTGTGTACCATCTGGAGCTACGTAGGAATATGATCCTCTTACAACTTGCACCACTTGGTCTTCAGAGTCTTCAACATCACCTGCCCTATTTGGAATTCCTGGTATGACTTTGGTAAAACCTTCTTGCTCATAATGAATACCATTTCCAGTTTCGTAACTAAATTCAGACATACACCAAATAAATGACGATTTAAATCAATTTTTACCGCCAAAAATGAAGTCAAAAGTAGATAAGTATTATACAACTATCCTACTTGTGACGTCATGGTATTAGCTCTTCGCATTTTTTCGCAAGAAGGAGTTCGCTTAGCTTGAAAAGCCAAACTTTAGGAAGCAACTTGTTTACAAAAACTTTTTGAAAATTTATATGAAAAAATATGGAATTAATTGTACCTATAGTTAAAATTTCCTCCATCTCCTATAGCTTCGGCGTGATTAATGATTGGGATTGGTGTTGAACTTGCGTCTAGTGAAATCGTATCATCTTGGGCATTTCCAAAATTTGGCGTCAGAAGTAATGAAGCGAAACACTAAATTTAAAAAAAAAAAAAATTAAATATTGTATTAAAAAAAAACTTATAAAAGTAAAACCACTATCACTGTATTTTTTTTATTTTTTTTTTTGAGAATAAACAAAATAACTAAAACTTACAATTAAAATCATCATTTTTAGTTGTGTTTTGACTTCTTGTTTTCACTTATAAAATGCAAGTAATAGGTGTTAGGTGTGTAAGCTTATGTATTTATACAATTTTTTATTTGTTTAAAAGATTGAGCGTTAAATAAATTAACCTTAATAAATATTACTGCCATTACCAAATGTTTAAACAATCGATTTTTATTTTCCTTATTTAATGAATTAAACAAATGTGTTATTCAAGTTTGAAAAAATTTAATGGAGATGCGTTTCACTATTCTCATCCAAGTACTTACTTACCCATTCAATTATTTTCTAGAAAATTTAATTGATTTTTGTACAAAAATTTGATTTTCTAAAAAGATAGTTTCACTAAAATTAAAAACTTAAAAACTTGAGTAACAAAATAGTTAATAACTTTTTAATTGTTATAAATATTATTACAAAATTTTGTATATTCATTTATGATATTATAATTGTTCAATAGTAATATTTTTGGCAAAAAATTTTACCAGGAACCTGAAAAAATCGTTAATTTTGGAGTTGTTTCCTAGTTTTTAGCGACTTGAGTTACATTAATAATAATAACTTTTTTATTGTTGTCAATATCATTACGAAATTTTGCACATATATTCTTGATACTTTTATTTAAAAACTGTAAAATTTTTGTCAAAAAAATCCAATGAAAACATGGGAAAATCCAGTATTTTCTAAATCTTTTCGTATTTCAGTCAGATGAATTTTTGGAACTTGAGTAACAAAATAGTTAATAACTTTTTTATTTTTATAAATATTATTACAAACTTTTGTACACTTATTTATGATATTATAGTTGTTCAATAGTAATATTTTTGAAAAAAAAATGTTTACAGAAACTTCAAATAATCGTTAATTTTGGAGTTGTTTCCAAGTTCTTAGCGACTTGAGTTACATTATAATAATAATAAATTTTTTATTGTTGTCAATATCATTACGAAATTCTGCACATATATTCTTGATACTTTTATTTAAAAACTGTAAAATTTTTATCAAAAAAATCCAATGAAAACATGGGAAAATCCATTATTTTCTAAATCTTTTCGTATTTCAGTCAGATGAATTTTTGGAACTTCAGTAACAAAATAGTTAATAACTTTTTTATTTTTATAAATATTATTACAAACTTTTGTACACTTATTAATGATAATATAATTGTTTAATAGTAATATTTTTGAAAAAAAAAATTTTACAGAAACTTCAAATAATCGTTAATTTTGGAGTTGTTTCCTAGTTCTTAGCGACTTGAGTTACATTATAATAATAATAACTTTTTTATTGTTGTCAATATCATTACGAAATTTTGCACATATATTCTTGATACTCTTATTTAAAAATTGTAAAATTTTTGTCAAAAAAATCCAATGAAAACATGGGAAAATCCATTATTTTCTAAATCTTTTCGTATTTCAGTCAGATGAATTTTTGGAACTTGAGTAACAAAATAGTTAATAACTTTTTTATTTTTATAAATATTATTACAAACTTTTCTACACTTATTTATGATATTATAATTGTTCAATAGTAATATTTTTGAAAAAGAAATTTTTACAGAAACTTCAAATAATCGTTAATTTTGGAGTTGTTTCCTAGTTCTTAGCGACTTGAGTTACATTAATAATAATAACTTTTTTATTGTTGTCAATATCATTACGAAATTTTGCATATATATTCTTGATACTCTTATTTAAAAATTGTAAAATTTTTGTCAAAAAAATCCAATGAAAACATGGGAAAATCCATTATTTTCTAAATCTTTTCGTATTTCAGTCAGATGAATTTTTGGAACTTGAGTAACAAAATAGTTAATAACTTTTTTATTTTTATAAATATTATTACAAACTTTTCTACACTTATTTATGATATTATAATTGTTCAATAGTAATATTTTTGAAAAAGAAATTTTTACAGAAACTTCAAATAATCGTTAATTTTGGAGTTGTTTCCTAGTTCTTAGCGACTTGAGTTACATTAATAATAATAACTTTTTTATTGTTGTCAATATCATTACGAAATTTTGCATATATATTCTTGATACTCTTATTTAAAAATTGTAAAATTTTTGTCAAAAAAATCCAATGAAAACATGGGAAAATCCATTATTTTCTAAATCTTTTCGTATTTCAGTCAGATGAATTTTTGGAACTTGAGTAACAAAATAGTTAATAACTTTTTTATTTTTATAAATATTATTACAAATTTTTGTACACACATTTATGATAGTATAATTGTTTAATAGTAATATTTTTGAAAAAAAAAATTTTCAGAAACTTCAAATAATCATTAATTTTAGAGTACTTTATTACAATATTGTTAATAACTTTTTTATTATTGTTAATATTTTTACGAAATTTTGCGCATGTATTCTTGATACTTTTATTTATAAACTGTAAATTTTTTGTCGGAAAATTCGCATGAAAATGTGGGAAAATCTATGATTTTGTAAATTATTTCGAATTTTTGCAAAACCATAAAAATTAGCGGTTTGAAATTTTTACTAAATATAATTGCAGTACATAGACGCATTTTAAAAATTATTTGGTTAAAATCGGTTGATAAAATTTTTCAGAATTATTTTGTAAAAAGTGGAAAATATCAGAGCAAAATTTTGGTTTATTCATGCTACATTTTCAGAGATAACTCGAAAACGCAAAGAGATATCAAAGCGATTTTTTCTTTGTCTTAAAGAAGCCTTTAAGACCTTTTTTAAAAGGTGTAACTCGTCTGGTTGAAATAAAATTTAAGTGGTTGATTTTTCCGAAAAGTGCAAATATTAACATTTTTTAAAAGCGATTTTAAATAAGTTTTTTAATCTTGTATTTACGTAATTTAAAAAAACTCTACACGTAGCGTCTTAGGGCTTAAAACTCTATATCTATAGCGTTTTTAAAATTAAAAATCCGTTAATAAACAACCCAATGGGAACCGCGCACTCTTAAAGTCAACTTTTCGAATTTATTTCGATTTTTTGAACATTTTACTCGTGATTTTTTTATGAAGTCCAGGGGTAAAATTAAGATGTCCTGATTTTCTCATACATAAAAAACAAAGTATTTAAAGAAACAAAAAATATTTGGACGTAAAAGGAAGCTCCAAACAAAAGTTACAATTTTTAAAGTCAACGTTGAAAAATCCCGAAAATCATACCTGAACTTGAGGGCGCTAAAACTACAAGAAAAATTGAGATATCCAAAAAATCGGTGATATTTTGCATATTCCTAGTATAAATTACAAATTAATTTGTTTAGGAAATTCGATTTTTCGACTAGTTGTGAAGAGAAGAATTTTGAAATTTTTTTTATGATTTTATAATAGTCTTACGATATTCTGAGAAGATTGTGTTAATAAAAATGGTTAATCTTGATTTAGGTTGATTAAAAGAAAATTGATATACGAAGAAATGAGTGTAGCAATTACATCCTTAAAGGTGGAGGAAGCATCTGGTATAAATAGAGATTTCTCCAGACTCGTCTCGTTTTTAGTGAAGAAGCAAACGTCTGAGATGAAGCTTTTGGTAAGTTCGATGAATTAATTCGAATCTTCCTTTCACTCGACCTTTCGCGAAACGAAACTCGTCTCGCCTTAATTACACAACCAATTGCATAATCAATAGCTGATTCAATCAACTTTTATTTGCAGGTTTTGTTCTTCTTTGGAGCCGCTGTTGCGCAACAGCACCACCAGCAGGCCAGGAGGGTTAACTACCAACAAGCCGAACAGTTTCAGAACGTTGAACAACAAGAACCACAGAATTATCAACCTCAACCCCAACAACCACAACAATTTCAACAAAAGGCTAAGAATTTTGAGGAACAACCCAGGTTGAGGCACGAGACCACCACTTATATTCCTATTATTAGATTTGATAAGGAACAAGGCAATGATGGAAGCTACAAAACTGCGTAAGTTTTTTAATTTTATTAAAAAAAAAAATTTCAAAATAATTTTCTTTTAAGTTGGGAAACTGGTAATAATATTCTTGCACAAGAAGAAGGATATTTAAAGAGTTTAGGTCCAAATCCTGATAAGGATGGTGAAGAATTGAACGCTCAAGTCCAACAAGGTTCTTACTCCTACACGTCTCCTGAAGGACAACTCATTCAAGTTACCTACACTGCTGATGAAACTGGTTTCCATCCTTCAGGTGATCATTTACCAACACCACCTCCAGTCAGTCCCGAAGTACAAAAAGGGCTCGACTTGATTTATGCAGGAATTAGAGCACAACAAGTAAGTTAAAATAATTTGATATAAATCTACAAAATCTAATAGTATATTGATTTATTGGGAGTAATAGAAGTACTTTTTGTGGCGAGCATGTAGGTTTGCCACAAAAAGTTCTTTTACTCCGAATAAAAGATCCCATTTTTTTTCAAACGTTGAAATTTTTCCAATAGTAATATAATAAATAATTTTAAATTTTGACATTAAATTTATATACAACACACAATACAATGTTAGTGTATATTGGGTTGCCTATAATTCATTTCTACTCCGCCCTTTTATTTCTTGTCAGTGCAAAGTAGTAATTTCTACTCCTAGGCAGTACAAAGTGACCATAGAATCAACGAACATAAAAAGTGAAATTTAAAGCCTGTCAAACGTCTCAGAAGACTGTACTTTAATCACGATTGAAGAAAAAAAATTTTAAATTGAATTTTTTAAAGCAAATTATTTAAAATTTGATTTATTTTAGGAAAATGCAGCGAGAGAAGCAGCTAACCCATCATTAAGAAGAGAAAATCAAGTTCCACAAGAATACCAAAACAATAATAACCAATATCGTCAATAATTTGTTGAAAAATAGTTAATTTAATTTAATAATCTTTAAAACTCACCAGACTGATAACTTTTCCATCACCAACAAAATAATATTTTTTTTATTAGAAGAAAATGAAGGTTTTTTTATAGAAAAGGCAGTATTTTTTATTATTTAATGAATGTACAATAAATAATTTAATAGAAATGTGATTTTTTTATTAATTTGTTTAAAATATAAAAAAATATATTTTTTAAAGCTAAAAAAGGAATAAAATTACAAAAAACACAATTATGGCTTATATTACAGTTCAAGCTTTAATTTGAGTCATTTTTGCAATTTTATTTTGTACAAGTAAACTAGTGGTTTTCTGATAAATAAAAAAAACACAAAAAAAAAATTCCTGAAAATCGTCGATTTTTCTCGCTTTTTTTCGGGTTTTCGGCAGCGTTAACTTTGAAAAATCGCAACTCCGTCGGATTCTAAAGGAAAGCAACGAAATTTGGCCCCTTTTATTCTAACATCCTGAGGATTACCGTGACTAATTTTTAAGCCTCCCGGCACAAAGGTGTGACGTCACGGCCCCGAGATGCAAACTGTACAATTCTAGCGTCTTTCGGACGGTAAAAGTACCAAATCTTTTTGGCTTTGATTAGAAGTTCCGCAGGAAGAAAAAAATCGCGGTTGCTTTATTCCTCATCTAAATTCCACGTTTTACCTTAAAACTGGAGTTCTTTTTGATACGTTTACTCTTTATGTCGTTTTGGTGCCCCCAAAGTGATGCTTTGTTTTTCGTGCTATTTTGACGCGGACTTTGAAAATTAGTAACTTTTCATGAGAACAATCTGTAATACTCGAATATTTTTTATTTTACTTATTTGGTATTTACTTATGAGAGCAAAAATCGGCAACTTGAAAGGTTTACCCTGGACCTTGGAAAAAAATCGTACGTAAAATGTTGAAAAAATCGGGTAAAACCCGGTCTAACCTGAGCCCATCTGGCTCCCGCAGAAACTTGACAAAGGAATATTTTCTACATTGTATAGGCTCCTCAGATTTTTTATATTCCGTAGGGTTGGAAAATTACGTACAAATAAACTCGAAATTTTGATTTTAGGGGTGAATGGCTCCCGCCGGGTCACTTTTTAACGGATTTTCAATTTTACAAACCCATTAGAATCTACTCTTTGAACCGAATGCTCCCACGTATACAGTATTTTAAATTTCCAAAAAAATAACAAAAAAAATTTTTTTATATCGCATTTTTAAAAGTCGTATTTATGGGTCAAATTCACCCTTCAAATTACATTTCAACCCTACTTTATGCACCTTCCCTAAAAGCTCCTTAGGTCCACTTTATGTCAAAAAAAGAATCATTTCGCTGTCGTTTTCCGATTTCTAGTTATCACCGAAAATGTAGCTAAAATAAGGAAAATCTCCGTTTGGAGCCAAAATTTCGGTCTGAAATTTTCACTTTTCACAAAATAATTAATATCTTCAATACTATTAGTAATACCGAGACGTTTAATAGCTTAAAATTCGCACAGTCACCTCCTCCACCAAATTCCGTGAAAGTTTTAATTTTTGGTTTAAAATTGCGGCGTCCAGAACCGTATTTGTACCAAAATTTTGCCTAAACTTTGCGATTTTTTTCCAAAAAAACTATTTAACCGATTTTAACCAAATATTTTTTAAAACGCGTCTATCCACGGTGTTTACTTTTGGTAAAAGTTTGAAACCGGTAACTTTTATAGTTTTAGAGAAAAAAAATAAAAACCGATTTCCATTAAAAATTTCAAGCCTTATTATTATTTTTATACATAAATAAAATTGAAATTTATACATAAATAACGTAGACAACATATTAAATTACTGACTATAATAATTAAATTCATATAACTGTATAATTATCTTTAATAAAATTCTTTCCTGATCAATTATTTAGGCTGATCAGCGTCTAAAACATAATTAAATAACTAATTAATTAAGCGACATTTAAATTAAACAAAAATAAATTAATCACTCGTCGGGTAGAGATACTCGCCGAGTTTTTTCTATTTATCAAGGTAGTTTATTTTAAGCTGCTTTTTCAACAACAACAACTCCAACTACTCGAAAAATACCTAACTTCAATTTTGCATCAAGTAACTTACATACGATACTATAGTTATATTAATTAAATAGTTAAAAAATAAATATTATAGTGATAAAAATTTAAACGTAAAAGTGAATAATGACTAAAAAAATCAAGTTCTAATTTTATTTTAAATATAGGAGTGAATATTTATTTATTCAGAGTTCATTTTAAAAATCATAATTTTCTAGTCTACCAACACACTCAAAACAGTTCGTTAATACACCAATTTACCGCACTGCTTTAAGTAGTATAATTTACATTTTTGAAGTTGGTAGCGTTGAAATATCATAAAAGTCTAAAATGGCAGTTGCCAAGCAACTCTTAAAAAAATTACGGGTTTAGTTGTTATTTTATCATCAACATCAAGAAGAGGTTAGAATTTCAAATTTTTCAAAGCATCCTAACACCTAAAATTCCAAAGTGGGTCGATTTTTCTTGCCTTTTTTCCGGTTTTCATCGGCGTCAAATCGCATCCCCGTCGGGTTTTAAAGTGAAGCGACGAAATTTGGACCCTTTTATTCTCACATCCTGAGGATTAAACGCTACAATTTTTAAATCTCCAGGCGCAACGGTGTGACGTCACGGCGCCGAGACTTGCAAATTTAGCGTTTTTTTTCGGGCAGTAAAAGTACCAAATTGGTACCGCTTCGATCTCAAAATCCACCGGTGCAAAAAAATCGCGCTTTTTTTATTTGCAAAGAAGATACCCGTTATTGTGCCTATTCGAGCCCTTTTTTGATATCTTAATTTTTTATATTAATTTCTTGCCTTTAAATTTACATTTCGTTTTTCTTGCTTTTTCGACGCGGACTTTGAAAATTCGTAACTTTTGATAGGGGTTGGCTATTATGGTGCGATATTTTTTATTTTGCTTATTACATTAATAGTTATGACCAGAAAAATCAACACTTAAAAATTTTCGCTCATTGCTTCAGAAAAAAATCGAACGTAAAATTTTCAAAAAATCGCTCAACCGCGCGCTACGTTTTGTACCACTGGCACCCACAGTTTTTAAAAATTTTCAACTTTCGCTTTATTTCCCTTAAAAAGAATAATTTCTACAGTGCATAGGCTATTTTTTGTTTTTATACTCGAAGGGGTTGGGAGAATAAACCAGAATTTTTGAAATTTGGAGTGGGCGGCTCCCGCCCGGTCATTTTTTAACAGATTTTCATTTTTAAAAACTCTACTCAATCTACTCTTAGAACCAAAGCGGCTCACGCATAGGGTTTTTTGAATTCTGAAAAAAATAATCAAAAAATATTTTTCTTTTAAATCGCATTTTAAAAAGTCGCAATTTTTGAGGCGATTCGGCCTAATTAACCTCTCAAATTCCATTTCACCCCCACTAATTGCACCTACCTTAAAAGCTCTTTAGATCCACTTTAAGATAAAAAAGAATCATTTTGCTATCTCTTTTCGTTAGTGAGTTATGACTGAAAATGTAGTTAAAATAAGCACCTTCTCCGTTTGAAGCCAAAATTTCGGTTTGAAATTTTTCACTTTTTACAAAATGATTAATATTTTCGAAACTATTAGCACCACCGCAACGTTTTATAAAATTCGTCTTCGCCACTATATTCCGTAAAAATTAAAATTTTCGGTTGAAAATTGCGCCGTGCAGGGCCGTATTTGTAGGAAAATTTTGGGAAAACTTTGCGATTTTTTTCCAAAAAAACTATTTAACCGATGTTACCCAAATATTTTTTAAAATGTGCCTATCCACGGTGTTTACCATTGGTAAACATTTGAAACCGGTAACTTTTATAGTTTTCTAGAAAAAAATTTAAAACCGATTTCCATGAAAATAGCCTTAAAAATATCTAAAAAAATTTTTTTTCGATTTTTTCAAAATCGACCCCGCAAATGAAAGATAATAGAAAATGGATTAAATGTAGGGGGTCTCTTGCTTTCCTTTTTACACCCCTAAATTCAAAAAAATCAAATTTCTTTTAGTCAATGTACCTTAAAAAATAATTCAATTTTAAAAAATTTAACATGTTAATATCGGTAATTTTTAGGAACTTATCTGTACCAATTTTCTAAAATCAGAGTTGTCAACTACTAGAAATTCTCTAAAATTGAAAACAAAATAACAAGTTTATTTATCCATTTATTTATTCCAAATTACTTGAAATCAGAAAATTTATTGATTTTTTTTAAAGTAACAATTTTTGTTTAATAGATTTTGATATAATCAAACTACAGGGTGTTCCAATTTGGCATCTTAATGAGTATAAAAAAACTATAAAACATTGCTCTTTTAACTGAATTTGTAAACCATGCAATGGAACTTAAATTGGGACACCCTGTACAGGGTGTCTCAGACCACCCGTCCACCCGTTTTATTTTGAGAACGCCTTGTCGTTATGGCTGAAATAAAAAAATTATTACCAAAGCAAATCCGAAGAATCTATTGGTGCACTTATTTTTTTCCGGAATAATCCGGAAGTGCCCGGAACCGGAAGTAACTTTCGATTTTTAAATGGCAACATAGGTCGAGTATGGTATCGTTTGAAAGGTCTTTTAAAAAGAAACAACTTTTATTAAAATATTTTTTTAATATCTTTCATAATTAACAAATTAAACGAAAAACAAAAGCAAACAAGTGACAAATGGTTTCTTAAATTATGGAAAAATTAAAACACTACCATCAGCCTCAATGGGTAAGGGTAGAGGCAATTATGATTTTTTAAATGGAAACATGTATTTTTTGCTTCGGTTTTGTTAAAAATAATCAACTTTTTTTAGGTTATGTATATACCTTAATTCAAAAAATAAAAAAAAGTTGATTATTTTTAACGAATAAAGCGATAAACGCAAAAAAAGAGTTTCAATTTAAAAAATCTTTCTCTTGTCCATTTGCGGATGATGGTAACGATTTAATTTTTCCATAATTTAAGAGACCAATGGTCACTTGTTTGCATATTTTTTTTCGTTTAATTTCTTAATTATGCAAGATATTACAAAAATATTTTAATAAAAGTTGTTTCTTTTTAAAAGATCTTTCAAACGATACAATACTCGACCTATGTTGCCATTTAAAAATCGAAAGTTACTTCCGGTTTCGGGTACTTCCGGATTGTTCCGGAAAAAAATAAGTGCACCAATGGATTCTTCGGGTTTGCTTTGGTAGTACTTTTTTTATTTCAGCCTTGTACGACAAGGCGTTCTCAAAATAAGAGGGGTGGACGGGTGGTCTGAGACACCCTGTATATTAATTTGAGGTTTTGATACATTTTTAGTTTTTTTTAACCAAATTTCAGTTTCCTGTGGGTGAATTTCTTCGTAATAATTGATTAACAATGGATGTTAATGATGAAGCAGCGCAATTAACAACAAATGAAGAAGATGCTGAAAAAGACAAACAATTAAACGAACAGTTATTTGTTAATTTATTACGAGTTCCTGAAAGATACGAACGTGAAGTTAGTGTCAGTTCAAGAGTTAGTGACATTGATATGCCCGTTTATTGTTCAGATAGTTTAACAAGAAGAAAATCAACACAATTAAAGGTAAATAAAAGAAAGAATAATAAATCACTCTGTATAATTTAAAAAAAATATTGAGAATTTAGAAAATACAGGGTGGAAATGAAAACCGGGTCACCTCTATAACTTTTTTATTTATGAATAGAAAAATTTGAAATTTGGCTACGTTCTATGGTTCAAAAAAACAAATTTTATGTGCATTTTTTATTTTCGAAATCACTTCCTGTTTCACCGGAAACACCATGAACTTTGTTTTTTTAAATGTAACATCCCATATTTTTATTCATGGCTTAAAATACTTTTAAAAATGAAGTATTTTTGAGATATTAGTTTTTATTTTTTGCGAAAAAAAAATTTTTTTCAAAAAAAAAAAATGTTTTCGAAGTCGGTGAAAATTACCAAAACCAATTCTAAATAATTCAAATACATAAAATAAATAATCGTTATAAAATCCCCTTTTTAAAAAGTCGAATGACCCGGCATCATTGCATTTAAAAAAAGTGAGATGTTTGATAAAATCTTCATTAACTAAGTTTAAAAATTAATAGTTCAAAAACCACTTAAATTTCTTTTCAAATTACAATTTTATTTAGGTATTTGAATTATTTAGAATTAGTTTTGGTACTTTTCACCAACTTCGAAAACATTTTTTTTTTTTGGAAAAAAATTTTTTTTACAAAAAATATAAAAACTAATATCTCAAAAATACTTCTTTTTTAAAAGTATTTTAAGCCATGAATAAAAATATGGGATGTTACATTTAAAAAAACAAAGTTCATGGTGTTTCCGGTGAAATCGGAAGTGATTTCGAAAATAAAAAATGCACATAAAATTTGTTTTTTTGAACCATAGAACATAGCCAAATTTCAAATTTTTTTATTCATAAATAAAAAAGTTATTGAGGTGACCCGGTATTCATTTCCACCCGGTATATATTTTCAAAACTGTTACAAGGTGTTTACGTGCTAGTGATTACCATAAAAAATTCCGGAGTAGTCCTAAATTTTATATTTATTGTACAGGGTGTTTCAGAAAAAAGTGTTCTGATGTGAATTAAAATTGAATTTTTTATTTTCATGAAAAAGAAGTTATAAACAAAATTATATTTTTGTAATATCTTTCTAATGAACTTTCACAATTATTTCACTTTTAAATTGAAAGAAGATTTTTCAAAAAAGGCTGGTAACACGTTTAAATAAAATATATGAGTATCAAATTTTTCACTTTTCACAAAATAATTAATATGTTCGAAAATATTAGCACCACCGAGACGTTTAATAACTTAAAATTCGCACAGTCACCTCCTCCATCAAATTCCGTAAAAGTTTTAAGTTTCGGATAAAAATTGCGCCGTCCAGAACCGTAATTGTACCAAAATGTTGCCAAAACTTTGCGATTTTTTTCCAAAAAAACTATATAACCGATTTTAACCAAATATTTTTTAAAAACGCGTCTATCCACGGTGTTTACTTTTGGTAAAAATTTGAAACCAGTAACTTTTATAGTTTTCGAGAAAAAAAAATAAAAACCCCATTACAAATTTCAAGGCTCAAAATTTTTTTTTTCGAATTTTTTTAAAACCGACCCCACAAATGAAAGATAATAAAAAAATGGATGAAATGTAGGGGTTCGCCCTATAAAAAAAATTTTACTCCCCAAAAACTCAAAAAAATCAAAAAATTTTTAGGTAATGTATCTCAAAAATAATTAAATTTAAAAAAATTTAATATGTTAATATGAATAATTTTTAGAAATTTATCTGTGCGAATTTTTGTTTCTTAATTTTAGTTATTAAGCGACATATTAATTTTTCAAAATACACCTTTACTCATTTACCTGAAAGCCATATTTTATATAAAAAATCATAACTTTTGAACGAAACATCGTAGAAACTTGAATTTTTTATTTTTTTCTACTTTCTTTGTACTTTAAATATAAATTATTAACTTTCAAATTTTTAATTTGAAACGAAATGAGCCAGATACATTTTTAAACGGGGTACCCCAAGGTAGTATTCTAGGTCCTCTTATATTTTTAATGAACGTTAACGATTTGCCAGATCATATTATTTCTGGTGAATTTCTGTCAATTTTTAATCAAAGTTAAGCTGTGCAATTGGTCCTAAATGTAATGTTTTGTTTTTTACAGCGTTGCGCTTTATTTTTAACATCGTATATTTATATTATGTATAAATATGTACATAAATATTTAGTTGTGACCTCTTCTATTTATAGCCAAATTACTAAAGTTAAATATAAAAATAAATAACAAGTCGCAATAAAACCAAACGGTCGTTTCAATACTATTCGTGCGTTTCCGGCTTTTCTTTGGAACTAAGTTCATCAGCGCACACCCGCTTTTTCGACCAATAGCAATCGTGGCCTGTGACGAGCCCCTTCTTATCGATTTAAATTACTACTAAAATACGTGTATTGTCACACGTTAGCCTTGACTTCCAAATTTCAATTGTTTAAATTTAAAAAAAAAAACTACAGTGGCCGGATATAAAAAAAGCAGTAAAATAAAACAGTGGCGCGCGGTAATTTAATGTGCGTGGGAGAGGTCCTATCAATGTCACAACTAATTCACATCCGTTATAGTACGAAAGCAACCTTACAAAATTTAAATTAAAGGGTGAATGAAAAAAATAAAAATATTTTTTAAAACGCAAAAATGGAAATTGAGGTAAGAATTTTTTTGATTTATTAGTTAACGTGTAGGGCCTAAATTCTTAGAAAATAATACCTGCGCCCAAAAAACTTGGGTGCAAATTGCTTAAAATTAAAGAACAAAATTTAATATATATTTTTTTAAATTATTTGATAAAATCTAATAAATTATAAATATAAAAAAAATTAATAAAAATTGGATTTTTTTTTAAATTATTGGTGTTAATTTTTTGTGCAAGCAGCTAAAGAAGGAAGGTCAGGTAATTGAAGATAAAACGACAAGTCCAACGCTTTCAGTTTTATCAAAACGCACTAAACATGTAAGTTTATTTAAATTCAAGTAATTATTGTGACTTAAATTTAAAAAGAGTGTAATTTATCGACATTTAATTAAAAAAATGGTGACATCAATGTTGACAATTTTTTAAACATTTGGTGCTTGTTAGTAATTTAATCTCTTTTATTTTATTAATGGGTCATAAGAGTTTGGCTGATTAAATTCGGAGGTTATCGTCCTCAATTCATGAAAAAAGCTAATATTTGATGATCATGAATTTATCACCAAATTTTTATCGTGCTCCATGTCCGGTAGTTTTATTCAGTACTCTCATTCTAAGTACTTGATAATTTTTGTAGTATGTACACTATTTTGTATTTGTTTGATTTTCAAAGTCAAATACTTGGTTCAAAAATTACTTTAACTAATAGTTTCTATAGTATCAAAAAAATGGTAACTGCTCATCCAAATTTCATAAATTTTTTATTATCTTTATTAACAGGGTTGATCTTGGAAAAATTAGAAAATTTTTGAGGATTCAAATTTTTCTCTCGAATTGGTTTATATTTATTTTTGCAAAAACTATAAAAGTTGGCGATTTGAAATTTTTACTAAATATAATTACGTCGCATAGACGCATTTTAAAAAATATTTGGTTAAAATCGGTTGATTAGTTTTTTCAGAAAAAAATCGCGAATTTTGGCAAAATTTTGGTGCAAATTCGGTCCTGGACGTCGCAATTTTAAGCAGAAAATTATTTTTTTGCAGTATTATGTAGAGGAGCAAACGATACGAATTTTAAGTTACCAAACGTCCCGCTGGGCGTAATAGTTTTAAAGATATTAATTATTTTGTAAAACGTGGAAAATTTCAGAACAAAATTTTGGTTGATTCGAGCTACATTTTCAGTGATAACTCGAAAACGAAAAGAGATATTAAAATGAGTTTTTCTTTGCCGTAAAGATATTTTTAAAAACATGAAATTCGTGTGGGTGAAAACAAATTTAAAGGGTTAATTTTGCCGAAAAGTGTCAAAAAATTAACTTTTTTTAAAAGCGATCTTAATTTTTTTTTATATCGTTATTTTTACGAAATAAAAAAAACTCTACACGTGGGGTTTTGGGTTAAAAACGATGTTTGGATAGCGTTTTTAAAATTTAAAATCCGTTAATAATTAATCTAACGAGCGCCGTGCACAAACAACAAACAAGCTCGCGCGTTTTGTGCAATATTTAAACATTCGCGATTTTTTTATAAAGGCTAGGAGCAAAATTGAGATGTCCTGATTTTTTCGTGCATAAAGAACAACGTAAAGAAGCAGAAAAAAATATTTGAACATGAAAGGCGGCTCCAAAAAAAAGTTAAAATTCTTCAAAGTCAACGTCGAAATAGCGCGAGAATCAAACAGCGAGTTTAAGGACGCTAAAGGTACAGAAAAATTGAGATATCAAAAAAAAATCGCTGGATTTCCAAATATATCAAGTATGTAGATTGCAAATTATTTTTTTTGCATCTGCGGATCTTGAGATGAAAGCTACAAACACTAAAATAGAACAGTTTGCGTTACGGCGCCGTGACGTCACTTCTTAACGCCCAGAGACTTAAAAATTTGTCGGTGTAATCCTGAGGATGTAAGAATAAAATGAGCCAAGTTTAATTACTTCAATTTAAAATCCCACGGCTTTGTGATTTTTTAAAGTTAACAAAAAAATTGTAAAAAAATCGAGTTATTTGATTTTTTTTGTATTAACGTAAAAAATTAAAATTCACATGGATCTGAAAATAAATATCCCCCTGTATTTTAAGAAAATCAGATAAAAAAAATTAAAAAATATACTGGGTGATTCATTAAATATTAATTGTTTTAAGTAATAATTGGTTAATTATGTATTCCCAAACATACAATTTACCTACATAAATATTCAAATAACTTCAAAGAAAAAGTATGTTACAAAAATATTCGTGCGATAAGGTTGTATTAAAAAAATTCATAAACCCGGCGTTTTTCTAAGCGATAAGCACATAATTTTCGGTAATAAACAAATTTTCACCTTCAAACGAGCGGTGAAATAATGTGCTAGTTTATTGGAGGAATTAATAACCGTTAAATGCGATAATAGAAGAGCATGTGTCCAGAAGCAAAGAGGGACGAGAGGGTCAATATGAATCCCCCCTTTCCTGCAATTAAAACTTGAGACTTCCATGCTTCAAAGAACAAGTTTTAAAAAGACTAAAAGCGCGCGACTTACTCGACCTAAAACGTTTCCTGTGAAAAAAAAATACTTTACAACTTTTGCAGTTATAATCTTCGTGGTCACTCACTAACTCACTGGATTTTTTTAAATTAAGCCATTGAAAGTTTCTGGTATTTTAATAAGTAATAACAGTAATTGATGCTAATAAATTCGTAATTACGTTGGGTTAATGTATTGTTGAAGTGTGTAACGTGTTTTCTGTTGTATTCGTGGTGTATTAATTAAGTTGACTTTTGTTTGACGCGCAAAAATTTGCAATTTATTCAAGTTGTTGCCGTAACTAGTTCGTGTGTTCTAAATTTTTTTTTCATTCTACCAACGAGCAGAATGGGATTTAATATTAAGGTCAGTTATTATTAAAATTGCTAATTTCTTATTATTAATTGAAAAAAAATATTTTTATTGCTTATCACTCTGTATAAATAGTTCCTGTTCTAATTTGAAATTAATTAATAATTAATATTAAGCAACATTTTTTTTCATTCAGCATTATTTTAAGTTTAAAAATTTGAATCAATATTCAAAAATATTTAAATTAATATTAAAATAAAAATAAATTCAAAAAATTAGGAAAAAAAAGTGAAAATTTTTTATTTTTTTAATCGAAATGTAAGGGCGTAATTTTTTTATATTACATAAAAGTGTTTTCAAAAACAGACTGGCGTCAAAAAATTAGAAAAAAATCGAAAATTTTTCATATTTTATTGTTTTAATCGAAAACAAAAAAAATGTAAAGGTGCAATTTTTTTATATTTGGTTACAAATACAGTCCTAAGTAAAATTAGATTTCTAGTTTTAAACTTTTTAGTTTTTTCAAAATCAGATCAGGAGTCAAACAATTGAAAAAAGTTGAAAAAGCCAGTTTTAGGATTTTTCAATCAAAAACAAAAAATGTAAGGGCGCTTTTTATATTTATTTTACATACAGTCTTAAGTAAAACCATATACAAAATTATTTTAAAATCACAAAATCAGACCTGGAGAAAAAAATACGAAAATAGTCATGACAATGGGTTTATAGACCAAAACATCTTTATCAATTCATTGATATAAAGTATTATTGATGACGAATTTATACAGAGTGTCCCATTTGACGTTGGACTGTATGGGTATGTTTGTTATTATTGGAGATAGAAAGACAAAGTAGTAGAGATTTTTTCGAATATTAATAATTCATTTACAAAAAATTTGAATATCGCATCGTTCCAACGCTATCTTGAAAAAACAAGAAAATGCGATTTTCAAAATGTGGCTATAACTTCTTTATTTTCGGTGGTACCAAAAAAATTTTTCGACTTAATATAAACAATTTTTTGTGTACAATGCAGTAAAACAAATGAATATTTTTTTTCACCAACGGATTGACCGGAAATGAACCAAACTTATTTTTTTCTTACGGCAGCCATATTGGATTTACACATATTCGGAATAACTGTATTTTTCTGAGTAATTTGATATATCATATGTAATATTTTAACAAAAATAGAAATAATTTTATTTTACTTACCAAAAATGGCCTTGAATAGATGTAAACTGTCAATACATATGTGTTAAGATTTATTTTACATTTAATATTTTAAATAGTTACATTTATGTTATTGACAATTTACATCTCTTAAAGTCCAATGTTAGTTTGTAAAATCAAATAATTTTTTTTTAATGTGACATATGGTATACCAAATTATTCAGAAAAAAATACTGATTCCGGATATGTGTAAATCCAATATGGCTGCCATAAGAAAAAAATAAGTTTGCTTCATTTCCGGTCAATCAGTTGGCGAAAAAAAATATTCATTTGTTTTACTGCATTGTACACAAAAAATTGTCTGTATTATATCATAAAACTTTTTTGGTACCACAGAAAATAAAGAAGTTATAGCCATATTTTAAAAATCGCATTTTCTTGTTTTTTGAAGATAGCGTTGGAACGATGCGATATTTAAATTTTTTGTAAATGAATTATTAATATTCGAAAAAATCTCTACTACTTTGTCCATTTAACCGACTTTCTATCTCCAATAATAACAAAGATACCCATACAGTCCAACGTCAAATGGGACACCCTGTAGACAAAAACTTAATTGTGTTGATAAACAAAATCAACATTGACAAAAAACTTATGGACAAAACTATCATTGGCGATGAGTTCATAAACTAATGCATCATTGACAATCAATAACGTAATTGATGACTAAAAATAAAATGACAAAATAATGATTGATGATGAGTTAATAGAAAAAACAATTGACAATGATTTTTTAGACCAAAATGTTATTGATAACTAACAATAATACTCAGAGACAAAATTAACAATAAATTCATCATTGACGATTAACTTTTAGACAAAAGCGTAATTGCAATTAAAAAATAATAGACAAAATCTTCATTGACCATGAGTTTGTAGAGAAAACATCATTGACAATGAACTTTCAGACACAATGGTAATTGATGACAGTACTTTTAGAGATAGACTAAAAATTTATTTACTGTCATAAACAATGAGCTTATAGGAAAAACCATCATAGACAATGATCTTTTAAACAAAAACGGAAATGGTGACTTAATATTTATTGATATAATTAACCACGAGTTCGTAGACAAAAACACCCTTGACAATGAACTAAAATTGATTGACAAAATCATCACTATGACGATAAGTGCATAGACAAAATCATCATTGATAATATGTTTATAGACCAAAACATCGTTAATAATGAACTTTTAGAGAAAGACATAATTGATGACTAAAAAGTCATTGACAAAATCTATAATTATCATTGACGATAAGTTTATAGAAAAAAAAATCATTGACAATGATCCTTTAGTGCAAAAACGAAATTGATGAGAAAAAATAAAATGACAAAATAATAATTGATGTTGGGTTAATGGACAAACACAATTGACAGTCATTTTGGAGACCAAAATGTTATTGATAACTAATAATAATACTCGGAGACAAAATAATAAATTCAAAGATAAAATCATCTTTGATGATGAATTTTTAGACAAAAACGTAATTGGTGACTAAAAATTAATAGACAAAGTCATCATTGACTATGACTTCAGATTTTATTCGTTAGTCAAAAACAAAAAAAATATAAGGGTGATTTTTTTTTGGTACTAATATACTACTAAGTAAAATTACATAAAATTTTTCTTCAAAATTAAATCAGTAGTCAAAATATTAATAATCATTCACTTTTTCAGATTTTATTTTTTTTAATCGAAATCAAAACAATTAAGAGCGCAATTTTTATATATTTAGTTACATATTCAGTTCCATGTGAAACTACAAGAAAAGATTTTCAAAATCAGACCACGAGTCAAAATATTAAAAAAAAACTGAAAATAATCAGTCACGTTTTCAGATTTTATTTTTTTTGATTGAAAAGAAACAAATTCAAGGGCGCAATTTTTTTTATATTTAGTTACATATTCAGTTCTATGTGAAAATACAAGAAAAGATTTTGAAAATCAGGAGTCAAAAAATAATACAAAAAAATTTGTAAATAATCAGTCACTTTTTCAGATTTCTCTTTTTTAATTGAAAACAAAAAAATGTAAGGGTGCAATTTTTATATATTTAGTTCCACATATAGTCCTAAGTAAAACTACATAAAAAGTTTTTTCAAAATCAGACCAGGAGCCAAAATATTAAAAAAAAACTGAAAATAATCAGTCACTTTTTCATATTTTATTTTTTTCATCGAAAACAAACAAATCCAAGGGCGCAATTTTTTTTATATTTAGTTATCAAGCAGTACTAAGTAAAACTACATAAAAAGTTTTTTTTCAAAATCCGACCAGGAATAAAAAATTTATAAAAAATTTGAAAATAAACAGTCACTTTTTTTAGATTTTTTTTTAATCGAAAACCAAA
Organism: Stenus bimaculatus; assembly: GCA_963971135.1. Lineage (NCBI taxonomy): Eukaryota > Metazoa > Arthropoda > Insecta > Coleoptera > Staphylinidae > Stenus > Stenus bimaculatus. Next base: position 83,097,009 of record OZ020180.1, read on the forward strand.
AAATGTAAAGACGCGATTTTTTTATTTAATTGCAAGTCAGAAGTCAAAAAATTATAAAAAAAAATTGAATATGATCAGTTATCTATCTTTCAGAGTTTATCTTGTGTGAACTTTTAATCGAACTTCATTTACAGGTGAATTTCAATATTTGTTATTTATCAGGGTCAGGCCTACCCGTTGGTATTTTAAAGGCCATCGAAAGTCCAACGGTGCACTGAGTGGACTATTAAACATTAGACATGACCACACTTCAATACCAAAGGTTGCTAGTTCTATAAAAATCAAAATCACCTAATTAAATTTTAAATTAAAATTTAAATAATCCTATAAAATACATTAATCACCCCAAACCAAAAAAAAAACGAAAATTAAATAAAAAAAAAAATCAAATACTTTTGAATAAATAAAAATACATAGCAAAATCATAAAAAAATTAAAAGTTTTTTTGATAAAACGTTTATCTACTCTAGGAAATTTAGTATAATAAATTTTGATTCACCCTGTATAAATAAAAAGAAAAATTATGCCAATGTTTCTACTTGTGATATTCAAATAATTTTTAGGATTTAAAAAAATATCGAAATTATGGAAAAAAAGAAAAAAAAAACGATAAAATAGAAAAAAAAACGTTATTAACGCAAAACTAATGGCGCATGTTATCACAAAAATTGTTTCGATGATAAGAAATTTTTAATATGAATCACAAAATTTTTAGTTTACAATATTAAATTTTTAAACTTAAAAAACATTTTTAATAATAGCATTTGTAACAATTTTTGCATTGCAAGTTTATTCCGTCCTTGAATTTTTCACGCGGTTTTGCTCTAAAAGATATTAATAAAAGTATACATAATTTAAAAAAAAGAAACGGTTTTATTACAAAATTTAATGTAATTATTAAATCAAGTGATCTGTGATAATAATCAACCGCTTTTACAACTTATCCTTCATTAAATCACGCGAGTGTTGGTGGTTATTAGTAATAATAATAGTAATAAAAAATGTCTTTTCTCGTGTGTAAATAATAGGTGTATCGTGCGCTAAAATATCAATTTCGTTATTAAATTGTTATTATTAAGTTACATTAAAGTAGCAGATACAAAATGAACAATCATTTAAACAGCACCTTGGAATTAAAAACACCTCAACACCGAAAAAGAAAAAAAATCATTTTCAAAAAATACAAGTAAGGGTTCAAAAAATGTGTAAAATCTCACTTTCGAGTAAATTTTAGTCCAGAAATTTTAGATTTTTCAGAAAAAAGTTTATTTCTTGAAAACTATACGGGATACAAAAACGTTTAAGGGCTCAAAATTTAAGGAATGAATTGTGTTTTCCGGTAGTTTCACTAAAATGTTTGAAAGTCTTCAAATAAACTCTCCAGGGCCGGAATTTGCGATTTTATTATGGAAAAACTAATCGATTTTTTAAAATACATCTAGCTCCTATATGTTTCTGGTATAAAATTTTGGTGTTGATAACTTTAGTAGTTTTCAAGAAAATTATTAAAATCTAAAACTTGAAAAATATTTAAATAATTAAATCTTAAAAAAACTAATTCGCTAATTCAATTAAAGTTTTATGTGTTTTTGGAAAGGGCTTAAGATGAATTTTCAGTCAAAAAAAGTTATCACTTTTCGTTTTTGAGTTCTGGACAAAAATGTGTAAAATCCATTCCGATAGGATTATAGAACAAACATTCCCCTTTAATTTGAGACCAGGTTTTTGAAATTTGGTTAAAAAATGTACCCGTTATCATTAATATTAGACGATTATGAATCTGACGAATAATGTGCATATTATGAAGATTACAACTTTTATAATCGTTATATCTCATAAACGGTAGCTCTTAGGAAAAAAAGAATGATGATATTTTTTATAGATAATTATATGATCTATAATTTATGTCTGACCTAATTTTATGATAAACTTACCATTTTGTTGAAAAACGCGAAAAATCCATTTTTAAGACCTGATACCAACAACTATAAGGAATGAATTGAAATTTTTCAACCATTCTAATAAAGTCTTTGAAAGTCTTCAAATAAACTCTCCGGATTTGTGCCCAAATTTTACTTAATATAATTTTTTTCTGTATTTTTAGGGTTTTAATGGAAAATTAGCATTCGCCATAGCAGCAGCTGCTTTAGGTTCCTCATTTCAACACGGTTACAACACTGGAGTACTCAACAATCCTCAAGAGGTACCACTTTAAGTTTTTTTTTAATAATTACAATAACTCCGTATTGTTTTTTAGTTAATAGGAGAATGGATGAGCGATGTCATTGCCAACAGAACCGGGGAAGTACCTCCACAAAGCCAAATAATCATGCTATGGTCGATTTGCGTTTCAATTTTTTGTGTAGGAGGAATGATTGGTGGAGTCCTCACGGGTACAACGACATTTTTTATTATAGAATTTTGAATAATCGATGAGTTTTAAGGTGTGGTAGCTGATCGTTTCGGAAGAAAAGGTGGTCTTTTACTAAACAACATTTTAGTAGTTGCTGCGGCACTTCTGGAAAGTGGTGCGAAAACTGCAGGACTCTACGAGATGATCATTTTGGGTAGATTTTTAATTGGTATTAACTCTGGATTAAACGCAGGGCTAGCACCGATGTACCTAGCAGAAATTTCCCCAGTGAATTTACGAGGAGCAGTTGGTACAGTCTACCAATTAGTCATCACCATTTCAATTTTAATAGCCCAAATTTTGGGATTGAAGCAAGTACTTGGTACAGAAACTCTTTGGCCTACTTTATTAGGCGTTACGTTAATACCAGCAATTTTTCAAGTAAATATTATAACGAAACTAAATTTTCGAATATTATCATGTTAACGTTACAGATGATAACACTTCCACTTTGCCCGGAATCTCCAAAATTCCTTCTATTGGGTCGAGGGAAGGAAATCGAAGCTCAACGTGCTTTAACGTGGTTGAGGGGTAGTTCAGCCGTCACTGATGAAATGGAAGAAATGCGAGCTGAGTACGATGCTGTAAAATTAGTGCCCAAAGCTACCGTACGCGAGTTAGTAACAAATTCCGCACTGAGAATTCCTCTAATTATATCACTTACAATAATGGTGGCCCAGCAGTTGAGTGGGATAAATGCAGTGATGTTTTTCTCAACGAAGATTTTCACACTCGCAGGTTTAACGGAGGAAAATTCAGGTTACGCCACTATGGGGATGGGAACTATTAATGTTTTGATGACGGTAGTTTCGTTGATTTTGGTTGAAAAGGCTGGAAGGAAGACGTTGCTCTTGGTTGGGTTCAGTGGGATGGCCGTTGATACTTTGATTCTCAGTTTTGCTTTAAGATATGCAGTGAGTTATTCCAAATATTTTATTCACATTCGTAGTTGTAATTATACTCTTAAAATTTTTTAGCATACTGCAGCATGGGTGAGTTACTTGTGTATAGCTCTGGTTTTAATATTTGTAATCATGTTCGCCACTGGTCCTGGTTCAATTCCATGGTTTTTGGTGACGGAATTATTCAACCAATCAGCAAGACCTACAGCAACTTCTTTAGCAGTTGCCATTAACTGGACAGCTAATTTTTTCGTTGGAATAGGATTTTTACCTTTACAAGTAAGTATTTACGTTTTTCTGGTAATCAATGTGATGTTTCACCAAAAATTTACTCTTAAAAATATTTTGTTAATTTTTTAAAATTATTTTTAGGCTGTTTTGGGACCATGGATATTCCTAATTTTCACTGTCTTATTAACGCTCACAGTGATTTTCATATACAAAAAAGTGCCAGAAACAAAGAATAAAACCGTTGAAGAAATTTCAGTCATGTTCCGTCAACAATCGTACAAATAAGAATATTTTAAATGATCGATCCTCATTTTTTATAAATGCTTTTGGTTAAAGTCATACAAGTTGCTGTTTTATCACATTATTAAAAGCTGCAGCACTTCAGGAAGTACAATCGTAGGTTCAATTTTCAATAAATCAGAGTTGAAACTTTTCACTGAAGAAAATTGTGGGGCGTTTCAATTTCAAGCTGGTGATTTTTATGTATTGAGCACATGATTGTACATGCACTAAGATTAATTTTATAAATAATAGTAAGCAAAGTGTAAAAAAAGGCGCCCTTCAATAAAAGTCGACTGACTAGTATAATAATTAAAATAATCTCATCTTAAAATTGTATCGTTTAAATTAATTTTAATTCCATTGTAAGAACTAATAGTTCCTGTTTTAAATAATTTTAAGTAATTTTATACTTATTATATCTAGGATAAAAATAAAATAATTTTTAACTGTATTTTTACCACAGTTAAATAAAAATTATTTTATTTAAGTATTTTTAAATAAAAATACCACAAATTTTAATTAATTAATTATTTATTATTAAAAAATGTGTATTTGGCTTCGAAATGTAAGTACCTACAAGAAACTTATTTTTATATGCAAAAAAATTTTTGTAAAAGTGTTTGCATTGCAAAATGTTTGTTATTAAATTACCTATTACATTTTATAAAATAAATTAAGCAAGAAAAACTCGTTTTTTATTTATTTCTTTAAAAAAATAATCTAAATGAAACTCGAATAAATTTTTAATAATAATAATAATTTGTTTAATAATTTTTTGCTGTAATTTGAATTGTTTGTAATTTTTACAGCTTCTAAAAAAACAGCGATAAACACGAAAAAATTCAAAGATATTTACAAATTTACACAACTATTGCAAATGCAATAGTTTCAGGTTTTTAATGTGTTTTTAAAATAAAAAATTGGTGAAAAAATGGCGGAGTTATTGACATTTTTCGAGAAATTTTGACTTGAAATTAACAATTTTTTATAGTTTAAGCCCAATATAACCCAAAATAAATTTCAAAAGATTTTAATTGTAGTTCGAATAAGGCAAAACAAAATAAATTTGAATTTTTAATTTATTTGTAATTTTGTAGGTTCCTAAACAATTGGCGATAAAATCTAAAATATTTAAAACAAAAGAAAGTTTGACATCCCACTAAAAAGCCAATAAACGTAGGTTTTTAATGAGCATTTAAAATAAAAAATTGGTTAAAAACTGGTACATTTTTTTAGATAAAATTAACATTTTTGTGTCCTTAAAATCGAAATTTTATGCGTAACTTTTTTAATAATCAACCGATTTTAATAATTCTTATTTCATTTTGTGCAGAAAACCTTTTATTTTTTTATGTAATCAGGCAAAAAAAATAAATTTTAATTTGTGGTTGTAATTTTTAATTTATTTGTAATTTTGTAGGTTCCTTAACAATTGGTGATAAAATCTAAAATATTTAAAACAAAAGACATCCTGTTAAAAAGCCAATAAACGTAGGTTTTTAATGAGTGTTTAAAATGAAAAATTTGTTAAAAACTGGTGGAGTTATTAACGTTTTTTGAAAAAGTTTTAATGAAAATTGTCAATTTTTAGGTTAAATCACAATTTATTTCAAAATTAAAGGGCTAAAAGATTGTAAAAAACATGATAAAAACATAAAATACCGTTCAAATGTAATTTGAATAATTTTTTAAATTTTATTAAATTACATTTTGCTTTTAAGCCATTTTTAAGATGAAGTTGACATTTTTTTGTACTGAAAATCGAAATTTTGCATAACTTTTTTGATTATCCTCGAAATTTAAAGATTAATTTTTTATTCAAATAAAACGTATAATCCAAAAATATACAGGGTGTTGCATTTAAAAAACAAAACCTGTATCACTAATAAAACGAACACCCTGTATATTATGAATATGTTTAAATTGAATATTTTTTTTAAATTCAGTACGGTTCAAAAAATATTGAGGTGTTTCCATTTTCTTGGGGGACCATGTATAATTATTGTGTATTTTATAATCAAATTTTATAGGCAGAAATTTAAAAAAATAAAAACTGAGTTATAAATTAAGATCAATATTTATTAAACTATCGTAAATAAAAATAACAATTTATATTACTTTATACATAATTTTAATATAATTATTTACATAACTTTGCTTTCATCAAATTTTACCACAGTTAATTATAATATTCTTTTGGAAAGAATCGTAAAATTTAAAATACAACTTTTTAAAACTTCCCGGGCACGGGTAAAAGTAATATTTTTCTAAAAAATCCAAAAATTTTAAATGAGTTGCATTACTTTGGCTTACACTAAAATTATAGCACAGTCAATAACCAACGATTTCAATTGCATTTTTTACTACAAAAATTGTTAAAAAAATTATATTTTTTTACCTTTTGTATTTATAAAATAAACCAGTTAATTATAAAGAAAATAAGCGGGTTAAAAATACGATGAAAAAAGAACTTTTTGAGTATTGCCACCGATAATAAGATAAATTTTGATGGTCTTTTTCATGCATTAAAAATGAATTGTTGGAAAAAATTTGATGAATAAGTATTTAATACCCGATTATAAATGAATTAAAACATAAAATTTATTATGAATAAAATAAACTAACAAATAGATTCATAAAGAGGGTAACTTTATCACATTATCTCTCTCATAGCTTCACTCTTGCTCAATTGATGACGTAACCATTACATATTTAACCGTGAAGGCGAAAGCAGCGAATCCTATAAAGACGGCTAAATTAGTTAGGCAGCTTTGTAACGTCGTTTGCTCTGAAGAAGTTGTGCTTTTCTTTTCGTTTTCAACTAAATTTTTTTGAGCATTACTTCGAATCAATAAATTATCCTATAAAAATACATCAAATATTAAAAAAATAATTGCGATGATCAAAAATCATTCAAAAGTTCAGTTGAGTCATAAAAAAATAACATACCTGGATTTTTTGTGTGATTTCTGGAAATAGATCTTTAAACTGATTGTTTCTAAGGTTAAATTCTAGCGATTGGTAAGCAAGTTGTCGTTTTTCATAATCTGATGTTTCAATACTGCCAAGGGTAGGACATTTTTCAAGCTACAAAATGTAATGTTTTTACGAAAAAATTTATTTGAATAGTTTTTGGAATTGAAATTGACATTTTTGTGTCCTAAAAATTAAAATTGTTTTAACTATCCTAGGATTTTAATGATTATTTTTTTATTTTGTACGTAAAAGTTATTATTATCGCCTGATATAAATGTAAAAAAATAAAATTTAATTTATTAGTGTAATTTTTATAATCAAAAGTGACGTTATTGTACTATTGGTTCATATTAATTGTAAAAAAAAGACGTACCATAAAACTGAGAAGTCCAGTTAAAATTGTTGAGACGCTCCAAGCAGGATTCCAAGTATCAGGATGATAATCGGAAATACTCAAACACAACCTTGTGTTTGTTTTGAACCTCCCATTAGGGGTGAGCATAAATATTGAAGGTGGTTTAAATGGAAATTCTCGAGGAAACACAAGTTTTCCATGATAATATCCTCCATCGTATGGCGAATCTTCAGGTCCCCTCACCACATAATGCCTAAAATACGAAAGTGGAGTTTTTAAATTTCCGTTTTATGTAATTTATGAAGTATTTCTAAATTCTATACAATTACGATGTAAAATTTCCTTATCTTACATAAATCTTAAAGTATGGTAAGTGACAATAGGTGTAAATCATGCGCTAAAAAAGCTGTCTTACCACTCGAGCATATTTGAAGGTAGCGGTTCGGCTGTGATATACGGCACAGGATCCTTATTCAGCCGAAGATAATCTTGTTTCAAGCGGGAGGTAGCGCAATTTGGCTTTCTATTAGACATTTTTGTTTGATTATGATTTTTGATTTGATTTGTCAGCAATAAGGAATGTTAATAAAGGAATACAATCATCACTTAGGTTAGGTTACAAACTTCAAAGTCGTTATTATTTTTACGCCTCTTTTACCATAATACTTGCACGTGGATAATAAAAATTACAAGCTATTAACGAATTATTATTCAAATTTTATGATAAATAATTAATTAAATCTGACGTGTAATTTTTTTATACAATTTGACGTTTCGTGTTTTTTATTATTTGATCACAGAACTATAATACATTAGTATAGAAGAGGACTATCTTGGCTTGTCATTTTTTTAATATTTTTTTTAATGTTTTAAAATTCATTTTATATTCAAAAAAATACTGCTTACTCCAGTAGTGTTTTAATAAATTTAATCGCTCAGAAGCTGTACTTTTTTTTTTACATTTATTTCCAATGCTTATACAGGGTGATTTAAACATGATTCAGACCACCCGTCACCCATTTATCCCGAAAACGCGTTAACCGTATGTACATAACTAACAGCGTTTTCGGATTAACTACATTCAGTGCACATTTGCACCGACAATTCCTTTACAGCACATTATTTGGACAATTTCAATTAACCATTGCTGACAAATGCGAAAAACCGAATTGGCCAAGCAAACTTAATTTCTACATAGAGAAAATGCAAGTTAAAATTAAATGTACCAAAGTGAACCTAAAAAATCCATTGATGAACTTATTATTTTCCGGAATAATCCGGAACTATCCATAACCGGAAGTAAATTAGAATTTTTAAATGGTAACAAATTATTGTTTGACAGGTCTTCTAAATGGAAACAACTTTTACTAAATTTTTTTTTTGTTTACAATTTTATATACAGGGTGGTGATTAATTTCGGAACAAAGTTCATAACTTTCGTAATTATTTTTTTAAGAAAATCGCACAAAAGTAAATTTCCAGTTTTTAAAAGGCCATCTTTAGGTATAAAAATATTAGTCGTTTTTATATTTTGAGTAGTTTAAAGCAACTCACTCCAGAGTAATTAAAATTTACTTGGAAAGCACCCTCTAATAAGTTCACCAATGTTAGGTGTGTTTTATTAGCTAATTTTGGTGAGATCACTTTTATCACTTAAAATGACCGATTTATTTGCCAGTCATAACTGATACTAGTCGATCCAAGTTACTTCCCCCCCCCCCCCCCCCTAACCGCCGATAAAGAAACAATACGGGGTGATTACGTTGGGTATCTAGTGAGAACGCTTGCGCATTTTGTATTTTTTTTTGTAAACAATGGTTTTGAATGCATTCTAGATTAAAGGCCACTGCCCAATTGATGGAACAAGTCTGTTACGAGTACGCTACGAGTACGGATTGAAAATTGAAGCATACGAGTTCCATGTGATCATGCACAACACGATTTCGTACTACAGAGAGACGCGACGAGTACGGGTAGAGTTGGTACCCGTAGCGTATAGCACATGCGCATTCCATACGAATTTTCAGTAGAGCGTGCAGCCACCAACTACTAGCCAATCACATTACGGTTCTATTTCGATTTCGTTTCGTCTGTTGTGCATCTGACATATTTTCATTTCGTAACGTACTCGCAACGTAATGAACTCGTAACGGACTCGTACAGTCAATTGTGCAGCCGCCTTAACAAGTTTTGAAACCATATTGACATTTGACATATAATTGAACATGAAAAACTAGACCGTATTAGTTGTGTTCTTTTTATAACTCTGGTTCATTTCTCTTTCAACTGAAGTTCACATAGGGAAGTGATCAAACGTGAACTCATTTATTTATAAAGAACAGCTTATTGGTAAATTTAATTAAAAATGACAACTGACGTTCTTTAAGTTAGGTTATGAACAAGTGATCCCCCTCTAGAGCAAGTGCACTTAGGAGAAAGGGGGGAGGAAAATCCTTCAATTCGTTCAAAATGATACCGTAGTGATCGAGTAAACAGTACAGACACCAGACACAAATTGTAATTGAACTGAACAACTGATTTATTTGAACGGATCATGTTAAAAAAAACAGAAATATTATTTGCAAACCGAAATAATCAAAATTGTCGTATCAGTTGTAACTGATAATTTATAAAATCAAATAAAACATACCTGTTGGATTCTTTAGGTTTATTTAATAATAAAATGTTTATTTTGGTTTCGTACGATAACGCATTCTCAAGATAAATGAGTGCAAAGGTGGTCTGAATCCTGAATCATCCTGTATTTAATTTATTTTGGAATAATCTAATCGACGAAATGGCCGAGCGGAATATTTACCTTAGCAAACGTGTCGCTTATGTTGCCACTTTGCAGGACGTTTATAATACACCTTAATAAAATAACCTCATGATAGGTAAAAGCACAGAATAACAATACTCTTTAGTAAAAGCATAAAAGAAAAATAATTCGTTGTTGCAACATCCTGTATATTTTTTCATAATCTTGTTTGCATTGTTGCCAACTTATAACTTAATGATTATATAAAAACGTATGTCGTTACTAAGCTCAATGATGACGTAATGTTTAAAATTAGAAATGGCAGTCGAAAATTTAGTAAACAAATAAAATACGCATATAATTGAATTGTTAATCTTTGCCCCGAGAGGGTAAACCTCGTGTGATCCCAGCAAAATGTTTATACATTCATTAGGTGCTCGCTTTTTGAGGCATGGTGTTTTCTGTGTCCGACAACTTTGTAAAAGAGACCTCAACACAGGCACTATTTCGGATATTGTTAATGTAGTCCAACAGACTGGGGTCCCAGCAGGGACCAGTAGTCAAGTAGTACCTCGCACCTTTGCTCTCCGCAATGTTGGAATACAGGTCGGGCTTCATGCTCGGAAAATTCTCGTCGACACTGTGCTTAATAGAGTTACGAATAGTTTAGCTGCACGATTACGCAAGCAAGCAGCTCGAAGGTAATTTACACTTTGATTTTATACGATAATATTATCTTGTTAAATGATAAATGAATATCGGTGATGTTTAATCTTGAAAATTATTTTTAGGTTATTATTCGGAGGTTCAGGAACATTTTTTGCGTTAGTCGGTGTTAGTTTAGCATCAGGAACAGGAATTCTCACTAGAGAAGACGAATTGGAAGGAGTTTGCTGGGAAATTAGGGTAATTACACTTTTAATCAAGATTCACCAAAAATCTGAAACTCTTATATTTTATTTTTTTACATTCCAACCAACATAACACTTATGTCTTATGTTTTATATCTTATGTTTTATGTCTTTTGTTTTATGTCTTATGTTTTGTTTTATGTCTTATGTTTTGTTTTATGTCTTATGTTTACTTTTATGTCTTATGTTTTGTTTTATGTCTTTTGTTCTTTGTTTTATGTCCTATGTTATATGTTTATATCTTATGTTTTATGTCTTATTTCTAACTATAAATCTTACACAAGATTGTAAAATTAAAAAAATTAATTTACTTAAATGTAAGTAACTTGTTTTTAGGATGCAATTTCGAAAATAAAATGGACGGCAAACGATGCTGAAATCGATTTTTCACGATTTGAAACGAAAGCAGTATCCGTTAATGATTTATCGTTTGGGAAACCAATTGCTAAAGGGGCTAATGCTGTAGTGTATGAAGCGAATCTAATTGAACATAACGCTGAAAATCCACGTGAAAACCTTAACGAAAAAAAAGAATATCCTTTAGCCGTTAAAATGATGTTTAATTACGATATTCAATCAAATGCGTTAGCTATTCTTAAAGCGATGTATAAAGAAACTATTCCCGCTAGAGTTTATTATAGTAATGTTGGTATTTCTGATTGGGAATTGGAGTAAGTCGATAAAATTTTTGATTATTCAATTTAATTATTATTATTATTTTAGATTATCAAATCAAAAGCGTCATTTACCACCACATCCAAATGTCGTTACAATGTACTCGGTTTTTACTGACTACGTTCCCAAATTAAAAGGAGCCAGACGTTTATACCCAGCAGCACTTCCTGCACGAATTGATCCTGAAGGGGAAGGAAGGAATATGTCGCTTTTCTTACTTATGAAAAGGTATTACCTAAATAAAATCAATAATGAACTATTTTGAAAAATTATTTCTTAGGTACAATGTAAGTCTTCATGAATATTTAACTTCTTCCCCTCAAAGCGTTCGATCATCGACCTTGCTCTTCACACAACTACTGGAAGGAATAGCACATTTAACATCGCATGGAATTGTGCATCGTGATTTAAAATGTGATAACCTTCTCTTGGACACAACTGAACCTCAATCGCCAATTTTAGTAATAAGCGATTTTGGTTGCTGTTTGGCTGAACGAAATCACTGTTTACAAATTTCCTATTCTTCTTATGAGATTGATAAAGGTGGCAATGCAGCATTAATGGCGCCTGAAATTGCCACAGTAGTTCCAGGCACGTTCAGCATATTGAATTATTCCAAGTCAGATTTATGGGCGGCTGGTAGTATCGCTTATGAAATTTTTGGGAGGTGTAATCCTTTTTATGATGGTGACGGCTGGAGTAAGCTACGTAGTACTAGTTATAAAGAGGAGGAATTACCTGAAATGCCACAAGATGTGCCTCATATTGTACAACAGCTCGTCAAGAATTTATTGTGTAGGAATCCTAATAGGGTAAGAAACGGGGAAGGTGTTTTTTTCGTAGGGAGTTGAAACTTTGTAGGCGGAAGGAAGAGAAAATTTTAAGACAAAAGTTTAAATTTCCCATTTCGATCGGACCACCCCAAAAAAGTTATTCCACCTCGAAAAAAGATGTTCCGCTCCGATCGAAAAATGGAGTTCATCCCCTAAGTGTCCGAAATTCACCCCGAATCGCACCAAATTTTAGTATGTTATTGGGGACCGGATTCTGAACACGGTGGTTTTGACCCGCCCGGACCCTATCTATTAAGGGGGCGGAGATACGACCCCTTTTGTATTTTTACCCCGAATTCGGACCTTTCTTGCGAGAATATGTTAATATCAGTAATATTTAGAAATTTATCTGTACGAATTTTTGTTTCTTAATTTTAGTTATTAGGCGAAATCATTAATTTTTCAAAATATACCTTTACTCATTTACCTGAATGCCATATTTTATATAAAAATTCATAAGTTTTGAACAAAACATCGTAGAGACTTGAATTTTTTTATTTTTTTTTCTATTTTCTTTATACTTTAAATATAAATTATTAACTTTCAAATTTTTAATTTGAAATGAAACACTCTTGTATTTCCTAATAACTACCTACATCATTTCTTGTTATTAAGAGCTGATTGCACCACTTTCACTTTAAATTTAAAAATTTTACAGAGATTAGAACCTGATGTAGCGGCAAATGTTTGCCAATTATTACTTTGGGCTCCTAGTACTTGGTTAAGTGGTGATAAGATTCCAACAAGTTCAGATGTAAGTTAATTGTCGTACATTTCAAATTGAATTTCTTATAATTTTTTTTCTTCTTATAATTAACTTTTTTATTTTTAGGTTTTGCAATGGCTTTTGTGTTTAACTACAAAAGTTCTGTGCGAAGGTCGACTTAACACTACAATTCCAGTAAACATAGATCGAGCAAATTTCAAAGCAGGCAGGCGTACTTACACGGAATATCTATTAATTTCTAGCTTTTTAATTAGAGCACGTTTTGCTGATATTAAAGCGGCTCTTAATTGGATCCAAAAAAATATCTAATTATTCTATTTATTTATAATGTTTGAAGTCATAAAAGTTGGGTGATAAAATTATTAAAGTATTTTTCTAGACTGTTTTTTTTGGTAATTCTAAGGCTTATCTTTATAGCTTCGTTTATAAAAGATAACGTTTTATGAAATACCTTTCGATTGCTTATGGTATAGATTATTAAATTGTGGTTTTTAGTTGTAAAATCATAATTTTATTTTTAAGTAAATTATATGAAAAGGATTGATGATTATATTTTTAGCGCTTTAGCTTTGGCAGTAAAAATTATTTTTTGCAGTATCTGGGTTTCTATCATGTTCTAATATATTAATAAAAATGTTTCACTTCCACATTAATAAAAGTGTAAATACTGTTTATAAAAAATGAGAATTTGTAATTAAAGCTTGGTCAATCAAACGAAGATTGGTATTTTTTTATGTGTAGTAAGTATAAACAAAGTGGGTGATTTTTGTGAATCTTATTTATGTAATGAATTAAGAACGCTGAGGTGATTGTAAAGAAATATGCTTGTTACCTAAAAATAAAAAACACTGCAAGTTAAACCACAAAGTTTTATTTCCAGTTTATTCGGAATCTGAATTTATATGCAACTTTATTTACACCGAAAGTTGGACCCAATTCCGGTATAACCGGAAGTTCAACAAAATCAAAAATACCTTTATTAGAAAGTTCGCAATTAGATTCCTTCGTAGACAAATTTTCAGAATCAAAAACATAACCGTTCAAAAGTTAGCAGATTAGATATATGTACTGTTTATCCGCACTGTATAAAAATGTATCGTGTACAAATTAAAAACGTGAATTAAGTTGCATAAACGGAGTTAAAATTTTGAAGACCCTGTATTTAAAACTAGATACGAATGTTGATTTATAACAGGTTGAAGGAGATGTCAAGAAACATTACTGAAAATTGTTTAGAAAATGAAGCGAGAAATAACGAAGGAGTTACTATCGTTATTTTGCGAGAAAAATTCTGATGCCACTAAAACTTTGCGTTTAAAAGGAAATGAATTGGAACGAAGAATTGGGTAAATTAAAAAAAAAATTTCTGAAGTGAATTAATAAAATATTAAAAAATCATTCCACTTTTTTATGCCCAAAACTCTTCTTTTTTTAGTCGAAGAATCGAAGATGTAGATATAATAAAAATAGTGGAATTTTTAACAGAAAATATTGATATTGTAAATCTACAATTTCCGTACAATCAGATTGGTGATGAAGGGTTTTATGTTATGTGCAAAGAACTTTTTGGTGCAAAAAACAATATCGCTCACTTAAATTTAACCGGTTGTAACATTAGCGAGTTCGGGCTTAAATCCTTTTACTATTGTAGAAGAACTTTGGTGCTAAAAAGTCTAAGATTAACTGGTAATCCCATTGGAAGCGAAGTAAGTTAAAAAATTTCGAATAATTTGTAATGATGCATTTAAAAAAAAATATTTATTTTACCACAACCACTGAGTTTAAACAAACATAAAAAATTATTGGATGAACATAAACTAATTTCATAATTTTTTTCAAAAACTTGAATCATTCAGAAAACGTTGATTTTTATAAAATATTGAAATTTTTACAGCTACATTTGTAAAATGCTACACTTTTATTAAAAATTATAAATTTTACCACAAACGTCTTAAGTTTAAACAAACATAAAAAATCATAGGATTGACATAAACTAATGTAAGAATTTTTTTCAAAAACTTCAATCATTTCTCTTTCAGAAAACGTAGATTTTTATAAAATATCTAAAATATTGAATTTTTTACAGCGAAATTAGTAAAATGCTAAATTTTTATTAAAAATTATAAATTTTACCACAAACGTTACAGTTTAAACAAATATAAAAAATCATTGGATGGACATAAACTAATGTAATAATTTTTTTCAAAAACTTGAAACATTTCACTTTCAGAAAACGTTGATTTTTATAAGATATCTAAAATATTAAATTTTCTACAGCGAAATTTGTAAAATGCTACACTTTTATTAAAAATTATAAATTTTACTACAAACGTCTAAGTTTAAACAAACATAAAAAATATTGGATAAACATAAATTAATGTTATAATTTTTTTCATAAACGTGAATCATTTTACTTTCAAAAAACGTTGATTTTTAACAGATATCTAAAATATTGAATTTTTTACAGCGAAATTTGTAAAATGCTACACTTTTATTAAAAATTATAAATTTTACCATAAACGTCTGAGTTTAAATAAACATAAAAAAATCATTAGATTAACATAAACTAATGTAAGAAATTTTTTCAAAAACTTGATACATTTCACTTTCAGTAAACGTTGATTTTTAAAAGTTATCTATAATATTGAATTTTTTACAGCGAAATTTGTAAAATGCTACTCTTTTATTAAAAATTTTAAATTTTACCACAAACGTCTAAGTTTAAACAAACATAAAAAATATTGGGTTCACATAAATTAATGTAATTATTTTTTTTCAAAAACGTAAATCATTTTACTTTCAGAAAACGTTGATTTTTACAAGATATCTAAAATATTGAATTTTTTACAGCGAAATTGGTAAAATGCTTATTAAAAATTATAAATTTTACCACAAACGTCTAAGTTTAAACAAACATAAAAAATCATTGGATGGACATAAACTAATGTTATATATTTTTTTAAACTTTAATCAGTTCTCTTTCAGATAACGTTGATTTTTATAATTTATAAGATATTCGAAAAATTGATATTTTCCCAGCGAAATTTGTAAAATGCTGTATTTTTTTTAATTAAACTATTAATTTTACCACATTCGTCTTTTTTTCAGGGTGGATGTTTTTTGGGTGAGTTACTATGCATGATACCAAGCCTTGAGCACCTTGATATCGGTGATACGAAGCAAGATTTGAAAAGTATACCATTTTTCTGTTTTGCATTACGAAGTGATTTAGGTGCTAATGACACTTTAAAAATTTTGGACATTTCAAATATTGTCCAAAATAGTCTTGGGTATCAAGTAAACACGGAGCTACTAGTTGAAGAACTTTCAGAAATGTTAAAAGTACGTTATTGGCGTTTCAAATTAATTTTTCCTGTAAAAAATGACGTCAAAAGTAGGTCAGTGTGTAAAGGGACGTAACCTCGGTTTCTGGCAACCATGATAACGTGATGATATCTAACCTACTTTTGACGTCATTAAATTAGTTTCGCATTAAGCCGTAAGAGAGGGATCGATTACCTTCGTCCCAAATCGTTAAACAATTTCTAGAAATCGCATTCTAGGCGTTGCATAAATTCAGGGCAAATTTGCTATAACAAATATTTTTAGTGGAATTCAACTTTACGTGAATTACATCTTCAAAAATCTGGTTTATTGGGACACGATGTAAAGATTTTAGTTAGAGGTTTGAGTGAAAATAGTTCTTTACTTATGTTGGATCTTGGCTACAATCACATTGGTAATTTTGGAGGTGAAATTCTTGGTGATTGGTTAAAAACTGGACCAGTGTTAACTGCATTGAATATAGCTGGAAATGATATAGGAGAATTGGGAGCTACGTAAGTAAAAAAAATAAAAAATGTATCTTAAACCAATCATTTTTTGAAGGTCATTGGCTGTTGGACTAACTTTTTCAAATATTCGGTTATTGGATTTAAGTAAGAACAAAATTACAGATGAAGCTTTGGAACATTTAATGAAGACCATCAAAAAGAAAATTCCTATGTTATTACTCTTCATTTGGGGGAATCAACTTGGACCCAAAGTTTTGACGGTAAAATACATTCAGAAAAAAATCGTTTTTCTACAAACGTCATTAAAGTGCAGTCTTCTATGACATTTAACAGGCTTTAAAATATCACTTGTTATGTTCGTTGATTCTATGGTCACTTTGAACTACCTAGGAGTAGAAATTACTACTTTGCACTGACAAGGAATAAAAGGACGGAGTAGAAATGAATTTTAGGCAACCCAATATACACTGATATTGTATTGTGTGTAGTATGTAAATTAAATGTCAAATTTATAATTATTTATTTTATTACTATTTTAAAAATTTCGACGTTTGAGGAAAAAATAGCATGTTTTATTGTGTAAACATTTTTTTTCTAATTTTGTAGGTTATTGAAAGGCAAATGAAAGCGCGAGTTTACGAGCAAAAAAATATTGATGTGACTGTTTACAGAGTTGATGATAAATTGAAAGCTGCGTGGTACCCCAATAATAATTATAAACACAATTATTATTGTCAATTAGAACATGGAGAAGTGCAAGAGCTAAAAATCAAAAGGAACATAATTCAGAGCGAGGATACAGCGAAAATGAATTTCGTTTTTTATGACCGATTTGTTGGAAAATACAAAAAACCTGAATGTAAACCTTTGGAAGATAGGAAGATATATTTTTTGGGAAAATTAATAAATAAATAAAAATTGTTGGAAAACTAATTATTTCTTTGTGTTGAATAACGAGTAGTTAAAATTAAGACTTGGGGCTAAAAAAAACTAACTCCCAGTAGGGGTGTCTTCACCACACTCGTCTCGGTTGCTCGAATCTCAAATATCAAATGAGAAAGTGTCTGTTTTAACACTTTTAATTACACTTGACGATGTCAGCCCTTCGAAGATTGTCTTTAAATTTAAAGCCCGCCACTTTCGAGATAAATTTTAATGTTCCTTAAAGTGAGCAAAGCTTAAAAATAACAGCTACATTATTCATGTACTTTGATTACGCCACGGAAACACCCTTTTATAAATGGTTTAATAATTAAAGCACACAGAGTAAAGAGGGTTTTTATCAATAATTTATTTAATGTCCTGTTTAATTTAGGATGAAAACACAACTAAATTGTGTTTTACACCCAGAATTTCCGCGATTTATTCGACTAAAATTCGGAATTTCGAAATCGCAACTTAAAAAAAAATGGATAAAAAATTTCGAAATAATTTATTTGGTTAGATTTCATGAAAATACTATAAATAAAATGTTTCGAAATTTTTTTATGGAAAAATAGAAAAATTACAAGTTTCTTTTATTTTCCTAAAAAAAAAACGTTTCTTTAACGAAAAAATTTTTTTGAAATAGCTTCGGTAAAAATGGAAAGAAACAATTTATTTGGTTAGATCTCATGAAATTACAATAAATTAAACAGTTTTTTAAGTTTTTTAACATAAAATAAAAAAGTTAGAGTAAGTTTTGTGTTATTTTTTTTTAAAAAACGTTTTTTTTGAAATAACTTCACTTTCAGTAAATGTTGATTTTTATAAGATATCCAAAATATTGAATTTTTTACAGCGAAATTTGTAAAACGCTACACATTTATTAAAAATTATAAATTTTACACAAACGTCTGAGTTTAAACGAACATAAAAAATCATTGGATAGACATACACTAATGCAATATTTTTTTTCAAAAACATGAATAATTTCACTTTCAGAAAACGTTGATTTCTATAAGATAACCAAAATATTGAATTTTTTACAGCGATATTTGTAAAACGCTGCACTTTTATTAAAAATTATAAATTTTACCACAAACGTGTAAGTTTAAACAAACATAAAAAATCATTCGATGGACATAAACTAATTAAATAATTTTTTTCAAAAACTTTAATCATTTCACTTTTGCAAAACCTAGATTTTTATAAGATCTAAAATATTGAATTTTTTACAGAGAAATTTGTAAAATGCTACACATTTATTAAAAATTATAAATTTTACACAAACGTCTGAGTTTAAACGAACATAAAAAATCATTGGATAGACATACACTAATGCAATATTTTTTTTCAAAAACTTGAATAATTTCACTTTCAGAAAAAGTTGATTTTTATAAGACAAAATATTGAATTTTTTACAGCGAAATTTGTAAAACGCTACACTTTTATTAAAAATTATAAATTTTACCACAAACGTGTAAGTTTAAACAAACATAAAAAATCATTCGATGGACATAAACTAATTAAATAATTTTTTTCAAAAACTTGAATAATTTTACTTTTAGAAAACGTTGATTTTTATAAGATATCTAAAATATTGATTTTTTTACAGAGAAATTTGTAAAATGCTACACTTTTATTAAAAATTATAAAATTTATTACAAAAGTCTGAGTTTAAATAAACATAAAAAATCGTTGGATGGACATACACTAATGTAATAATTTTTTTGAAAAACTTGAAACATTCCACTTTTAGAAAATGTTGATTTTTATAAGATATCCAAAATATTGAATTTTTTACAGCGAAATTTATAAAACGCTCCACTTTTATTAAAAATTAAAAATTTTACAACAAACGTCTAAGTTTAAACAAACATAAAAAATCATTGGATGGACATAAACTAATGTAATAATTTTTTTCAAAAACTTGAATAATTTCACTTTCAGAAAATATTGATTTTTATAAGATATCCAAAATATTGAATTTTTTACAGCGAAATTTGTAAAACATTACACCTTCAGTAATAATTATAAAATTTACCACAAACGTCTAAAACGCTACATTTTATTAAAAATTATAAATTTAACCACAAAAGTCTAAGTTTAAACAAACATAAAAAATCGTTGGATGGACATACACTAATGTAATAATTTTTTTGGAAAACTTGAATTATTTCACTTTCAAAAAATGTTGATTTTTATAAGATATCCAAAATATTGAATTTTTTACAGCGAAATTTGTAAAACACTACACCTCCAATAATAATTATAAATTTTACCACAAACGTCTAAGTTTAAACAAACATAAAAAATCATTGGATGGACATAAAGTAATGAAATAATTTTTTTCAAAAACATGAATCATTTCGCTTTCAGAAAACGTTGATTTTTATAAGATATCTAAAATATTGAATTTTTTGCAGAGAAATTTGTAAAACGCTACACTTTTATTAAAAATTATAAATTTTATTACAAACGTCTGAGTTTAAACAAACATAAAAAATCGTTGGATGGACATACACCAATGTAATAATTTTTTTGAAAAACTCGAATCATTTTACTTTCAATCAATAATTATTACTGAAGGTGTAGTGTTTTACAAATTTCGCTGTAAAAAATTCAATATTTTGGATATCTTATAAAAATCAACATTTACTGAAAGTGAAATGATTCAAGTTTTTCAAAAAAATTATTACATTAGTGTATGTCCATCCAAAGATTTTTTATGTTTATTTAAACTCAGACGTTTGTAATAAAATTTATAATTTTTAATAAAAGTGTAGCATTTTACAAATTTCTCTGTAAAAAATTCAATATTTTAGATATCTTATAAAAATCAACGTTTTCTAAAACTGTGGTAAAATTTATAATTTATATAATAACTTTTTTCAAAAACTTGAATCATTTCACTTTTAGAAAACGTTGATTTTTATACGATATCTAAAATATTGATTTTTTTACAGCGAAATTTGTAAAATGCTAAAAATTAACGTTTTTTTGAAATAGCTTCGATAAAAGAATTACTAAATAATTTATTTGTTTAGATTTCATGAACATTTTTTAACTTTGTTATCGAAAAGTAAAAAATTACAGAAAATTTTGATTTATTTTATAAAAAAAACATTTTTTTTTCATAAAAATCAACGTTCTTTTTTGAAACAAATTTGGTAAAAATTAATAAAAAAATTTCGAAATAATAAAATTACAAATTTCGATATAGTTGTTTTATTTTAATTTAACTATTTTCACAATCTAAAGCATCAAAAAATAAAGGTGGATAATTTTGGGGCGTGTGATTTTGTTGTACTACCCAGTCTTGGTCATTTAAGTGATTTAAGTTCCTGTTACAAAAGTATTTAGAAAAGTGTCGTTTGGTGCATGGAGGCTGTTACTTTTTGATGTTGATGACATTTACAGGGGTACGTTTCAGGGATAATAAAAGCGAAGAGGAGCAAGGAGAAGGCCCCTGAAACACTTTTGAAGGTCGGTCATGGCTTAAGTAAATATAACTTAAAAGCACCCCCTCAGCGATGGCCTTAATATTTTTTCTTGTTTTTCTACCAGGAGAACCCAAATGACCACCCTGGATAATATCATTAACTTGACAAGTAAATATCATTAATTATTTTTATAACTTCAAATTTTACTCATTTTTTATAAAGAATAACAAAAAAACACTATGGAAAGATTTAAACCGTAATTTTATTTGAATTTCTGTTTGTAATTTAAGTTTTTAATCAAAAAATCTGCAAAATAAACTGAAGATGCTTCAGCTTTCATTTTGTTCACTGGTAATGGTAAAGGAACGCACCTTTTATTGGAGTACCTTATTTTACCTGTGGTTTATCTGATGCAGTCGTTTTTTGATTGGTGCTTGCTACAGGTAAAGTTACGAGGCGTGGCTTAATTTACCATAACACAAATTCGAGGTGAAGATACAAAAATAGGTATTCCTCAAGTTTCTGTTCTAGGACCACTTATTTATTTAAGTTAAAGATTTTATGGTCATATTTCTTTTGAAATATTTTTTTTGTTTGTAATTATTAATAGTAATAATTGTGTGATGAACACATGTTGTGTCTTTCGTAATAATTCGTCATAACTGCGGTGGTATATTTATAAACCGTAAATAATCATTTAATTGGATATTAGAGAAGCGAAAAGAGGAGGATGAGGAGTAGGAGGACAGAAAGGGGACACAAGATAATTGTAAAGAGCGAAGAGGCTTCTTATTTTTTTTTCTTTTTTCGCGGTCCCTGGGAGGGCGACTTGGGGCCTCAGACAACCGTAACGTCGTAACTCATTTAGAAAACGTCACACGCCGACTGCTAATTATCACCGAAAAACTAATATCTTTAAACCAGAAATTCTTCTACTCCTATTCCTACTACCAAGCCTCGCATAATGAATAACAACCATTTCTTTTCTAACTTCCAACCGAAACCGAACCGCCAACTACTTCATTCATAAAGAACAGAGACACTCTTACAACGCCAAAAATCATTGATATTACTAATATTAAACAAAATTTCAAACAATTTCTTTTATAAATTGTTTTTTTTCCCAAGTTTTAATATTATAAAAAATATTAAATTTTGAAAATTATCCAAAATCAGCTTTGACAGTTGGATCTGGAATAAGTTGTTTCCAAAAA
Organism: Stenus bimaculatus; assembly: GCA_963971135.1. Lineage (NCBI taxonomy): Eukaryota > Metazoa > Arthropoda > Insecta > Coleoptera > Staphylinidae > Stenus > Stenus bimaculatus. The sequence goes on from OZ020180.1 coordinate 83,119,444, forward strand.
GGAAAAAACAATATAATAAGTAATAAAATTAAGTAAAATAGGGTGAGTTGGTGGAAATAAATTTTAGAAAGCAGGAAATCGTATCTTAATAAACCCGAAATTTTCGGACTTTTTTTACTTTTTCGGTTATAAAATTAAATCGGTTCTTCCAAACGAAAATTTTGTTATTACAATTAAATTCTGCGTCGAATGAGTACTAAACACTTGATATTAATTTCAGTGGTATAGTAGAAATCGACAGTCAAAAAACGACAATTTTTACTATTTTTGGCAACAAATCCAATATAGTGTCTTTCCAATGTCTGTAGATGAAAACGGCTTTTGTAAATGAAAAAACTTGTAGGATAAAAGTTGTAGAGCATCAAATTTTGTGTTTAGAAAGTATCTAATATTTCCATTTCGATTAAGTATATTTATATAAATTTGTATTTTCTACGCCTAATCGAAAAAGGTTTCTTGCAGTTTAAACTCTCGATTTTCAGCCATTTACTTAAATCTGGTATTGTGATTTATAAACATATTTTTCTTCAAATAGCACTCTTGACACTCATGTAAAACATTAAAAATATAATTAAAAACGTAATTTTTGTAACAAGTGTAGAAAGTAAATTATTTTCTACACTAGCGTTAAAAGTACATAACAAAACCATGGTTACTATTTACTATGTAAACAACTGCTAATATTTTCATAAATTTCATTAATATTATAAGAAAAAATCTCGTTTGTAGAATAAAATATTGTACGATGTGGTGTGTATACAGGGTGGCCCAGATTTTACTTCCCAGGAAATATTTCAGTTATTTGAAGAGATAAAAATATAAATCAAAAAGTGCTTTGAATGGCAGCACTTATACCTTATAATTTCATTCTAAAAAAATTATTTTTATTTACCACTCTTAAGATGCCATCATCATCTTTTTTTTTCTTTAATGGGACACCCTATTTTTTATAACTGATATTGCATCTACAATTTATTCTAGTAACAGTGATATGCTACACTTAGTATTTTAAGTACATTTTGTGAATAAAAAAATTAAAATATTGATCGAAGTATGTATTATGGAAAATTATTTATTTAGTTTTTTTAACAAAATTTGTAATTTACAGTTAGGTCCAGTTAGGTTAGGTTAAGTTAAGTTTAGATTTAAAAAAATTTCTTAAAAAACTAAATAAATAATTTTGCATACTACTTCGATCAATATTTTAATTTTTTTTATTCACAAAATGTACTTCAAATACTAAGTGTAGCATATCACTGTTTCCAGAATAAATTGTAGATGCAATATCAGTTATAAAAAATAGGGTGTCTCATTAAAGAAAAAAAAAGATGATGGTGGCATCTTAAGAGTGGTAAATAAAAATAATTTTTTTAGAATGTAATTATAAGGTATAAGTGCTGCCATTCAAAGCACTTTTTGATTTATATTTTTATCTCTTCAAATAACCGAGATATTTCCTGGGAAGTAAAATCTGGGCCACCCTGTATAGGTCAATGAAAGCTGAAGGGGTGTGAGTCGTGGAAGAGGAATAACTGATAGTGTTCTCGTGAAATGGATTTCTTCTATGCCTGCTATCATAAAAATATCTCTGTAAATAGAACAATTTTGTGACCTGACTTTCGCCGCATCGGAGCAACATTTAGATGCCAGATTTTCTACGATTAGAAGAGACGACTCAGCAGCCTTATTCTTGACCCGGTCGAGATCGTGTCGTCGACGAGACTAGAAGGACAGGCTCTTATTTTTCATGTGAATGAAAAGGACAGAATGATGAAAGTCATCGACGACACGATCACGACCGGTCCAAGAATAAGCCCGCATATGTGTAGAAGTTTGTAGACTAGATTTCTTCACACGATTCTTTTCCTGCTGAAGAAACTACATATCAATATAAGCACTGAAGTTGTAGTGGACGAACAAATAAATTGTCACTAATCTTATGAGATTGGAATGCAAAGTATTGCAAACACAATTGGAAGCAACTTTAAAGACATGAAATACCAAAGAAAAAATCGAGTGACATGTACTGTGTCCAAAGTCAGGATCCATGATGAGGATGTATGTACCTGTTAATCCTGATACTATTTCCAGACACATTTTTCAAGAAGTTCGACATGCTTCGAATTTGAGCTGGCACCTTATCCACTTTCGATTTTTGATAACACTGAAATGCGAAAAATGCATAAATCAATTTTTTATGAATTACTTGAACCTTTGACCAATGAAGATGGGAATATACACATGGATAATTCTGTATACGTCATTGATAGTGGATTTCTTTTGCATCGAGTGGTCTGGTAGTCGAAGATTTTCAGCAATCCTATCGAAGTATGTGGATTACGTGAAAAAGTTTTACAATAAATCATCAGGGACCATCATCGTTCTTTATGGATACCCATGTGTTGTATCAATGAAGAGCACAAAAACATCAGAGCACCTTTGACGGAAAATTAAATTATCTGCAGCAAACGTAGCATTTGACGAAAATATGACAGCTGCCATGTCGAAAGGGCATTTCCTGTCCAATGACTACGACAAACAGCACCTCATTTCTATGTTCCGTGGAAAACTGGAGAGTAAAGGTTTTTTTTGTAAAAGTACCTGTGGAAAATGCAGATAGAATCATTGTTACAACAGCTACTGATATTGCACATAAGTCGGAATATGTGGTAATTGTTGGAGACGATACAGACCTGCTTATCTTATTCACAACACTGGCACTATCCTCGTCTCATATTGTAATGAAGCCTGGAAAGGGCAGTAGCTCGCTTCGGAAGCGAAATTGGACATATGTTCATAGAAAGTTTTTTTCTTAAAATTAGTCGTGGAAACGCTTCCTACAGTTTGGCTTCCTAATTTCGGAACACCCTGTATATAATTAACCCAATTTGAAACATGCTTTCATTTTTGAAATTTTTAAGTAACTAATATGTTATATTAAAAACTATGTACACAAAAAAGGAAATGTTTCCAAGGGCGTACCCAGGATCTAATCTAGAGGGGGCAGATCTTAATATTGGTTTTGAGGAAGTAGACAAGCCCCTGGACTCTAATATATAGAAAAGTCTGTTTCGTACCGCTACGAAACTTTAAAAAAGGATGGGGATATGTCATTGAAACAGTGTATGAGAGCGACAGCATCATTTCGTTTCGTTTCATTTTTTGAATTCTATTTATCAGAGTCCGGGCGTTATTTTAAAGAAAATCTAGAATTGCAGAAATATAAGTTTTTGATGTTGGGGCTGCAGAGGAGTTAGCGGGGCTGCCGCTCTAATCTACCGCCTCAGGCGAAATTTTTTGAAATTGTCAAGGTCAAGCATCTTCCTGACACTTTAGAACCACAACTCGGTATTGCCATTTTGAAAGAAATACCGGATACTATTTATACTCAAAGATGTAAAATGTAAAAGACTTAAAATTTGTGATTTACGATTTAAGACCTAAGATTTAAATTTTAAGATTTCTCATTTCTTAAGGTCTATTTATGCTCAAATTAAGACTTAGGCCCGGTTGCACCGTTGAAGCCTCAGCTTCAAGCTACACTTAAACTAAAAAAAAATAACAGATTTAAATTTTAAAGGCCATTTTAGACTAGCACATTGTGGTATGCAAATTGTGTCGCAAATCGACTTGGAAAGTGTTTTCGCATTGTGCAGTAAAATCTGAAAGTCTATTTATACTCAAAGATTCAAGACTTAAGATTTATGATTAAGAACTTGGAAAATTATAGGATTTATACACCCTGTATTAAGCAATGGTAAATCATAAAATTTAAATAAAAAAATCTTAGGTCTTAAAGCTCCCAGGATAAATTGACTTTTAAGGTATATTTATGATCAGAGATTTAATACTAAAATCTTAAGTCTTAAATCTTTGAGAATAGACCAAGGTCTATTCTTAAAAACTCAAGAGTCGATCTTGTACAAGATTTTGGAACCAAAATTAAATGTGCTGGTCTAAAATGGTCTTAAGAGGAGTGTACTTTGATCAGAGATTAAAATATGCGAAATGCGAAGATCAAATTTTTGTTCAGAATTGCATTTACTATCTACAAGTTTTTTTTGCTGGATAAAAAAGTGGGACACGCTGTATATATCCTACTTACATTACATTCTCTTGAAATTTGTTGAATGCTACTATGTGGATTAACTCTAACAAACGCTAAAACATTTGTTGTGTTTTCTTCATTAATTATTCCTGCCGTTCTCTTTTTCTTGATTTGAACGCAGCCATTTCACAAAAATCTTTTCCTCAAACGTAGAAATGCCATGTAAAATTTCCTAGGTTGGTTAGGATAACGATCTTTAAACATATCAGCAGCATCCCTGTAATTTTCTCTATATTCACCCAAAATCATAAACATATTCATTTTATAAAACTTTTTCTTTTCAATTAAATTACGAATTTGTACTTAAGCATGGACTTAGTTTACAATTTGTTATTTCATGGCACACTCCGATTAAAATCTCAAAATGAATAATAACAATAGAAACAAATTTATTTTATTTTTTATTAAATTTCTTTAAAACTTGAAGGACAATAAGAAAACGTTTCCACTAAAATGTAGAATAACATTATTTATTTAAAAAAACAAAGTAGACCTTGAAATGACCTTCAAAATGTACTTAAAATAACAAATAAAAATTTGTACTGTATTACCCCCTTCAAACCAAACAACTTTTATTAACAAAAGAAACTCTAAAAGGCTTAGTTTTTGAAATAAAAATTCGTAACACTTTAACTGGGACACCCTGTATAAGTATTTTCATTATAAATAGTCGTTTTCATGTTAAGGCCGTATGACACTTGTGAGTTTACTGTATAAAATCTTAACATGTTTTCTCGTGAGTTTTCTATGGTAAAAACTCGCAAGTATCATACACGATTTTTTAACAGAGTTTTCTCGCGAGTTTCTTGCAAAAAAAATGCTGTATAACACTCGTCATTTTTTATTAGAGAAAACTCGAACTTGCTCTTTGTTAAATTAAAATTTATTTACATTTTGAGGTTACTTGTTTGTAAAAAGAAAAAAAACAAAAACTCGTATGTATAATATTCTTAACTTTCAAAAATCAAAAAATGTCTATTATTTCTGTTTTTTGAACATTCAAAAAAGTCTGCAATTATTAAAGTTTATTGTTAAGTTCATTTTAAATATTTTTCCTATGAACTATTTCTTGGCTAAACCTGCGAGATAATTAAGCATGAAATTTAGAAACAATGGAGTTGATTATGTTTGAAATTATCGAAGCATGGCGGCTGAAATCGCAAGCGGATCTCGAAACTCCAGAGTTAAACCGCCTTAGAATTTAGCGTTCAATCAAATCAAAAAGATTTTAATCATAAATCACATGAATCGTAAAGTCGGAATGACTAACACTTTACAAAATGCACTAATAAACATTTAATTTCAAGGAAAAATTTTAATGTTTAAAAATATTCACTGTTATTTGAGTAAAATTTTAATTATTTTTATTTTATGGTGAATTTTTGAGTTATGTATTTTGGTGTTTAAACGTTTAGATAAATTGATTTGAATGTCCTTTAGATAAATCCGGCGTTTATTTAGTTGTTTTTGAGTGAAAAATGTAGTTTTTGTGGTAAAAATAAAATTGTTATCTAATTTTGAATTTGTGAAGGTAAAAGAGTTTGGCTATTTTAAGGAAGACATTAATAAAAAAAATGTGTCGGTGTGTGAACACGTCCAATTTAAAATAGTATTTGTAATGAAACACGAATAGTAGAAAGATGCGCTTCGGAAAATATGTTTTTTCGGACCTCCTACATCGCCACCTTTTATCATTTACAAATATATCTTACAACTGAAAACACACGAAAAATAAAATTATTTTATTCAAATAAATATTTCAGTATAACCATAAAATTATTTAAAAGAAACGACTATATTAAAAAAAAAAAACTTGTTTTCCAAAATTACTTTCAATTCATTGAAGCTCATTAATATTTGTACGAAAAATATGAAACTTCGCTAAAAAATCACTAAAAAATCACCAAAAAATCATTAAAAAATCACTAAAAAATCACTAAAAAATCACTAAAAAATCACTAAAAAATCACTAAAAAATCACTAAAAAATCACTAAAAAATCACCAAAAAATCACTAAAAAATCACTAAAAAAAAATCATAATAAAATCACTAAAAATTTAAAATTAATATCTTTGCTTTTTTTATTTATCAGTGATAATTATAACGATTGTACATAAAAAATGTGAAGTTATTTTTTAATTTTTTAAGATTTTTTTCACGACTTTTTGCTGCATTTTCAGGAATTTTTTGGTTTGAAGCGTTGTAACGGCCAAATAAAAAATACCAAAACTACTTTTCTTTATTTATTTTGTTTATTACTTACAATTATAAGGATTTTACACAAAAAAATGAAGTTCATATTTTTTTTCACTTTTTATGATTTTTTTCGTTTTTTTTTGCTGCATTTACAGAATTTTTAAAAGTGTTGTAACGACCAAACAAAAAATACCAAAAATTTATTTCTTTGCTTATTTTATTTATTAGTTATAATTGTGAAAACTTTACAAAAGAAAATTAACTTTCTAAAAGAAATCATATATTTTGATTATTTTTTAAATTAAATAAAATGCTTTGCATAAAATGGTTAAAAACATGTAGAAAATTAATTAAGGTTATATCTAAAATTATTATTTGAAGTATAAAATTGATGAAAAAGAAAAAGTGTAAAATTGAATTTTCTAGAAAAGCACTATAAAGTGGTGTATTAAAATGTATGAAGAGTTGTGATAAGTTGTGGTAGCATATTCAGTAGATTTTAATGAGTAGGAGTTGAGCAATTAAAGTCACTAGTCCGATTTATACCTTCCTCATGTCTAGAGATTTTACGACTTACAACTTTGCTTTAACTTCTCATCTTCTATGTATATTCTTTCCAAGATCCAAGACTCACTTTAAACACAAAAATGCTCGTATTCTTTCCACTTAACAACAACTCAACTATTCTTCAAAGAAACAAGAAACGACATTTACATTTCACATAAATATAAACACAAAAAAAAAACTTTAGAGTTTTACGAAATTTATGATGGTTTAATTATTTTTATAAAAAAATGTACATTAAATAATTTAAACGGTATTAAATTTATTCAAAAATTTGTGTTTTTTAAAAATATACGTACACAAGTTGTTTATTACTTAGCTTAAATTCGTTTAAATTTCTCAGCTGTTGCTTGATAAAAAATATGCTCTTAGGTAACTCTTAATTTATTGTTTACAAATTAATAATTTTTATTTTTTTTTTTTGGCGCGGACACAAATTTAGAAACGCATAAAGAGCGCGTAATTGGGCCGTTTGTGTGTCAAAAGGCGACAGTTAAACGCGTTTGCTTTGACAATCTCCTCAAAATACTACCTCACAACCTCCACAGACAACTAATTTACGACCAACTAATACCAATTCAAAGTCCTTCTAAATTTCAATTAAAAAAAGACAGAAAAATAACTCTACGAAAGTGAATATCGTAATTAAGTTAAGAATTAAGACTACACCTTTTCAAATTGTATTTCAGAAAAGATCAACGTAATTCCAGAAATGTGAATTGCATTTCACGAATTATCAATTGTATTTCATACTAATCAATTTAATTTCAGAAAGTATCAATTGTATTTCCGAATCTTCAATTGAATTTCGAATTCCAGAAAGGATTTTAGAATTCGTCAATTTAATTTCAGAAAGTATGATTTGTACTTCAGTAAAAATCAACTGTATTTCAGAAAGTTTCATTGTGTTTCATTCAAAGTAAATTTTGGATTACAGTAGCCGCATGCTCGAATATAGTGTGTTGTACTGCATTATAAAGAAAAATAGGGGTACCTCAAGGTTCTGTTCTAGGACAACTTCATTATTAAATTTACATTCAAAATCTTCAATTCTCAGGAATTAAAGCAAACTACTCAGTTTTTGGATAGTATTAATTTGGAAGAAGGAATTAGTAAACTAATCTTTGTTGGGAAATACAAAGTTGAAAACTTTCAAACAAAAGATTACTTAGGTCTGCCTTCGTTTTAGTGTTAAAAGCGCACCAAACAACACAAGGGCGTATCTAGGATTTTATCTTGGGGAGGACAAAATTATTGATGAAAATTCGAAATTTGACGTTTTTTGAGATTCCGATTTTTTGAAAAAAAAGCTAAACATTTGCAAACATACACAGTGTGTCTCGAAAATGGCGCAAGAACTCTCCAGTACGTTGTTGGAGACTCTTCAGGGAGATCATCAGAAAAATAGTTTAAAAAGTCCTCTTGGCCAATTGACAGAGATATGAAGAGACAAAGTTGGGAATTCAACTTTTCTAGCATGAATTTTGAAAACCCGCTTAAGGAATGTAAAGTTTGGGTTTTCTTTAGTCGTGAAGTAATAAATTAAATTTAAATCGTATTAACTTCACAATTTATTTTTTTAAATTGAAAATTATGACGGGTAATTATTGTAGCTGATTTGAAATAAAAAAAATGATTCCCAACGTTGTCTTTTCATATCTGGGCCATTTGGTCAAGAGGATTTTTTAAACTATTTTTCTGAGGATCCCTGAAAGGTTCGTACTGGAGAGCTCTTGCGTTAATTTTGGGACATCCTGTATTTAAAAAATTGTTAACTGAAAATAATTATAGTGTATCCAAAAAAGAAGTGATGAGAAGAACATCATAGAAAGTAGACTCATCTACAAAAAAAAGAATTTTCAGGGTCGGAACACTCCAGTTTTTTTGGAGGGGCTTTATTTCCACAAAAAATGTCGTTAATTCAAAATTGTACTATAGTTAATAAACTATTAGGTCAATTTAAATGAAAAAAATTAGAAAGCAAAGCTAATTAACGCCACTTTGGCCTAAGGACTTATAAGATCACCAACAAATGATTCTTTTGATGGATATTTTTCAATAAATAAATACGAATTATTGTTGATATTTTCGCTCACATCTTTGAAACAAGCCTCATAAAGGTACCACTTTTTTAGTCCATAAAACTTTACAGAAAATTCTAAAATTTAAAAAAAGATTCAGTGTCGGTACCATTATACGATATATTTCAAAAATTTAACGAAAATAATATAAATGGGATCAATTTTTATAAAATAATTGATAAGAAAACAACAGGTTAATTTGTTTTCTTATAAAAATGGCATTTTTATTATTTTTTTAATTTTTTTCGCTCATATCTATGATCTTGGGGGGAGGGGGGGTTGCCCCTTCAGCCACCCCCTAAATACGCCCTTGAACTAACAAGCTGCAAAAAATATTAATAATGAAATTCATAATAACTTCAACAGAACTGCATATAAAATTAACTAATTAGTGTTTCAAATACTAAAGGAAAATAATGATAATAATCTTCCGAGAAATCTACTATAAAATTCAAAAAGAATACAAAGTTTGCGGAAAATAGCGGGTAAGCTTTCCAGTAGGTTGTGGTGGACCCTTTAGGCATCCTTAGCAAAATACTGAAAAAATCCTCTTAACCTATTGTGCCAAAAGTGTCAAAGTTGGGAATTTAACTTGTTTATTATTATGAATTTTGAAAAACTGTTAAATGTTGACCATTGACGTTTTCTTCATAGTCTAGTAACAAATTTGATTTATATCATGCTTTTTTTCAATTTCAATTTCGGTCCTAAATTTTGAAATTCATTTATTGTCCGACCCACGCCACTGATTTTAGCAAGTGATTATTTTCGATAAATATAATCACATGTAAAGTTGCTCCCAGCTGGAAGTAGTGTAAACTGCCCTCGCTCATTAAATTAGATGTTGTTGTGAAAGGGAGGCTTTAATACTTTTGATTTGGATTACTTCAAAATTCAAAAGTAGGCGAAAGGCAATTATACATGAATTGAGTGGGTTCGTCGGAATTAACGGAATTAGATACATTATGTGTTAATAAAACTCAACATTTTAAATTAACACTTAAAAACTATTTATTAAAAGTAAATTAAAATTAAACATTACAACTAAAATCAAAATCAAACATTACTAATAATTCAAATCAAAATCATATTATAAAATACACTTAACTAAGCAAATTCCAAGTCTAATAATTCGGATAGTTCAAACCGCAACATAATAAACATATTTAAGTTTTAACTCACCAAAGAACAGTGTTACAATTAAATAATTTTATCAATCTCTTCTAAGTTCCATTTAAGCAGAACTTTTCTAAGTTCCATTTAATCTGGAACTTCATCTTGGTGTGAATTCTTCTAAGTTTTACTTGCAGGAATTCATCTTAACACAACACTGGTCATCACTTCTGGAGACTGTTGACTCGGACCGAGACTCAAATAATAATCCCCTTTTTGTTTTCGAGCTCCTGCTTTTATACTTTGATTCCTTAATTGTAAGTTATGATTATGGGATTTTTTACTACAATTTATCGCCTATTGTTCACATCTGCTTGCGCTATCCTGACTCATCCCGAAACGTGCTTAAGTGCTTAGGTTTAATGTTTGCGCCAAGGACTTATTAAACATTATATTTTTAACAATCGTATTAATTTAATTCGGCAATTAACAAATAAACTTGGAAAATGCATTTAACTTGAATAATACAAATTACACAAATAATTTAGGATGCTTACAGTAGGACAAAACTAATCACGATCGCGTATTCTTTGTCCTACTTCCAGCTGGGAGCAACTTTACATACATATATTCCAAAACGCACAAGACACGAAAAATAGCTAACTTGTGGCGAACTATTGAAGATAAAATTAGAATTTATAATATTGCAGCGTAAGTGGTATTTTTCAGTGAACACCTGCATAAAAATAACAAAACAATCAAAAGAACACGTGCATCGTGAAAAAAATGTAGAGATCGGCGTTCCAAAAATTAGGCAAAATTATGAGAAATTTTTGGGGCGCTTTAAAAAGTTTAAAAACATATTTAAAACAAAGTATTAAACTCTTCGTATATGCATTAACTTATTGCTCGTGTTAGAAAAAATATATTAATTCAATTCGTTTTTTCGAATTTTGAAAACGCCATTAATCGAACGTTTTTTTGTAAAGAACCCGTTTTAATTCATCCCTATGAGTATTTGGTTTGACTTACAAAGAAATTGGTAACCACAAAACTTTTTGGTCTACCAAAAAAGCAATTTTTAAAAAAGTTGCACTGGAAAAAACATTATGACCAAGACCGCAAATATCAAGCGAATTTCAAAACAAACGATCGAAATTTAAAACAGAAAAAAAAAATCCTTAAAAATATTTTAGGGACAAAAACCAAGTTTTTTAAATAAAGTTTTTTCAATTTTACTTAGTTACTTCTCAAAATTAAAATAAACTTCATCAATAAAAATATTATTATTACTAATTTGTATACATATTTTATAAATTGTAAACAAAAATATAAAAAGAAGTCTACCCCAAAAGACTAATAGTGACAAAAGACCCAAACGAGGGCGGACGATAAATGGACGAGTTGAAGAAGTGGAGGAGAGACAAAAGATCAAATTGGACGAAATCCCGACGCCTTTAAAAAGTCGAAAGAAAATAAACGAATGACAAAACTCCGACCTTGCGTTGATAAAATTCCGAAAGAAAAAAAGCCCACGTCATCTTAAAGTTGAAAATATTTCAAAAACTAACCATTGTATTAAATTAAGTAGATTGTTTGGTTTTTAAAGACAAACAATGGACATACGTATGTTATATGTTATTTAATCTGGGTTTTTTTGTAAAATATTTTTTCGGTTTTTTTTTATCGAAATTTTGTCCTTTTCGGCGTTTTATCATAGTGTCTTTTGTCCAATTCGGCCATTTTTCAAAGAGGGTAGTCGGCAAATTTTTGAAATTTGCAGATTTGGTCATAATTTTTTTTTCCAGTTGAGCTTTTTTATAAATTTTTTTTGCTACACAGAAGAGTCTTTTGGCTACCAATTTTTTTAATTTTTTGTTTTTGCAAGTCAAATCAAATACTCATAAGGGAGAAGGGTGTTTGACAAAAAACATTTGAAGTTTGACTTACAAAAACAAAAAAAAAGAACAAATTGCGCTAGCCACAAAACTCATTTGTATACCAAAAAAAGAAATTTTAAAAAAGCTCCACTGACCACTGGAAAAAAATTATGACCAAAAACACTAATTTCAAATGAATATCAAAATCAGCTCTCAAATTTGCCACTTACCGAACCTGGAAAAAATGTTATTCAAGGCCATAGTTCCTAAAAATGGGTTTTTCGCGTTTTTCAGCAAAAAGGTAAGTTTTATCATAAAATTAGATCAGACAAAAATTGTAGATCATATAATTATCTATAAAAAATGTCTTAATACTTTTTTTCCTAAGAGCCACCGTTTCGGAGATATAACGAATATTAAAGTTGTAATCTTCATAATATGCACATTATTCGTCAGATTCATAATCGTCTATTATTCACGATAACGGAAAATTTTTTTACCCAAATTTCAAAAATCCGGTCTTGAATTAAAGGGGAATGTTTGTTTTATAATCCTATCGGAATGGATTTTTTTTAAGCGACAGGAAAGCTTTCAAAAGCGCTCCCGAAAAAGTCGTTTTTTTTCGAGCGTCCGCCGCGCCGATTTTGAAAAATCGTAGCTCCGCCAGATTCAGAATCGAAACGACCAAATCGGGCACTCTTTTTTCCCACATCATCATTTACTATATCCAAAATTTCCGACCCTCCTAGGTTAATCCTGTGGCGAGGGCGAATTTTTCTATAAAAACGTCAAAATAACGCGTTTTTTAGCGAAAAAAACTAAAAAAAAATATTGCTGTAGCCGGAAGGAAAAAAAATCGCGAATGGCATTTTCGTAAAGAGGAAACAGACTTACGTACACATAGTGTTTTCGAAATTTTGTTTGTATCTCATATTCTAACGTTTCAAATTTTTGTTACAATTTTGGACAAAATCTGGGTACAATTTTGGACATTTTTTAACGAAATTTAAAAAATTGTACCTACCAAACAACTGGACCGATTTTAACGAAACTCGGCTAATATGGTGGCTAAAAGTACTGTTAATACCTAGAAAAATAATAGGTTTTATCCGGCGCGTTCAGCGGCGCGGCGTCGGGATTTTTTTTTCCCAAAGCGTAGAAAAATATCGATAAAAAACGGCACGTAGAGAAAATTGGGAAATGGGGCCAAAACGAGGCAAAAAATTAAAAATCGCTACACGTGACCTTCAAGAGGATTGATCGAACGAGGTCATATTGAAGTTTTGAAATCTTTAACTTTTCCTTTCACCCCACACCGACTTATTAAAGTCAAAATTGTGTTTTTTCAACCTCTAGTGACCAAAATAATCGCTGTAAGGTAACGACACATCCTATAGTCTAACTAAAATATGCGTTGGAATGAGATTTTCAAGTACTACTACGCGACGTATTAACTTTTTTTAATTTCGAAAAAAAAAACATAAAATTTTAATCGCGGAAAAAACTTTGTAAAAAAATGCGATTTTGATAATTTTTTTACCACCCTGCCCCTTCATCGATTTTAACGTATAATGGCTTACCTTAAAGGTTTTTGCGTAGGCTTTGAAACAAAAAAAGGTTTGTTTTGATATCTTTAGTCATTTAGAAGTTATCACCGAATAACCGTTGAAAATTTGAAAATGTCACTTTTGGACGACGAAATTGCTATGAAATTTTTGATTAATCGGAAAATAATTAACCAGTTAGCCGATTAGAACGATTTATGGCTTACATTGACCGATAGAAAAATATTTTTACTTGTATTACAGCTTCAGTTATATACGTTGCGTACTTATGCATATTATGAAGATTACAATTTTTTCAACCTTTATAATCGTTATATCTCAGAAACGGTGGCTTTTAAGAAAAGAAGTATTAAGACATTTTTTATAGATAATTATATGATCTACAATTTTTGTTTAACCTAATTTTATGATAAAACTTAACGTTTTGCTGAAAAACGCGAAAAACCCATTTTTATGACCTTTTTCCAGGTACAGGATCGATGGGGACTTTTGCACCTTTAATTCTATTTTTAGGGCTAAATTGACCGGACTATATATACCCTATTGTTCTTTAAATGAGTAGTAGGTGATTTAAAAAAAATATAATTTGGTAAATTTATTATAAATTAATTTTTTTTAAGTCAAAAATAAATACAATGTTGATGAGTAAAATTCATGATCGTGTACAAATTGGTGAATATCGAGCTTGAACGTTAAAAATTTCTTAAATTAATTGAAAATGCAACAAAATTCTTCGTATGAAAAAAAATTCAATAAAAAATGAAAAAAAAATTAGTTTTTTTTTTAATTTAATCTGCAACATTATGAAGGATTTGGTTTGTGATAATTCTATTTATTTTAATTTAAAATTGTTTTAAAAATTTATAAAAATTATTTTGGATAAATAAAATAAAATGATTTAAAAAAATATTTATTTCAACAAAATAAATTACACTTAAACAGTACAAAAGAGTATTTTCTTATAATAATAAAATATTTACAATTATTGCTCTGCCTTAAAAATAAACCAGTAAAGAAAATAATATAATATTCAAAAACTAAACATTTTCCTTTTTTTGTATAAATATACTAACATAAACATAATATTATACACATAAATAAAAAAAATGTTTTTGTAAACTGGATACGTTGTCGTCGCAGGAGAGAACCGTGAACAGCTGCTGCTTCCAGAACATAAAAAATATTCCCATCATATCATGTTCGACTTTAAAACAAAAAAAATGACTGTCGCCTGTCCTGTCTTTAAACTAAATATTTAATGATGATCACATTTTTTAACATAAATTAACGGAAAATCCAGTATAACCCTGGGTACTCAACTACTACAATACGGTCAATATGCACAATAAAAGATTACGGGGATTTCCAGTAAGAACCCTGAATCCATTAAGTACGCTTTATGGCTCTTTATTTTTGAGCCGTTGATTTTGAAAGTGAGATAAGCCCCTTGGACTTGTCTCACTTTCAAAATCAAGGGCTGATATAATGGAATGTTTATTACTAATATTGTTTTTAAGATTATCGTTGTGAACTTAAATCACCATCCATTCGCCAAACACTAAAAGCCCTACTTAATTTTTCGTGCGCGGTGTACGAGCAAACATTCCCCACCAAATCACCATCACTGTTATCAGGGGTTGATGTTGATAAAATGTGGTATAGAAAATCGATGTACCGCGCTGCTAATTTCAACGTTTGAATTTTTGACAGTTTATCTGAGGGTAAAGTAGGGATGCTTTTGCGTAAACTAGTGAAGGCTTCGTTTAAACTTTGGGTTCTCTGCCGTTCACGAACATTCGCCATGACGCGTTGATTTTGAATATCTTCGTAACTCTGCGGAGATTTCCTGCGCGATTTACCCTTGCTACTACAAGAATTCTCATCATCAGAATCGAAACTGGAGACTTTACGTTTACGTCCGCGGGTTTTAAGCACTGGAATTTCTTCATCCACTTCTAATTTAATAAATTTCCTCAAATCTTCATTATTCTGTTGTTGGTGGTAGTAAGCTTGTTGATGTTCGTACCTTTTATCCTCGTCGTAATCGTAATATTTTCCGTAGTGCACGCTTAAAGTCGCTGAAGTTTTATAATCGTCGTAATTATTGTAAGAAGGTTGCTCGAGTTGTTGCAACGTCGCCGGAAGATACTTCTCGTTCGAATTAGTTAAATCCATCAGCCTCATTGGTGAATATTGGTCGTACGAACAAACACTATTCGGTGATAACTGCTTGTAATTTGGGGACGAGTTTTCACTACGTGATTCATACATTTTTTTTAATTTTTAACACACGCGGGTTTTGATCTTGTTTGATCGGTACTAAATTGAAGATTGAAGATTTGAGCCGCTTGTCTGTCACGCTTTACTCGTGATGTGCGTAGAGACAGCTTAAGTCACGCGGCGACCAATCCGCGCCGCCACTTCCCCACCATTCGCTCTCATCTTTTTTATTAGAAAAAGACGAAGCGAACCCCGTGTGTTGGAACCGCTCAACCAGCGGACAACGTGAATTGTCTCGGGTGTCTCTCGTCTTATGGCCGAAGCTTTTTATGAATGGAAGACCCTACATTTAGAAAAAAATCGTTTTACCCAAAAAATTAAATCATCACAAAAAATAAAAACAGTATTTTATGAAATATTTTTAGTTAAAACCGAAAAATGTTTATTTGAAAAATATTTATTAATTCCCAAATTATGCCAAATAACCTTGGAAATTGGAAATTCAGTATTTAAAATATTTACCCCTCTTAAACCTTTTTGGACTTAATAGGTTTGTCGTTTTTAAATAAAAAATCTTTTTGTTCTAATATTACACTCAATATAATGAGTCAAAAAATTGAATTTTGGAATAAAATTTCGTGTAGTTCACTTGGGTATAATTGGCTTTGCTTGTTAGTTTCGATTTAAACCCTCTCCCAAAAAATCATAATAAAGCCAGAATAAAGTTTGACGATTCAAAAGAAAGCATTTTTCTTGAGGATTAACGTGGTGCAGTACACTTGAAATAATCGTTTCGATTTATCCAAAAAAAACGCAAAAAAACTTATTTTTTATGGCAATGTTCAGTAAAAAGATTTTTTTGCATAAAAATGTTATTTTCACAAAAAATAAATAATTTAGATCCAATAAAAAAGTTGGACCACTCATTAAAAGCAATTTCCATGTAGATTAAGGTGGTATAGGACGTGTAGGTTGTTTTGTTTGTTCCCTTCGATTTATACAAAAAAATTTACTTTTTGTAGCAATTTTCGTTAAAAAGTTGAGTTTAAGAGGATTGGGAGTCTAAGTAGAATAGAAAACTTAAATTTTGAGCTTCTTCTTGAATTTGGGGAAGAAATCTTGACCCAAAGTACTTCCCACATAATTAGGCTGAGAGTACCAATAAAAATCTTCATTTCTGTTATATTTTAAAATTTGTATCACCTATACTACGAAGGTATTTGCTGCTTTTACAGTTAAAATGCGCGTTCAAAATTTACGAAATATGCCTTGAAATTATTTCAAACTACAACCATATTTTGTAAATAAGATTATGTTTTATAATTGCATAGTTTAAATAACATTCATGGCTAGACTTCTATACGACGAGTTTTTAAAAAATTAAATTATTAAGTCAAAAAAATAAGTTTCAAATAGGCTAAATTTTACGTATTTTTAATGATTTTTTTTAGGCATTTTGGATATAAAATATTAAAAAAATGTGGCATACAAGTCTTAAGTAGAGGTCCCACTTTCATACAATATTCTCATTTTGTATTTAGCTCAATACATATTTCTGTAGTTTGATATTTAAAAACAGGGAAAAACCGATATAATTTTGTAGACTCCATATCCTCTTAAAGGTTAATACATCTTTCTGCACAAGTTGCATAAAAAAGTTATATACACTAAAAGATAGACAATTTATTTCTGAATTCAGGTGTATTTATGACTTTCCTTTTTCGGGAGGAATTAATTAGTAATCTACGCTGATAATTTCAAGAAATTTCGAATATTAACAATCAGTTATATCGTTTCATGCAATTAACCTATAAAAAAGTTAAACCCCTCAGAAGAAAGCAATTTTCATGTAGATTAACGTGGTATAGTTCGTTTGGAAAATTTGCTTCGATTTACCCCAAAAAAATCCAAAAAACTTACTTTTTACAGCAAATTTTATTAAAAAGTTGAGTTTAAAGGTTAATAAATTTTTCTGCACACGTTGTATAAAAAAGTTATTTTCACAAAAAGATAGATACTTTAATTTTAAATACAGGTGTATTTGTAATTTTTCTTGTTCTTTAGGAATTAATTAGTAATCAAGCTGGCAATAAAACTCTACGCTACGAATTTTGATTTTTATTGAATTTTTGGGCGAGGCTTTTGTTTTTACCCTGATTGACAGGTAAATCGAAACGAATAAGTAAAGCTAATTATATACAGACGATCCTCTTGAATTCAGCTTGCAAATAATGTACTTTGTTTTGTTGTAGTTTAAACAGAAAAAAAGTTATTTTAGAAAAACCTCTTATGGAGAATTACATGCTAAATTTAGATTTTTGGAAGTTTTATTCGCCGGTGTAATTTTAATTATCTGAAAAATAACAGTTCAATTAAAATGCATAAAAGACCAAATTTTATACGGAAGTCCCCTTTATCAGATCAAAAACGTGTAGGTACCTAGTTCAGATTTTTTTGCTTCCATTGTTGTTGTCTTTTTGCCCGTTTTCTTCGATTTTGTAGTGGTTTATAAAATCACTCATTTATTAACTAAAGTTTAAAAAAAAATTATACTTTTTTAAACAAGATACTTTGCGTTAAATTGGAGTATTTTTGGTAAAATTTTTACTTTTTTGGAAATGGTCAAAATTTGAGTTCAAAAATAATGCCTAATTAATTCACCACATAGAATTTTTATTTTAATAAATGGGTAATAAAAGAAGATTCTTAATAACAGCCTATTTTTTAAAATTATAGGTTATAATTATAACCTTTTTCCAAAGGATTGAAAAATGGGTTTAAAAGGTTTTATTAAGTTCAAATGAGTTTTTAAACCTAAATTAATTAGATTACAAAAGCGGCCATATTTAATTATTTTGATAAATTTTAGAAGCTGATTCCTTCCGTTAAATAAAAGTACTTTTTGTATAATTTAAATTTTTTTGAAAGTGGGCTTAATTTTAGTTCAAAACGCTTCAATTTTATTTATTATTATTACTTAAATAAAATTTTATTTTACAAAATAAAAACTGATTTTTTTGACTTTGGAGTATGTATCACTTTTAGCCTTCAATCTAAATTGAGTACTTGTCTGGCGGTTTTACGGTCCCATTTTCGAGATTAATTAATTTTGGGTTAAATTTTTCATTTAAAAAATATGCTACAAAAATATTAATTTAAAAATAAGACAGCACTGAATTATTTCCTTGGCTCAATATAGCTACATTATGGATTTGGGATCTTTAAGAATCTAGAATGGCTTTTTTTTAAATTTTGAAAAAAGATTTAATTTGTAAAATTTTGTACAATTTCTAAAAATAAATTTTTCAATTGTAACATATAAATATTTTTAAATCTTCATGTTTAAAATTTATTAAGGGTAAAAAAGCCAATGACCTCGAATATATCAAAAAATTGTGCCCGTGGTTATTTATTGCAAAGGAAGAAAAGTGTTAACAACGTAAGTGTTTAATTAAAAATTAAACGTTTCGGGGAAAAATAAAATTTATAGTTAATTTTTTAAAGGGCATTTGAAATCATAATTGCCTTAAAGGTTTTGACGCGTCCCTGGGTGCATATTCTCGAATCACACGAAACGATGTCGTATATACGACTTTATCATTCTATCCTTGTCATTCAAATGCAAAAATAAGAGGGTGCCCTTGTCATGGCGTATACGAAATCTCGAGTGATTCAGGAATGATCCCCTGTCAGCTTGGGCCCTAAAATTCCAACGGCCCCCACCGCACCTCGGGGTCTGCGGTGCCCTATCTACGCCACTGTTTAAAGGTAGTTACACATTTAAACTTCAAGAAAATTAATTTAGATTACTTTTTTATATAGTTTCGGAGTTATTACTCAAATTGTCGATTGAGTTTCTAGAAACAATAAAAAATTCGTTTTTTCAAAAATACTAGCACACTGATAAAGGTGCGTTTTGCTAGCGACGGAGATTTTCCATCGCGGACGACGGAAATACCGGGCGGAATACTTTGCTAAGCAACGTAACCAGTGGCTGATCTAGAGTAAAATTCTAGGGGGGTGGGAGCGATGTGCAATTATACAGGGTGTCCCATTTTTTTAGCACGAAATAGTAAATGTCATTCAAAAAAATTCTTATTTTATTTTATAAAGTTAAATAAAAATTTTTGAAAAAACTGTTTTTTATAACTCTTTCTTTAAAACTAATTTATGAAATGGGGGCAGCAAATAAGGTTTTCAATCATGACTGATAAATAAAGTTAAATTATTTAAAGTGATTTTTTTTTGATAAAAATATTATTGCACTACATTTCCACTGAAGCTAGACTTACAAAATTAGTTCCATTGAAAAATTTAGACAATTTCCTATGGAATAGATTTATTTAAGTAATATTTTTGTCATAGGAACTTTTTTGAAAATTAATTACAAAAAATACTCATTTTTGGTGTATAAAAAAATTCTACACACTTTATATAAAAATTTAAAAACTGCTAGTTTTGATAAAATTATAACAAAATTTTTAAGTTCAAATTAAATATTAGGGTATTATTTATAATACGAAAGTCTAAAATCAATCATGGGCCCAAAAATAAATTTAATATAACCAATTGAAGTTAATGTTATTTTTTGGAAAATTGTTATTAGTACTTTAATAACCTAAAAAGGGTATTTATAGTTAAGATATAATTATAACATTAGTTTTATTATAAAATTTGGTTATTTTTTTATAAAATGGACCATTTAAAAAATAAAATTCGCTATGAGGACTTTTTAAAATCCTATTTAAAATTTTATTAAGGCTTTTATTTAAACTGATGTTTTTGATAAAAACTTTGAATGCACTTTGAACGCCAAAAAATTACAGTTCCACTAAAGCTAGACTTACAATATTAGTTCCATTATAAAATTTAGACAATTTCCTATAAAATAGGCTTAAGTAATATTTTCCTCGTAGGAACTTTTTTGAAAATTTATTTTTAAAAATACTCATGTTTTGTGTGTTAATACTGATATAAAAGTTCAAAATTTTAGTGATTTTTTGGGATTCATGTACATTTTATTATATCAATATTTCTATTAGAAACAAGTATGCTTTGGATTTTGTCTTTAAATTTCATACAGATACGATGATTTCAATACGTGAAGTTTAAAAGGTCCTTCTTAGTTTCAAAAACAATCAAAAAAGCAATTAGGTAAAAAGAAAATCCAAAATATACTTGATTAAAATTAAAAAAATAACGAAAAGAAGGAAATTATATAGGGTGTTCCATAAAATCCAATTATTATTGGTATTAATTTTATGTTCTCATGCTGCCATTTGAAAATCAAAAGTTGTTTATCATTTCTTGGATATATTTTGGAAAAACTAAATCAGATTATAGTTTTCTTTTTAAAAGTTATTAACTCCAGTAACTTTCATAATAATTTTGAAAAACCTACTGTAGTCGCTTAAAATTGCATGAATAATTGAAATTACGCACTCATCCAAAAAGTTTTTCGGCTTTTGAAAATTTTACTGGAAGCTTGATGAACTTTTTAATCAGATTAATGGAGCGTTTCTTAAATAAATCGCAAAAACTAGAAATATTAGCAAAAAAGTTTTTAACCCTTATAAAAATTTTTGTACATAAATTATATTTTAATTTATTGTACCGAACATATTTTAATTTGTTTTTTAATTGAGAATATTTTTCTCAATACTTTTGAATGATGTATGAATTTGGGCAATTTTTACCTTTAAATTTTGATTTAATTATTTTTATTTAATGTCATTTGAAATGTACAAAACATCTATTTTTTGATAAACAATATCAATGACAAACAACTGGAATTAAAAATAATTCATATTTTATTTTCCTTTCAGGAAACAATTTAAATTCTAATAAAAAAAGTATTTATTTCCGTTATTCAAAACCAAAGTTTACACTTTCTTTCACTCAGAATTTTTTGATGAAAAAATTTTTTTTGTAGAGTGTAATTAATATAATTTTTTGGAATATTTGTAAGTGTTAGGTATATAAAGGTCTGACATAAATGTCTTGTTGCACACAGGATGTAGTAAGAAATAAGAGGTAAGAGGAGGAGGATTCTCAGTTCTCAGAGAAGAGGGTCGTTTTCATCAGCTGTCGTCTACATCTCTTAAGACACCGACTTTTTAATTAACTGTCCCCTGTCCCCCAATCCCAACCCTAACCCACACACACCTTCATATAAATGACTCTCCATCCCACAAACTCAAAAACTAATGGAAAACATTTATTACCTAAGACTTTATGAATTCTTTTTAATATTTAATAAGTTTAAATTCTCCAATTGTTCATTAAAGAACACGAAATTAATTTGTACATTACATACCGCAGCTACAAAAAAAAATCGAGGGTAACTAAAAAAGTTATGCAAAAATTTCTTTTTTCGGAACACAAAAATGTTTGTTTCATCTAAAAAATTTAAAATCAAAATGAAAATTAAAAAAATCCAAAAATTATTCTAATTAAAGTTGGAATTAATTTAGGCTTGGATGGTGATTTTTACAATCTTGGAATAAATTGTGGTTTAACTTAACAAATGATGATTTTAATTGAAACGTTTTAAAAAAATGTTAATGATTCCATCATTTTGTAACTAATTTTTGATTTCAAGTGCACATTAAAAACCTACATGAATTATCGTTATAATGGAATATTGAACTTATTTTTGTTTTACATATTTTAGATTTTATCGCCAATTTTTTAAGAACATTTCTAAATTACAAAAAAAATAAAAATATCAACCAAAGATTAAAATTTATTTTATTGGCTAATCGCATAAGAAAAATAATAGGTTTTGAGCACAAAATTAAACAAGAATTATTAAAATCGATTGATAAACTTAAAAGTTATGCAAAAATTTCGAGTTTTGGGACAATTGTTTTTCATGTTCTTTAAAAAAGTAAATAATTTAAAAAAATTAAAATCACATAAAATTGAAGCTCCAATTAAAATCTTTAGTAATATTGTTGGTGTAAATTTAATGAAATTTTAATAATCTGAAAAAGAAGAAAAATAAGTTAAAAAAAAAGGATGTCTTACTATTTTTATGGTTATTTCTAAAATAGGCCAATTATGAGATTTTTTTACTTCTATAACTACGTTATTATTTCTAGAAATCAACAAAAGTTTGAGTTTTTCTTCACTTCTGAAATTAACTCCTTTAATGATTTTTTTGGATTTTTGAATAGGTTGTTAAAATACAACAAATTTGTTTAATTTTTTTTATGCTTTTGTAAATGAAGGAGATTT
This sequence comes from Stenus bimaculatus, assembly GCA_963971135.1. Classification (NCBI taxonomy): domain Eukaryota; kingdom Metazoa; phylum Arthropoda; class Insecta; order Coleoptera; family Staphylinidae; genus Stenus; species Stenus bimaculatus. The sequence continues at coordinate 83,142,410 of OZ020180.1, forward strand.
TTAAGAATAATAAGCAATCCCTCATTTGGATTTTTTTGAGTAATCTAAAAACTGAAAAAAAAAATTCAAATTGGTCTTTTTTGCGATTTTTACAACTATTTGAATATTTTATTGTCTATTGTAGGTGAAATGTAAGGAAAAGGTGTGTAAAGTGTGCGTACAAGATGTTCAAGATGTTTGAGTGAAGAGAAAAGTGGACGTGAAAGATGAGGTCAAAATTATTCAAAGATCTATTGCTGGGGCACGTTTGATGAAGTCGCTTTCGCGATTGGCGGTGTAATTTTAATGCAATTACTCGGTAAATCCCATCCCAGGCCTACTTGGCCAGGCCATGTGGCACAAGACTGCTCAGACCGAGAAGAAGCTAGCCCAGGTGACAGACACCTTGGCGCCTCTCTCCTGTGGGAACCAACACCAATCATTTTATTACTTTCAAATTTCGCACACAATAAAAACCAGCTGATGACCAAAATTCACATAAATCATTTCAACATCCATAAAATATCCAATATTTTTGTACTTTTTGCGACCTAAAATTCGCGGTTTCTTTTTTTTACATTTTTTAACTTCAATTTTGAAAAATCGTAATTTTCATTTGAAGACTCCTTTTACGGTCAAATATTTTTGTTTGCTTTCTTACTTTGTTCTTTATGCACGAAAAAATCAGGATAAAATTTTCCCAAAAAATAAGTAGTTTTATGCCCGTTTTCACCAACGATTTCTAAAATTTAGGCATTGCTTAGTGCTAGTTGCTAAGTATTTTTAATCATTTAACAAAAAATACCTAGCAATTAGCTTATAAGCAATGCCTAAGTTTTAGAAATCGTTGGTGAAAACGGACATTAGAGTTACAGCGTTTTGAATTGTTGGTTACTTATTTTTGGCATTCAATAATTTATCACTAGAAGTCAAAAACCATCCGAATTCTATTTATTGTATTAACAAAACAACAGAAATGCTTGACCAAATATTTAATAAAAAAAATCACAAAAAAAACAATTTAAAAATAATTTTAAATTCTTATTTTTCTGACAATTTTTCAAAGTAAAACCGATTAAGGGGTATTTTTTCCTCAAATTCAAAAACTACTTTTTTATCTTTAAAAATCAAGAAAATTTCGAGTTCCCAATTTTTTAGACTTTCCAAATTATCAAATTTTCTTCTTTGACTTCTGTCTACATGTTTGTCACGGACAATGCACGAATACAATTCAATTTTTACCTATATTTTACAGTCATTAGTTTTTCAAAATGATATTATAATCTTGAAAATGGTCCAAGGGCCAAAAGTGCACTAGCATTTAGCATTTTTATGTGAATATAAATTGTATTTCAAAAATCAGACGTTATCATTTATTTGGTTACAATTCAACGCCATCTAAATTTCATGAATTTTTTTACTCATTTTGGAGAAATTACAAGCAACTTTTGTTTTTCAAGTGACAACATGACAAGATAAAGTTAATGTCGCTGGATTGGAAAAAATAAAAGAAGACCCTTATTCTTTCATAAATAGTATGTTATTAATACCCAGATTCTGGTCAAATCATTTAAGTTTAAAGGTCTTTAAATTTAAATTTGTTATATGGGTTGTAATGGACAATTTCCATGGTTACATTATTTGCTTCTAATTAAAGGCCTTTAACTTTGACCAGAATCTGCCTATTAACTAACAAGCACTAACGAAGCACTAATGAAATACAAAAGAAAATTTGAACAAAAATAATAAATAAAAAAAATTGTCGCTAGGTCGAAAAAAGTAAAAGATCAGTAACTTTCTTATTTTTTCAAAAATAGTATGTTTTTTGATGAACTAAGAAGCACTAACGAAGCACTATTGAAATACAAAAGAAAATTTGAAAAAAATAATAAATTCAAAAAATTGTCGCTACCTCGAAAAAAGTAAAAGATCAGTAACTTTCTTATTTTTCCAAAAATAGTATGTTTTTGATGAACTAATTGTAAGAAGCACTAATAAAATACAACAGAAAAATTGAAAAAAAAATAATAAATTAAAAAAATTGTCGCTACGTCGAAAAAAGTATAAAGTTACAAATCACTTTCTTATTTTTTCAAAAATATCATGTTTTTTTGATGCACTAACAAGCACCAAGCACTAATGAAATATGTACAAAGAAAATTTGAAATAAATAATAAATTAAAAAAATTATCGCTACGTCGAAAAAAGTTAAAGATCTGTAACTTCTTTATTTTTTCAAAAATAGCATGTTTTTTTGATGCACTAACAAGCACTAACGAAGCACTAATGAAATATGTACAAAGAAGATTTGAAAAAACAATAGGTAAATTAAAAAAATTATCGCTAGATCAAAAAAAGTAAAAGATCTGTAACTTTCTTATTTTTTCAAAAAAATATTTTTTTTGATGTACTAACAAGCACTAATGAAATACAAAAGAAAATTTGAAAAAAAATAATAAATTAAAAAAATTTTCGCTGCGTCGAATAAAGTAAAAAATCTGTAACTTTCTTATTTTTCCAAAAATAGCATGTTTTCTTGATGCACTAACAAGCACTGACGAAGCAGTAATAAAATACAAAAGAAAATTTCAAAAAAAATAATAAATTAAAAAAATTGTCGCTACGTCGAAAAAACTAAAAGTTCTGTAACTTTCTTATTTTTTCAAAATAAGTATGTTTTTTGATGAATTAAGAAGCACTAATGAAATACAAAAGAAAATTTGAAAAAAAATAATAAATTAAAGAAATCGTCGCAACGTCGAAAAAAGTAAAAGATCTGTAACTTTCTTATTTTTCCAAAAATAGCATGTTTTTTTGATGCACTAACTAGCACTAACGAAATAATAAATAAAAAAATTGTCGCTAGGTCGAACAAAGTAAAAGATCTGTAACTTTCTTATTTTTCCAAAATAGCATGTTTTTAATGCACTAACAAGCATTAACGAAATACAAAAGAAAATTTGAAAAAAAATGATAAATTAGAAAAATTGTCGCTACGTTGAAAAAGTAAAAGATCTGTAACTTTCTTTTTTTTTCAAAAATAGCATGTTTTTTTGATGCTCTAACAAACACTAACAAAGCACTAATGAAATTCAAAAGAAAATTTATAAAAAAGTGGTACATAAAAAAAATTCACGCACCTAAAATCGGTGACCAAAAATTAAATAACTTTGTAATTCCAAAATTCTAAATGACACCTAGTTTCGTCAAAAAGACGATGAAACTTGTTTTATTTTCTACCACGAACGAGATACCTTGTATAAATCAATTCAGTAGAAAATTTTGGATTTCTACAATTTTTTTTTGAATTTTTTTGAGATGATTTCGCAAAAAAACTGATGTGGATGATCAGTAAACTAATTTAAAAACATGTTATTTGTGTGAAATATTAATTTTCCAAAATACATTGCCATATTTTATATAAAAATTAATTAAAAATTAAACTTTTGAATAAAACGTCGTAGGACTTGATTTTTCTATTAAACAATAATATAAAAAATATAAGTTTTAAACGTTATTTTGAAAAAAGTTCAAAACTATAGATTTATATGTGAATTACATAAATAATTTATGAAAGTAAATTGGATGAATAATTTCTTACATTCGAGTTGAAATCGTTAAAAATTGAACCACAAAGGCGCGCATTTAGAGTTTCTCGTTTCTCGTTTCTCAATTCCATGATTCTTATTCTCCTTTCTCATAATTTTATTTATAAATAATGCGCGTCTTTAATCTCTCTCAAAGCCGTAAAGCGTGCATCTCGGCTCGGTTATATAAATACAAAGTTGCTGAAAAATCGGACATAAAATTCGGCTTTACGACGTGAAATATAAATTGATTTCCGGTCTCATTCTCATTAAAATACTGCTTTTCTTCTTTTTTTTCGTACCTCATTTCACTTCACGCTCCTTTAATCTCACGAATTTTCAGCGAGTCCGCGGCAACTTTGGTGGCCTTTTGTAAATTCTAGATTTAATTGCTGGTAGGGCCCAATTTTGGTATTAAAAGCAACCATTTAGTCGTGTTTGTTTATAATAGAGCTCGCCCTGACGTAAACACGCGCTACATGTTTTTATCAACTGTCTACCCAAGTTATTAACTCAAAATGTCGGTTCATCTTTATGTCAGTTTATTTTCCATCTTAAAAGCAGGGCTAGAATTACACATTACGCGTGTTTATTTAGATTACCCTATTTACAAAAAATCACTTTTTTTTACAATTTTTATTGACGTTTTGTTGGCACCGCTGTAAAAGATTTAAATTTTAAAGCGTAAAGAACGTCCCCGTCAATCCACCTGAACGATACTAGTTTTGGCAGAGTCTAAAGTTAAACCAAAAAAATTACTAAAATAAAGATAAAACGAAAACGTTTGAGGATCACTTACCTAAAGGAAACGTCTACTCATTTCATAACACACACCAAAATATTTTTTTATAAAACATTTTCACCGAAATGAATCATCATCAGGAAATAATTTCATATTTTTTTTTGAATCCCTGATTTATTACAACAAAATTTTATGTGATGATAATAAAATAATCTTGGGGAAACCCGGCGAAATTCATGGGGTTCTCATAATTGCAGTTAAAGCAAACCGTCTTAGCAGGGGTTCTGTATTTACAAGAGTAATCCGGGAAAACACGGATTTAGCCAATAATTCTATTAACTAATTTATTCAATATTTACATTTTTTCTTTTTCTTCTACAATAATGAACAAAATTAAGGGTTAAACGTAATTTTGCTTATATTTTATAGATTATTCTATTTTTTATGTTTATAGACGCAATTTTTATTAGAAATATTAAGGGAATAATTAAAATTTGTCGAGAATTTGGTGTGAAATTGGGAATTCCCTGCAAAAGCCAGTCATAAAATCAAAACAACGCTCCAGGATACTTTACCTTCACTGTAATAAACATATACTTTTATTTTTACTACCACTTTTTAGAAAAATAACTCAAACGTACATATAAAAATTCAACATTAATTTATGTTGAATTTGTTCTTTTTTTCGATCAAAATAATTTAAAATATTTTTATTTTCGTTAAACATTATAAAATAAAAATATCATAAATTGTTTACAATGTTTTACTTGCCTTACCAACGAAATAAATCGAAAAAATGTTGTTTTGTTAATAAAAATATATTCAATTTGCTTTATTTTTTTGTTTTTCGTTCAAAAAAAATATAATACATATTTTTAATTATTTTTTTTCAATTATTATTTTTTGTTTGTTTTTTAATAAAAAAAAGTGTTAAAATTGTTCATTTTTTCGTTCAAAAAATTTTAAATATTTTTATTTTCGTTAAACATTGTAAAATAGAATGTCTTATTTCTTTACAATGTTTTACTTGCCTTAGCAACGAAATAAATCGAAAAAATGTTGTGTTGTTAATAAAAATGTATTCAATTTGCTTTATTTTTTTTGTTTTTCGTTCAAAAAAATTAAAACATTTTTAATTATGTTAAACATTATACAATAAAACTATCTTAATAGTTTGGAATGTTTTACATGTTTTTTATACAAAATAAATCGAAAAATGTTGTTTTTTAATAAAACGAAGTGTTGAATTTGTTCTTTTTATCGTTCAAAAATTTTTAAATATTTTTACTTTTGTTAAATATTGTAAAATAGAAATGTCTTAATTCTTTACAATGTTTTACTTGCCTTAACAACGAAATAAATTGAAAAAATGTTGTTTTGTTAATAAAAATATATTCAATTTGCTTTATTTTCTTGTTTTTCGTTCAAAAAAATTAAAATATTTTTAATTATGTTAAACATTATACAATAAAACAATCTTAATCGTTTGGTATGTTTTACATGTTTTTTAAACAAAATAAATCAAAAAATGTTGTTTTTTAATAAAACAAAGTGTTGAATTTGTTCTTTTTATCGTTCAAAAATTTTTAAAATATTTTTATTTTTTTTAAACATTCTAAAATAGAAATGTCCTAATTCTTTATAATGTTTTACTTGCCTTACCATCGAAATAAATCGAAAAAATGTTGTTTTGTTAATAAAAGTATATTCAATTTGCTTTATTTTCTTGTTTTTTGTTCAAAAAAATTAAAATATTTTTAATTACGTTAAACTAATGTTGTAATGTTTATAATTACAATAAAATGATCTTAATCGTTTGGAATGTTTTACATGTTTTTTAAACAAAATAAATCGAAAAATGTTGTTTTTTAATAAAACAAAGTGTTGAATTTGTTCTTTTTATCGTTCAAAAATTTTTAAAATATTTTTATTTTTTTTAAACATTCTAAAATAGAAATGTCCTAATTCTTTACAATGTTTTACTTGCCTTACCAACGAAATAAATCGAAAAAATGTTGTTTTGTTAATAAAAAAAACAAAATAAATTGAAAAATGTTGTTTTTTAATAAAAAAATGTTGAATTTGTTCTTTTTTTTCGTTCAAAAAATTTTTAAATATTTTTAATTTTGTTAAACATTGTAAAATAGAAATGTCTTAATTCTTTACAATGTTTTACTTGCCTTAGCAACGAAATATATGGAAAAACTGTTGTTTTGTTAATAAAAATGTATTCAATTTACTTTATTTTTTTTGTTTTTCGTTCAAAAAAATTAAAATATTTTTAATTATGTTAAACATTATACCATAAAACTATCTTAATCGTTTGGAATGTTTTACATGTTTTTTAAACAAAATAAATCGAAAAATGTTATTTTTTAATAAAACAAAGTGTTGAATTTGTTCTTTTTATCGTTCAAAAATTTTTTAAATATTTTTATTTTTGTTAAACATTCTAAAATAGAAATGTCTTAATTCTTTACAATGTTTTACTTGCCTTACCAACGAAATAAATCGAAAAAATGTTGTTTTGTTAATAAAAATATATTCAATTTGCTTTATTTTTTTGTTTTTCGTTCAAAAAAATTAAAATATTTTTAATTACGTTAAACTAATGTTGTAATGTTTATAATTACAATAAAATGATCTTAATCGTTTGGAATGTTTTAAATGTTTTTTAAACAAAATAAATTGAAAAATGTTGTTTTTTAATAAAAAAAATGTTGAATTTGTTCTTTTTTTCGTTCAAAAAATTTTAAATATTTTTACTTTTGTTAAATATTGTAAAATAGAAATGTCTTAATTCTTTACAATGTTTTACTTGCCTTAACAACGAAATATATGGAAAAAATGTTGTTTTGTTAATAAAAATGTATTCAATTTACTTTATTTTTTTTTTTTTTCGTTCAAAAAAATTAAAATATTTTTAATTATGTTAAACATTATACAATAAAACAATCTTAATCGTTTGGTATGTTTTACATGTTTTTTAAACAAAATAAATCGAAAAATGTTGTTTTCTAATAAAACAAAGTGTTGAATTTGTTCTTTTTATCGTTCAAAAATTTTTTAAATATTTTTATTTTTGTTAAACATTATAAAATAGAAATGTCTTAATTCTTTACAATGCTTTACTTGCCTTACCAACGAAATAAATCGAAAAAATGTTGTTTTGTTAATAAAAATATATTCAATTTGCTTTATTTTCTTGTTTTTCGTTCAAAAAAATTAAAATATTTTTAATTACGTTAAACTAATGTTGTAATGTTTATAATTACAATAGAATGATCTTAATCGTTTGGAATGTTTTACATGTTTTTTAAACAAAATAAATTGAAAAATTTTGTTTTTTAATAAAAAAAATGTTGAATTTGTTCTTTTTTTCGTTCAAAAAATTTTTAAATATTTTTAATTTTGTTAAACATTGTAAAATAGAAATGTCTTAATTCTTTACAATGTTTTACTTGCCTTAGCAACGAAATATATGGAAAAAATGTTGTTTTGTTAATAAAAATGTATTCAATTTGCTTTATTTTTTTTGTTTTTCATTCAAAAAAATTAAAATATTTTTAATTATGTTAAACATTATACAATAAAACTATCTAAATCGTTTGGAATGTTTTATATGTTTTTTAAACAAAATAAATCGAAAAATGTTGTTTTTTAATAAAAAAAGTGTTGAATTTGTTCTTTTTTTCGTTCAAAAAATTTTTAAATAATTTTATTGTAAAATGAAATGTCTTAATTCTTTACAATGTTTTACTTGCTTTAGCAACGAAATAAATCGAAAAAAATGTATTCAATTTACTTTATTTCTTTGTTTTTAGTGCAAAAAAAAATTTAAATATTTTTAATTTTGTTAAACATTATACAATAAAATTATTTTAATCGTATGGAATGTTTACATGTGTTTTAAACAAAATAAATCGAAAAATGTTGTTTTTATAATAAAAAAAGTGTTAAATTTGTTCTTTTTTTCGTTCAAAATTTTTTTAAGTATTTTTATTTTTGTTTAACATTGTAAAATAAAAATGTCTTAATTCTTTACAATGTTTTACTTGCCTAAACAACGAAATAAATTTAAAAAATGTTGTTTTGTTAATAAAAAAAGTGTTCAATTTGCTTTATTTTTCTTGTTTTTCTTTCAAAAAAAAATATGTTTAATAAAATGTTAAAAATTATACAATAAAATTATTTTAATCGTATGGAATGTTTTACATGTGTTTTAAACAAAATAAATCGAAAAATGTTGTTTTTTAATAAAAAAAAGTGTTAAATTTGTCTTTTTTTCGTTCAAAAAATTTTTAAATATTTTTATTTTTGTTTAACATTGTAAAATAGAAATGTCTTAATTCTTTACAATGTTTTACTTGCCTTAGCAATGTTGTAAATCGAAAAAATGTTCTTTTGTTAATAAAAAAGTGTTTAATTTGCTTTATTTTTAATGTTAGCATAAATTGTTTACAACATTTTACACGCTTTTTAAAGAAAATAAATCGGAAAAGTGTTCTTTTATCGACTTTAATATGCAAGGTGATGATAAAGTTTGGAACCTAATTCATAACGGCCGTATTTAATTTTTTTGAGAAAATCGCTCGGATAGGTCAATTTTAGTTTTTAAAATTCCATCTCTTGGTATAATAAAAATATTAATGATGTCACTGGTGATTTAGCAATGACGTCATCATCGATTTTTTTAAATGGAAACCCCCACTTTTTTCACTGGTTTTTGGTAGACATTTATGTCACTTAAACGATGATATAAAAAAATTGTTGCATTTGTAAACAAATTTTCGTTTAACATTTTTTTAATATAAACTTAAAAATAATTTGTACTATTAAATTTGAAAAATTTGATTGTTGTATATGATTTATTTTGGCCGATTTCAATAAATGGTAAATTTAAAATTTTATTTTTTGTAAATTACCTTACATTTAAATGGAATCAAAAAATTAGTTTTTCAAGACTATTTATTAAATTTTGTTAAATACATTTAACATTTGCATTGGAATGCGCATTATTTAAACATTTACTTTCTTTTGTTATTATTGGTAAGTTCAAATTCATTTTAATTTATTTTTATAAAACTTTTTTCGTTAAAAATTTGTTTAAAAATTTAATTGTTTTTTATATCATTGTTTAAGTGACATAAATTTCTATCGATAATGAGTAAAAAAAGTGGGGGCTTCCATTTAAAAAAATCGCTGATGACGTCATTAATAATTTTTTTATATCAAGAGATGGCATTTTAAACTAAAAATGACCTGTCCGAGCGATTTTTTCAAAACAATTAAATACGGCAGTTATGAATAAGGTTCCGAACTTTATCATCATCCTGTACATATTAAAATATATTTACTATAGGCAACGTTTTTACCATCAAATTCGGTTACGGCAACCAAATTATCACATCAACGCATACATTCCTTATTTTTTAACCAAAAAGTCTTATGACTTTTTAAATTATAAATATATTATATTTTAATAGTATTCAATTTAATTATTTTAATAAAATTGTTTTTTAAATAATTATTTACTTTAGGCAACCGACGTGGCGCGTATACTGAATTGCCTATTCTAAATTAAAAATAATCAGTACATTGTTATAGGAGGAAAAGTTCTCCTAATAAAACAAGCTACTTTTTCATCTAACGCAAAAATTTATGAAACGTTCATTATAATCATATCCTTGAGACGGCGAAAAAGTACTTCCTCGCCTAAGCATTAAAATTAACCCGATCTTCGTCGAAAATGTACGAAGTAGTATGAAAATGGCCGCACACTCAACTAACACAGAAAAGAATTTATCTTTTTCAAAATACATCAAAATCGATTCATAAGAACATATAAATTGTGTTCTTTTACCAAAATTTTACTGATTTATTCGAGTAAATTACTTTCTTCTCTTTTTATTTCCAAGTTGTTAAAAAAAACACAACTGTATAGATAAGTCATATTAGTAAAAAAACACAAATGAAGGAATTTTAAATTTGAATGCAATAGATTTTAATATGTTTTCAATACGTTTTCAGTACATTCTCAATACGTTTTCAATACGTTTTCAATACGTTTTCAATACGTTTTCAATACGTTTTCAATACGTTTTCAATACGTTTTTAATACGTTTTCAATACGTTTTCAATACGTTTTCTTTAAGTTTTCAATACGTTTTCAATACGTTTTCAATACGTTTTTAATACGTTTTTAATACGTTTTTAATGTTTTCAATACGTTTTCAATACGTTTTCAGTACGTTTTCAATACGTTTTCAATACGTTTTCAATACGTTTTTAATGCGTTTTTAATACGTTTTCAATTACTACGTTTCCATCGGGGATTGAATCGGGTTTTAAAATATCAGAAATTTAAATACTTATGTGTTTCCATCATGCGGATTTAAAAAATATCTAAATTACTTTCAATACCGGCATTAGGTGGCGTTTTGGAGAGAGGTTTCCATTAGATATTTTTCAGCTCAAACCAGATACGATCCCGGAAAAAGCAGTATCGACCTTGAGGCTGAGTACGATCTCGAAACGATAAATTGCGCGTTTCCATCCAGTTTTCAAGTAGAATCAAGAATTCAAATCCGATTCAATCCCCGATGGAAACGTAGTAATTATACATATTTTCAATTTTTGTTTCAATATGTTTATAATATAGCTTGGAATTAAATAAAAAACGGTGTAAAACAACATGTTATTATCAAAAAATAATCTCTCTTCCGCTTTCTATTTTGAGCGTTTTAATATTTTTTGTTTAAGTAACATTTTTATTTTTATTTACTAGGCATAATCCACCCGGTGGTAGTGGCAGTATGTAATTAAAACAAAAATCTTTTATCACACGCGCTTTACAAAAGCCCTTATCATGCATGTTTAAAATACACCTTCTGGTTTTTAATGTTTTCGACATACTTCCGTCAATCATAAATTTTAGATAACTCCTTGCAGTTTATAGTTACTGTTAACTTTTATACCGACTATTAAGCGTACCTTCCTTTTTAAATAATAAATGATAATTATAATTTTAACACGTTTATATCTAAAAATTTTCCTCATTTTATTACCAAAAATTATGATTTTTAAGAATTTTTAAGAAATATTAATAATTTTAACCAATTTTTGTATTAAAAAGTATTTTTATTTTATAAAAATTCATAGATTTCTTCTATAAATTAAAAAAAAAATGATTTATATATAAGCTAATTGGTTAATGGAAATGATTTTTTTTATTTTGCAAAAACCGAAAATTTTATAAAATTAAGAAAATCTTGAGAACTTGATTATAAACTTAAATTTTTCAGAGTTTTTGTCCTTTTGTTATATTGTTTGTTGGTTTTTTAGGGTTATAGGACTTGTTATAAGAAAATTCTAGGCAGTTTTGCTAACCGGTTTCGAAATGTATTTAATTTCTTCATCAGAGCTCAACAACTATTGTTTTTTCCCATTTGTCAAATATATTTTTGAAATACATGGTTTGGATTATTGTTAATAATTTTTTGATGTTGAATTTTTGGTAAATTTTTCTATTTTACTTAGGATGATCGATTTTTACTCAGATTATTAATAATAAAAAAGCAATTATTAATAATCTGAGTAAAAATCGATCATCCAAAATCCAAACCATGTATTTCAAAAATATATTTGACAAATGGGAAAAAACAATAGTTGTTGAGCTCTGATGAAGAAATTAAATACATTTCGAAACCGGTTAGCAAAACTGCCTAGAATTTTCTTATAACAAGTCCTATAACCCTAAAAAACCAACAAACTATAAACTTAAATATCATTATTTCTCCCAATTTAAAAAAAAATCAAAATAATTTATTTTTTGAGTATTTTTGTTTTAATTTTCATTAATTTATTTTTAAACATATATTTTAAATAATAATAAAATTGAATAGTTTTGATTTTCTATTCTTGTTGTGCTTGTTTATGGTTTTTGTTGAGTTAATTAACATTATTGTAATATAAATTAGAGCAAGAAGGTATTTAATTTTTTAATTATCCAATTGTTGTTTTTTGGTGAAATTGGTGAAGTTTGTAGTTCCGTAAGTAAAAGCGCTAAAAAATATAAACAAAGGCGATAATTAAGTAGCAAGTGATATTTTGAAGGTGATTTGGTTGGATGCACACCAAAAAACTTGCACCAGGACGCGTAACCACGCCAATCTTCATCAACATCAACATTCAACATCATCCTTTCTCTTCATTCTTCATTCACGGACGCGAGGATTCACCATCGGCCAGCGGAACCGATTTAACCGATTTCAGTTTTAGACCTTACACACTTTTACATACACGACGCGATAACCTACTAACGAATAACAAACTAAAATTTCAAATATTACCGAAAAATTAAAAAAAAATGTAAAATAATGTGGAAAAATTGATTTATAATAAACTAAAATAAAGTTCAGTTCTTTTGGATTAAAAATTGTGATTAATAAGTGAAATTTAAAAAATGTAAGGATATTTGAAGGAATTACAAACTAAAGAAATTGATGAAGTAAGTCTAACTTAAAAAATATAAAAAATCGAATAAATTAAGATTTGACTTAAAAAATATTATAATTTTGAAAAAAATCGTATATTTTCATTGAAGAACAAACAAAATAAATTCAAAAATTTTAGTGTTAAAAGAAGCGTACTGAGCGTATTACAAAATTAAAAAAAAATATAATAAAAAATCGAATAAATTAAAAAAATGTCGTTTGACATAAAAAATTATTATTTTGGAAAAATTCGCTTATTTTCATGGAAGATTAAACAATAAATTCATAAATTTCAGTGTTAAAAAAGACTACAGAGTATGTAACAAAATAAAAAATAATAATAAAAAATCGAATAAATTAAAAGAAATGTAGTGTGACATAAAAAATAAAACTTTGGAAAAAATCCTTTATTTTTATTAAAGATCAAACAATAAATTCATAAATTTCAGTGTTAAAAAAAACGTACAGAGGATAAAACAAAATAAAAAAATTAAAAAAAATCGAATTAATTAAAAAAATGTCGTATGACACAAAAAATTATAATTTTGATAAAATTCGTTTATTTTCATTGAAGGTCAAATAATAAATTCAAAAATTTTAGTGTTAAAAAAAACGCAGTCATAAAAAAATAATAAAAAATCGAGTAGATTGAAAAATGTCGTTTGACATGAAAAATCGTTTATTTTTATTGAAAATAAAACAATAAATTCATAAATTTCAGTGTTAAAGAAAACGTAGTCATTAAAAAATAATAAAAAATCGAGTAGATTGAAATATGTCGTTTGACATGAAAAATCGTTTATTTTTATTGAAAATCAAACAATAAATTCATAAATTTCAATGTTAAAAAAAGCGTACAGAGGATAAAACAAAATAAAAAAAAATCGAATTAATTAAGAAAATGTCGTATGACACAAAAAATTATAATTTTGGTAAAATTCGTTTATTTTCATTGAAGATCAAATAATAAATTCAAAAAAAGCGTACAGAGGATAAAACAAAATAAAAAAAAATCGAATTAATTAAAAAAATGTCGTATGACATAAAAAATTATAATTTTGATAAAATTCGTTTATTTTCATTGAAGATCAAATAATAAATTCAAAAATTTCAGTGTTAAAAAAAATGTAGTCAAAAAAAAATAATAAAAAAATCGAGTTGATTGAAAAATGTCGTTTGACATGAAAAATCATTTATTTTTATTGAAAAACAAACATAAATTCATAAATTTCAGTGTTAAAAAAGCGTACAGAGGATAAAACAAAATAAAAAAATTAAAATAATCGAATTAATTAAAAAAATGTCGTATGACCCAAAAAATTATAATTTTGATAAAATTCGTTTATTTTCATTGAAGATCAAATAATAAATTAAAAAAATTCAGTGTTAAAAAAACGTAGTCATAAAAAAATAATAAAAAATCGAGTAGATTGAAAAATGTCGTTTGACATGAAAAATCGTTTATTTTTATTGAAAATCAAACAACAAATTCATAAATTTCAGTTTTGAAAAAAAGCGTACAGAACATAAAACAAAATAAAAAAAAATAATAAGAAATCGAATAAATTTAAAAAAAAATGTCGAATGACATAAAACATTATAATTTTGTTAAAATTCGTTTATTTTCATTGAAGATCAAACAATAAATTCAAAAATTTCAGTGTTAAAAAAACGTAGTCATATAAAAAAAAATAAAAAAAATAATAAAAAACTGAATTAATTGAAAAATGTCGTTTGACATAAAAATTAGAAGTTTGAAAAAATTTGTTTATTTTCATTGAAAATCAAACAATACATTTATAAATTTCAGTGATAAAAAAAGCGTACAGAGCATAAAAAAATAATAAAAAATCGAATTAATTAAAAAATGTCGTACGACATAAAAAATTAAAATTTCAGTGTTAAAAAAACGTAGTCATATAAAAAAATTATAAAAATTTGAATAAATTGAAAAATGTCGTTTGACATAAAAAATTAAGTTTGGAAAAATGTGTTTATTTTCATTGAAGATCAAACAATAAATTCATAAAGTTTAGTGATAAAAAAGCGTACAGAGCATAAAACAAAAAAAAATATTAAAAAATCGAATTAATTAAAAAAATGTCGTATGACACAAAAAGTTATAAGTTTGGTAAAATTCGTTTATTTTCATTGAAGATCAAACTATAAATTTAAAAATTTCTGAGTTAAAAAAACGTAATCATATAAAATTTTTTGCAAAAGTACCTGACCGATTTCGATATTGGATGGCTTAAAAGTTGCAAGGGACTTTGATTTATCTAAAAACAGAAAAACCGTTCTGATCCCATGAAAAATACGCCACCAGGTTCAAATTTGTTCTCAAAAATTTAAGAAACTTTATAGATTTTTTTTAATGAAACTAATTACCTAAATTCCTTCAAACTACTCAAAATACTTTAGACCTTTACCTGGTACTTTAAGAAATTTAAGAAAAACGACATTTTAAAAATAAAGAGAAACCAAAAAAGTTTCTAAAATGTGACTTATTAAAAATTCTGTGAAAATATAATTTTGACCCAACTTTTCTTTCTCTGATTTTAATGTTGATTAACTGATTGAATGCAATTTGGATGCTCTTTGATACAAAAAAAGATTCTTATTAATATCTTTTTTAGTTCCGAGACGTTATGACTAAAAATTTACTAAAAAGTAGAAAACTACCTGACCGATCCCGATGTTCTATGACTTTGCAAATTTGCAAGAGACTTTAAATCTAAAAAGAGGAAAACAGTTCTGATCCAATGGGAAATCCACCTTCCAAAACCGAATGTTTACTCAAAAATTTCAGAAAGTTTGGAATTTTTTTTTATGAAACAATACTAGTAAAAAAATGTCAACTTGGTACTGTGAATATTTTTTAAGAAATTCAAGAAAAAATAAGAAATACTGAAAAAAACCAGAATTTCTTTTTGAAAACACTCGATACAAAATTTTTCTTATTTTGATCTGTAGTGGTAAAATGTTTGTAGTAAAAAGATGTGTTCAAAATTCAAAATGCAATTAGAATTACAGAAATTGATGAGCACTCATAAAATTTAATCCGGTAATAATCAAAATTTATCTGCAATTTAATGAACGAGGTGCAAAAACGTGTCGGTAAAAACAAGTGGTTAATTAGCTAATGCATGAGAAAATCCATTGTTTGAAGGTTTGTTTTAGCAATTACTCACTTCAGTAGTCAATTAAACGATAGTTAAGATAAATGATTGAAAAAAATAGGCATAAATGAAGTGGAATTGCAGGAAATAAGTGTTAAATTTTATATCCTCGTCGTGACTGGCGAGCGTTTATTGCGCCTTTCAGTTTTTTTTGAAACGAAAGTTGAGTCTCGACGGTTGATGTTGACCGGCTCTTTGGATCTTGTAACATTAAATTCACCAAACTCAATCCTCAATTCACCCAATAACTGGTTTATGTAGTCTCTTCGTCTCTTGACTGAATGTATGGGAGAATTAACATGCGTGTAACACATACCTACATTTTAAACACAATACCGCCTAAATTTACCCATCATTTAAATAAATTACAAATAAATAATTGGAATTATTGTGGATTTATTTTTAGAATAGATTTTAATGTAAATTAAAATTAAAAGTAGACCAGTGGTATTCGTTATTGTTCACTATTGTTCTGCTTCGCTTCATCTAATTTTTCGTGTAAAACGTTGCACTAATTATAACCGTTTTTGTACATAGGCTAATTAAATCAGTTTCATTATTAAAATTTCATGTCGCTTTTTCATTATTACACAATTTTAGAAATTGGTTTTTTACGCTTCAACGTTTTAATTGCACCATTTTTTCAAAAAAAATAATTAAATTACATAAAAAAGAGTTACGTACGAAAACTATTTAATTAATTAATCAATTTTTGCAAAAATGAATTAAATAAACTTCAACATTCGTCATTACATTTTTTAGTAATTCCAAATTAATTTTAACTCTAGTGAAAAGCTCTAATGAAAATCATAAAACTAAGTTACATCTTTAATTAAATTTTAATTTTCTTAGTTTAAGTTTAAAGCGCACACTAAAATCTTAAAGTATAATTTAATCAACCTACAAAATGTTTTTAAAACTGAATTATTTCCAGTTTAATTCGTACTTATTCTTTTTTCAAAATCTAGTAACCAGAAAATTGCACCACTATTACTAAAATCACATTTAAACAGTTTTATACACATTTTTTTTAGTATTTTTTTCTTTATTTGAGAATTTTTTTATGGTTTTATTTTATTTACACACATTTGTAATCTATGAAAATACACGATTTTTTTTTCTAAAATTACAATTTTTTATGTCAATCGACATTTTTCAATTTATTCGATTTTTTCATATTTTTTTTTTAATTTTTTATTTAACTACGTATTTTTTACACTGAAATTTTTGAATTTATTGTTTGATCTTCAATGAAAATAAACGAATTTTACCAAAATTATAATTATTTGTGTCATACGATATTATTTTAAATTATTCGATTTTTTATTATTTTGTTTTATGCTCTGTACTCTTTTTTTAACACTGAAACTTATGCATTTATTTTTCGATCTTCAATGAAAATAAAAAAATTCCAAACTTATAATTTCTTATGTTAAACGACATTTTTCAATTTATTCGAATTTTTATTATTGTTATTGTATATGACTACGTTTTTTTAACACTGAAATTTTTGTATTTATTGTTTGATCTTCAATGAAAATAAACAAATTTTATCGAAAATTCTGTAAAAAAAAACAAAATTTTCAGCATACTTTTCTTTCTCTGATTTTAATGCTGCTTAGCTGATTGATAGCATTTTGATGCAAAAAAAGATTAATATCTTTTTTAGTTCCGAAGTTATGACCAAAAATCTATTAAAAATTAGAAATTCAGTTTTTAACGTTCAAAAAGTAATTAATTTTGCACAAACTACCTCACCAATTTTGATGCTGGATGGCTCAAAATTTGCAAGGGACTTTGGTTTATCTAAAAACAGAAAAACCGTTTTGATCCCATAAAAAATGCGCCCCCTAGTTCCAATTATGTACTCAAAAATTTAAGAAACTTTAATGATTTTTCTTAATGAAACTAATTAACTTCAAACTATTCAAAATACTTTAGATCTTTGCCTGGTACTTTAAGAAATTTAAGAAGAAGGACATTTCGAAAATAACGAGAAACCAGAAAACTTTCTGAAATGTGACCTTTCAAAAATTCTGTAAAAAACAAAAATTTTGACCTTACTCTCCGAGTGTAGCTCATTGAAAGCATTTTGGGTGTTCTTCGATGCAAACCAATGATTCGTATTAATATCTTTTTTAGTTCCGAAATTATGACCAAAAATCTACTAAAAATTAGAAATTCAGTTTTTGACGATCAAAAAATTTCTTTTTCGTACGTTTTTCAGTTTATTTAATTATCATTTAATAATAGGCAGCTGTTTTGTATTTTGTCTGACCACACTCCATATGAACCTCAAAAAAATTACAAAATTTCGGTCAAAAGCCGATAAATTTTCCTAGAAAAATATCCTGACGTCTTCGGAGTGATCGTAGAACATTAAGAAATTTTTGTCTATTTCAAAATACTCGGGGCTACAGACAATGGGAACTTTTGTCACTTAAAACTGTAACTAGAAATTCTAATCTCTACAAATTTTCAAAGTTGAGCCAAAAAACGATTACCTCATCTTCGAGAGAAGCTACTGAAATTTTTCTATTTTCAAATTTTCATACGTTTATCAGTATATTTTATTATCATTTAATTACAGGCAGCTGTTATGTATTTCGTAACTCCAGATGAACCTCAAAAAAATTCAAAATTTCGGTCAAAAATGGCACAATTTGTCTAAAAAAACCCTGATGTTTTTCGATTGATCGAAGGTCATTAAGTAATTTTTGTCAATTTGAGGATAGTCAGAATTACAGGCAAGGCCAACTTTTGTGAATTTCAGTTAAAAAATGTTGACTCCAGCAATTTTCAAATTTGGACAAAAAAGTAAAAAAAACGTTTACCTCATCTTCGAGAACGTGCTAGAGGAGGTACTGAAAATGTTTGTATACGTTTTTCACTTTTAATTATCATTTCATTACAAGCAGCTGTTTGGTATTTATTCTGGCTAATCTTTAGATTAACCTAAAAAAAATTACAAAATTTCAGTCAAGAATTTAACGTTTTTCCAGAAAAAAATCCTAAAGTATCCGGAGTGATCGCAAGTCATTAAGTAATTTTTGTCAATTTAAGAATAATCAATAAGGCTTCAAACAATGGCAACTTTTGTCACTTATTACAGTTAAAACTTTACAAAAATGTAAATATGTTTTTCAGTTGATTTAATTGTTATATCATAATAGGCATCTGTTTTGTATTTTTTCTGATAAAACCTCAAAAAAATTACAAAATTTCGGTTAAACGTGTTAATTTCTTCCTAGAAAAAAATGCCAATGTATTTGGATTGATCCTTGGGTATAAAGTAATCTTTGTCAATTTGAGGTTAGTCAGTGTTTGTCACTTTCAGTTAAAAATTGTGGTTTCTACGAATTTTCAAAGTTGGACTAAAAAGGTAAAAAAAGTTACCTCGATTTTGAGAATGCACACGATTTAATAGTAGGTATATTGTTTTATTAGGAATAAGACATGCTATTGTTTCTTCATACGTCGAAATTTTTAAAATAGTAATATAAAAAATAATTTTAAAATTTGACGTTTAATTTACATACAACACACAATACAATGTTAGTGTATATTGGGTTGCCTAAAATTCATTTCTACTCCGCCCTTTTATTCCTAGGCAGTACAAAGTGACCATAGAATCAACGAACATAAAAAGTGACATTTTAAAGCCAGTCAAACGTCACAGAAGACTGTACTTTAATGACGTTTGAAGAAAAAAATAATTTGGTTACCACTTTTGGTTTTTGAGTTTAAAAATTTTAGATTTTTCCGAAAAAAGTTGATTGCTCGAAAACTATACGGGGCACAAAAATGTTTAGGGTGTCAAAATTTTGGGAATGAATTGTATTTCCTGATGATTCTAATAAAATATGTTTAGAAGTCTTTAAATAAACTCTCCAGGGCCGGATTTGTGCCCTAATTTTAACAAATATTTTGCGATTTTATTATGGAAAAACTAATCGACCAATTTTCACTAAATATTTTTTAAAATACATCTAGATCCTATATGTTTCTGGTATAAAATTTTGGTGTTGATAACTTTAGTAATTTTCAAGAAAATTATCAAAATTTAAAACTTGTAAAATGTTTAAATAATAAAATCTTAAAAAAGACTTTAAATTCGCTAATTAAATTATAGTTTTATATGGTTTTGGAAAGGGTATAAGATGAGTTTTTAGCCAAAAAAAGAATCATTTTGTTATCACTTTTTGTTTTTGAGTTCTGAACAAAAATGTGTAAAATCTCACTTTCGCGTCAATTTTAGTCCATAAATTTTAGATTTTTCAGAAAAAAGTTGATTTCTCAAAAACTATATGGGGTACAAAAACGTATAAGTGCTCAAAATTTAAAGAATTAATTGTATTTTTCGGTCATTCCAATAAAATGTTTAAAAGTCTTCAAATAAACTCTCCAGGGATGGATTTGTGCCCTAATTTTAACAAATATTTTGCAATTTTATTATGGAAAAACTAATCGACCGATTTTCACCAAATATTTTTTTAAAATACATCCAGGACCTATGGGTATCTGATATAAAATGTTGGTGTTGATAACTTTAGTAGTTTTCAAGAAAATTACTAAAATCTAAAACACAGAAAACTGTACTTTAATGAGGTTTGAAGAAAAAATGTTTTTTTTCGTATATTTTGCAGGTTATTCAATTGTCATTCCAAAGTAGAGGAAATATATTTTTTGGAGTATTTTTTACTTTTTGTTCGGCGGTTAAAATTCTTGCAAAATAAATGAGAAAAAAATGGTAAAGTTTTGAGGTTTTTTAGGAGTCATTAATAAGAAAACTATTTGAAAATTATAGTGTAACATAATGATTGATTAATATTAAAGTGTGTGAAGTGTGGGCAGCAAAAAAGCTTGTT
Source organism: Stenus bimaculatus (assembly GCA_963971135.1). NCBI lineage: Eukaryota > Metazoa > Arthropoda > Insecta > Coleoptera > Staphylinidae > Stenus > Stenus bimaculatus. The sequence continues at coordinate 83,163,260 of OZ020180.1, forward strand.
TTAAAATTGACTTAATGAGTACATTTAAGTTGATCTTGAGACACAAAACTGAAAATGCCTGGAAGATGCAAAACCGGTTCAACTTATGTGCACCAGTTTCCGTTATTCCGTCTAGTCCTTATCAATCTTGACAACAACCTCATAATAATTCTTACAAAAGGAATTTGTAATTAAATAATTGTTTAATTAGTAATAAAATGTTTATTCAGACACGTATTAAGTATAATTTATGACGTTTAAGGAGCTTGCCTATTACAGAGGCGATTTCTATTTAATTTTTCGTTGCATGCCCATTCTTCATTGAAAGAAATCGCTGGACATAATTCACGTTTTATTTACGAAACGAGATTCGTGATATTGGGGCCCTCTCTATCAGCTGCTTCAAAAAGGAGGTCACGAGGACCAACCGGACCCTCGGGCAAAACTCATTTGTATCGATCCATTTTTCCAACGATTCTTTTCTAATTAAATCTTTTAAATTGCATAATTTAATGAGATTTCCGCGGTTGCAATTCAATAAATTTAATATTGAAATAATGACCTAATCATTTCGGGTTTCGTTTTAGTTTCAAACAAAAAAAAGTTTGCTTTAGTTGCAGTAAATTAATCCCCAATTATGCAAGTCGTGAAAAGTTGGTGATGAAATTTTTCTTTTTGTTTGCAGATGAGGAGGAAGTATGAGGGACAGGGAACGGGAACTTTGGAGTGTGGGTGGAACTTTCTTGAGTCGATCTGAGGTCGCCCTTTCAGGATTACAGACGGTTTCCATAAGGAAATTGGACGCTCTTATCTATGATCCAGGTTAGTACACACTTGTCATCAATATATTTCTTATCGAGTTTTAATAATGATATCAATCTAAATATGCGCCCTATTTTAAAAAAATTACAATATCTATTTAAATTTTAATACTTCCAAAACGACAAGATTTCCAAAGGAAAAACTATAAGTAGTCCGATCAATTTCAATTTCAAAAAAAACTTAAAATTTTAATCGCGCAAAAAGTTGTAAAAAAATGCGTTTTTGACAATTTTTTTCAACATTTATAGTCGTTATATCTCAAAAACGGTGGCTGTTAGGAGAAAAAGTATTAAGTCATTTTTTATAGATAATTATATGATCTACAATTTTTGTCTGATCTAATTTTATGATAAAACTTACCGTTTTGCTGAAAAACGCGAAAAACCCATTTTTAAGACCTATGACGTTGAATAAAATTTTTTCCAGGTACGGGATCTATGGGGACTTTTCAGTATTCATTTATATTGGTGTTCCGAATATTCATACCAATTTTTAGCTCTACGCTAATTTGTACACCTTTACTACTATTTTTAGGGCTAAATTGACCGCCGAATAGACGGTTTTCATGGTTACCTTACAGAATTTACCTTACTTGACCATGTTGGATGAAAAAAGCGACCTCAAAAATATCTATAAACTAATTTTAAGTAAAATTTAAAGGAAGGGGGTTTGTGCATGTTTTCGGGCTTTTTTCCACTATGCGATGGTAGAAATAGTACACCTAGTTGTGTATAAAATCTCATACTATTATACCATTGGCCTAAAAATAAATTCAAATTATTTGTTAAATTATAGTTAATTTCAATAATTTGATATATTTTTAAATGGCTTGTTTTAAGCTATAAAGTACATTTATAAATTTTCAATGTTAAAACTCAGTAATGCTTAAGCAAGCGATGTAAATTTTCGTATGAAATCACGATTTTAAATTTTAAATAAGTTTAAAAGTCACGTAGGATGTAGGATGTGGTGAGTTTCTAGATTTTTATTTTTTGTTTAAAAGCAAACATGCAGAATATCAATTAATTTTGCAGAGGATATTTTATTAAATTTTAAAATACATTTGCTGATGGAGGTTGAATATGGTTGAATTCAGATTCATCCAAATGAAGGGTGGTGATTATTATAGTTAGACAATGTAATGATTTTAATCTCGCAGATAGAGCAAATACGAGCGATTATTCCTTAACAATGCTTGTCCGCGCTGTCTCTAATTACTACCGTTAGTGCCGTTTGTCACCAGCTTCAATAAGGACGACTAATTAAACGGACGTCCGCAGGACATGCAAATCTGCATTTCCATCAAAAGAAAAAAATCATTATTACATTTTACCATTTCAATACAATTTCCAAAATAACAACTTTGTCAAAGATTTCTCTCCCGGATGCAATAACATCCTTCATTGTCAACAATAAAAATTTTATACTCAATCCTGAGGGAGTCAAGGATAACTGTAGGAAATAAATTCCATTAAAAGTGAAAATCAATAGTTGGATTTTAATTGGTAGCTGTAAATTTTTAACTATTATATAAAGATTTTTTTAAATTGCCAAAACTGAATTTTGGGTAATTGCAAAATTTTATTACTAAAAATTTGCATTGACTTATTTTTTTCTTGGATTTGGAACGATCATCAATACAACCTTTTCTTCGACAAGGATTTTTCATTGATATGTACTACCTTTTCATCGACAATGCAATTTCTTCGATAATGTCATAAACTAGCAAATATAAAAAATCTGATTTTTAAAGTTGCGAAATAAAATTGCAAAAATTCTGAAAACTGCCGGAGCCAGATGGGCCCAGGTTTGACCGCGTTTTACTCGATTTTTTGAACATTTTTCGTTCGATTTTTTTCCAAGGTCCAGGGTAAAAATTTCAAGATGCTGATTTTTTCTCTCTTAAGTAAATACCAAATAAGTAAAATAAAAAATATTCGAGTATTACAGGTTGTTCCGATGAACAGTTACGAATTTTCAAAGTCCGCGTCAAAATAGCGCAAAAAATAAAGCGTCACTTTGAGGGTACCAAAACTCCCGTTTTGAGGTAAAACGTAAAATTTAGATGAGGAATAAAGCAACCGCCATTTTTTCCTCCTGCTGAACTTCTAATCGAAGCCAAAAAGTTTTGGTACTTTTGCCGTCCGAAAAAACGGTAGAATTGTACAGTTTGCGTCTCGGGGCCGTGACGTCACACCTTTGCGCCGGGAAGCTTAAAAATCGGTCACGGTAATCTCCAGGATATTACAATAAAAGGGGCCAAATTTATTCGGTTCCCTTTAGTATCCGACAGAGTTACGATTTTTCAAAGTTAACGCCGCCGAAATCCCGAAAAAAGGCGAAAAAAATCGACCATTTTCGGGATTTTTTTTCAAAGTGTCGGGGAGGTCCATAATTTTAAAATTCGAACCACTCTTGAAATCAACATCCCTCTTTACATCGGAACCGGAATTTTTCAAATCGGACGAAAAAAACGCAGTCCTCGCAAAAAAAGTCCGAACTCGGGGTAAAAATGGGAAAGGGGTCGTATCTCCGCCCCCTTAATAGATAGATCTGGGGGGGGGGGTCAAAACCACCGTCTTCAGAATACGGTCCCCCACAACATACTAAAATTGAATTTCGGACACTTAGGGGATGAACTCTAAAAGGGACATTGAACTTTTGTCTTAAAATTTTCTCCTCCTTAGACCTACAAAATTTTAACTCCACGAAAAAAACGTCTTCCCCGTTTCTTACAGTTTTAGTATTATAGAAGACAAATTTAGAAAAATTCCTATAAAATCGAATTATTTAAGTAATAGGTATTTTTCTCATAGAAACTTTTTGAAAATTATAAAAATACTAATTTTTGGTGTATAAATTGTTTTTTAAACTGCTCGTTTCGAGAAAATTATAACAAAATTTTTGAGTTTAAATTAAATATTAGGGTATAATCTATAATACGAAAGTCTAAAATCAATCATGGGCCTAAAAATAAATTTAATATATCCAATTTAAGTTAAAGTTATTTTTTGGGGAAATTTTTAATAGTACTTTAATGACCTAAAAAGGGTATTTATAGAGAATATATAATTATAAAATAAGTTTCGTTATAAAATTTGGTTAATTTTTTATAAAATAACCGATTAACAAAATAAAATTCGCAATGGGGACTTTTTTGAAATCCAATTTAAAATTTTTTTAACGCTTTTATTTAAGTGATGTTCTTGATAAAAACTTTGTATGCATTTTGAACACCAAATAATGACAATTCAACTGAAGCTAGCTAGATCTATAAAATTAGTTCTATTATAAAATTTATGCAATTTCCTATATTTATTTTGAAAATTTATTTTAGAAAATACTTATTTTTGGTGTGTAACAACTATTTTAAAAGTTCAAAATTTTAGTGAATTTTGAGATAAATAGAATTTAGGTAAAAAGAAAATCCAAAATATACTTACTTAAAATTAAAAAAATAACGAAAAGAAGGAAATTGTATACAACCCTATAGGGTGTCCCCAAAAATTCATAAAAAATTAAAAAATATAAAACTTGCCGTAACTTTATTGGAAGCCGAAACTTTTCTGTTAAGTTTTTTTTAAATAGGACCCCTGGTATTGTTTTTGATATTAATTTTTTGTACTCGTGTCACTTGAAAAACAAAAGTGGCTTATCATTTCTTGAATATATTTTGGAATAACTAAATCAGATTGTAGTTTTCTTTTTTTGTTTTCTTTTTTGTTTTCTTTTTTAGAGTTTTTAACGCCGGTAACTTTCATAATAATTTTGAAAAAACAACCGCGGTCGACAAAAATTGCATGCCATTTTACTGGAAGCTCGATGAACTTTTTACTCAAGTTATTGGAGCGTTTTATCCCATAAAAATTCTAGAACTCAAGAGAAGAAAAATTGTATATTTCTTTCGGGAGTCTATCGCCCCCTCTCTGTATCCGTCACTGTCAAGATTACCTTTTCATCGACAAATCATTTCATTAACATAGATTTATCGACAACACCTTTTCATCGATAAGAACGTTTTATCGACACCATTTTTCAAGGAAACAAACGTTTCATCGGCACTACTTTTCCATCGACAAACCATTTCATCGACAATTTCGTATCATCGACAACACTCATTTGAACACACATTTTATGCACTTATCGATAACATATATTTTGTTGATGATAATAATCGTAGCCAGTAACAATGTTTATACTAAATGTTTCTGACGTTCGTGTTATTAACATATTTAGAGAGAGATTTGTGGGTAAATTCAGTTAATAATTGTAGATTGAGATTCTAGGATATTACATAACCCGTATCGCGTTTGTAGTTGTTATGACTAAATTCTGGTATAAAATTTGTTGAAACAATAATTACTATGATTGAATCGATATGAAACATGTTCAAATTAAACAGGCTGTGTGCCATCGACAATAGACTTAAGGGATTCTGAGGGTTTTGGAACTAATGCCAAATCCCCGGAAACCACACATATACCCACACTCACACACATACACATTCCCTTATCTACCCACAAAACACAATTGTTTAAATCACACTGATATACAAATAAGAAAAAAGAGCGACAGGAAACGTTTCCTCTTTCCTTTTTGTCAATTTTAAGTACATAATAATTAATTTATACAAAAATTAATTTCTTCAAGTGAAATATAATTTTCTTATATAGGGTAATTAAAGAAGTAATGAATAAGTTAATGAGGTGGTGATTAAAATGGTGAATTTTTGAGTGAAAATTCTTCATTAACGAGAGGCACTTCATTTATCACTAAAAGGGATCTCAGTTCGCACTTCCAACTTCGAACCCAACTGCTTCCAAATATAATCTCTGCTCTTAATTTGCCTAAAATTCCACTAATGGAGAAGCTATTTACTCATCACAAAAGAATGAATCGATTAACATAATGGCTTCATTAAAATAAGGATTTTTATAAATTACAATTAAATCATGGATGAAATTAAAGTAGTTTAAACTGATTTCCGATCGAATGCTCGTGCAATTTCTGCAATCCTATCTCGAGGATTTCAAAAGCAACACAACCATTTCACCACTTGCACTTAAGTAATCCCTTCGTCTAAATTTAGCTCAAAATTTCCTCCAATTCTAGGTTTTTTGCTTGGATAAATAAAACAAACATAAACCAAGTCTCGTTTCTTGTGCGCATCAAATATATTTATATACACCAAAACCCACTTCAACTCTCGTCTCTCATTTCCCCAATTTTCCATAAAGGACACTTCCGTTTCCGTAACAAAGCAGCAAACTCCCAAAAATATTTCGTGCGTGATTACTGAGCTTCTTTTTCTTTTGGATCGTCTGCATGTAATATGGTAATTTGTGCTAGGAGCGTGCTTTGAAAGGAAAACAACAAAACAGAATGCAATTATAGCCACTGTGCGGCACTTAGTACTCCTGGGACCCAACACTTTCCTCACTAATTAATTCCTAAGCATGTTTTACTACAATTATCGATTTGCTTTCTTTTGTAACAGCCTTTAAAAATGCGCCATTATAGACCATGCTAATCAGAACGAGGAGCCTGCAATTAATTTGCAATTAATTAACATCCTATTTTAAACTCTTCGAGCATTAAAAGCGGATTTTAGGAAAAAATTGCTACATTTTTAGTGATGTACATTCATGGGCACCATCGCTTCGTACACAAAAGAAAGATGAACGCCAATAAAATGCTTTCAGGCGTTTAGAAATTCTTTTTTCTTGGCTTGCTAACACGCATTAAATTGTCGAACGCAAAAGTGTCGAAACACAAACGTGTCGAACCGTAAAATTGTCGAATAACAAATCCGTAAATTCGCAGAACGCAAGAATGTCAAACGTAAAACTATCGAACTTTAAAATGTCGAAACAAAAAATTGTCGAATTGCAAGTTCGTAAAAACGTCTACCTCAAAAGCTTGGACCGTAATAACTTCGAACGTAAAAATGTCGAATTTCGATCCGTAAACTCGCATAAAGCAAACATGTCAAAACCCAAAAACGTTGAAACACAAATATATCGAACCCGAAATATCCCGAACGCAATCAATTTGGACAAACATCTTACATTATTATATATGTAAGATGTTTGTCCAAATTGATTCTGTTCGGGATACTTCGGATTTGACATTTTTCCGTTTCGGCATTTTTACGTTCGACGCTTTTGCGGTAGACGTTTTTACGGATTTGCGATTCGACAATTTTGCGTTCCGACATTTTTGCAATCGATGCTTTTACGTTCGTCATTTTTGCGTTCTGCGAATATACGGATTTGCGATTCGACAATTTCGCAGTTCGACACTTGCTTTTCAACATTTTCATCGACATTATCTTTTTATCGATATACTTTTTCGTCGACAAGGACGTTTTATCGACACAGATGTTTCATTGACATTATCTTTTCATCGACAAAAACGTTTCATCGATACTACTTTTTCATCGACAAGCGTTTCATTGACAATACCCTTCTTCGACATTATTGTTTAATCGATATACTTTTTCATCGACAAGGATGCTTTATCAAAGAAACCTCTTCTTCGATAAGGACGTTTCATCGACACTACTTTTTTGTCGACAACCTGACATCGACACTATCCTTTCATGGACAAGAACGTTTTTTCATCGACAAATATTACTATTTCATCGACAAGGACGTTTCATCGACACATATATTTCATTGACATTATCTTTTCATCGACAAAAACGTTTCATCAATACTACTTTTTCATCGACAACCGTTTGATTGACAATACCTTTCTTCGACATTATTGTTTAATCGATATATTTTTTCATCGACAAGGATGCATTATCAAAGAAACTTCTTCTTCATCGACAACCTGACATCGACACTATCCTTTCATGGACAAGAACGTTTTTCCATCGACAAATAATACTATTCGATATAGATATTTCATTCACATTATCTTTTCATCGACAAAAACGTTTCATCGATACTACTTTTTCATCGACAACCGTTTCATTGACAATACCTTTCTTCGACTTTATTGTTTAATCGATATACTTTTTCATCAACAAGGATGCTTTATCTAAGAAACCTCTTCTTCGATAAGGACGTTGCATCGACACTACTTTTTCATCGACAACCTGACATTGACACTTACCTTTTATGGACAAGAACATTTTTTCATCGACAAATATTACTATTTCATCGACAAGGACGTTTCATCAACACAGATGTTCCATTGACATTATCTTTTCATCGACAAAAACGTTTCATCGATGCTACGTTTTCATCGACAAGGACGTTTCATTGACAATACCTTCTTATCGACATTATCTTTCGATCGATACCACTTCTTCATCATCGCAGATGTTTTAGCGACAATATTGTTTCATTGATAAGGACGATTCATTCATATTACTTTTTCTTCGACAGTGCATATCATCGACAAGGACTTATCTTACTACTTTTTCATCTACATAGACGGTTCATTGACAATATCTTTTTATTGATATACTTTTTCATCGACAAGGACGTTTCATCGACGCAGATGTTTCATCGACATTACCATTTCATCGAAAACATTTTCATCGACAATACTTATTCATAGGCTCAGGTGTTTCATCGACACTATCTTGTTATCGGCAGACCTTTCCATCGACAGTCCATTTCATCGACTAACTTTTCCGTCGATAAAGACTTTTCATTAACACTACTTTCTTATCAATGTTTTATCGATATTACCATTTCATAAACAACCTTTTCATTGACATAATCTTTTCATTGACAATCCTTTTTTTCGACAAGGGCGTTTCATCGAAACTATCTTGCCATCGACAGACCTTTTCACTGACGGCCCATTTCTTTGCATTTACACTACTTTTTCTTCGACATAGACGTTTCATTGACAATACCCTTTCATTGACATTATCAATTCATCGATATATTGTTTCATCGACATTACCATCTCATCGACAACCGTTTCATCGACACTATATTTCCTTCGACAAAGACGTTTTATCGACAATACCTGTTCATAGACACATGCGTTTCATCTACACTATCTTGTCATCGACAGTCCACTTTATCCACAGACTTTTTCATCGACAAAGACTTTTCATTAACATTACTTTTTTATCGACAAAGACGTTTCATTGACAATAACTTTTCATGGACATTATTTCAACGCAGACGTTTCATCGACAATTTTTTTCATTGACAAGGACGATTCATTCACATTACATTTTCATCAACAGTTAATATCTTCGACAAAGTTTTATCTTATTACTTTTTCATCTACATAGACGTTTCATTGACAGTAGCTTTTCATTAATGGATTATCTTTTCATTGATATACTTTTTCATCGACAAGGGCGTTTCATCGGCGCAGATATTTCATCGATATTACCATTCCATTGAAAACATTTTTATCGACAAACTTTCCTTTTCAACAAGTTCGTTTTATCGACAATACTTGTTCATAAGCTCAGATGTTTCATCGATACTATCTTATTATCGACAGACCTTTCCATCGACAGTTCATTTCATCGACTGACTTTTCCATCGATAAAGACTTTTCATTTACACTACTTTTTTATCGACAAACACGTTTCATTGACAATAACCTTTCATCAACATTATTTTTTATCGATATACAGTTTCATCGACAAGGACGTTTTATCGGTACTGATGTTTTATCGATATTACCATTTCATCGACAATCCTTTTTTTCGACAAGGGCGTTTCACCGATAATATTCATCGACAGACCTTTTCATTGACGGTCCATTTCATCGACAGACTTTGCATTTACACTACTTTTCATCGACATAGACGTTTCATTGACAATACCCTTTCATCGACATTGTCCTTTCATCAATATATTGTTTCATCGACATTACCATTTCATCGACAACCGTTTCATTTTCTTTGACAAGGAAGTTTCATCGACAATACTTGTTTATAGACACATGCATTTCACCTACACTATCTTGTCATCGACAGACCTTTTAATCGACAGTCCATTTCATCAACAGACTTCGCATCGACAAAGACTTTTCATTAACATTACTTTTTATCGACATAGACGTTTCATTGATAATAGCTTTTCATGGACATCATCTTTTCATCGATATGCTTTTTCATCGACAAGGACGTTTAATCAACACAGATGTTTCATCGACATTAGCTTTTCATGGACAAACTTTTTTTTCGACTAGGATATTTCTACGACACTATTTTTGATCGATACTATATTTTCATCGACAAACCTTTTCTTCGAAAAGGACATTTCATCGACACTATCTTTTCATCGAGAAACCGTAACTTCGACAAGGATGTTTCATTGACATTATACTATTCATCGACAATACCATTTCATCGATATTGTTGTTTTATCGAAAATTCTTCATCGACACGACCTTTTCGTGGTTACGACCGTTTCATTAACAAAGAAGTGTTTTATCGACGTTACGGTTTTAGTATAACGAAAAAAAAAATGATGTTTCTATAAATAGAAATCTAAAAAAAAAGTGAAAAATCCTAAATTAAAAAGTGATTATAGATAAGAAACTGTCCGAAATAATTTTTATCAGTGAGTGCCTTAACCCTTTACCCTTAATATCCATTTGGCACGGCACGAATGAGGAACGGAATACATTAACGACACGTTCTAGTTCGGAGGCGGTTTCGCGATGTTAAGGGAGTTTCCCCGCCGCCTCTGGGAGTTGGATGGTACCTACACCCCCTCAAGGCTCGCCAAGAAACCCCCGGACACGTTCGCCACATTCTCATCCTTATAAGACTTTTAGTAGACCTAGTACATACACAGACTACACCAATCACTAGTCACGTGCGAGAGGGTGAAACGTTTTTATTGTGCGATTATCGTTAAATACTCGATTTATTTATTTTTAGTGCGAATAATGACTTGATCACCTCAGTTAACTTATTAATTATTTAATGTAAGTACAAGAGCTCTCGAATTTAATATTAAATTTTCAAGTGCTGCTGCTACTTTGATGTGCAAATTTTATTTTATTTGCTTCTTTAACTTCGTTTCAAGTTTCCTTAAAATATTTATATATAATTAAATTATTTCTAATTAAATAAAGACTAGTGGGTAATTTAAAAATACAATGGTGTAAAAGGATAAATTAGAATTTATTAGGTTTAAAAGTTGGTTGAAATTATATTTGAAGAAAGAATAAAGCAATTTTCTTGATGGATAATCTTACGCGTTTGATGTTCCTTGATGCAATAAACGACAATTTTTTACTTTTATTGCTTCTTACATTTTTATGGTAAAAACATGACAAATTATAGATATATTTTTTTTACCAAATATTCACTAAATATACATTGAAAATTACCTGTCATAACTTTCAATTTAAAAAAATAAATTGTGAAGTTATTAACTCAATTTAAATTAAATTTATTAATAAAAGACTAAAGAGAAGCCAAACTTTTCAGGACAAATGGCGGTTTTTCAAAATTCATAAAAATAAAAAATTTGAATTCCAAACTTTGACCCTTCATATCTCGGTGAATTGGTCACGTGGATTTTTTTAACTATTTTTCTGGAGATCCCAGAATGGTCCTCAACATCGTAGTGGAGAGCTTATCCGCCATTTTTTGGACACCCTGTATAATTGTCAAAATATTTTATGTACAGGTTTTCCCACCTTTTTTCCAGCAAGAATTATTTTTGATAGTAAATGTCATTCTGAAGAAAAACTAATTTTTTCTCGACTCCTTAAAAAGTTATATCATGTTTAAAATTTTAACTAATTTTTGTACGGCACTGTATACATTTAATTTTTTTTTTTCGATTTTTTTTATTTAAATCAAGTGTTCAATAGATTTTTTTCTTTATCTTTAAGCCAACCAAATTGATTGATTTTATTGAAGGAAATTTAAAATGAAATGTCCAATTAAAAGTTTTGCTAGTTTTTAGAATATTTCTCATAAAAATGTTAATTGACCGAGTGTTTTTTCGAATTCCGAAACTAAATTACTTACAAAATCATCCAAAATTGTTTTAAAAAAAAGGAGTAAAAAAATAATTAGGAACTCATTTTTCTTGATTTTTAAGGATAATAAAGGGGAGGTGGACAAAAGGCCGACTTAGACAAAGGGTCGAAAGAGAAAAAGCCGCATGACAAAAGGCCGAAATGAAAAAAGGCCGACTAGGACAAAAGGCGGAAGGAGAAAAGGACGAACGATAAAAGCCCGACATGGACAAGTATATCGAAAAAATTGTCCTGGAGTCCTGGATTTTTTAAAGCTTTCGTTTTTTCATGGTTTTTTCTAAAATTTAATTTTTTGTGGGTCATTTACAAAAAGAATGATGATGATTTAGAAAATTATCATCATTAACAAAAACTTATGAACTAATAATAAACGATTGAGGAGAAGATTCCTTAGGTCTGCCTTTGTTCAAAGTGGTGAAGGTGCACCAAGCAACAATTCCAAGCGCTGAGTGATGGACGCTGCGTTTCGTGCTTATTAGCACTCATCAGCATCACATACTGCTTGCTTGTGTCCTTTCCCAAAGGGATCGGACCAATTGTTGATTGCTACACCTTCAAGCTCTGGCTTATAAAGCACTACTAAAACTTATGATCATTTACAAAAAAATTATCATCATTTACAAAAATATCACCTTTTACAAAGCTGATCATCATTTACAAAAATTATGAACATAAAATGGGACAAGTGAAATTTTATTTAACATCTCGGGCTCCAGAAAAAACGGGTTTGTTTGAAAGCTAAAAGACGGGTGAATGAGGAAAAGTGTTTTTCATCATATATACACAAAACTATGAGCAAAAAGTGCATTTGCGGTTTTGATTAACACTTTTAACTTGAAAGGCTTTGGTTGTACTTTTTTCGTCAACTTTTTTTTTTGATGAAAATTTAAACCCCAAACGAAATTACAACGAATATTGATTGATGTTCCATGATTTTTGTTTTTTGTTTAATGTACGTACCCACGTTTAGATAGTAGCAACCGATTAATAATCTGGAAATAAATTCATTAGAATTTGGAGGGAAATTATCTAGGCGGGCAGCGGGTACAAGATAATAATGGCGTCTAAAATTAGAGCGTAATTTAGTGTTTTATTGATTATACAATTAATCCGTTGGTAGTAGTAACAGCAACAACACGAAAACGAAAACCAGTGAGTTGTGGGCCACAAAAACCATGCCCGATTCGTTTTATAAAAACCCCTCCACAGTAATGGGCCCCTAAAAATAATTCCAGGACGGATTTATCATTTATCTGATTTGTTATTTGCATTGTTCGTTCCACCTTCCGTAATGGATGTTTTCGTTCCGAGTTTGGAGCGTGCACAGGTTCCAGGGCTAAAAACCTCATCGTTCACCCTAAAATAGAAAGTGGGAGAGGCTTTTCGCTTTTCTAATTTAGACAACCGAATCATTTCTAAAATAAATCGATGCTTTTGAATTATTTATCTCGCTTTTGTTTTCAAGCTCCGATCCAAAAGCGATCATGTTAAATGATGTAAACCGTCGAGGGTTGAAGGGTGATAAAGTGGACTTACAACGCTTCCTTCAAATCCTTAATTTTATAGATTCACATTTTTATCGTAAATTGTTTTTCCTACATTATATACAGGGTGCGCGAAAAGTCCTGCAAAACTTTTTTATTTATGGTTTTATCAAAAAAATACTAAAACCATAAGAAACGGGCAAGGTGTTTTTTTTTTCTTAGAGAGCTGAAATTTTGTAGATAGAAGGAGGAGAAAATTTTAAGAAAAAAGTTTAAATGTCCCTTTTCGATTGGACCGCCCCCAAAAAAGTTATTCCACCCTGAACGAAAAATCGAGTTCATCCCCTAAGTGTCCAAAATTTACACCTAATCGCACCAAATTTTAGTATGTTATAGGGGATCGGATTCTGAAGACGGCGGTTTTGACCCACCCGGATCTATCTATTAATGGAGCGGAGATACGACCCCTTTTGTATTTTTACCCCGAATTCGGACGATTTTTGCGAGGATCGGCCGAAAGGGTGTTTTTTCGTCCGCTTTTAAAAATTCGATGCAAAGAGGGATGTCGATTGCAAATGTGGTTCGAATTTTAATTTTTTTTGGACCTCCCCGACACTAAAAAAAATTCCCGAAAATGGTCGATTTTTCTCGCTTTTTTTCGGGTTTCCGGCGGCGTTAACTTTGAAAAATCGCAATTCCGTCGGGTTCTAAAGGGAAGCGACAAAATTTGGCCACTTTTATTCTAACATCCTGGGGATTACCATGACCGATTTTTAAGCCTCTCGGCGCACAGGTGTGACGTCACGGCCCCGAGACGCAAACTGTACAATTATACCGTTTTTTCGGACGGCAAAAGTACCCAAACTTTTTGGCTTCGATTAGAAGTTCGGCAGGAGGAAAAAAATCGCGGTTGCTTTATTTCTTATCTAAATTCCACGTTTTACCTTAGAACGGGAGTTTTTCTTGATGCGTTTACTCTTTATGTCGTTTTCGTGCCCCCAAAGTGACGCTTTATTTTTCGCGCTATTTTGACGCGGACTTTAAAAATTCGTAATTTTTCATCAGAACGATCTGTAATACTCGAATATTTTTTATTTTACTTATTTGGTATTTACATATGAAGGAAAAAATCGGTACCTTGAAATTTTTACCTTGGACCTTGGAAATAAATCGAACGTAAAGTGTTAAAAAAATCGGGTAAAACGCGGTCCAACCTGAGCCGCAGTTTTTAAAAATTTTCCAATTTTTTTCTTTTACTTTTAGTAAAAATTTGAAACCGGTAACTTTTATAGTTTTCGAGAAAAAAAAGTAAAAACCGATTTCCATTACAAATTTCAAACCCGTAGCCTTAAAAATATCTCAAAAAATTTTTTTCGAATTTTTTTAAAATCCACCCCGCAAATGAAAGATAATAAAAAATAGATTAAATGTAGGGGTTCATGTGCCCTCTACACCCCCCCCCCAAAAAAAAAAAATTTACTCCACAAAAGCTGAAAGAATCAAAATTTTTTAAGGTAATGTATCTCAAAAAATAATTAAATTAAAAAAAAAATATCAGTAATTTTTAGAAATTTATCTGTATGAATTTTTGTTTCTTAATTTTAGTTATTAAGCGAAATATTAATTTTTCAAAATACTCCTTTACTCATTTAGCAGAATGCCATATTTTATATAAAAATTCATAACTTTTGAATGAAACATCGTAAAGACTTGATTTTTTTTTATTTTTTTCTACTTTCCTTATATTTTAAATATGAATTATTAACTTAACGAAACACTCTTGAATTCTAATAAATAAAAAAGGACTTTTCCTGCACCCTGTATTTTTATTATAATGAAAACACCTCATAAAACTGATTGCAGTGTATAAAATTTGAAAGCTGATATTTCAAAAGTAAAGATTGTTGTATGTTTGAAGTAAAATCTCATGGGTATTTCTTTTTTTACAAATACCTCTGATTTATATCCGTTCATGATGTTGCAATGAAAAATGTTTATAAAATCAATACTTGAAATGGAGTAAATTTTAATTTGAATAGCAATTACTCATGAAATAAGCTTCATCATCATCATTATAATAATAACGCCTGAAGCTAATGGTTATAAGTTTTTTTATTATTAAACTATAATGACATAATGTTGTGGTAATTAAACAAAGAAGTAAGTTGGAAACTGCGATCCTTGCCCGATATATTTGCTTTGAGTTCATAAAAGAGAGCGCGGTAATAATTCATATAATTCCTGGCATTGTTTGTTTGTAAAGTCGTTTCCTGTGTGTAGAGTACTCCTCTTTACTCCTCTTTACTCCTCTTTGCTCTAAAGACGAATCGAACTCCATGCAGCCAATTATTCCTCAGTGAAACGTTGGAAATGATCAAACTGTCTCTCCAGTTACTAATCCCCCAGATCTTAATTATCTCCTGTCTTATAAATCGAGCCTCTTTTGTTTCGAAATTGCAGCTCCAATATCCACCAACTGAGGAATTGTTTTCTTTAAAATTTCTTTGAATACTTAAGGAATAAAGGCTATTATACATTCCGATTGTTGAACTTTATTATAGGTAATTACAGTTGTTTGTTTTTTTTTGTTGCAGATGAGGAGGAGAAAAGTGATGGCTTTGTAAAGAAATACTCATCAGTGAAATTTGTAAGTAATTGCTGTGATTGATTTTAAAAATCCCGAGTTTTGTTTTGATTTGAATAGTTGGAAAATCAATTTGATTTCGCGTGTTTTGTTGGCCCTGCCATGTACTAGTTACTAGTAGTAGATATTGATCTAGGTTAGGATGTTTTAGTTAGTCGACTAATGCAGACAACTGACTACGACTACACGCTATATATAACTGCAGTATTTTTAGACTTAATCCACTTTTGGCGTTCTTTCGCTTCTAAACACCAACAAAGTATTGTTCTTCGCCTCTGCCATCGCCACCAAGCATCCCGGGGATTAAGGAAATAAATACAAAGATAAAACAACTTTTCTTAGATAAATTTTGCTATTAAAAGAGAAGAGAAAAGTACTTAAAATACTGCTAGTCTTAACTGGTTAAATGGTTGTGAACGAGGTCATTTAATTCATTCAAAAGACTTTTTTTATACACTTTCATTCCATATAATAGTAGACTTTTAAACACAAAAAATTATAAAGCAATTTAATAAAAAATCTCCAGTCCAAAGTACGGTAAGACACCTTGTATATATTTTTCTAATTCGATTTATTTAAAAAATGCATATTAAAATAGGTGAAATTTTGTAAACATACTTCGGTGTATTTAATGATATCATGAGTTGTTAATTAAGCTTAAGTGCTCAAAGGAAAACAAGTAATCGTGCATTTCCACATACGTCATAATTTAATCAAAAGCAACTCCAACGTTTTGGGAGGTCTCTTCTCAAAGTTTTATCTTATCTTTTACTATTACCGAGCCAGTGAAGTTACTAATATCCTAAAAAACTAACTAAATTAAAACGAAATTCATGAAAAACACTATATTAAAAATGCACATTTTTCACGATTTTCTTAAAAACTCGTAAACCGTGGACTATAGCTAAAAAGTATTTATGTGCAAGTTTAAACTACATGAAATTCCCTTCAAAAAAATTCATATTCATTTTTTTTCTGGGATGAATAATTTGCGAGATACAAAAAATTGAAAATCGTCAAACATTATTTATAATAATCCATAGTATCTTCCATCCCCATTATTTCTCAAACTCTTCATCTTAGAGAAAAAATGAATATGGCCATTTTTGTATGGAATTTTATGTAGTTTAATTTTGTACTTTTACACTTTCTCGCTAGAGATAGCAGTTTACGAGTTATTTAGAAAAAAACGTGAAAAAGTGACCGTAAAGCGACTATAGGAGTTTCCTAGTACGCATGTGCCACGTCAGTTGATTTTAACATCGTGTGGGTTACTACGGCGCATCTCACAACTGTAGGAGGAGTTGCCTGATACGTATGTACCGCTGCAGGTGACTTAATCCTCGTTTTGCGTTATTTTACGTTACTTTTTCAGGTTTTTCTTAAATAACTCGTAAACCACTGCCAATAGCGAACAAGTATTTATGTACAAAATTAAACTAAACTAAATTCCCTACAAAAAAGTACATTTTCATTTTTTCTCTGGGATGAATAGTTTGTGAGATACAGAGAATTTAAAATTGCCAAACATAATTTATAATAATCCGCAGTAGCTTCCATCCCGTTTATTTCTCAAACTATTCATCTTCGAGAAAAAATAAATATGACCATTTTTTTATGTGATGTCATGTATTTTAATTTTGTACTTGTACATTTTTCGCTAGAGATAGCGGCTTACGAGTTATTTAGAAAAAAAAAACGTGAAAAAGTGACCGTAAAGCGACTATAGTTACCTAGTACGCATGCGCCACGTCAGTTGATTTTAACTTCGTGTGGGTTACCACGGGGCATCTTACAACTGTAGGAGTTGCGTGATACGTATGCGCCGCTGCAGATGATTTAATCCTCATTTCGCGTTATTTTACGTTACTTTTTTAGGTTTTTCTTAAATAACTCACAAACCGCTGCCTATAGCGAAAAAATATTTATGTACAGGATTAAACTACACAAAATTCCTTACAAAAAAGTACATATTCATTTTTTCTCTGTGATGAATAGTTTGCGAGATACAGAGAATTGAAAATCGCCAAACATAATTTATAATAATCCGCAGTAGCTTCCATCCCCTTTATTTCTCAAACTATTCATCTTGGAGAAAAAATAAATATGGCCATTTTTGTATGGGATTTCATGTATTTTAATTTTGTACTTTTACATTTTTTCGCTAGAGATAGCGGTTTACGAGGTATTTAGAAAAAAACGTGAAAAAGTGACCATAAAGCGACTATAGTTACCTAGTACACATGCGCCACGTCAGTTGATTTTAACTTCGTGTGGGTTACCACGAGGCATCTTACAACTGTAGGAGTTGCGTGATACGTAGGCGCCGCTGCAGATGATTTAATCCTCATTTCGCGTTATTTTACGTTACTTTTTCAGGTTTTTCTTAAATAACTCGCAAACCGCTGCCTATAGCGAAAAAGTATTTATGTACAAAATTAAACTACACGAAATTCCCTACAAAAAAGTACATTTTTATTTTTTTTCTTGGATGAATAGTTTGCGAGATACAGAGAATTGAAAATCGCCAAACATAATTTATAATAATCCGCAGTAGCTTCCATCCCCTTTATTTCTCAAACTATTCATCTTAGAGAAAATATAAATATGATCATTTTTTTATGTGATTTCATGTATTTTAATTTTCTACGTGTACATTTTTTCACTAGAGATAGCAGTTTACGAGTTATTTAGAAAAAAACGTGTAAAAGTGACCGTAAAGCGACTATAGGAGTTTCCTAGTACGCATGCGCCACGTCAGTTGATATTAACATCGTGTGGGTTACCACGGTGCCTTTCACAACTGTAGGAGGAGTTACCTGATACGTATGCGCCGCTGCAGGTGACTTAATCCTCGTTTTGCGTTATTTTACGTTACTTTTTCAGGTTTTTCTTAAATAACTCGTAAACCGCTGCCTATAACGAACAAGTATTTATGTACAAGATTAAACTACACAAAATTCCCTACAAAAAAGTACATATTCATTTTTTCTCTGGGATGAATAATTTGCGAGATACAAAGAATTGAAAATCGTCAAACATTATTTATAATAATCCATAGTAACTTCCACCCCCTTTATTTCCCAAACTATTCATCTTAGAGAAAAAATGAATATAGCCATTTTTGTATGGAATTTTATGTAGTTTAATTTTGTACTTATACACTTTTTCTCTAGAAATACCGGTTTACGAGTTATTTAGAAAATACCTGAAAAAGTGACCCTAAAACGAATATAGGAGGAGTTGCCTAGTACGCATGTGCCACGTCAGTTGATTTTAACATCGTGTGGGTTACCACGGCATATTTCACAACTGTAGGAGGAGTTGTCTGATACGTATGTGCCGCTGCAGGTGACTTAATCCTCGTTTTGCGTTATTTTACGTTACTTTTTCAGGTTTTTCTTAAATAACTCGTAAACCGTTGCCTATAGCGAACAAGTATTTATGTACAAGATTAAACTACATAAAATTCCCTATAAAAAAGTTAATTTTAATTTTTTCTCTGGGATGAATAGTTTGCGAGATACAGAGAATTGAAAATCGTCAAAAATTATTTATAATAATCCACAGTACCTTCCATCCCCTTTATTTCTCAAACTATTCATCTTAGAGAAAAAATGAATATGACCATTTTTGTATGGAATTTCATGTAGTTTAATTTTGTACATGTACACTTTTTCGCTAGATGCATGGGTTTATGAGTTATTTAGGAAAAAAACATGAAAAGGGACTTAAAACGATTCAATGATGATATAAAATAAATACAGTTAAAAATAGTAATTAAGGAAAAAAATAAATCGTAAAAATTTGAAACAAAGAAGTATTCTTAATGAAATTAATTACGTTTAATTAATTAACAAGTAAATTAATTATAGGAAGTGACGTAACGTGTGATATTTGTGTTGTTTTAAATTTTAGCGTTGTTAAAATTAAAATATTAAAATTTAGTTGTGTAAAATCTTGTAATAAGATTAAAAAGATGTCTGTAAAAAAAGGCTCATTAAGCCTCGTTCATTCATAAAATTATAAACACTTGACGTGGAAGGTACGTAGTCAAGATGACATCGCGACGCTAAGCGCCAAGCGTCGCGACGCCTAAAAATTAATTCCCGGCTCTTTTCACAGGAGACAGAAGTGTCAGAGACAAGTTTAATAAATTCGTTTTGAAAATAACTTCACGAAGTACAAACACTACACACGTTCACGTTGTTTTAGTTAGAAATTTTATGTCGCGCTTTGTCCTCGCGTTGCGCAGCGCGTCTCGTCCCTTCTTTATTTTTCGAAAATATACGAAACTTGAACAAAAATTTAAGTAACAAAAAAACTTGAGACGATCGAAGCGTTTTATTAAAGCGAAATGTGTGCGAATTTAATAATACGTTCGTCGCTTTTAATAAATTTTTAATAAAAGTGCCGTTGATAAAATAATAAAATTATTGCAATGCGATAAAAAAGTAATATTGTTTAAACCTCAAGGTCAAAAAATGTGTTATAATATAATAGTGCAATATTATAAGTGCGTTATTTTTTGTGTATAAAATATGATGTTTGATGTTGTTTCTTTAACCTTTTGTTTTTTGTGGTAATTTGGGCTATTATCGCGCGATTACAAATTTTAATGCGGCCACGTTAATGGTCTTCTTTACATATTTGTTTCACTGTGATTTGTGATTTTAATTTCAAATTTTTAACCTTAAAAAGAGGATTATTTATTTTGTTTATTCTGGTAAGGTTCTTCATTAAAACTTTATTGCTTGAATAATTACGTTATTATATCATTTTTATTTTTTAATGCTGATTTAAACCTCAATTTTCTTTATAATCCACACTATTTTTACATATTGCATTTTATGAAAATTAATTATAAATCATTTTATTACTAAATGATTTTAATTCGATAATAAATGTGCGGGATTAAAATAATTATAATTATCATTTTTATTATTAAAATAACCGGTTTTTTTATTTACAAATGAGATATTTATTTATCTACGAAAAAATGGTTTATAAAGTCGAAAATCAAAAGTAATATTTTTTGATTTATTTAAGCAAAATTAAAATTTTTTTTTCAATATCATGATTTGCGTATAAATTAGCTAATGGACTTGAAATTTGCTTTAAAAAAATCATCAAAATTTAATGCAAATTCATCTAAAAATGAGAGAAATTTCTGCATTTCTTACAAAAACTTGAAAATTAAATTTGAGAAACGCTTCAAATTTTTTTACTACAATTTTAAAATAATTAGATAACATTTTTTGAAAAAATCAGACCAGGAGTGAATAAATTAGAAAAAAAAAATTGAAAATAGTCAGTCACATTTTTACATGTTATTTTTTTTTTTAATCGAAAACAAAAAAAATCAAGGGCGTAATTTTTTTATATTTAGTTACACATACAGTCCCAAGTAAAACTACATAAAAAGTCTTTTCAAAATCAGACCAGGAGTCAAAAAATTTGGAAAAATCAGTCACTTTTTCAGATTGTATTTTTTTAATCGAAAACAAAATAATTTAAGGGCGCAATTTTTTTAATATTTAGTTACATATACAGTCCTAAGCAAAACTAGATAAAAAGTTTTTTTTTTAATCAGACCAGGTATCAAAAAATCACTTTTTCAGATTTTATTTTTTTATTCGAAATCAAAAAATGTAAGAGCCCAATTTTTTATATTTAGCTATACATTCAGACTTTAGTAATTCTTCAAAAAAGTTTTTTTCAAAATCGGACTCCCAGTCAAAATGTTAATATCAAAATGAAAATTTTTAATAGAAAAAAATATGTAAGGCCGCAATTTTTGTATTTAGTTACATATAAAGTCCAGTGCCTATTTATCACTTGGGGGCCCAGGATACTGCAAAACTGGACTCATTACATTAAAAAAATTAAGATTTTGTAAAAAATGCACTATTTTATTTGTTGAAGGTTTGTAAAAAAATAACCACGTGACCTAGAATTAATTTTGCGATTGATTTGCATAAGTTAAAGAATTCTCCAAAAATTGAAACTGAGTTTATTGAAAAATTCTAAGGGGAAAATAAAATTTTCTAAAAATTGCACTATTTAGCTTGTTGAAACTGAAAGATGATTTTTAAAAATTTATAAAAAATAACCACGTGAGCTAGAATCTATTTTCCGCCCGATTTGAATAAATTAGAGAATTCTAGAAAAAATAAACCCGAGTTTGTTGAAAAATTCCGAGAAAAACATTAAAAAAAATTGAGATTTTATAAAAATTGCACTATTTTACTTGTTGAAGCTGTAAAATGATATTTAAAAATTTATAAAAAAATAAATGAGCAAGTTAGAATTCATTTTGTGATTGATTTTAATAAATTAAAGAATTCTGCAAAAAATAAAGCATATTTTGTTGAAAAATTCCTAGAAGAACATTAAAAATATTGAGATTTTGTAAAACTTGCATAATTTTACTTTTTGAAGCTGTAAAGTGATTTTTAAAAAATTATAAAAAAAATAACTGTATAAGTACATAAAACACTTTTTCAAAATCAGATTTAAAAAAATTCAAATCTCAGCTTGGTAAAATGTAATAATTTCAAGTAATATAAAAATAATTAATAACTCATAATATGCAGTCATAATGCTAAAATCATAAAAATATTTATAATAGCCTTGTCAGATATTTCTAGAATTGATAAGTAATTACCTTCAAAAGATTAAAATTATAACTGTAATGTCTATTTTTACCATGAAAACAATAAATTAGCGTTTTTCAGCAAATTAGTGGGGAAAGAACTGGGAATTGGTGTAAATAATTTCGTGGGGAACAAGGCGAATATTGTAAACAAACGCGTTTTGTGGCTCATTATGCGAAAACGCCTTGAATTATTTAAAATTGATGAGGTGATAACTTGGTTGCAACCTTTTTCAAGAAGGTGCGACCTTCATTTTCGGTAATTACATAAGTTTTTCTATTATTGAGTTCTGGTTAAATATAATTCTCGGGTAATTTGGCATCAAAGTGCACATACTTTCGACGCTTGTAATCAAGAGGCTAGACTGACCTAATTTTAGATTTTTTGATGGGACAACCAGAAGTGTACCACAAAAAATATACACAATTTAAAAAGAAAACTAATATTTTTAACAACTACTAGTTATTATACATCAGAAGATAAATTAGTTGCCTAAATTATTTTCATCATTATTTTTTGAAAAAATATGTTTCCAAAAAGACATCACACGTAATTTGAAAGTGTAAATACCAAAGAAGCACTAATGAGTAATGATATTAAAAACGATTATAACTCAAAATGCTACTTGGTTGACTCCAAATATTGATCAAGCAATTATTAATAAAAATAAAAATTTTCAAAAAGAACTCGAAAAATGAAAACTTACTAAAATATTAAAAAAACATATAGGTGTTCTTCGAGGTTCTATTCTAGGACCACTTCTTAATTTCATTTATATTCAAAATCTTTAATTCTCAGGAATGAAAGCAAACGACTACGTTTTTGCTGATGATAGTTAAATAATCGACTTTTTCAAAAATTGCATTTTCTGATTTTTTTAATATTTTCGATATTTCCGATATTTTCGACTTTTTCGATTTTTTCGAACACTGCAAAATACCCACAAAATGTAAATTAAATTGGGACACCCAGTATATGGTTTTAAAGTCATTCTACTAAATCTGGACATGAGGTAAAATAATCCGGAATGTATACAAATTATAAAGTGCCTTAACTTTGGGTGACTTTGGGCCCATATTATTAATTCTGCATAAAATTGCAACACAACTTTCCAGTTGTAGTTTATTAAATCTAGTTTGAAAATAGAAAGAAATTTGAAAATCTGACAAGAAAAATTTGAGATATAGAGATTCTTCACGATTTTTCTTCCCAAGCTTACGCGTCCTCTAGCGGTCCGCATTAACTATCACTGATTGACTAATAATAATTTGCAACGAAGCTCCATAAAAGTTGGATGGATTGTTTATTCTCCCTTAAAGCTTAAATTACTGTTTGATTTGAATAATTTTTACATTTTTTTAAATTAAATTTTGTTCTTAAACCATTTTTTAGATGAATATGACATTTTTGTGCCATGAAAATGGAAATTTTTGGATAACTTTTTTAATTATCCTTAGATTTTAATGATTCTTCTTTTAATTTGTACCAAAAAGTTATCAAACATTTGAGATTTTATACAAGTGTTGGGGACGAAAAAGTAGATTTTAAACGATTTTTTTTGAGTCATTAGGTATAATTTTGACCGATATACATGGTGCTGAAAAAAAAATGATTTTCGACTATTTTTCGAAAACGGCTCAACCAATTTTCGAGATTTTTTTCATATTTTCTTCTACTCACCTATTTGCATCATTTTTTCGCTCCGGAGCCCCGGATTTTTACAAAACCGGACCAAAGTTTTTTTCGAAAGACAGGCACTTTTTCGTACCGGGGCGGGGTTGCATTTAAATGCATTCATTTTTACATTCATATTTTTTTATTCTAAAACAAAAAAATGTAAGGGCTTAATTTTTTTTTAATTTTGTTATAGATACAGTCCTTAGTAAAACTGCAAAAATGTTTTCAAAATCAGACCAATCGTCAAAAAATGTAAAAAAGACTGAAAATAATCAGACACTTTTTTAGATTTTATTTTTTTAATCGAAAACAAAAAAAAATTAAGGGCTCAATTTTTTTTATATTTTAATGCGCATACAAGCCTTAGTAAAACTGCATAAAAAGTTTTTTCAAAATCAGACCAGGAGTCAAAAAATTTAAAAAAGACTGAAAATAATCAGTCAGTTTTTCAGATTTTGTTTTAATAAAAAACAAAAAAATGTAAGGGCTCAATTTTTTTATATTTTGTTACACATGCAGTCCTTGGTAAAAATGCATAAAAAGTTTTACCAAAATCAGACCAGGAGTCAAAAAATTTACAAAAGACTGAAAATATTCCGTCATTTTTTAAGATTTTATTTTTTAATAAAAAACAAAAAATGTACAGGCTCAATTTTTTATATTTTGTTACAGATACAGTCCTTAGTAAAACTACTTAAAAAATGTTTTCCAAATCAGACCAATGGTCAAAAAATTTAAAAAAACTGAAAGTCACTTTTTTAGATTTTATTTTTTTAATCGAAAACAAAAAAAATGTAAGGGCTCTATTTTTTATATTTTATTACACATACAGTCCTTAGTAGAACTGCTTAAAAAGTGTTTTCCAAATCTGACCAATGGTCAAAAAATTTAAAAAAAACTGAAAGTCACTTATTTAAATTTTATTTTTTTTTAATCAACAAAAAAAATATAAGGGCTCAATTTTTTTATATTTTGTTACAGATACAGTCCTTAGTAAAACTGCTTAAAAATGTTTTCCAATTCAGACCAATGGTCAAAAAATTAAAAAAAAAACAGAAAGTCACTTTTTTAAATTTTATTTTTTTAATCGAAAACCAAAAAATGTAAGGGCTCAATTTTTTTATATTTTGATGCACATATAGTCCTGACTAAAACTGGATAAAAACTTTTTTTCAATATCAGACTAGGAGTCAAAAACTTTATAAAAGAATGAAAAAAATCAGTCAGTTTTTCAGATTTTATTATTTTAATATAAAACAAAAAAATGTAAGGGCTCAATTTTTTTATATTTTGTTACAGATACAGTCCTTAGTAGAACTGATTAAAAAATGTTTTCCAAATCAGACCAATGGTCAAAAAATTAAAAAAACTGAAAGTCACTTTTTTAGATTTTATTTTTTTAATCGAAAACAAAAAATGTAAGTGCTCTATTTTTTTATATTTCATTACACATACAGTCCTTAGTAAAACTGCATACAAAGTTTTTTCAAAATCAGACCAGGACTCAAAAAATTTAAAAAAGACTGAAAATAATCAGTCACTTTTTCAGATTTTATTGTTTTAATAAAAAACAAAAAAATGTAAGGGCTCATTTTTTTTATATTTTGTTACAGTAACAGTCCTTAGTAGAACTGTTTAAAAAATGTTTTCCAAATCAGACCAATGGTCAAAAAATTAAAAAAAACTGAAAGTCACTTTTTTAGATTTTATTTTTTTAATCGAAAACAAAAAATGTAAGTGCTCTATTTTTTTATATTTCATTACACATACAGTCCTTGGTAAAACTGCATACAAAGTTTTTTCAAAATCAGACCAGGACTCAAAAAATTTAAAAAAGACTGAAAATAATCAGTCACTTTTTCAGATTTTATTGTTTTAATAAAAAACAAAAAAATGTAAGGGCTCATTTTTTTTATATTTTGTTACAGTAAAAGTCCTTAGTAGAACTGCTTAAAAAATGTTTTCCAAATCAGACCAATGGTCAAAAAATTAAAAAAAACTGAAAGTCACTTTTTTAGATTTTATTTTTTTAATCGAAAACAAAAAAATGTAAGGGCTCAACTTTTTTATATTTTGTTACACATACAGTCCTTAGTAAAACTGCATAAAATTTTTTGTCGAAATCAGACCAGGAGTCAAAAAATTTATAAAAGAATGAAAAAAAAGAGTCACTTTTTCAGATTTGATTTTTTTTAATAGAAAACAAAGTAATGTAAGGGCTCAATATTTTTATATTTTGTTATACATACAGTCCTTAATAAAACTGCATAAAACGTTTTTTTTTTAAATCAGACCAGGAGTCTTTGTGCGCTTAGAGGAAGAGGGTTCTGTGCGCAAAGAAGATTCTGCTTACATAAGTAATTTCATATAGGTTAGGTTTCCCGTATTTTACTAATATGATTTAATCGATTTTATAAGCACTTAAAATAATTGATGATTAATACTGCACCTTGGTATTATCGTTTCAATTCTTGGTAAATAAACAAAAAAAAATTCAATAAATTTTTGGTATTGCTTTAATTTTAAGTTTGATGTAAAGAAAATTGAGGTTTTTTTAAAATAACATTAAAAAAATCAGGTTTTATGAAGTAAATAATTATATTTCAAATCTTCTTAAACAGGTGATTAATGAAAGAGAAAAAGTCTTTTAATCAATCATAAAGAATTTAATCAATCAATAAATTAATCTTATCGTAATTGGCGATAAGTCATGGAACTAAAATCGAAACTGTTATCTTTGTGCGGTGGCATAAAACGGTGAGGTTGCTCATGCTTCAAGGTTTCCTCGCAAATGAACGCGTACGAAATTCCAAAATCAATATGGAATCGTGAGTAATTACCGAAAATGTTAGATGGTGATGAAAGTGATGAAGAAGTTAATATGGTGACGGAAGTTATAAAGGAAAGCCTTCACGAGGACGTCGGCGTTATTTACAGGACAAAAAAACGTCCGACGTTATCGCGGAGTTATAGCTGCGATCATAATGACGCCTCCGAGGAAAATGAGAAGGAATTCATTAACATCACTCAAGCAAATAATGATAACAATAACACCAATCATAATAATAATAACGCCAATTGCTTCGTCCCTGATTGCCACTGTGATTACAAAAAAACTCTGGTCGAAGCAATCAATCCAGTAATAGAAACGCGAAAAAGGCGAAATAGCGTGCAATTTTTGGAGTCGCCAATAAATTTTGCCGA
This sequence comes from Stenus bimaculatus, assembly GCA_963971135.1. Lineage (NCBI taxonomy): Eukaryota > Metazoa > Arthropoda > Insecta > Coleoptera > Staphylinidae > Stenus > Stenus bimaculatus. The sequence continues at coordinate 83,190,718 of OZ020180.1, forward strand.
GGCATATTCAGTAGATGACGCGCACTCAATACCACCGAGCCCTACGATTTACGAAGACGAAATCGTAGACAATTTCCAGCAGGAAACGCTCTACTCGCTCCAGGAGCAGGAAGAAATATTCACCGACGTCAATCAAAATCTGTCTAAACCGAAAAGCTTCTTCCAATCTATTTTCACCTCGCGTAAGCATAAATCCTGCGATGGCGATGTCAAAAACATGCGTAAAGGTGGCAAGACGTACAGCTCTGCCATGGACATTTCGAGCACGAAACCTCTGAAACGAAGCTCATCGTTTCTAAAGAAGAAAATTAGCAGTTTTATGCATAATGAAGGGGCTGCGTTCTTGAAGCGATCGCTGAGTTTTCGCAATGTCAGCGACAGGAGGGGGGGAGGCGGAGGTGCGGAAAACTCGCCTGGGAAATTGTCCAAGAACGAGGCGTGGGAACAAAGCTTAAAGTCACTCACTGAGCTGGATAACAGTGTTAGTTACAAGGATCTCAGTTTCATTGATTACGATAAGTTTAATTCGTGCAGATACGATCGCGATGACGTGCAGAATAAATCATACAAAATTTGGAGGACGCAGAGCATGATTGTCACAGTAAGTACTAAGTACCGGCTTTATCTATAATCTCTTCGCGTTTGCCAACACCCGACGCTTATCACTTCATTAATACTACACAAATATTAATCTAATAATTCAATAAACAATAATGTTTTCATACTGAAATCACTTTTTAGGGATTATTTAAAATAACTTTGATGATGATTTCCGCTTCTTATTGCTGTATTTACCTCACGTCTCAAGTGGAAGGTATAAAAGTACTTTAAAAGTTGATAAAAATTATTGGTTTTTAAGTTAAAAAACGAAAGAAATATAAAGTTTTTAAAAAGTTTCATTAAAATTACAGGTATCTGTTTCAAATAATAAAAAATGTCATAGTTCAATTTGGCGTGCTATCACGTCATTTCATCGACGCAACCTTTATATCGACACGACCGTTTCATCAACAAGAACAATTTATCGACACAGACGTTTCATCGATACCACTTTTTCATCGATACCACTTTTTCATCGACACCACTTTTTGTAGATGAAACGTCCTTCTCGAAGATAAGATTTGTCGATGTAAAGGTACCGACGATGAAACAGTTGTCGATGAAAAGGTAATGTCGATAAAATTTCTGTGTCGATGCAAGAGTAGTATCGATGAACAGGTAATGTCGATGAAACATCGGTATCGATGAAAAATTAGTTTCCATGAAATGTCTTTGTCGAAGAAAAGGTTTGTCGATGAAAGGTAGTGTCGGCGCAATAGCTCTCGATGAAAATGTAATGTCGATGAAACGTTTGTGTCGATGAATTCGCCATGTTGATCAAACGTCTGTGTCGATGAAACGGCCGTCTCGATGGACGGACTGTCGATGAAAAGACTATGTCGATGAAACGGTAAACACTTACATTTAAATTACAGGAACCTGTTTCAAATAAATTACAATACTCGCGATTTCGGAGATCAGATACGACCTCTGGTGGTAATTTGATAAAGCTAGTAGTAGAATAATAATTACAAACCTGTCCATCTAAACTTTATGCGTGTGTACTTATAACTAAATATTTTAGTCACAAAAAATGCTATAAAGGCAGTTACTAAATCCACGAAAAAACTCAAAGCACAACAAAAAATTTACTACCCTTCCTCCATTTTGTTACAAAATTTATATCAAAGTAAAGCCATTTATACGTGATCAAAATTCTTAATATCACTTCATCGATACTAATTCATCTACGAAAGTTTCCACATGACCTTTTCGGAGCCGCCGAAAGAGTGGTTTTTTTCGTACGATTTTAAGAATTCCGGTTTCGGTGTAAAGAGGGATGTCGATTGCAAGTGTGGTTCGAATTTTAAATTTTTTGGACCTCCCGGACACTTTGAAAAAAAATCCCGAAAATGGTCGATTTTTCTCGCCTTTTTTCGGGCTTTTGGCGGCGTTAATTTTGAAAAATCGCAACTCTGTCGGCTTCTAAATAGAAGCGATAACGTTTGGCCACTTTTATTCTAATATCCTGGGGATTGCCGTGACCGATTTTTAAGCCTCCCGGCGCAAAGGTGTGACGTCACGGCCCCGAGACGCAAACTGTACAATTCTACCGTTTTTTCGGACGGCAAAAGTACCAAATCTTTTTGGCTTCGATTAGAAATTGGGCAGAAGGAAAAAAAATCGCGGTTGCTTTATTCCTCATATAAATTCCACGTTTTACCATAAAACGGGAGTTTTTTTGATGCGTTTACTCTTTATGTCGTTTTAGTGCCCCCAAAGTGACGCTTTATTTTTCGGGCTATTTTGACGCGGATTTTGAAAATTCGTAACTTTTCATCGGAACAACCTGTAATACTCGAATATTTTTTATTGTACTTATTTGGTATTTACTTATGAGAGAAAAAATCGGCACCTTAAAATTTTTACCCTGGACCTTCGAAAAAAATCGAAAGTAATATGTTCAAAAAATCGGGTAAAACGCGGTCCAACCTGGCCCCATCTGGCTCCCGCAATTTTCAAAATTTTTGCAATTTTCTTTCGAAGTTTTAAAAAAGAATATTTTTTACAGTGTATAGCCTACTCAAATTTTTTATATTAAGTAGGGTTGGGAAATTACGTACAAATAAACTCGAAATTTTGATTTTAGGGGTGAGTGGCTCCCGCCAGGTCACTTTTTGACGGATTTTCAATTTTAAAAACACATTAGAATCTACTCTTTGAACCAAATGCTCCCACGCAAAGGGTATTTTAAATTTCGAAAAAATAACGAAAAAAAAAAAATTTTATATCGCATTTTTAAAAGTCGTATTTATGAGTCAAATTCACCCTTTAACTTAAATGTCAACCCTACTTTATGCACCTTTCGTAGAAGCTCTTTAGGTCCACTTTACGTTTAAAAATGAATCACTTCGCTATCTTTTTCCGTTTTCGAGTTATCACCGAAAATGTAGCTAAAGTAAGCAAAATCTCCGTTTGGAGCCAAAATTTCGGTCTGAAATTTTTCACTTTTCACAAAATAATTAATATCTTCGAAAGTATTAGCACCACGGAGACGTTTAATAGCTTAAAATTCGCACAGTCACCTCCTCCACCAAATTCCGTAAGAGTTTTAATTTTCGGTTTAAATTTGCGCCGTCCAGAACCGTATTCGTACCAAAATTTTGCGAATTTTTTCCAAAAAAAATTTTTAACCGATTTTAACCAAATATTTTTTAAAACGCGTCTATCAACGGTATTTATTTTTAGTAAAAATTTGAAACCGGTAGCTTTTATAGTTTTCGAGAAAAAAAATAAAAACCGATTTCCATTAAAAATTTCAAGCCTTAAAAATATCTCAAACATTTTTTTTTCGAATATTATTCAAAATCGACCCCACAAATAAAAGATAATAAAAAATAGATGAAATGTGGGGGTTCACCTGCCCTCTACACCCCCCCCCCCAAAAAAAAAAAGTTTAATCCCCAAAAACTCAAAAAAATCAAAATTTTTTAAGGTAATGTATCTCAAAAAATAATTAAATTTAAAAAAAAATTAATATGTTAATATCAGTAATTTTTAGAAATCTATATGTACGAATTTTTGTTAATTTTTCAAAATACACCTTTATTCATTTACCAGAATGTCATATTTTATATAAAAATTCATAACTTTTAAACGAAACATCGTAGAGACTTGAATTTTTTTTATTTTTTTCTACTTTCTTTATTGTAAAATTGGTTTGTATTCATGAAGAGAGTGGCTTGTTATCTCTGAAGGTTCAGTAAAAATACTTTTTCTCTTCTAGAAGAACCTTCAGAGATAATACTTTCTTTATACTTTAAATATAAACTATTAACTTTTAAATTTTTATTTTGAAACGCTACACCCTTGTCTTTTAAAAACAATTTTCCATAGTTTATAATTTATTGGAAAAACAAAAAAAAATATTAAAAAAGGTAAATATAAGTTATTGCATATTTTGAAGAATTTTGTTGAAATATGGAAAAGTATGATATTTAAAGTTGGTAACACATCTGAATTTGTAAATTTATAAAATTCTTCAAAATATGCAATAATTTTTATTTACTTTTTTTTACTTTTTTTGTTTTTCGAATGAATTCTAAACTATGGAAAATATTAAAAAAAATATTTTAATAGAATTTGTTTGTTTTTAAAAGACCTATCAAAATATGACAAACTCGACTTATGTTGCTCTTTAAAAAATCAAAGTTAGCTCCAGTTCCGGATAGTTCCGGATTGTTCCGAAAAAAAACAAGTTCACCAATGGATTGTTTAGGTTCACTTTGGTAATTAATTTTTTTCATTTCAGTCATGAACGATAACGTCTTCACAAGATAAATGGGTGGTCTGATACACCCTGTATATATTATTTTGATTAAATTTTATTAGCGTAAAAAATATTTTTAATGGAGAAAATGTCTATAAAAATAAATTAAAATAGTTGTAAAAATATTTTAGCGATTTTCACCTTTACACTTGATTATCTTCTCTGAATCCCTTGACAAAAGTCTCTCGCTGACAAGCGTTTCTCTTTTATTTTCCAAGTTGGAATTGGAGGGTTGGCGTGTGGGCACGAGGGATTAACCCCATTCAAATCCCAATTAGAGGCGAAATAAAAATATTCCCAACATACTTTTCATTTCACGTTAATTATTTTAATAAAATTTCGCGATTAATTTGTTTTGTCATTTTGCAGAGCACTTCAGACACGAGGAAAACCAAAAAGTTGACGCGAGGATTTTCCGTTTACGCCGCCAAGGAAAATGCGGACGAGTTAATTCAAAACGAATCAGGTGAGTGAATAATTAAAACCATCGATTACGGCTTTATTTTGATTTATTTTAGAATCGCTCGAAAATTCGGGGGCTTTATCCTTGCCGACCCTTCATTATCTACATCAGGAGAGTAATGAGTTGCAGAAAAAATCACCACCGCAGATTAAGTAGTAAGTTTGTTTGTTTTTCAGTTTTAAAGTTTCGGCATTAATAAATCAAATACCTGAAGGTGTTAGGTGTTACGGGCTAAAGTCCTCTTATCCCGGGTGGATTTACGGCGAGCAATATACGAGATCCTGTAACATTTAGCGACTTGCGACCACTAAATCCGAACCGTAAATCAAGTCGCCTGCGACGCCTTATAACTTTTTCACCTCAACTTTTAATTACAGAAAAGTAATTAATTTTTAGAATTTGTTAGAAAAATAAAATTAATTAAGTGAAAACGCTCAAATAACTTTTTTTTTCACCTGTAATTTAACCACTTATTTCAGTTAAATTAATGTTTTTTTTTAATTATGAGATATAATTAATTTTTGCTTTGTTTATAATTGGCCTTATGATATAGTCATTAAAAATTATTCAGTTAAAAATATTTTATTCAAAAAATGCGAGAAGAAAAAAATAACCCAAGCATTCAAATTGCTTGGAGCAACCAAACAAATTTACTTACTATTTCATTATTTGTTTAATGTGAGTTGTAAGAAGTAGTAGGTTTGAACTTTAAAACATAAAAAGTTTGAACTGTGTGAACCAATTTCTTCTACTTCAACATAATAATAACTGTTCGAATTTTCATTAGGCGATGAAGTTCGAACTCGATAAAATTCGAAGTTCATGTTGAAACTTGATCTTTGTGGAGTTCAATTTTTTTGAACTACGGAAAGTTCGAAATCTATGAAGTTTGAACCTAATAAAGTTCGAATTTGATGTAATTTGAGCCGAATAACTATATGAAGTAGTGCTGTTGACCGATCCCCAACTTTTTGAGGTTTCAACTTAAAGTTCGAACTTTAAAAAATAAAAGTTCGAACTGTTCAAACCCGTTCGACATAATAATAAAAGTTCGAACTCTCTAAGTCGTGTTTTATTGCAGTAACTAACGCTTTTGTGTACTGGTGCAAGAAAGCATGACTTTATTAGTCCACTCAATTTAGACATGCAAGGGTGCACAAATTAGCGTAGAGCTAAAAATTGGTATGAATGCTCGAAATACCATTATAAATGAATGCTGAAAAGTCCGCATCAATCCCGTACCTGAAAAAAATGTTATTCAAGGTCAAAGGCCTTAAAACTGGGTTTTTCGCGTTTTTCAGCAAAACTGTAAGTTTTATCATAAAATTAGGTCAGATAAAAATTGTAGATCATATAATTATCTATAAAAAATGTCTTAATACTTTTTTTTCTAAGAGCCACCGTTTCTGAAATATAACGATTATAAAAGTTGTAATCTTCCTAATATGCACATTATTCGTCAGATTTATAATCGTCTAATATTCACGATAACGGGTACATTTTTTAATCAAATTTCAAGAACCCGGTCTCAAATTAAAGGGGGATGTTTGTTTTATAATCCTATCGGAAATGGATTTTTTTAAGCGACGGGAAAGCTTTCAAAAGCGCTCCCAAAAAAGTCAATTTTTTCGCGGTTTTTTTCGAGCGTCCTCCGCGTCGATTTTGAAAAATTGTAGCTCCGTCGGGTTCGGAATCGAAACGACCAAATCGGCCCCCCCTTTTTCCCACATCCTCATTTACTATATCCAAAATTTTCGACCCTCCTAGGCCAATCCTGTGGCGAGGGCGAATTTTTCTTTTTGAAAACAAAAATTTAATATTGCTTATTATGAAGATTACAACTTTTATAATCGTTATATCTCAGAAACGGTGGCTCTTAGGAGAAAAAGTATTAAATCATTTTTTATAGATAATTATATGATCTACAATTTTTGTTTGACCTAATTTTATGATTAAACTTACCATTTTGATAAAAACGCGAAAAACCTATTTTTAAGACCTTTGACCTTGAATGAAATTTTTTCCAGGTACGGGATCGATGGGGACTTTTCAGAATTCATTTATAATTGTGTTCCGAACATCCATACCAATTTTTAGCTCTACGCTAATTTTTGCACTTTTACTACTATTTTTAGGGCTAAATTATATCGTAGAAAATGTTTTTATTATATTGTGATGTGTGACGTAGATGTAAAAAAAATATTTTTTTATTTTGGGTATTAATTATGAAATATTTTCGTAGTCAAAGACGAGCTCAAAGTACAAATTCTGAAGATGGTCGAAGAAGGTCGCAGAATAACAGCTTCCGTTCAGCAGGCAGTGGTTGTGCTAAATTAAAACGACACAATGCATGTCGCCAAAAATCTCGGCACATCAGCCTTCCTGATTATACCAGCAACAAACCAGTGCAACCAAACGATGGGGTAAGTAATATTTCATTAATATTTCACAAACATTTCGTTGAAGTAATTCGCTAACTCGCTCTATGAAATAATCATAATGGGGGATATAAGCTGGAAGCTGGAAAGCGGGTGTTTCGTGTTTATTATGAAAATGTGCGTTTTTGGACAATAGCCGGTGTGAACCGTATTCAAAGCTGTTTGACGTTGGATGAACGCAATATAGGTTTTACTTCGGAACAGCATAGGACTATTGTGGGACTAAAGGGTGTAGGACGTGGGTGTTTTGGCGTTCATCCAACTGGAGCTCTCTTTCTATTCTATCTTCTGCCTCCACCGAAATATGACAGCGATGAAACGCTACAATAACATCTTCGCGGCGTGACGGCCCCAAACAAAGCTCCCATTGTGTAAATTTAAACTCCAAACTCTAACAATTCAAGAAAAAATAAATTAAGCATCTTAATTTATTACTCTTTTTGTTTACAAATCCTTTCATCAATTCAATTATCCTAAATTTTAATAACAAATAACAAAGTTATACCAATTCCAGTTTTTTCTAAACTATCAGGTTTAATCTAAAAGGTAACAATTTTTTTTTAAAACGAATTTGTTTAGAAAAAAGCAAGTTTGTAAACAATTCAATTACATTGTAATAGCATTACCTGCTAGTGATTAATTTAAAAATTTCTGGTGATTGCGTTTGGAAAAAAACGGAGGCATTGTGTTTGATTGGATTTGGGGTGAGTTTTTCCGATCGATCAGGGATTCGCGAGGATAGACGCCGGAAACGTGAAAATGAAGCGATTTCAAGCACGCAATGCATACTACCTTTTATAAAACCCCAAGGCTCAGGGAAATGTAATTTACCCAAAGCCTCGAAAAATGAACAAGTGTTTTATTGTTTCATTGCCATTCAAAACGAAATCAGCAGTTAACTAGATTACGACGTTTTCTAATTAAATTTGAAAATTATTTTTACTTTTTTATTAAAACAACTTTAATACAGCCTTATTACGATAATAATCTTGCGGCTATTACCGTAAATACATACAGGGTGATCATTTAAAAACGATGGATCCCAAATAACTTCAGTTTGATGAGATGTATAAAAATTTGGTACAAAAGTTTAGTCCTGATCACTTGATGACAACTTATAATCCTTATTAGAGATCCAAATTTATTAATATCGATTTTGATGAGAAATTAACAACATTTTAGCTTGTAATCTTTTAGTAATTAATGTGATCTCATCATCTTTTTAAAGAATTCTGACAAAGGTCGTCTACCTTTACAAAAAAATTACTTTGAAATTGCGTCATTGCTATAGTAATTTCTATTAATAACAAGTTTCAAAATTTCATTAAAACTTACGCAATATCTCTTTAAAATTGTTTACACTAAAGAAACAAGAACTGAAATTGTCGACAAAACGAATATGCTGCCGTGTTTAATGAAAGACGTTATGACAAGCATGTAAGCCATAAATACCTTATAAACCTGTTGCAAAAAATTTTTCGTATTGGTTTTGTTTTAAATGAAAAAAGGCAAGGATTTGAAAATTATTTTTTTGTGCTTACAGAAATATTGATAAATTTTGACCGTTAATAAATATACTTAAGCTAGATTTATGCAGACACATTTAACACTTAATATTATGAATTTAATATTTAACCTACAAAATTAAGCATTAAACTCTTTGTTATATTTAAATTTTTAAATGTGGCGCATAAACGGTCCCATTTAATACCACAGATTTAATTCTTAATTTTTTTTAGGTTAAATTTAAATTCTTAATATTAAGTGTTAAATGTGTCTGCATAAATCCAGCTTTATAATACTTAAATATTTTAATAAGAAATACCACGTGACAGTCAGTTAAAATCTTAAAAAGATGTTTTTTCATTCATGTCTTTACCTTATCTTACACTGGAGTTATAACGTTTTTCGTGCGAGCCTACCTTTTTCAGGTTAATGAAAAAAACGCTCCGGGCTATTAAAGTGTAGTGTCTCACAAGAAAATTAATAACTCCGGTACCAAAAGAGCTGGAGTAACAAATGAAAAACGGTTTGATTCAGATATTAGTAGGCTATCACAGACACTTAATTTTATCAGTACGAAAATACTAAAAATATTTTTTTTGCTTAAACAAATGTTGATAATATTTAACTCATCAAAAAAAATATTTTTAATACCTCAATATTTTAACAATAAACACCACGTAGTAGCCTGTTTAAACTTAAAAAAACATTTTTTTATTTTGTGTCTTTACGTTAGCTGACACTGGAGTTATAACGTTTTTCGTGCGAGCCCACCTTTTTCGGGTAAATAAAAAACGCACTCCGGGCGATTAAAGTATATTAGTGTCTCGCAAAAAAATTAATATCTCTGGTTCCAAAACAGTTAGAATAACAAATGAAAACGTTTTGATTCAGATATTAGTAGGCTATCACACACAGTTAATTTTATCAGTACGAAAATACTAAAAATATTTTTTTTGCTTACACAAATGTTGATAATATTTAACTCCTCAAAAAAAATATTTTTAATACCTCAATATTTTAACAATAAACACTACGTAGTAGCTTGCTTAAACTTAAAAAAAACATTTTTTATTTCGTGTCTTTACGTTAGTTGACACTGGAGTTATAACGTTTTTCGTGCGAGCCTACCCTTTTCGGGTAAATAAAAAACGCATTCCGGACGATTAAAGTATAGTGTCTCGAAAAAAAATTAATATCTCTGGTTCCAAAACAGTTAGAATAATAAATTAAAAACCATTTGATTTAAATATTAGTAGGCTATCACACGCAGTTAATTTTACCAGTTCTTCAAAAAAAATATTTCGAATAATTCAATATTTTAATAATAAACACCCCTTGATAGCCTATTTAAATCTTTAAAACATATTTTTTATTTCGTGCTTTTACGTAATTTAATACCGGAGTTATAATGTGTTTCGTGAAAGCCTACCTTTTTCCGGTAAATAAAAATTGGGCTCCGGATAATTAAAGTGTAGAGTTTCGCTAGAAAATTAATAACTCCAGTACCAAAGCAGCAACAGACACAAATTAAAAACTTTTTGGTTCAGAAATAAGTAGGCTATAACACGTAATTAATTTTAATAATAGCAAAAAACGAAAAATATTTTTTTGCTTACACAAACGTTAATAAACTTTGACTGTTGAAAAAAAATACTTATGATATTTAAATATTTTAATAATAAATACCACGTGATAGTCAGTTAAAATCTTAAAAAGATGGTTTTTGATTCGTGGCTTTACTTTGTCTTACACTAGAGTTATAACGTTTTTCGTGGAGCCTACCTTTTTTTCCGGTGAATGAAAAACACGCTACGGGCGATTAAAGTATACTGTCTCACAAAAAAATTAATAACTCCGGTACCAAAAAAGCTGGAGTAATAAATGAAAAACGTTTTGATTAAGATATTTGTAGGCTATCACACACAGTCAATTTTATCGGTACAAAAATACTAAAAATATTTTTTTAGCTAATACAAATGTTAGTAAAATTTAACTCTTCAAAAAAAATATATTCTATTACCTGAATTTTTAACAATAAACACCACGTGATAGCCTGTTTAAACTTAAAAAAGACATTTTTTATTTCGTGTCTTTACGTTATCTCACACTGGAGTTATAACGTTTTTCGTGCAAGCTTACCATTTTCCAGTAAATGGAAAAAGCTCTCCGGGTGATTAAAGTGTAGTGTCTCGCAACCACTTTGTTCGAACACGCTGTATAATTTAGTTAGGTCCACAAAAGAAAACTTGATCAATTTTATTGGAATCTCATTGGGGCCTTTTATTGGTTGTTATTACTTTAATAAAACAATTTATTGGTGATATTAAGTTATAAACGAAAGCTTAAATTAAGTAATTGTTCGATTTTATTGTATAGTAAAAGAATTTTATTGTGTAGGTTGTAGGTATTTGATTGATTTATTAAGAAAATAAAGATACGAGTATGGTATAGAATTTTCGTAATCTCCTCGCTTTAGCAATCGACTTTGTTTGGTTTTGTATTGCGAACGTTTTTAAAGCGGGAATAAAAGCTTGCGATTTGAAAATTTTCTCCGCGAGTGAAGATGTAGGCCGATTATGGTATTAAGTACGCAATATTCTTAGAGGAGGTTGTGTTTTTCGTTGGATCGAAATATTCCATACGCATTTAATACGGAATATAAAATAGCTCGTGTTATCGTTAACGTTATTATATGCCTCGTGTCTCTTGACGCACGAAAATTGAGAGATGAGGAATATTCACTTATAAAACCAATGCTAATTCCCATATTAATAACCTACGTTAAATTTTACGCTCGAAACAGACATGAAATTTTCAATATGCATTGGGATTTATCTTCAAAAAAGATTTAATTTATGGCTTTAAAATAGAACATGCGCTTTGATAAAGCTGAATATATCATAAAACCCGGCGCATTCGCCAAATTCCTTTTTATATTTCCAAATTATCGGTTAAAAATCTTCAACTATTTATAAACTGTCATAAATGTTTAATGATTAAAGGGGTGCACATCAATAAAAACGAGTATTTTTAGACTTTGGTGTAGAAAAAAATAATTCCTTAGATTAATATTTTTGATGTGAAAGCTATTATTATTACTTTCAATATCATGATTTATGCAGGATATTCGGTTCCTTTGGCCTTAGAAAAAAACATTCTTGAAAAAATACTTTTCTAATTTTATGTCGTGAGAAACGCGATACATTATTTATTCGATTTTAATGCTCACTTTAATAAAATTGGTTTATTTTTGTGTTTTTTAGCACTTGAATGAGAAATAATAATAATAATATTTATTGTTGTAAAAAAAGATTACAATTATTTATAACATTCTTCATAAAACACAAAATTATAACATGTTTATTTAATTAAATTAACAAATTAAATTAATTAATTTAACAAGATCCAAGGGAGTTTTGGGTGCTTTGTTTTCGCTTATTTTTATGTAAATTAGGATGTGGAATTTTGTTGCTAATTAAATTTTGACGGATAAGAGTGACGTTACATACCATCGTAATCACAATTAAATTTCCTATCGAAATGTGTATTTATTTTTTCAATATGACATTTGCACAAAAAGGTATTCACTTGTAAAGTAAAATTTCCGATTTTTTTCCCATAAAAGTTGTGTTCTTTCTTCTAATTAAAACTAGAATTGTGATTAATACCCTCGTAATCTACATAATAATTTTGATCCATTAAGGGGTTTAACTTTTTAGTATGTCAAATAAGAAAAAATTTCTCGTTGAATATTTTTTTCGCGTATTTTTATGAAATTTAGGGTGTTTGTTGCTGAATCGATAAAGGAATAAATCTCTCGACGGACGTGCATAGTGAGTGTTTCGTTTCAAATTAAAAATTTGAAAGTTAATAATTTATATTTAAAGTATGAAGAAAGTAGAAAAAAAAATTCAAGTCTCTACGATGTTTCATTCAAAAGTTATGAATTTTTTTATAAAATATGGCATTCTGGTAAATGACTAAAGGTGTATTTTGAAAAATTAATATTTCGCTTAATAACTAAAATTAAGAAACAAAAATTCGTACCTACACATAAATTTCTAAAAATTACTGATATTAACATTTAACATTAACATTTTAAATTTAATTATTTTTTGAGATACATTACTTAAAAAAATTTATAATTTTTTTGAGATTTTGGGGAGTAAAATTTTTTTGGGGGCAGGTGAACCCCTACATTTCATCCATTTTTTATTATCTTTCATTTGCAGGGTCGATTTTGAAAAAATTCGAAAAAAAAATTTTTGAGATTTTTTCTATGGGCTGGAAATTTTTAATTGAAATCGCTTTTTATTTTTTTTTCTCGAAAACTATAAAAGTTACCGGTTTCAAATTTTTACCAAAAGTAAACACCATGGATAGACGCGTTTTAAAAAATATTTGGTTAAAATCGGTTAAATAGTTTTTTTGGAAAAAATTGGCAAATTTTTGCAAAATTTTGGTACAAATACGGTTCTTGACGGCGCAATTTTAAATCGAAAATTAAAACTTTCACGGAATTTGGTGAAGCAGATGACTGTGCGAATTTTAAGCTATTAAACGTCTCGGTGATGCTAATAGTTTCGAAGATATTAATTATTTTGTCAAAAGTGAAAAATTTCAGACCGAAATTTTGGATTCAAACGGAGGTTTTGCTTATTTTAGCTACATTTTCGGTGATAACTCGAAAACGGAAAGAGATAGCGATTGTTTTTTTAACGTAAACTGGACCTATAGAGCTTTTAGGAAAGGAGCATAATAGGGTTGAAATGTAATTTGAAGGGTGAATTTGACCCATAAATACAACTTTTAAAATTGCGATATAAAAAAATTTTCTTTTTCGTTATTTTTTCGAAATTTGAAATACCCTATGCGTGGGAGCTTTCGGTTCAAAGGATAGATTCTAAAGTGATTTTAAAATTCAAAATGTGGTAGAAACTGACCCGGGGGAGTCACTCACCCCTAAATTCAAAATTTCGAGTTTAGTTGTACGTAATTTCCCAACCCTACCAAATATAAAAAACGTAAGTAGCCTATACACTGTAAAAAATATTCCTTTTTAAAATTGCGAAAGAAAATTGCAAAATTTTTGAAAACTGCGAGAGCCAGATGGGCCCAGGTTGGACCGCGTTTTACCCGATTTTTTTTAACATTTTACGTTCGATTTTTTTCCAAGGTCCAGGTTAAAAATTTGAAGGTGCCGATTTTTTTTCTCATAAATAAATACCAAATAAATAAAATAAAAATTTTTTGATTATTACAGGTTGTTCCGATGAAAAGTTGCGAATTTTCAAAGTTCGCGTCAAAATAGCGCGGAAAATAAAGCGTCACTTTGGGGGCACCAACACGATATAAAAAGCAAACGCATCAAAAAAAGCTCCCATTTTAAGGTTAAACGTCGAATTTAGATGAGGAATAAAGCAGCCGCGATTTTTTTCCTCCTGTCGAACTTCTTATCGAAGCACAAAACGTTTTGGTACTTTTGCCGCCCGAAAAAACGGTAGAATTGTACAGTTTGCGTCTCGGTGGCTTAAAAATCGGTGACGGTAATCCACAGGATGTTAGAATAAAAGGGGCAAAATTTCGTCGCTTCCCTTTAGAATCCGACTGAATTGCGATTTTTCAAAGTTAACGCCGCCAAAAACCCGAAAAAAGCGAGATAAATCGAGCATTTTCGGGATTTTTTTTTAAAGTGTCGGGGAGGTCCAAAAAATTTAAAATTCAAACCACACTTGCAATCAATATCCCTCTTTGCATCGGAGCCGGAAAAGTTAAAATCGGACGAAAAAAACCACCTTTTCGGTCGCTCCTCGCAAAAAACGTCCGAATTCGGGGTAAAAATAGGAAAGGGGTTGTATCTCCGCCCCCTTAATAGATAGATCCGGGCGGGTCAAAACCGCCGTCTTCAGAATCCGATCCCCCATAACATACTAAAATTTGGTGCGATTCGGGGAGAATTTCGGACATATAAAGGATGAACTATATTTTTCGTTCGGGGTCGAATAACTTTATTTGGGGTGGTCCGATCAAAAAGTGGATTAAACATTTTGTTCTTAAAATGTTCTTTTCCTTCCACCTACAAAAATTCAACTCTCTACGAAAAAAAAAATCACCTTCCCTGTTTCTTACGGTTTTAGTATTATACAGGGTGTCCCGGAGTAACTGTTGATTTTTGTCTTTTTTTTTTTTTTTTTTTTCTAAACGAAAAGTTTATGCGTGATACCCTGAGTTGGTTGACGCTTTCCAATACGTTTGTTTGTGTCATACCCCAAGCTGGTCGACGTTTTCCAATACGTCTTTGTGTTATACCCCAAGTTGGATGACGCTACCCATTACGTCTTTATGTTACACCCTAAGTTGGTAGACGCTATCCGATACGTCTGTGCGTTACACCCTAAGTTGGTCAACGCTTTCCAATACATACTTACGTTAAGTAACAGGAATAAAAATGGTTTTTGATAGTTATACAGTCAAGAGAGCCTTACAAAAATGAAATAAAATAATAAGAATTTGATGCGTCCAATGTGTGAACCTCCACTTATATGAAAATTTGTACATCTAATAGGTTCTATGTTTAATAAATAAAATGTATCTCTGAAGATGAGGAATCATATCCTCGAAATGCATTAGATATTAAATATAAGTAACTGAGGTTGGTTTTAAGTCGTTGTTTTATTACCCTATTATTATGTTGATTTTTGACTTAAAAAGTATTGTCCGGAAATACTTCCTTAAAAAGTTATTTATTTTTTTGTAAATAAAATAAATATTATAAGAGATATTAATTTGAAATTTTGGCCACAGTTTTTTCACATAAGGATACATAAAATTATTTTAAATCGAGCTTTCTAATGAAACGTATATCGGAAAAATTTCTTATAGAGAAATACATGTTAAATTTTTGTTGCTGGAAAATTTGTTGCTAACATCTCTATAAAAAACAAATAAAAATAATATTAAGTAGAATCATTAAGGGAAAAATTGATTTCCTCTGAAGGTAAATTGAATTTGGGTATTAAAAATCGAAAGCCGAGGTTTTCCGGGCCTTGCATTTCCCAGGAGAGTCCGGTTACGCATCCCAGCGGTGGTGGTAGCGGAGGTAGCGGTAGCGGCGGCGGCGACGGCGCCTCCGAGGGTAAACGGACGTGGAGACGCGCTTTGGCGCCTTATGTTTCTCAGTTGACGATCGAAAAGCGCCGAGTTACAACCCTCTTCCCGTTACCGTTAAAAAAAACAAACACGCGTTTCTCTCGTCTTGCGCCTAAACAAAAATAACCCAAAAAAAATTAAAAAATAATTAAAATAAAATATGTGTTAATGTTAATTAAATTAATAATTACTATAATGTAAGTTATTATAATTAACCAAATTTTTAATTAACCCTATATTCTTCCTATTCATAATTTATCACAACGATTATAGCTCATTAAAACACTGAAAGAGCCTTTTTTCGGTTTTAAATTTTTAATGAGAGATTTCCGTTGGGGTTTTAAAAATATTTAATCGTTAATATCACTTTAATCCCGTCCCGGTTTTTAATAAAAAGTAGGTAGCTACTAACTAGATTTTTGTGATTGTTGAGATCATTAATTTAAAAAAGTTTGCGCTCGCAAAAAGGCGCTCAACTTTTGTAATTAATAAAACATTCCTGCTTTTGCTTAAAAAACACATCACACAAGTTGCGAGCTTTAATCAATTTTGTTGTGAGTTAAATTAACTAAATTCTAAAGTTTGTATCAATTGCAGTAATTAGTGTAATTTGCAATTGGTTTATTTAATAATAAATTGCTTTAAACGCATGTTAAAGGAATTTAAATGTTTTTTTTAATATTTAATATACTCTAAAATATAATTGCTGCCGTTATAAATTTACGAGTTATATAGTTTTCTAAAACTACATAAAACTTATAAGGAAATTTTCTTTCTTATTTTTCAAATATTTCAATTACAAACTTTAATATTGTTATAAAACTATCTACATAATTTTGTGTCAATTTTGATTTACGTTTTGTTGGATTTAAAAATTATTTTACATAATTTATAATGGTTTTATTGGTCGTTTAGGGAAACATAATGTGGCAATTTGAGAATTAAATTCACACGAGTTTCCAATTTAGGGGTAAAACGATTAATTATAAACTACACGTAATTAATTAGCATTAAAGTTATAGTTTAGCACAATAAATTTTGAGAAAATAGAATAAGCCTCGTTTCGTTCCGGATCCTTAATTTTCCCACCAGACTGGAATATTAACTAATTTTAATTGTAATTGCTCACACGTGTTAACTGAAGTGGCTGTAAACTAAATTTTACTGAAGTTTCTTTAATTAAAGTTTAAATTTTTATGTTTCATTTATTGTGTTTGTGGAAAATGCAATAGCTAGTTTAAAAATAATTAAAATTGAAATGTAAATTTTCATGTTTTATTTACAAAAGCTTCGATTTTATTAATTCTCAGAACGCTAGCGTTTAGTTTATTACTATGTTTTAAATTAAATTTTAATTTACATTAAAAGCCAATTTTGTAGTATCTCTGTAATAACTGAATAATTTCTACAAATTGACAATAATTGCTATTAAATGTAACTCCGCATTTTTATTGCTTCATTTAATAATAGTTATTTTATTTTAATATAGAAAATTTCGATTTAGAATACGAAATTTTAGTATAAATGCACTCAAATAAACTGTTTAATGATTTACAAACGAACAAAATTAGGTAAGATTAGAAAAAGTTCGGTAGATTTAGTAAAAAAACATCGGAAAACATAAACATTTGTAAAGTAATTTAAAAAAAAATCACAACCGACAAAATTCGGTAGACTTAGAAAAAAATCGTTGGGTTTAGAAATAAAAATCTAAAAATCGGTAGGATTAGATAAAATATTTATAAGTGTCGACTCGGGTAAATTAATAATTTTCAAAAAAAATAGACAACCGAAAAAATCGGTAGGCTTAGAAAAAAATCGGTAGGTTTAGAAACAAAAATCGGAGGTATTAGAGAAAAAATCTGTAAGCGTAAACATGAGTAAAGTAACAAGTTTAAAAGAAATCCACAACCGAAAAAAATCGGTAGATTTAGGAATAAATTGAGGTAGTAAAAAAAAGTCTGTAAAGCGTAGAAATGGGTAAAGTAATAATTTTCAAAAAAATCCATAACCGAAAAAATTGGTAGGCTTCGAAAAAAATCGGTAGGTTTACAAACAAAAATCGGGAAGATTAGAAAAAATCTGTAAGCGTAAAACTGGGTAAAGTAAGAGGTTTCAAAAAAATCCACAACCGAAAAAAATCGGTTGGGTTATTGGAGTAGAAAAAACGTCTGTAAAGCGTAATCATGGGTAAAGTAATAGTTTTCAAAAAAATCTACAATTGAAAAATTCACTCGGCTTAGAAAAAAAATCAGTAGGTTTGCAAACAAAAATCAGCGGGATTAGAAAAAAAATCTGTAAGCTAAAACATGGGGAAAGTAATAAGTTTCAGAAAAAAATTCAAAACCAAAAAAATCGGTAGGCTTAAAATCATAGAATCGCTAGGAGTAGAAAAAACGTCTGTAAATGGTTAAAGTAATATTTTTTAAAAAAAATCAACAATCGGTTTAGAAAAAAAATCGGTAAGTTTAGAGGCAAACATCGAAGAGATTATGAAAAACATCCGTAAGAGTAAACATAAATAAAGTAATAATTTTTCAAAAAAATAGCAACTGCAAATCGGTAGTTTTAAAAAAATCAAGGGGAGTAGAGAAAGTGTATGTAAAGCGTAAAGTAATTAATAATTATTAAAAATATCCACAACCGAAAAATTAAGTCGGTTTAAACAAAATCAGTAAGTCGGAGAGATTAGAAAACAAATTTATAAGCGTAAACATGGTAGTCCGGTCAATTTAGCCCTAAAAATAGTAGTAAAGGTGCAAAATTGGTATGAATGTTAGGAACACCATTAAAAATGACTTCTGAAAAGTCCCCATCGATGCCGTACCTGGAAAAAATTTTATTCATGGTCTTAAAAATGGGTTTTTCGCGTTTTTCAGCAAAACAGTAAGTTTTATCATAAAATTATGTCAGACAAAAATTGTAGATCATATAATTATCAATAAAAAATGACTTAATACTTTTTCTCCTAAGACCCACCGTTTCTGAGATATAACGACTATAAAAGTTGAAAAAGTTGTAATCTTCATAATATGCATAAGTACGCCACGTAGGCACATCACTGAAGCTGTAATACAAGTAGAAATATTTTTCTATCGGCTAATATAAGCCATAAATGGTTCTAATCGGCCCACTTGTTCGGTCAAAATTAAGTATTTTCCGATTAATCAAAAATTTCATAGCAATTTTTCTTCGCCCAAAAGAAAATTTTCAAATTTTCAACGGTTATTCGGTCATAACTTCTAAACAAATAAAGATATCAAAACGAATCTTTTTTCGTGTCAGAGCCTACGCAAAAACCTTTAAGATAAGCCATCATTCGTTAAAGGGGCAGGCGTGTAAAAAAATTGTCAAAATCGCATTTTTTACAAAGTTTTTTGCGCGATTAAAATTTTGAGGTTTTTTTCGAAATTGATAAAAGTCAATGCGTCGCGTAGTAGGACTTGAAAATCTCACTCCAACGCATATTTTAGTTAGACGATAGGATGTGTCGTTAACTTACAGCAATTATTTTGGTCGCTCGGGGTTTGAAAAAACTTAATTTTAACTTTAATAGGTCAGTGGGAGGTGAAATGAAAAGATTGAGATTTCAAAACTTCAAATCGACCTCGTTCGATCAATCCTCTTGCAGGTCACGTGTAGCGATTTTTCATTTTTTATCCCGTTTTGGCCCCATTTCCTCTACCAATTTTCTCTCCGCGCCGTTTTTTATCGATATTTTTCTGAGCTTTTGGAAAAAAAAATCCCGACGCCGCTGGACGCGCCGGATAAAACCGATTATTTTTCTGGGTATTAACGGTACTTTTAGCCACAATATAAACTGAATTTCGTTAAAATCGGTCCAGTCGTTTGGTAGGTACGATTTTTTAAATTTCGTTAAAAAATGTCCAAAATTGTACCCCGATTTTCAAACGTCAGAATATGACATACAAACAAAAATTTCGAAAAAGTGCTCCGCTATAGGTACGTAAGTCTGTTTTCTCTTTACGGAAATGCCATTCACGATTTTTTCCCTCCGGTTACAGTCAAAGGCTAAGCAATATTACCTTTTTGTTTTTTTCGCTAAAAAATGCGACATTTTGACGTTTTCAAAGAAAAATTCGGCCTCGCCACAGGATTTACCTAGGAGGGTCGGAGATTTTGGATATAGTAAATGAGGATGTGAGAAAAAAGGGGGCCCGATTTGGTCGTTTCGATTCCGAACTCGGCGGGGCTACGATTTTTCAAAGTCTTCGCGGAGGACGCTCGAAAAAAACCGCGAAAAAATTGACTCTTTCGGCAGCGCTTTTGAAATCAAATTAAAATTAAAAAAATCAATTCGACTAGTATTATAAAACAAACATTCCCCTTTAATTCGAGACCGGGTTTTTGAAATTTGGTTAAAAAATGTACCCGTTATCGTACATATTAGACGATTGTGAATCTGACGAATAATGTGCATATTATGAAGATTACAACTTTTATAATCGTTATATCTCAGAAACGGTGGCTTTTAGGAAAAAAAGTATTAAGACGTTTTTTAAAAATAACTATATGATCTACAATTTTTGTCTGACCTAATTTTATGATAAAACTTACCGTTTTGCCGAAAAACGCGAAAAACCCATTTTTAAGATCTTTGACCTTGAATAAAATTAAAAGAATTAAAATCAATCGTTTTCGAAATATTTAAAATTCGTTTATTTTTCTAGATTCCAAATGGAAAATTGCCGTTTAAATTTAACTTGGTCACTAAAAAAATTGTTTCTCCTCGGCAAAACGTCAAGTTATCTTACGCCCGGTTTCTCCACCATGTCTTAAGCTGCGTCTCAAGACGTAAGTTCAGCTTACTCGGCCGAAATCTCGTCTTATGCGCGCCAAGAAGAACTTATACATGAATCGTCGATTTTTGAGAATGATGTGAATTTAAATAATTATGTGGACATATCAAATATAAGAATTCCTCGCCAAAGACGCGGAGCTTGAATATGAGCTGAGCTTGGTGATTGGTGAAGCTGTGTCTAAAGACATGTTGGAGAAACAGGGCGTTAGTAACGTTTTGGTGAAATATGAAAACATGAAATTTTGTGGAGGCGACGATCTTCGCATGAGAAACAACTACGTAAATATTTGAGGAGAGAATAATAAACATTATCTTTGTTGTGTTTTGTAAAAATATTGTTTTAATTTGAGGTGAGTGAGGGTGTGTATGTGGAAAAGTCACGTAGGCGTTTGAAAATTTTAAGATATTTGTGTCCTTAAAGGTATTGGAATGTCAAACCGTTTTGTAGGCTTTCTATTTCGTAATTAAAGGGAGCTTTAACATAAGTCGGCGTTTCTTGCTCCCCTTTTCCATTACGTTGCAACTTTTCATGTTTAAATTTGACGAAAATGTCTCATTTTTCTGTAATTAAAATAATGGATGTCACTTTTTGATTCTTAAAATAACAAATTGTGCTAATTTTATCATTTTACCACTTCTTGTTAGTTTTATTTTAATGAAGTAAATCCAATTTATTCCACAATAGTTGAAGCAAATTTCGTTTCGATTTTTGTTTACTTTGATCCGAGTTTGGCGTGATTTATTTTTAAATCGATTTTAGTTGTAATTAAGTCGTGTAAAACGTTGGCTTGATGATATAACAACTAACAACCCAAGCAGCCTACACGTAAATCATAATTATTAAAATGAAAGGGCTCGTGGTAGATTCGTTGAGATTAGCCAAGATTTGGGGTTTCATATTTTCATAAGCTCTATAATTACAAGTTTTAATATCCAGCCAACAACATTTGCACATAAATATTCATTTTTAAGATGGATTAAAGTTGAATTAATGGTGCGTTCTGTTTTAGATTAGATAGATGTGAGTGGTAGTTATGATTTATGAGCTTTTCTATTTTATTTAAAAGCTTTTTTGGTTAAAAATGGGAAATTTTAGAAAATGTGAGTAGTCATTAGTTAACACCGCGTTCAAATCCATTTACATCACACTCAGATTATGGGTGTCATTACGTTAGATGCGTCTTATAAAACGAGTAAGCATCAAGCATCAGCAAGCAGCGGAAAAACGGAAAAGCTCATCATTTTAATGGAATTTCATTTGAGGCGATTTAAATTGAATGGCTCGTGGGTGGGGTAGGAAACAGTTGGATTAACAAATTAAAAAGTTATCGAACAAAAGAATTGACCCAACGTGAAAAGATGCGGAAAAGTGAAAAAAGTGATTCGATGACGCATTTATCCCTGACGTGCGAAACATAATCCCCTTTTAAATATGATGGATTACAGGACTAACGCGTGTATGGACAGCCATTGATATGATTGCGTCTTTTATTCGATATCCTGTTAAATGTGTATTCATTTCCGTTTCCGTTTCAAAATAATTGTGTTTTTAACTGAATTACATACCAGCTTTACAACAGTCATTTTATTTTCATTTTTTCACTACGATAAATACGACTCAAACCATTTTAACCACTTTATCATGTTTTCCTTGGCAATTTTCCGACAAAAATTTTACCATTTTTAAGTAGTAGTATCTGCAATGATAAAAAAGTTATTAACAATTTTGTTATTCCGTCGCTAAAGGGAAACAAAACACAAAATCCACAATTTTTGTGTTGGAATTTTTTAACAAACATTTTAGGAATGATAAATTGGGGTATCATAAACAAATGCACAACATTTTGTATAAATATTAATAAAATTAAAATATTTTCTTCAGAAAAAAACACGAATTTTGTAAGGTTTGCATTAAAATTTTCCAGGAAAACACTTTGTATTTAAATCTTACTTAAAAATTAGAAAGATTTTTACCCAAGTAAATAATGAAATTAGTAACGAATTGACACTTAAGAAAGGGGTACCTCAAGGTTCTGTTCTTGGACCAATATTGTATTTAATATATATTACAAATTTAAAATTTACAAAACTAAAAGCACATTACACTGTATTTCCAGATGATACACTGCTTCTTTATTCTGGAAATAATGCGAAAGATTTAGAAAAATTAATTAATGAGGATTTAAAAATATTCAATAAAGGAAAGGAAATTTACTTACTATTAATAAAACCAAAACGGAATATATTATTTTCAAAAATAAAAACAAACCTGAAATTAATTTAAACATCAAGATAGATAATCAAATTTTAAAGTGTACAAAAACCACAAAATATTTAGGAATTTTTATTGACAATAAACTATCTTGGGAATTTCATATCAAGCATTTATCAAAAAAATTATCATGTGTAGGAGGAACTTTAAGAAGATTTAAAAATTTATATGACAAAACTAAACAGATAATAAAGTATTTGTAATTTCAAACTAAAGATATGGTATAACATCGTGGATGAACTGTTCAGGATATTTAATTAACAATTTACAAAGAATACTAAATAAATGTTTGAAAAATTTATTTAATATTGGTTGGTTAACTCCTACATCTGATTTGTTAATGATGACCAATACTTCATCAATTCAAGAATTGGCTTATGAAGAAAATTGTATTTTGCCTCATAAAATCGTACATAATAAACAAAAACATAATATAAATTATAAATTAAATATTGATATTCATAAGCATCTAACAAGAAACAATAATAAAATTCATTTGGATAATCCAAGAACAAATATGGGAAAATATATTATAAACTTCAATGCATTTAAGGACTTGAATAATTTACCAGATGTTATCAGGAAAGAAAAATCAATTGTAAAATTCAAATTTTACCTACATGACGTAATTTTAAATAGAAGAAGAATCTAACGTTTCATATTTTTTCTATATTCATATATAATTCTTTCTATATACTTTAATTTTTATCTTTTTTATTTTACATTAATCAATCTTAAACCAGATTTTATCTGCCTGATTGATTAATTTTTATATTGTAATATGTTTGTTTTTTACTTATTGTTGTTGTTGTTGTTAATCTAAAAATTATTTTAAATTTAAATTCATACAGGTGTTAAATGAATATCTATCGCGTTATAATCCAACTTGAATTTTTAAAATCGGACAAAAATACTTCCAATTTCTGAGTTAAAATACAGAAAAAGTTATAACTCAACCCCATTTTGAGATTTTGAGATAAAATTGTATTTTTCAGAATTTCGTAATCTATAATAAACTAAAATTTTGTCGCTTTCCTTTAAAACCCAATATCAGTAATTTTTAGAAATTTATCTGTACAAATTTTTGTTTCTTAAGTTTAGTTATTAACCGAAATATTAATTTTTCAAAATACACCTTTACTCATTTATCAGAATGCCATATTTTATATAAAAATTCATGTTTTGAACGAAACATCGTAGAGACTTGAATTTTTTTTATTTTTTTTTTCTACTTTCTTTATAATTTAAATACAAATTATTAACTTTCAAATTTTTAATTTGAAACGAAACACTCTTGTTAAATACCAAATTATTTTGAAACAAATAAATAAATAAAAATGAAAGATTTTGAACATTGGAATCGTATCTAAAATTAAAAAAAAAACTCGTATTTTAACTTTCGTGTCGCGAGTAGATTTTATCAGTAATAAAATGAAGGAATTGATTTCTTCTGACATAAAGAGAAATTGAATTTTTTGCATCCATTAAAGGTGTAAACTAAAAAAATCTATTTTATTGCGATTTGTGATTGTAAAAGTTGTATTGGCACGTTTTATGTCCTCGTATAAAATCGAAAAAGGGATAATAAAAAGAACATCGGGGTTGAATTTAAATTCAGACATACCTTAATTTTCTTAATTGCAAACGTATATAGATGACGACAACCTTTGCGGTCTACGTGCTGACGTAATTACACTTTGGTATTTCTGCCTCCTTTATATAGAATATTTAATAAAATAGAACCAAATTTATCAAGTTTATTATTAAGTATTTAAAAGTTTTAATTCACCTACTAAGTTTCAATTAAATTTAGGTTATTTAATAGATGTTCAAGAGTCACATATGTAAACAAACGCAAACAAAAAAAATTGGTATTTTATTCTTTTCTTTTATTTTTTTAAATTGAAAAAAAATCTTCTACGAGGTTTTCAGTCTATTTGATTGCGTTTTTTTATCGTAGAAAAACAAAAAAAAATCACAAACGAATAAATTCGGTTGTAATATTGAATCTAGGTACCTAAAACAATCGGATGTGGTGTATAGTTATTTATGCAACAAGTGCAAAAAGTGAAGAATGTGCAAACGCGACGTAAAAATTGTACAACGAAATCGTAGGTCGAATTGGACAATATGTTAAGTGCAAATAAGCTATTTGCACGAGTTTTTTCTACGATCGATGATCATCAACCATTGAAAATGATAAATTTCCATAAAAACATGAAATGATGACAGATATTTATTTATGATCAGTTGTAAGTGCATAAATTCATGCTTTTTGCACTAGTGCAGAAAACCATTACGCTTTTGTGCACTCCTGCGAGGAAGCATGACTTTATGCACTGACTAGTGATTATAGTTGTTACAATCGTAAAAATCTTGTCGAATTTTTTATCGTACTAATTGATTTTTGTCGGTTGTGGATGTTTTTAAATATCGTGTTCCCAGTTCGTAGAAAATTTATCAAGAATATTTTGAAGCTTAAATATTTAAAAGTTATAATTTGTAAAAACAAAAATGGTCTTTTGATAAAAATGAAGTTAAAACTTAATGAAGCTATGGATTGTATTAAAATGTTGACGTTATCTCTAAGCTCAAGAAACATTCAAGAGATAAATTGGCTTAAATTTGCATAACTTTAGGGCATAAACGCAATTACTAATTGCACTGCTTTAATAATCGCATTCCGTTGTGTCTAACACACTTCCCCATTCCCCACTAGTCGTAAATCCCCTTCACCGTTTTTTTACTTACAATTCCCTTGCATCCAATTATCTTAAAGAATAACAAGCGTAAAAAGGAACATAAGAGGCTTTTCCTAGTCGAGATAATAATTTATAAAATTAACTACATTTCTCTTTTTTATATTTTTAGAATCCTGTGGTTTTATAATTACTTTAAGTTCTAATTATTAAAAATGAGGAAAATAAGCGCTTAAAGATTAGCAAAAATATAAATTGATGTTCGTTGTAATTTAATATAATTCAAAGTGTGCGTGTTACACGAAAAATACGAAAAGGTGTTGAACATCGTCCGACTTTTCGCGCCGAGCAAAATAAAAATAGCGCGGGAAGCCACGGTTGAGGAAGAGGGTGTCTCGGAGCAATACGAGTGGAGGAGGATTGTCGGATCCTTGCGCAGGCGCGTTCAAAGACATGCGTCAGGCAACACCGCCGAAACCTCAACAGCGGCAACAGCGCCTACACGAAAAAACTCCTTGACCCAATCTACAAGGTAAACAAACTACCCTCAACTGGAGCAATTTTACCCCTTAAAGGTAACTTTAACCCAAATCTTGGAAAAAGGTAGTTTGTTACCAACTTCCATTTAACACAGTAGATCAAACTATATTTTTCCAAATTTGGGTCAAAGTTACCCTTAAGAGCCAATTTTTTCTCAGTTGACGGTATTTATTCTTGTTGTCGATAAAATTTCGAATAATTTTCTTGTTGGGGAGTAGATTTGACTTCTTTCGGCGTGAGAAAAGTCGTGAAGAAGCGCAAGAAACGCGTGCAATTTCTGAAAAACATGAGAAAAAAGAAGCGCAAAAAGTGCCGGTAACGAAGCAACGTAGTTGTGAACCGTCCGTTTTGAAAAATAAACCGTCAAGTATGCAAAAATCATCGGATGTTAAAGCAGGGGAGAAAAAGGTGCCTCGGCTCGGCAGTTTTCGTAAGGGGAAGAAAAATGATAAGAGTGATAAGAGCAGTAAGGATGACTTTTTGCAAGCGACCATGCGCATTTTTCTTGTTGTATCACCACCAATGGGTAAAATGCAGGTAAGAATCTTTTGAGAAAAATTGTGCATGAAGTTGATGTTGCACGATTATTAAACGAAATCATTAAATCGAATGACACATTTTCAATCCGATATTTTTAATTTTAACGTTTCCATGGGTTATACAGGGTGTCCCTGAATAACTGTGACAATTTTTTTTAAGGTGATACAGGAAGTGACTTATAAAGTATTATCCGGAAAAGCTTCCTTAAAAAGTTATACCAATTCAAAAATTTAAAAAAAAAATTTTATTCAAGGTTAAAGGTCTTAAAAATGGGTTTTTCGCATTTTTTAGCAAAACGGTAAGTTTTATCAGAAAATTAGGTTAGACAAAAATTGTAGATCATATAATTATCTATAAAAAATAACTTGATACTTTTTCTCCTAAGGGCCACCGTTTCTGAGATATAACGATTATAAAAGTTGTAATCTTCATAATATGCATAAATACGCCACGTATACACATCACTGAAGCTGTATTACAAGTAAAAATATTTTTCTATCGGTCATGTAAGCCATAAATCGTTCTAATCGGCCAACTGGTTCGGTCAAAATTACTTATTTTCCGATTAATCAAAAATTTCATAGCAATTTCTTCGTCCAAAAGTGAAATTTTCACATTTTCGACGGTTATTCGGTCATAACTTCTAAGCGAATAAAGATATCCAAATAAATCTTTTTTTGTGTGAAATTCTACGCAAAAACCTTTAAGATAAGCCACCATTCGTTAAAATCGTTGAAAGGGCAGGGAGTACAAAAAATGTCAAAATCGTATTTTTTTACAAAGTTTTTTGCGCGATTAAAATTTTGATTTTTTTTTTCGAAATTGAAAAAAGTCAATGCGGCGCGTAGTAGTACTTGAAAATTTCATTCCAACACATATTTTAGTTAGACGATAGGATGTGTTGTTACCTTATAGCGATTATTTTGGTTTATGGGGGTTGAAAAAACCCAATTTAGATTTTAATAGGTCGGTGTGAGGTCAAATGAAAAGATAGAGATTTCAAAACTTCAAACCCACATCGTTTGATCAATCCTCTTGCAGATCACGTGTAGCGATTTTTCATTTTTTGTCACGTTTTGGCACCATTTCCTCTACCAATTTTCTCTACGCACCGTTTTTTTATCGATATTTATCTACGCTTTCGAAAAATAAAATCCGGACGCCGCTGGACCCGCCGGATTAAACCGATTATTTTTCTGGATCTTAACGGTACTTTTTGCCACAATATAAACCGCGTTTCGATAAAATTCGGTAGGTACGATTTTTTTAATTTCGTTAAAAAATGTCCAAAATTGTACTCCGATTTTCAAACGTCAGAATATGAGATACAAACAAAAATTTCGAAAAAGTGCTCCGCTATGGGTACGTAAGTCTGTTTCCTCTTTGCGAAAATACCATTCGCGATTTTTTCCCTCCGGCTACAGTCAAAAGCTAAACAATATTACCTTTTTGTTTTTTTCGCTAAAAAACGCGACATTTTGACGTTTTCAAAGAAAAATTTGCCCTCGCCACAGGATTAACCTAGGAGGGTCAGAAATTTTGGATATAGTAAATGAGGATATGAGAAAAAGGGGGGCCCGATTTGGTTGTTTCGATTCCGAACCCGGCGGAGCTACGAATTTTCAAAGAAGGCGCGGAGGACGCTCGAAAAAAACCGCGAAAAAATTTACTTTTTCAGGAGCGCTTTTGAAAGCTTTCCCGTCGCTTAATAAAACCCATTCCGATAGGATTATAAAACAAACATTCCTCTTTAATTCGAGACTGGGTTTTGGAAATTTGGTTAAAAAATGTACCCGTTATCGTGAATATTAAATGATTATGAATCTGACGAATAATGTGCATATTATGAAGATTACAACTTTTATAATCGTTATATTTCAGAAACGGTGGCTCTTAGGAAAAAAAGTATTAAGACATTTTTTATAGATAATTATATGATCTACAATTTTTGTATGATTTAATTTTATGATAAAACTTACCGTTTTGTTGAAAAACGCGAAAAACCCATTTTGAAGACCTTTGATCTTTAATAATTTTTTTTTTCCAGGTAAGGGATCGATGGGGACTTTTCAGCATTTATTTATAATTTTGTTCCAAACATTCATGCCAATTTTTAGCTCTACACTAATTTGTACACCCCTGCATGTCTAAATTGACCGGATTTTAAAGAAATAGTAAGTGCGTAAGCTTCATACAGAGCATCATCGCAAGAGGTAGTGCACGGTATGTACGAAATGAACGACCTTGAAACCCACCGTATGCTGCAAATGCGCCACACGGAACGTATATAGCAGGTTACATATGCAGCATATGCTCCACTCGGAAGGCACCCTTAGTCTTCAGGGAGTAGTGAATAAAGTTTGGATTTTTCTTTAGGATTTCTGTTACTTTCTTGATTTATCAGTTTATTGTCAGCTTGTTCCATTTATTCTTGTATTCCTTTCAAATCAAATTATTAAAAACTGCAATAATTGATGATTCATAGAATTTTCTTAATTATTTTTTGGTAAGCGAAGTACGCAATTTTTTAAAAAATATACGAAAACTGAAATAACTCTTGAATCATCAACAATTTTATAACAGCAAATTTGGTTATATTTATTGGAAATGTCCTCCTCTGTCAGCTCACTTCGTTTTATCGTCCACTTACGAGACGCCCTATATAAAAAAAACTAAAATTTCAGGAAAATTATTCTTATTTTCAATTTTAAAAGCTTGTGAATCCCTTCCAGGAGTAAACTTTTAGTAAGATTTGCAATAAATCACCATATGTCCTTTAGTATCAGGAATTTTAAAAATAAAACTGGTGAACCGTAAACATCCCGCAAAGCTATTTGTGTGAAAATTTTTATTATTCCCTTGTTTTAAACGTTCGTTTAATTGCAAACTTTAATCATGTATTTAAAATTATTCAACCAAAATATGGAATAAAATATTTATTTATTATTATTAAAACGTATTTATATAAAGTTTGATTGCTTTTGTGATGTAAAAGGACTAAAGTTATTGTTCATTAATATTTCAAAAAGCTTTCTTTGATCTTGAATGATATGTGATGTAGGATAGTTTTGTACCGTGGGGGATAATTAGGATCATCGATAATGGATAACTGATAACGATATGTCGCTTAAATTTGGATCGATTTGTAAACGCGCACAGACGCCTCAAGGTAATTGCTTGGAACAATTTAATGGAACGAGGATTTAGTGTTGAAAACTCCACCCCGAGCTTTAATAATTATCCACTTAATTAATTGATTGATAGGATTATAAATTATAGACTAATCGTTTTAATGATTTTTTTAATTGCCATGGGGGATAAGATTGAAGCTGCTTTTCGCGCAATTTTTTATAATTTGCGCTATGTTTTTAATATTACGCCCGAGTGATGATAATGTTACGCCCTTGGAACACGGAAAACTTTAAATTGCAATATAAAAACGTCATTATGGAGCGTGATTGATGACGCGTGTTATTGATGAAGCCCCATGGAATCCTATTTATAACTCTAATAAATTTACAGCCATTTTAAAACGTTTTAAACGTGGAAACAAATATAAATTTTATGTACAATTTTTTTCCAACAGATACGCGAGGGGAAAACTTTTCACCAAAGATAACAATCAATCACGCGCGTATGAAGAATAAAAGTTTAATAAATTGAATCGATATTTAATTTCGTGCCCAAGCAGCTTTGATGCTTTGACATTTCCTTGCTTATCGCAGATATTAATGAGTTTGGTCCGAGATTAGTGAAGACCTTTAATAAATTTTTATTTTAAACTAAAAAAAAGTTACAAGCGTCGCTTGTAATGGAGTTCGGAATTAGTTGATGTGTATCCATGTCCTTTGTCCGTGTATTTGTGTATCGATCAGAAAAGTAAAAAGTGAAAAGCTAAAACGAAAAATAAGAACAGATTGAATATTTCAGGACAAATAAAATGTGAACTTTGAATGCACCAGCCGTAGACTTTCTGGTATTTTCATCCAAACTTCCGCTCAATCGAATTTTGCATTTGCATTTTATCCTTTGAGTATGAAATAAAGCTCCACAGGATTTGTTTCACCCTCGCAATTATTAACATTACAATAAATCAATTGTCATTATTTTATGAAAAAAAATTAAAAACGAGCTTTACTTCTATCAGAAAAACATTAAAATCGACATTATATTCGTGTGCATGAATTATTAAAACCAAATCGTTTTAAACAACAATAATTAATAAAGATAGCCAAGTTTGTCGCAAATATTTAGTAGATTAAAGGGGTTGGTGATTTACACAAGACGGAAATTGAGTGTATTTCCGTAATCCGATATAATCTCGTTAAGTAAATCAACATCAAGCGACAGTTAAACTTTACAAGATTTATTTTTAAAGTTCTCAATGTTAAGGCGAAATTACACACATAAAATCTTAATATTACTCTATTTAATACAATTTCACCAAAGTAAATTATCACGTTTTATAAATTAAAAAATATAAAAAAAATGACACCAAAAACGCACCAACAATTTAAATTTACTTTCCTTTTTTTATTTATCACATGGGAAAATAAAAGGTTTTGTGCAAAAATTTCGATTTTTAGGGCAGAAATTCTTTCACTTTTGTCAAACAATAATTTACAATCATACATTTAATGAAATTTTAATAAAGGTTATACATATGTATAATTATTGACTGAAAACAAATCAATATTTACTGAAATTTAAAAGATTAACCTTTCGGCGGGCGCGCTGTGTAAATTTTGCACACGTATTTTTTTTTTCGAAGGGAGTTGAAATTTTGTATGCGTACGGAGGAGAAAATTTGAAGAAAAAAGTTTCAATGTCCCTTCTCGATCAGACCGCCCCAAAAAAAGTTATTCCGTCCCGAACGAAAAATCGAGTTCATCCAATCAGTGTCCGAAATTTATCCCAAGTCGCACCAAATTTTAGTATGTTATGAGGGACCGGATTCTGAAAACGGTGGTTTTGACACGCGCCCGGATCTATTTATTAAGGGGGCGGAGATACGACCCGTTTTGTATTTTTACCCCGAATTCGGTCGATTTTTACGATACCGAAAGGGTGGTTTTTTCGTCCGATTGCAAAAACTCCGGTTCCGATGTAAAAATCGCAACTCCATCGGATTCTAAAGGGAAGCGAAGAAATTTGGCCCCTTTTATTCTAACATCCTGGATCCTGGGGATTACCGTGACCAATTTTTAAGCCTCCCGGCGCAAAGGTGTGACGTCAGGAAATTTATGTCGTTTTAGTGCCCCCAAAGTGACGCTTTTTTTTAGTAACTTTTCATCGGAACAACCTGTAATACTCGAATATTTTTTATTTTACTTATTTGGTGTTTACTTATGAGAGAAAAAATCGGCACCTTAAAATTTTTACCCTGGACCTTTGAAAAAAATCGAACGTAAAATTTTTACAATTTTCTTTCGCAACTTTAAAAAGGAATATTTTTTACAGTGTATAGGCTACTCAGATTTTTTATATTTGGTAGGGTTCGGAAATTACGTACGAATAAACTCGAAATTTTGATTTTAGGGGTGAGTGGCTCCCGCCGAGTCACTTTTTAACGAATTTTCAATTTTAAAAACACTTTAGAATCTACTCTTTGAACCGAAAGCTCCCACGCATAAGGTATTTTAAATTTCGAAAAAATAACGAAAAAAAAAAATTTTAAAATCGCAATTTTAAAAGTCGTATTTATGGGTCAAATTCGCCCTTCAAATTACATTTCAATCCTTCTTTGTGCACCTCCCCTAAAAGCTCTTTAAGTTCACTTTGCGTCAAAAACAGAATCACTTCGCTATCTCTTTCCGTTTTCGAGTTATCACCGAAAATGTAGCTACAATAAGCTAAATCTCCGTTTGGAGCTTCGGATTGAAATTTTTCACTTTTCACAAAATAATTAATATCTTCGAAACTATTAGCACCACCGAGACATTTAATAGCTTAAATTTCGCACAGTCACCTCCTTCACCAAATTCTGTGAAAGTTTTAATTTTCGGATTAAAATTGCGCCGTGCAGAACCGTATTTGTACCAAAATTTTGCTAAAACTTTGCGAATTTTTTCCAAAAAAACTATTTAACCAATTTTAACCAAATATTTTTTAAAACGCGTCTATCTACGGTGTTTACTTTCGGTAAAAATTTGAAACCGGTAACTTATATATAGTTTTCAAGAAAAAAAAATAAAAACCTATTTCCTTTAAAAATTTCAAGCCTAAAAAATATTTCAAAATTTTTTTTTCGAATTTTTTCAAAATCGTACTTGCAAATGAAAGATAACAGAAACTGGATGAAAGGTAGGAGCACTCTACACCCCCCAAAATTCCGTAAAAACTCAAAAAAATCAAAATTTGTTTAGGTGTAATGTATCTTAAAAAATAATTAAATTTAAAAAAATTTAATATGTTAATATCAGTAATTTTTAGAAACTTATCTGTACGAATTTTTGTTTCTTGATTTTAGTTATCAAGCAAAATATAAATTTTTCAAAATACACCTTTACTCATTTATTAGAATACCATATTTTATAAAAAAAAATCATTACTTTTGAACGAAACAGCTTAGAAACTTGAATTTTTTTATTTTTTTATACTTTAAATGTAAATTATTAAATTTCAAATTTTTAATTTGAAACGCTACACCCTTGTTATTTTCTACTGAAGCTTTTTTAAATTTTCTTTTTTTAGTACACAAAATGGTCCCGTTGGTATCATGTTTTGTATTTTTTATGTTTATGGGATAAACTCAACAATTTAAAAACCGAAATTTAATATGTATTTTTTTTGTGGTAAATTGAATGAAAATTTTAAAAATTCAAACAAAACTGAAAAATTTTGTGAAATCGTTTTAATACTAGGTCGAAACTGATTTTGTGTAATTTTTAAACTTTTTTGTACATTTAATGTGTTTTTTTTAACTAAAAGTTATGAATAAACTATTTATTTATGTATTTATTTAACTTAAGGCCATTTGACGTTAAAAAGTGAAAAAATGGGGTAACTCGGGCGTTTTAAGAGAATGATTGATCGATCGATTTAGTTCTTTTGATAAGATAAAATGTGTAGGAGTTAGGATGAAAGAGATAAATCATAAATTCGATTTAACTGGAACTAAACAAATTAGAAGTTTGAATTTAATGTTCGTCCAAACCGCAACAACATTATCATGGGCTAAACCCTAAGCCCACTTAAACCTAAATCGATTGTAAATAGAGTAATACCGTAGTATATTTGCCAACTGATTAAAACTTTGTTTGTTTTGTATGAAATAAAAAAGGACATGAACATAATAAATTCAATATTTGCAGATAGTTTATAGCAGGTCTTTTGTGAAGTTATCGTTATCGTCTTGCGACAATATTTATCTTTTTACCCCTAGACTAGACTCTTATTCCCACCTTATGCCCAGATGTGGAATCGATAAAAATTCTAAACTGCTCCATACTCCATATTCGCGCGGCATAAATATGAAAAGCAGCCGAGTAATGGGAACTTGCATGAATTGCATATATCACACGAAATTCAACGAAATATAGCGACGTAAAGTGCATTAAGGCAGCATCCATTTTAATAATAAAAAATAACATTTTTCTTTTTACTTCACTTTACTTCCGAAACGAATTTTATTGAGACATAAATATTTATTAACTGGCATTTATCCACAATTTACACTCTTTAATATAACAATATTAAAATAAAAAGCGCTATTCTTTTTATTTAATCCATTTTATTCGACTATAAATTGGTATAGCGATTTGGGTATAACGAGAATTCCCTATTACAGGAAATGGTGTTTTAAGCGATTGCTGCGAGTTGAAAGGAAGAAAAGCTGAATAATAGAAACACTTTTGTGTTTTGTGCTATTTGTGCTAACGTCATTGGATGATTGCATTTGAAAAAGTATAAAATTATGTTGTAATCATCATTCCCGTATAAAGGGGCGGATTAATGGAAGGAAATAAAAACCGATGGAATTATTTCAACACCACAATTATCCCGTTAAAATTTAATTCCGCCTTAATAATTAATTTCATTATCATTCGCGTTTTATGTTTATAGAGTCGTTAAATTTAAAATTTTATCATATTTTTGAGTACTAAAAATAATCGATTAAATTCGCCACTTTTCACTTTATGAAGTGTCGCCACGATTTTTCTTTCCTTTCACAACTGGAGGGCTAAAAAATTGGATTAAAGGGAAACGCGCGCCGCGACGCCACGCTCAAATCACGAAGCCCTGCTCCCAGACGAAAAGGTTGATCTAATAAAAGCTGCTTTCTTCATTGTTTTACAGCGGTTTCAGCACTAAGACAAACGAGATAAATTCGACCTTACATTCTTAACTGATAAGACCCTAAAAATTGAACGGATAAGCTCCTTAAAATGTTTTGTTTATCTTGGATTAAATTGATTTTAAAGTTTTTAAGTTGAGATGTAAAAAGTACGAAAGTAATTTATCTCGCCTGAACCGTTACACAGGTTGCATCTAGATGTACCTTGATAAAAACGAAGAGTAAAAAGTTACGAAATAAAATTGCTGATTAAACCAGTTCACTTTTTATAACCTTATACAGTGTGTTTTAAAACTAGCACATAAAACAACGCCTATTGATCCCAACGAATCATTTTATTGCATATAAAAAAATTTTAAACACAGGAATAATGGTGAAACCGCCGGGTTTTAAGTGGAACTATTGAAATTACAATCATTTTACAATCTACAACAAATCTAATTAAAGTACGTGCTTATCATGCTTTGCCCGGTTTTTTTTTCACTTTAATCTCAGAGATACACATTTTTGAATGATAATTGAAAACGTAAATTAAAATCAAAATCTTGCACAACAAAACAACTCTTTTTTTAATCAAATATTTCAGTGGCATGTTAAATACCTTTTTTGTCAAAACTGACAAAATTTGGAGTACAAATTCGTTATTTAAGAGGTCGCTTATGAAAAGAATCGAAAATATTTTTTTTACAAAATGTAGATTTCGATAGGAATCCTTTTCCCTATTTAAAAGGAAGTAAACGGATTTTAATTAAGCGACGAAACGTTAAAATAACTACAAGCTAAAAGGATTAAAATAATTTTAATCTCGTGCGATTTCCAAAATTTTTGAACTTTTCAGGATGGTAACAAAAAAATAAATTTTAATCATTTTTTAATTATTCTTCATTTGAGAGGTCGTTTTTTCAAATATTCGAAAATAAAAATTTTCCTAAAATTTTTCGGAAATTTTGTATTTATTTAATTTCTCAAAAGTGAGTTGAAATTTTTACCGAAGTAAAATACCTAGAATGGGAGTATTTTGAACCAGGTTCGACAAAAATCGGCTGTTTAGTTTTTGCGGAAAAAATTTCAAAACTTTTGTAAAATTCGTGTACAAACTCGGCCTTGATGAAGGTATACTCCTACATATAAATAAGAATGTGAGAAAAAAAGAAACCCAATTTGGTCGCTTCGATTCGAAACCCAGCGACGCGGCGATTTTTCAAAGTTTTAGCGGTGGGAGCTCAAAAAAAAGCGCGAAAAAAAAAAATCAACTTTTTCGGGGACGTTTTTGAAACTGTCCGCCCACTTGGGTGAAAAAAATTCCTCTTTAAGATGAGACCGAAATTTCGAAGATCGGTGAAGAAGAAATACACGTTGCGGTAGGAATAATAAATTCGGGGTTCATTTGACGTTTAAAATCGTATTTTGGCGATAATTCGCCCGTTTCGAAAGATCGATATGGACAAATTGAGTTCAGGGCAACGATTCTCCAATGTATGCGATCAAGTTTTGCATACTTTTTCTGTCAAGATTCAGCTAGTTTCTAAAACTCGTATTCTGGACTACACTATCCTCGATTCTATCCTCTACTCGCGTCTATGCGCACACCCTTAGAAGAACTTGAGAATGATGCAAATGCTCATAACCGAACAGACACATTAAGAAGATACTCGGAAAAATGTTTGAAAAGCGTAGGCTTATAAAAATTGATTTATAGTCAAAAATTTAACAAATACAATGTTATGAATTTTGTACTCTTTGGCAAGCTCGATATTTGTTTAACCACTGTTAGTCAGATTGAAACTTTGCCATGTTGTCAATAACTCATTCGGTCGATTCATCGCATGCGAAAATGAGAAGCGACCTTTCAAGAGTACAATTTACGTTACGCATGCGAACAATTCTGTACGAAACTAAAAGTATACGTTCATGAACGCATAGATTGGAGAATCGGGGGCCATATAACGTTCAGTTTTCGATTATACATGACATACTAAAATTCTTCGATCGAATTAAACTGAAAAAAACATTTAGGGGGGAATAACTTTTTCCAGGGGGCAGCTACGAAAAAACCTTTCGACCATTTTATCTTGTATTTTTATACAAAATTTCAACCCGACTTTTGGTAGTAGAGACTACCAAAAGTCGGGCTACCTCCCCTTACACAATTAAATCTTCCCGGACGATGACATCGTGCTTTGATTGATTTTTGAATAATTTTACTGTAAAGTAGGAGTACTTTAAGGACCTTAAAAATACACTTAATGTTAATATTTTTTAATTGATGGTTCAAGAGCTATTTCAGTTTTCGTATTTTTCAGAAATCGTTTACTGTTGCGCCCACCAAAAAACTCATTGAGAAAATTCTATGATTTTTTCCTTTTTGTTGTTTTACGATCCTCTAAGTGCCTTTCCAATAGAAGCATTTTCATAAACTCTATCAGTTTGTATATCGTTTCATCGACATAGACGTTTCATCGACATTACCTTTTCATAGACAGTACTTTTTCATCCACACGGACGTTTCATCGACATTATCTTTTCATCGACAACAGTTTCATGGATTTTACCTTTGCATCGACAAACATTTTCTTCAACAAAACGTTTCATCGGTGCTACTTTTTAATCGACATAACCAATTCTTCTACAATGTCGTTTCATCGACACTACCTTTTTATCGCAAAGAC
This sequence comes from Stenus bimaculatus, assembly GCA_963971135.1. Lineage (NCBI taxonomy): Eukaryota > Metazoa > Arthropoda > Insecta > Coleoptera > Staphylinidae > Stenus > Stenus bimaculatus. Next base: position 83,228,481 of record OZ020180.1, read on the forward strand.
ATGTTCCATCGCCAATATCGACTGTGGTCGAGGAAACGACATTGTCGACGAATTGGTAATGTCGATGAAAAGGAAGGGTCGATGAAACTGATGTCGATGAAAAGGTTATGTCGATGAAACGTACTTGTCGAAGAAAACGGTTTGTCGATGAAAGGTACTGTAGATGAAACGGTTGCCAATGAAAAGGTAATGTCGATGAAACGTCCGTGTTGATGAAGGTAATGTCGATGAAACGTTTGTACCGATGAAAAAATAGTGTCGATCAAATATTCTTATCGAAAAAGGGTTGTCGATGAAAAGGTAGTATCGATGAAATGGTTGTCGATAAAAAGGTAATGTCGATGAAACGTCTGTGTAGATGAATTGGCCATGTCGATGAAACGGTCGTGTCGATCTAAAGGACATGTCGATGGTACAGTTGTCGATGAAAAAGCACTGTCGATGAAATGGACTGTCGGTGAAGTGGTAGCCCTTCTATGAAATATAAAAAAAAGATTTTATAAAAACGTTTTGATCATAAAAAATGTTAATTGATTTTTAAATCGCCCTGGTCGAAAATATTGTACTAACATAAAGTTGAACAACGATAAAAAAAATTGTCCATTTCATGCAGAATCTCACAATTTACGTAATGCGATTTTTGAAAACAATAGGAAAACTGAAATAACTCCATAAAAAAATTTATAATAAAAAATGTGATATATTCGTTGAAAATGACATTCTCAGTCAGCTCACTTTGTTTAATCATCACGATTTTGATTGTGATTAATTCTGTTTTTTTTAATTATTTTAGGTGCGTTCGAGGAGTCTGAATCACCTGGATTCATTAGATATGCGTCAGAGTGCACCTGTTTCTGTGGAGACTCCCCTAAAGGACGCGAAGTCTGAACCAGATTGCACGCGACCAATACTTACCCCCTCAATCCAGACCGCTTCCTGTGACACCCTCGCCGCAAGCCACAACGAACCTCCACAAAGGCGGCACATGCTGAGCCGATCTCAGGTGAGATAATCATTTTAAATCAATTTTTAATCCCAAGTATAAATAACTCCGTGGGAGTTTGAGAAATTAGTTGATTGGGGTCATTCGTTGGGTCCTTGAGAGTTCCTATAGTTAAAGAATAGCTCTATTATTAGGGGATGATAATGGGGTGAAATTCGGGAAACCTTTCCGCTTTTCTCTAAAACATAATAGCTGCGTTTGTTGCGTAATAGGGAGTGATCTACTTAAGGTTATTGTCGGTAAAAGTCACGGATACTAAAAGTGCTAAAAATAACTTAGCCACGTCTATAAGTCCTGCAAGAGCACCCTTAAATTATGAAAGAGAAAAGTTCAGTTAAAATATATTGCATTTCGCATAAAATTTTTATGAAAAAAGAAGGAAATTATTATACACTTAGCTCGAGGTTTAAGACAAGGCAAGTCCCTACTTTAAAACGAAATTTTCTCGGTTTTATTTTTAGTTTTATGTAAAATTTCTACAATAAAAGGAACGGATTTAAATCTCATGCAAATAGAAAATTTGATGAGATTTAAAGTAATCCACTATGTTTTTTTCCCGACTTTCCTAGAAATTCTACTATAAACTATTATACATGAGGAGCAAATATTTTAAAGCGGCCTGCACACCAAAATTATTACAAAAACATTTAGAGGTATAAAATTAAAAAGAATCATCCCACGAAAAAAATGGTTTAAAATCAAATGAAAAAGAAAATTGCAAAAATTATTCAAATTAAAGTTGGTACTGTAATTTAAGCTTTGATGAAGCTTTTTTACAATCTTAACTTTTTAATTTTGGAATAAATTACGATTTAATCTACAAATTAATAATCAAAACACGTTAATAACTCCATCAATTTTTGATTTTTAACGCACATTAAAAACGTACATTTATTGACTTGTTTTTTAAGAAGCTATACATTTTTAAAATTACAAATAATTAAAAATTAAAATTTTTTTTGACTTATCACAGAAAATAAAAGGTTTTATGACCAAAATTAAACAAGAATTATTGAAATTGGTTTATAAACAAAAGATGGAGACGAAGATTCTTTCGTTTTTGTCAAAAAATGGTTTAAAATCATTGAAGTTCGAGTGCAATTATTTGTAATTTTTGTTATTTTAGGCTTGAACTATGATTTAGTTTAAAAATTATCAATTTAAAGTCAAAATTTCTCGATAAATAATTGCTCAGCTATTTTTTAATCATTTTTTTATTTTGATAAGTGTAGATTTTGCAATGGAAGAGTAAATGTGTTTGTTTTATTTTTTTTTCGATATTATTGCCTCATTTACGATCTTACCCCACTTTACCTTATTTAATTTTTCCCAAAATTTCCGCTATGAACATGCAAAAGAGCCGATATTTTCGACCCATTTTGTAAATTCGAAATTGATTTTTTATGGGTGTCTGTCTTTATTGTCTTTCATTTTTTTTTAGTTCCAGGAACACAAAAAAAAATCTGAAAATTATCGATTTTTTAACAATTTTTTCATTTTTCGACGGGGTCAATTTTCAATCATGAAATCAAAAATTCCATTTTTTTTAGAAAACTTACCTGTATTTAATTTCAGAAATCCAGCAGTGAATGTTTCAGCGTTAATTTCGAAGTTGGTGACGAATCGACTTACGATACCGAATTATTTTTTCCTGCAACGCGAGGAATCACTTTATTGTAAGTATGAAACACAGAAACCTTATTATTATTGAGATATTAATTAACTAAAATTTGGAAACAAGAATTTTTTTTTGAAAACTATGGTATAATGAGTAAAGTACATGATCTTTTAGTATCTTTTTTAAGTGATAGATCAAGATATTCTTATATTAATGATACTTGAAGTAATAAACTTAATTTTAAATCTGGTGTTCCTCAAGGATCAGTTCTTGGTTTATTGTTATTTTTAATTTATATTAATTACTAACTTATTGAATCACCTTTAAAATTCTAAAATTAATAGGTTTAAAAAACATGTTATAAAATAATTTTGATAAATCATGAAATAAACAATTAGTGTTTTATTTAGGAATTTTATTAGGAGTAAATTAAAATAGAAATACAATGGTGAAAATAAATGAAAAGGTTATTCTTGTAGAGTTACCTGAAACACGGTGAACACGGTGTACACGAGGGATGTAGAGTAATTAAAATTGAATTATTACAAATTTTTTATTGCTCCCTTCGGTTCACTAAATTAGCAAACAAAGCTCGAAGCTTCCATAAACAAAAACAAAGGAAATTAGCGTTCGCAACTCGCAATGATAGAATTCCTCATCTCATTAAGAAAGTAACATTAGAAATAATTATAATGGAAAGGTCATGTAATTTTAAATATCGATTTTTGTTATTAAAAAGAGCTTCACCTAGAATAAATAAAGTGAAAAGTTCCTTTTTTGGTGGAATGAGGAAAATGAGGAAAGGGGGTCTAAAGCGTTCTCCAATAAAGTCGGTGGTTTTATTGATGGCTCCTGATTTATGTTGGGAATTTTTGGGTGGAAGGGAAAGTTATTGGCCCTCAAACGTAAACCTCTTTACTTTAAAATAGCCCCTCGGTCCAGTTTTCAGTTCCGAGCTATTCCTCAATTTCTCCCAACGAAATTGCTTGTCTTGCGTGTAATTTTAAGAGTAAGGTCCGCCATAAATTTTCTTATTTCCAGCGAATCTTTATCGACATTGTGCGAGCTCAGGAGTATAGATCTGAACGCGTGCGATGCATGGCTTACGAACAGGGATGGTAATACTCAATCCTGGCTGTCGTTATCGCAGGATACCGCCTGTTTGGTCGGAAGGCACGTCAGGATCGTGCCCAAGGATGGAGCCAGCAGGAGCAGGCTCAACAGTTTTTATGGCGGGATGACAAGGAAAACACCAGACGTAAGCATAAAATAAATATAAAAATGCAAATACACACATCATTCAAACTAAATTCATCCATCGCTATTCTACACATTCACAAATTCCACGACTTTATGCTTCTGCAATCATTTTCATATTCCCATCTACACAAATTTAACGTTCTATATTAATTTATCAACTATTTTATTCCACAAAACCAAAAAATTATATAATTTAATCAATTTTAGAGTAAACCCAAAGCTGGTGGTTTCTTCAGTTCAAGCACAGAAGATTCAAGTGCTTTAAGCTCCAGTTGGCAGCAAGACCCGAAACTTCAACAAGAATTTGATTATAAAAAACAAACCAAGCAGAGATGGTCAGGCCTTTTTGGAAACAGTAAAGTAAGAAATTCTACAAAATTTTAGTTAAAGTGGTTTAATCTCAAAAACTTTTTTTGGCTAATAAAAGTATGCTACTTTAAATATGTTTTGAAGGTCATTTCAAGGTTAAAACGTTTTTTTATTTAAGATGGCAGTTTCTTTCGTCCGATCTTAAAAATACAAGTTCCACCGTAAAGGAGAATGTTTATTCTAAGTGGGGTACGAATTTTAAATTGTTCGAAGCATCCTAAGACTATAAAAAATATTTCGAAGTCGGTCGATTTATTCCCTTTTATCCGGTTTTCGGCGACGTCAACTAAAAATCGGACCACAGTCCGGTTTTAAAGAGAAACGACGAAATTTCGCCCCTTTTTATTCTTACATCTTGGGGGTAGAACATAACCACTTTTAAGTCTCCAGGCGTAACGGTGTGGCGCCGCGGCGCTGGCACTCTAAATGTAAAAATTTGGAATTTTTCGGGCCACAAAAGTGCTCCAACTGTGTGGCTTCGATAAAAAGATCGGCAGCTGAAGAAAAACCGCGGTTTTTCGATACATAATCTACATACAATACATTCTCTTAAAACCGTCGCTTTTTTGATATCTCAATTTTTTCTGTACTTTGGGCGCCCTTAAATTCGTGGTTTGGTTTTTTAGATTTTTTGACGCCGATTTTGAAAATTCGTAACTTTTTATAGGGACCAGATATAACAATCAAATATTTTTTATTTTGCTTATTACATTAATACTTACGAGTGAAAAAATCAACACTTCTAAATTTTTACCCTGGACTTCAGAATAAAATCCAACGTAAAATGTTAAAAGAGTCGCGCCCGACGCGGTCGCACTTTCGTACCATTGGGGTTCACTGTTTTTAAAATTTTTCAAATTTTACTTCATTTACCTGAAAAGGAATAATTTCTACATGGAATAGGCTATTTTTTATTTACTAACTCAAAAGGGTTAGAAAGTAATGCGTAAGTAAAGTCAAAACTTTAATTTTAGGGGTGAGCGGTTCCTGTGTGGCCATTTTTTAACCGATTTTCAATTTTCAAAGCTTAATCGAATGTACTCTTCAAACCAAAACCGCCCACGCATAGGTTTTTTTTGAATTTTGAAAAAACAACGAAATCAATTTTTTTTAAAAATCGTATTTAAAAAAATCGGATTTTTTGACACGTTTTGCTCTAATCAACCCCTAAAATTGTATTTCACTCCCACGTAATTCACCCTCCCTGAAAGATTTCAAGGTCTACTTTACGACGAAAAAAGCATCACTTTGTTATCTCTTTTCTCTTTCGAGTTTTGACTAAAAATGTAGCTAAAATAAAAAAATTTCGTCGTCCAGGGCCGAATTTGTACCAAACTTTTGCGATTTTTTTCCAAAAAAACTAATGTACTGATTTTAACCAAATATGTTTTAACATGCGTCTATTGACGGTGTTTACTTTTGGTAAATTTCAAATTGGTAACTTTTATAGTTTTCGAGAAAAAAAATAAAAACCAATTTCCTTAAAAATCTAAAAAAAAATTTTTCGAATTTTTTCAAGATCGACCCTGCAAACGAAAGATATTAAAAAAATAGATGAATTTTGGTGAATCAGTTACACCCCTTAGGTAATATTTTATACAAAAATTCATATTTTTTAATGAAAAGTCGCTTTTCTGCAAAAAATATTGATGAAAATGCATTTATTACTTATTCTGAAGTCACAATAAAGATAATTCGTTTCTTAGGAAAGTAAACAATCGATGGAATCCCTGATAGAACAACTGGAGAAATATTTAAAATTTGGAGTTCCCGGAAACCCAACGTACACTCAAGGAAAAAGCGAGTCAATAGATGCCTTATACAAACTGGAAGATGATTGGCGAGATATTATTGATATTAAATGTTAGTAAATTATAGTAATTTTGGTTAAATGAAATGATTTGCGTGTATTTTTAAGGTTTAAGTGATAAGCAACAAAAACAACAAACCGCTTTATGGGAACTGATCAAAACGGAAGTAGCTTATATAAAAACTTTAAAAGTTGTTACTGATGTAAGTGTATTCACGCGAAAATTTAAATTTTTACTTATCAAACTTTTCAGTTATTTTTAGCGTGTTTGGTAAATTTGCAACACTCTAATATACTTAAAGAAATCGATAAGGAAAAGCTTTTCTCGAATATTAGCGAAATTTTGGAAGCTAATGTACAATTTTGGAGGAACAGTTTATTTCCGTTAGTGAGAGACATGCGCGCTTACAAACAACCCCCTTGCATCGAAACAATGTGCGAAGGATTTTTGAGGATTAAGGACTCTTTTCAAGCATATTCTAGGTTTTGTGGTGAACAATCCAGATGCCAGCATTATTGCAGGGAAAATCTAGGGAATAATCCACTTTTTACTGCTTACCTGGCTTGGTGCGAAACTCAAAAGGAATGCAATAGGTTTGAATCACAAATTCTGATATCAAAAATAATCAAATTCTTATAATTTTAGATTAAAACTTATGGATATTCTAGTTCAACCAATGCAACGATTAACTAAATACGGTTTGTTACTTAAAGCTATCTTAAAAAACACTGATGATGAGGTTGAAAGTGATAATCTTAATTTAATGGTAAGTTCCTACAAATATAATTACTTTTCCAGCTGTATTTAAAGATCAATTCAATTTCAGAATCATCAATTGTTTCGTTAAAACTAAATTGATGCTTTCTGAAATTCAATTAGAAAATGTGTAGTGTTGCAGTGCGAAAAAACTAATCATTTTTTGCTTTTTATATTACAGATTCGTTCAGTGGATGAATTTGTGAACAATGTCAATTCCAGCTTAAAGATGAAGCAAGACAACGAACGATTGAAGGGAATTATTGCTAGAATTGAGAGTTATGATATAGTTGTAAGACTTTTTACAATTTTTATAAAAACTTAGTAATTATTGCACTTATTTTAGGAAACTAAGGATGATGACCTCGAAAAGTTAGTAAAATCTTATAATCAACTTGATCTAAACAGACCAATGTTGAATTGTCCTCTGGAACGGAAGCGACATTTACTTCTAGAAGGCGATTTAAAACTTAAAGATGCTAATACTTCAAAGGTAATTTCTGATATTACTAAAACGGTAAAGACGACTCCTTCGAGATTATATTTTAGGTTAATGAAATTTTGTACACAGATATAAGATAAAATTCTAAGATTAAAGTCGTTGAAAAGTTTTTTGTAGGTCTTACCCGAAAAAAGTTACAACCCCTTTTATATTTTTATCCCGAAGTCGGTCATTTTTTGCGCGTTCCCAAGAAAAGGGTAGTTTTTTTAGTCCGATTTTAAAAATTTGTGCGGCATCCTAAAGGGGAATGTTGATTCTAAGTAGGGTTCGAATTTTTAATTTTTCAAAGCACCCTAACACTCTGAAAAAAAATCCCTAAAATGGTAGGTTTTTTTTTGCTTTTTTTTTGGTCGTCGGGGGTCAACTTTGAAAAATCGCTACCCCATCCGGTTTTAAAGGAAAGCGTCGAATTTTGGTCCCTTTTATTCTCACATCCTGGGGATAAACTGTAGCCATTTTTAAGTCTCCAGGCGCAACGGTGTAGCGTCACGGCGCCGAGACGTAAAGTGTACAATTTGATCGATTTTCGAGCGACAAATGTGACTATAGGGAAATTGGTAACTGTAAAAAATGTCGGTTTTTTTTTATTCATAATGAAAATAAGGCCTATTGTGCCGAAACTAGCCCTTTTTTGATATCTTTATTTTACACTTTTGGCGCCCTCAAATTCGCTATTCGTTTTTCTTGCATTTTCGATCCCGACTTTGAAAAATCGTATCATTTGATAGGAATCAGCTATAACAGTCAAATATTTTTTATTTTGCTTATTACCTTAATATTTATGAGTAAAAAAATCAAAACTTCTAAATTTTCATCCTGAGCTTCAGAAAAAAATCGAATGTAAAATATTCAAAAAATCGCGCCAAACGTGGTCGGACGGTTGTACCACTGGCGTCCACAATTTTGAAAATGTTTCAAATTTTACTTCATTTTCCTTAAAACGAATAATTTCTACATATTCCAACATTTTCCTTTGATTTTACTCATTTCGCGTAGTTTATAAAACTCCACCAGAGGGCGTCTAAAATCTAGAAATCGCCAATACTAAAATTCTTTTAAATTTTTAATTTTAAACGCACTACACTTGTTCTTGATTCTAATTTAATTTCTTTTTAATTACTTAGATGGAAGTGCATTGTTTCCTCCTTACCGACCTTCTTCTCGTGTGCAAGTCGACAACTAAAAAAGGTGGAGCGACTATGAAAGTGATACGACAACCATATCATGTTGATAGATTAGTTGTAACTGAAGTCAACAAAGAAACCCCAACACTTGCTTGTATCTATAAAAACGAATTAGATATGGCTGTAGGAGCTTTTCTTCTGCAAAATAACGACGCTGCAAAATTAAAAGTAAGCATACAAAAATAAATAATTTTCCTGCAGTCTCAATTTTCAGTGTGTTACAATTTAAGCATACAGGTAAACGTTTTGCGCCGGTTCGATTTACGCCGGTTGGTGCCGGCGTGGGATTTTCCGAGTTAGTTTTCGTTTTGTTTTTAAGAAAAATAAAAAGATATGATTATATTTTTTATTTTATTATAAAAAATAACATTGTGCGAAAAAATTTGTGTTCATTTTACGCCGATTTTTCTTACGCCTGTGTCTCTCGGAACGAAACCCCGGCGTAAAACGACGTTTGGCTGTAGTTTACTAAAGTTTGTTTCTTTTTCTTTAGGGTTGGAAAGATGGTATTTTAAAGGCGCAAAATTTGTACGCTCAAGCAAAACAATTCAATATAACAGATGAAAGTTTAGACCATGAGTGTAGCTTCGAATATTCTATGGAAAATGAATTCCACTGTTTACAAGCACCTAGGTCTCCTCTAGCTTCATCATCAAGAGCCAGTCGAGTGTCGAGTCTAGCGCATAGCCATAGGTAAAATAATTACAACTATTAAAACATACTCCATATTTTTATTTTTTTAGTGGTTCTGTTGAAATGACTGATCAGACTTCTGTTGGTTCGATGAAAGATACATCTCGTCCTGTATCAGTAGAAAACGATAATAGAACAGCTTCCATTTCGAGTGATGAAGGAGTCCAACCATTACCTCCTGATAAATCTCCAGGATCACAGAAAAACTCGTTTAAGCACCGTTTGTTCAATAAAACCCCCAATACTTTATCGGTGCAACCGTACACTCATGGTTTAGGCCAAAGCCTACCAAATCTCGCCCTAGGTTCACCTAATATGGGCACCCTTAGCCCGAATTTAAACCAAAATACCTTATCAGTCCCGAGCACCAGTAAGAACGGACAACTTTTGAGTCCCACAAGCCGAGGAATAAGTTATCCACCTCCTTCGCCCACAAGAGGAAACCTACGAAGAGGTTTAGCCATATCACAAAGTAAAAACCCTCCGTTAATAAAAACTCGCCATGTGCAGTCAACAGGCGCAGGCAGCACCGCTGGAACCATGGACTTCGATGTGCCTGTTATAGCAGGTGAGTTTTCTGACAACTTCAAATTGTATTATTTCCTAATAATTTATGGCATTTCTTTATCATTGCAAGAAGAAGAAAACTGTGAGACGACGTAATTTCCAACTCATCTTGTGAGTTTTCAGAAAATTTTAACGTTTCGAAGTTTTGTGCTGTTTTATGTTTTATCGTTCGTATCGCAATTGCATAAAACCAATTGTCGACTCACAACCTTGCAGGGGCACAAGGCTTCTTGAAACATTAAGAAGTTTTTACATTCAAGTTGATTGAAATTACAAAAATTTAATTTGCACTGATGAATTTTAAAAATTGTTGTTTTTGTAATTTATAAAATTATCTTACGAGATTTGATCACACACTCGTAACTAATTTTAAAATATCTTGAATGTATTTTTTTTATAGTTGTAGCACATAATTTATAAACAGTAATTGCTTTATTCTGTATTATTAAAGTTGAAAATTCCTGGGTTTAATTAAAAAAAAATAATATATTGTACAGCTTTTTGTAAATAGCTTAAATACAAAATGCAATACAAGTTGTAAATATTTCAAGCATGACCCGATATAACACAAATTGCACATTTTCGTAGTGTCAAGTTGTTTGTTCCATGATTGTACTTTTATAAAAAAAATATAATTTTAAGTGTTGGCAATTCAAATTAATGTCTTCACCCCCAAAATGACGTCAGAAGTAGGTGACAACGTGATAGCAAATAACCAACTTTTGACGTCATGGTAGTAGTTCCGCATTCAGCCGCAAGAGGGAGATCGCTTAGTTTGAAAAGCCAATAATCTTGTTACAAAACTTCATGGAATAAGCTGGATATTTAACTTAATTCTTTTTAGAGTTGAAACTTGGTTAAATAGTTTTTTCCGAAGTTTTGGCAAAATAATAATATTCTAATTAATTTTTAGGTGTATCATCTGATCAGCTAGAAAATTTTAACAGAGGACAACATAGGAAAGCCATGTTTAAAAGAATTTATAGAAATGATACTAAAAGATACCACACAGCGGGAGTTGTGGATGATATTAAAGTAAGTTATTACAAAAATTTTGAAATTATTCTATTGGCGATTCAAATAATTTTTCCCACCAAAAATGTCGTCACAAGTAGGTCAGTGCAAAGCGAGGAAGCTCGGTGGCAACTAGATTAGATTAAGTAGGAGGATGGTTGACTACTAATGAGCCTTACGGAACTGCGACCACTGTGATCTTTTGTTCAAACCCTTGCTCTAGTACAATCCTGGGATTTCTAAATGCCTAATACAGCTAATTAGAGGCCTAGGACACATTGTCATGACTTCATCTGGAATGAGCGTTGTCCGGCCGAAGTGATCAAACCTGGTGCGAGCAATGAGTCACACTCGCAGATGATATCTTCCAAGGTTACAAAATCTGCAGGTTTTTGTTTCCAACTTGCCCATTTTGTTGAGGTAATATCTCAATGATCGGTTAAAAGGCCTGCGATTAGCCTTAGTTCGTTCCTGATAAGGTCGAGGAGATTAATGGTTTTCAATGAATTTCTTCGTCTACTTTGCACCCGGAGTTTGTCTCCAGTGGGACAATAGTTGTCCCTTTCCCACTGAAGTATCTCCTCTCGTATATGTGTCTTGTTTACACCACAGAACAGTTCGGGACCTGTCAGTATAAGTTTTGAGGCTGATCGGTGATCTTGCCAGATCATCTGCAGTTTAAAACATACTCCATATTTTCATTTTTTGCGGCAGCACAGAGATGATGCTGTACATGTCCAGTGACTTAAAGGGCTTAAATTCTGAAATAGCCCATTTCACTTTATTTAGGGTGAAAATCTTACCTGCCAAGGTGTGACTATCTCCAGTGGAGCTGTATAATGAGCCTCCTGGGTTGTTGATAGCGTCTTGGCTACTTGTCACCTCATGTGATCCCGACAAGTGGGTATGTAATAAGACCCTCAGGCTTCCATGGTGGTCACCTGTGTAAATTCCATCTGAATCTTTCACCAGACCTATCGCATTGGAATAGTCTATAGAAAGAACTTTTTCCAAGCGGATTGCTGGGGTAAGTTGGTTTATACCTTCGGAAAAGGCTTTCCAGGATTGTTTCTTGGATTTCTTCAGTTTTTTCCTCATTGGACAGCTATCTTCGAAAGCCGTTAAAAGTGTTTGCTCAGGTGAGCTGAAGTGATTTGCACCTGTTCTAGTGCTTTATAAAAGTCCTTTGAACTCCGATCTGAGTCGTTCTTTGAAGAGCAGCCAGTTCGTGTTCTTTGGAGCTATCCAATAGACACTATGTGTAATGGTCGCTTTCAGGTCGAAATCGATCGTAAGATGTTACGACTCTTGCTAGCCCTATTGAATTTACTCCTGGCGTCGGCTCTCAGGCTCTCAAGTTTCTTGATCCACCAAGGTACTTCGCTGGAGTATTTTTTTCCTTGGTGGACAGCTATCTTCAAAACCTGTTAAAAGTCTTGCTCACGTGAGCCGAAGTGATTTGCACTTCATCTGCTGTTCTACTGCTTTCTTCCTTCGAACTCCGATCTGACTCGTTCTTTGAAGATGGGTTAGTTCGTGTTCTTTGAAGCTCTGAAATAGACACTATGTGATGGTGGTTTTCAGAACTCGATCGTTACATGGTACAACGTGGATTGTTAGCGTAAACGTATTCTATGCGGTGGCTACAAATCCATTTCTGACGTCATCCTATTAGTTCCGCATTTGGTCGCAAGAGGGAGATTGCTTGAAAAGCCAATACATTTTTTTGATAGAAAAATATTTTAATCAAATTTTTGTGTTTAGAAGGATGACAATAAAGATAGCAGTATACAAAAGCGGTTATCATGGAATTGCAGTAGTCAAGAGCCACAAAGTCTAACTGAAGACCAAACCTAGCATAAGTTTTTAATGAAGAAAACCCCGAAATTAAAACACTTATTCTCTTGAGCGTAAAATCCCAACCTCAAAATTGTAAAAAATAACATTTTGGACCAAATAAATTGTAATTAACCTTAAAATCTTGTACATTCCACTTGCAAATTTGTGGTAATAATTGTAAAAACTTAAATTTAGAAAAAAACAAATAATTGTTGGCCTAATAAGAATTTTTTACTAAATAATAAAATAGAAAAATATTTTTTGAAAAATTAAAAAGGCGCTAAATTAAAATATTAAAAAAAAATTTATTAATGGGTGAATTTTTATGGAATAAAAACTCGTAATTTGGCGACGTTTGTGAAATTTTGTAGTCGTCTGCGAGGTTTTTATTAACACCCTTTAAAAATTTATACATAGTTGCAAAAGCTTTATGAATAGTACAATGAATTTTATATATTTTTTGAAAACATAATTTTAAGAATTGTATTTATTTATTTTGTTGTAAACAGAAACTCTGTATTTATTTAATATGTTTTTTAAATATTAATATTTAGAAGAATTGTAGTTAATTTTGTTAGAAAAAATAAAAAGAAAAACTGCAATAACAATTAAATAAGGAGAAAATATAGAATAATTTTCTTTATAATATTTATTCGTTTTTATTTTTACAACATACCTTAAGAGCATTCTTTCAAAATCGTTTTCCTCAAAATAAGTTATATCCTTTTAGAACTAGTACCCTATAATAATACAATTTTAAAAACAATGTATATCTTGCCGCCCACAAACAGAATAAAATCCAATAAACAAAATTTTATTTGCAAAACGACAAATACTGGACTACATGCAGCACTTTTATTATTTAATCAATTATCATAAAAAAAAATACTCAAATGTAGATAAATGTATGTTCTACAAAACGGCGCAACCCGATTTTCAATATCTCAAATAGTTCCACCACAATATTCCAATAAAAATTGCATAAAAACGCCATTTTTAAACAAGAACTATAAAAAATGTGTAATTTTTAAAAAAAAAAAAGCTTTGCGCCGTTTTGTAGATTAATTAGTGCATTTTTAAATTCTGAAAGAATTATTTTAAAATAATAATTTATAAGGGCTGTAAAATTAGTCCAGTAAACCTCAAAATGTTAAGGAAGGAATGCTCTTAATTTACTTTAAAAATACAGGATGGTTACATCAAAATTCTCCTATTTTATGTTGTTCAAACTTTAATTGTTGTATTTTTAGTTTATCCGCCCCAGGTAAGTCTGGAAACATGATCAGTCTTCCGTTTTGAACTTTTTATGAATCCTAGAAATTCCAACTCGGCTACACATTGAGTAAAACGCGCCCTGTTAAAAAATTATTAAGGAAATTCACATAAACATACTTTAAATATTGAATTTTATAACAATTGTGACGCACTTTCCTGGATGTTTTTAATAATGCACTAGAATCGGTAATATTTCGGGCGCCAGGACCTTTTTGACGTGGGGTCCACACGTTTAGAGCGATGCTTATAGCTCCTAAAATTGCCGAAAGATGGACGCAGCGACTTTTTTTAAAATTTAGCACAGGTACCGATTGGTCCAGGTAACTCCAATGGCTTGGGCACTTCTCACTTTGAGGTTTTAGCCAGAAACTTCTGGAAGCGAAGTTAGCAATTCTGGCCGTGCGCGCTAGTTTTGTCAACCGGTCCGCGGTGAGGATTTAGCTAAGTTGCGTGCTCAACTCCACTCAAGTAAAGTGGGAACGCTCGACTTTTCGAACACCCAAAATATTGTATCGTGATCAGCTGATTGAAAATTTGACCCGCGTAACTAAACGGAGCGGAATGCTTTTCTGCACTAGTGCAAAAAAGCACGGACAACTGATAATAAATGACAAATTTAGAAATGTCAATATCTGTCATTAATTTCATGTTTTTTATGGAATTATATTATTTTCAAAGGTGCACTTGTTGCATAAATAACTATTTAAAGGATACTGCAATTCAGGGTCGATTTTTCTATCTTCATCCTCATCGTCCTCATCATTTTCATTTATAGGGTCTAAAATAGCTACAAACGCTTGCAACCAATCGTACAAATTGATCATTTTTCCATATTCTAAATGCAATTTATAGGCAATACACAAATCCGGCATTGAATTTAAAATAACAGCTTGATTATTAATTTGACAACAATCACACTAAAAATTAATTTTTGGTGAAATATTTTAGTATACCAGTGTTGCAGTGAAGTAACATAAATCCAAAATGGATAAGATAATTAAGGCTTACCTCTAAATATGACCTCGGATCATTTAAAGCTGTATGAATTGCTGCTCTATGAATTCCCATTATATTATTTCGAATTGAAACATCATCAAAGAAAAAAATTTCATAAAATATTAAATTTTCAGGTTGTATTAAATATTTTCCAAAAGTTGATTCCAGATAAACCAGAACTTTGGTTCTCGATTCTTCGTACTTCGTTTTGGCTACATTTTGTTTGGTCATTTGACGCAGAGTCTATAAAATAAATTATAAAGTTTGGTCTTCTATAATACTAAAACCGTAAGAAACGGGGAAGGCGTTGTTTTTTTCTTAGAGAGTTGAAATTTTGTATAAGTTATTCTTGGTAGGGTAGTAGTTTTATACTTTGTAGGGTTGGGAAATTGATTTCCATTAAAAATTTCAAAAAAATATCTCAAAATTCCTTTTTTCCAATTTTTTCAAAATCGACCCCGCAAACGAAAGATAATAAAAAATGGATGAAATATAGGGATTCACCTGCCCTCTACACCCCCCAAAAAATTTTACTCCCCAAAAACTCAAAAAATCAAAATTTACTGGAAATTCACTTAAAACATGAAAATCGCACATAATTTGATGAAAACTCACTAAAGTCAAAGATAAAACTTGAAATTTTAAGCTAAAAAATTGCAAGTTGAGTCAAATTAACTGCAAACATGAACATTACTTAAAATTGTAAACAAAAAATGTGGCAATTTGTTAGAGGCATTTTTATCTGAAGAGACCCTTTTCTGCGCCGTAGGCGTTTTTACCAGAGTAATTACTGTTCAACAAACTAAAAATGTCGAGTTCTGCGAATACCATTATATGGAGAGAGTGTTGCCACTATTGCCCACATGTGCTAAATATTGGTTTAAGCACAGCGATCTCTTTAGATGAAAACGTCTCTAGAAATTCACCTAAAGTAGCTTTGATGAAAACTCAATTAAAATACAAGAAAAAACTTTAAATTTTAACAAAAAATAAAATACAAACATCTTTTAGTTGCTGTCGACCCATTTTCTCAGCCAGTAAACTAATTTCATCTTTTTCTTCAATAACTTCACTAGTTGCATTATCAACATTTACATTCAACTCTTCTAATTTTCCTATAAAATCCAGTATATCTTCATTTTCACTATTATTTTTTATTAAATCAATTATTTTAGCCACTTTTCCCTGTAATTCATCCTTCGACTGGAAATTTAAAAACTGGAATGCTTGTTTAAACTCAACTGATTGCACTAAATTTTTCGAAACGGTCAAATTATATAATTCACGTATCTGAAATTAAAAAAGAATTAATAAAAAAAGCATGTTGCTTGAATTTATGGTTACACTCACTTGTTTTCCTAAAGGAGCATTTGGTAAATCTTCAACCAAAATAAATAAACATTTAATCATAAGATGTAAATTTTCTAAATAATCGTAAATAACGTTTAATTTATCTATTATAGTTGAATTTAAGTAATCATCACTTTCGAATAATTCGATTATATTTTCATAACTTTCAGCCTCTACAAGTTTACGAAACGACGGTAAATGCCGAACACTTTCATAATCATCATGACTAAATTTTTTCAAAACTTTTTTTAGTGATTTTCTTTTTGTACATAAAGCTTGAGCATTACTAGCACTAAAATGTTCCAACATTGCATACTGAAAAATAAATTTTATTTAAAATTTTTCCGTTCCTTGATGAACATAAGGTATTACCTTAAAGTTTTGTATAAATCCAGTGACACTTAAATCATAAAACAAGAAAATATCCGTGAATAAAGAAAATATTTTCCCTCCAAGATGAAACGGGCAGTTTGGTTTAAGAAATACATTTTCTAAAATGCTGTTTAAATATTTAGTAGAAGGTTGAGAATTGAAAATTTTTAAATTCATCGTAGCGAAAACGTGGTAAGGTAATGTGCTGTGAATTGCTGATATTGAAGTAGCTACTCCTAATACGAAAACAAAAGGGAGAATATTAATGTACGAGCTAAAATTAGAAAAAAATAATAATAAAAAAATTGCATTTAATGTTTTTATACTTTTATACCTGCAGATTTGAATTAATGTTCGTAAAAATTTTGGGTCGAAACTTTCAAAATCTTGTAAAATCACTACTAACGGTCTTTTGTAATCAGTATAATTCAAGTCTTCGTACCATGATTGAAGACAAGCAAAGCTGCATTGGGATTTTTTAACGTGAAGCGAATCTACATCCATTTCCTAAAAAATACACAATTGTACTAATTTTAAATCAAATTTTAAAAGGATACTTACCTCTTCATCATCCGAGCTCTCTTCATCATTAATAAACAGGTTGGTTAAATGTTCGACAAAAGTTTTAATGTTCGGGCAGTCTTCCGAATTGAGAACTGCTACATGGGGTGAAGTATTTTTCTTCAATTCCTTAGTCAGGGACACAAATTGTGCCATATGATCCGGCATATTAATTCCTGTCATTAATGCAGCAACGGGAACTTCCGAAACAGTTTTAAAATAACTAGTTTTAATAAAATCGATTAAACTCGAAAGCACATTCGCAAACATTTCATCATTCAAATCCTAAAAAAACAATGCAGAGTATAAGATTGTAAATCCAACTATTCGTTATTTAAAAAAAATATGTGAACTGTTATTTATAAAAATTTGGTTCGTTATAAAACCATAATTGTTCAAACATATAAATAATACAATTTTAAATAAAAATTATTAATACAAGGACTTACTAGAATCATCTTCTCGAGTTTAGTCCACAATTGATTATAAGAATCGTACCACAATTCATCGGTAAAAATGTTTCCGCTTAAAACCTCTTCATCTTTATTTCGAGATTTATTTTTTATTTTCTTTTTAGATTTTAACCCGTTTTTAAACGTAAATACACCCTAAAAAATTAAGAACAAACATTTTAAAAAAGAAATTAAATTAAAAAATTAAAATAAAGTTTATATTGATTATTACCTTTGAGACAGATAAAGTGATATCCATATTAACTACTTTAAATTAATATTGTTGTATTTAAAATTATTAATAAATAAATAAATAAAAGTAAAAACCGCCGTTAAAATTATTCTAACCTTAAAAAAATTTAATACTGGCGTTATATTTGGTTGCATAAATTAAAAAATTATCTAAGCAAAATAAACAAGCGTAAACTCGTATTTATTAAAATCTAGTTTTTTGATGTATTTTAATATGATATTTAATATAAGATTTATTATTGTTTTTTTTTTAATTATTTTTTTAAGAGTAGTTTTAGGCAACTTTACATACTGATATAATTCTTATGCCATCTATTTTTTAAAAGTAATAAAGACATCGAATTTAATTAATAAAAATAATATACCTTTATTGGCATATTAAATTTAATTATTATTTCTGTATTAAAATAATTATTAAATGTTTAATTTATATTTAAATGGCAGTAATTTATTATGTAAAGTATAGGCAACTTTATATGCTGTTGCATGATGCAGGAAAAGTTGCCTGTATTGATCAGATTCTTTATACTTGGTAGGGTTGGGAAATTACGTAGAAATAAACTCGAAATTTTGATTTTAGGGGTGAGTGGCTCCCGTCGGGTCACTTTTTGACGTATTTATGGGTCAAATTCACCCTTCAACTTAAATTTCAACCATACTTTATGCACCTTTCCTAAAAGCTCTTTGGGTCCACTTTACGATAAAATATGAATCACTTCGCTATCTTTCTTCATTTTCGAGTTATCACCGAAAATGTAGCTAAAATAAGCAAAATATCCGTTTGGAGCCAAAATTTCGGTCTGAAATTTTTCACTTTTCATAAATTAATTAATATCTTCGAAACTATTAACACCACCGAGACATTTAATAGCTTAAAATTCGCACAGTCACTTCCTCCACCAATTTCCGTGAAAGTTTTAAATTTCGGTTTAAAATTGGGCCGTCTAGAACCTTATTTGTACCAAAATTTTACCAAATTAAATTATCTTTAAATTATTTAAAAAATAAAGTAATTCTGTTTGAGTTTTTTTGTCTATTTTATATTAATCAAGGTTGTTTCAAATATGACTGTCAAAAAAGACGTTAAAAATTTCAAATACTTCATTACAATTCATAATTGCTGTTCATTATGATAATATTTACAAAAAAATGACAATTTCACAAAAACCTATTTAAAAATGCATAGAGAAATTACAGGTTACAGCGAAATTCTCCCGTTCATACCTAAACACACCACCCTTTTAATTTGCCAGGAAAAATTACGAATTTATTGGTACGAAAGTGATTTTTCCCAATCTCGTTATAATTATTTAAGAAAAATTTATGGAAGCCATGCTTGTACTTTAATTGCGGTACTTATAGCTGCAAATTGTTACAAAATACAATTAAGGGTAAAAATGTATTTTTATGTTGTGTGATATAATTAATAAATAATTTGTAGATTGGTGGTCCTTCAAAAAAGTTGGATAAAAATTTAACATTCATAATTGCTTGTGGAATATTAAATGGTAACGAATTGTATGGTTCTCTTTCAAAACACTCAAAACTCGAAACTTCGAATTTAACTGTGCCTGAAGCTATTAAATATTCTGGTGCAAAAGGAAAAAAAATTAAAGAATGGGTAATAATAATTAATAAATAATTTGTTTGTTAATAATTTGCATTTTTTAGAAAAGTTTAATTTTCATGCAACCATTACTACAATCGCTTTATATAAATTTAAATGCATACTGGGAGGAATGGAAAAAGGGTTCTGCACTAAAAAAATACCCTAATTTGTATGTTATTTTAATTTGCGATTCGAGAAGTATTTTATTTATTTTTGATTACAAAAATCAAACGGTAAGTACAGTTTAAGAAATTATGCAACCAAGTAGACACTTTTTAAAAATTATTTTAGGTTGCTTTAATTGATACGCACCACCACAGTAGCGAAAAAGGTGCAGCTCTAGCCATGGTTGATATAAATAATTTGAGGTGTTTATGCACTTGGTTGACCCATATAATTTTGAAATATTATCATGATGTTCCCAGTTTGTACGAGCTTTCATTTCTATACTTCCCTAAAGTAAAATAAAAATCCCCTCTTTTATGTTGTAACTATGATACTCATAATTAAATTTTAGTAAAACAATAAAAGTGTTTAAATCATTTTTATATTTATTAATGGCTCATTGGCTGTTAGCAATGACTAACCTTGAAGGAAATGATAAATTCACTCGTAAAACGTAAATATTTGTACACATATTTACATTTGAGTAATAATACTTATTGGTTTAGTTATATGAGAAAACCAAAACTCGTGAGCCATTCAAAGGTTAAAAAATATTAAAAAAACTTTTTGTCAAAGAAGATTTTAATCAAAATTATAATACGTAAGTATAAATTTTAATATTGGACTTATTTACTAAAAATTTGTGTACGAACGAGCAAATGGACCTCAAAATTTTCTCAAATATTAAACTAATTCCAGCTGCAGTAATTAAAGATGAGATTAATTTAGAACCTTACTTAAAAATCATTGATATACCTGTGAAAGTGTACAAAAATTTAAAATGGTAATAAAATTTTTATTCATAATTCGATTTTAGGGACCCTAAAAAAATTTATAAATACAAGAATATGGTTCATATTAAAGTTATTGATGATGAGTTAAGTTTTCCACCATTGGGACAAAAAATGTAAGCATTAATAATTATTTTTTTTTTCTAAATTAAAACTACTAATTTTTTAGATATGTTACTAAATGTTTTTTTGAACCTAAACAAGTGCCTGTTTCTTACTCTGAGACGGTAATTATTAAAATTGGATCAACTAAAAGGAAATACATCGAAAAAATTAATTATACAGTAAGTTGAATTTTATTAAACAAATTAATATTATATTATAATTATTTTAGAATAAATTAATACCTAGTAAATGGCAAGAATCAATGAGAACACAAATTATTTCTGATAATAACAACGAATTTAAATCTGAAGCAATGTTTGATAGGGAAGAAGACGGCCAATATATTTATTTAAATTAATTAAATCGATTATTGTAACACTCTGTATAAATAGGCAACTAAATAAACATTAAATTAAAACGGCAACGTCGCGTTTATTATTTTAAGCTTCTGTGGTTACCGCAGCTACTTCAAGTGGAACTGTCAAATTTTTTAAAATTTAGGGTTAATTTTTGTTTACTTTTTATTAAAATGGGAATAAATGTTGTTTTTAAGTATAAATCTGTATAATATAAAATCTAATATAATAACGTAATTAAAAATGGAGTTAGAATTTACGAAAATATGTAGGGTGTGCTTAAACGAAGGTGTTATGATGTCAATTTTTAAAGTGAGCGTTTCAAAGAAGATGATGGCTTGTGCTTCCGTGCAGGTATTTTAATAATTTGACCATTAACCGTAAATAAATAGTCATATTTTATATAGGTGTGGCAAAACGATGGATTACCGGCCCAAATTTGTAATAAATGCTCGGCTAAATTACATATTTCGTTCCAATTTAAAAAACAGTGTGAAAAATCTGATGCGAAACTACGTCAGATGTTACAAGTATCTACGACGACTGAAGAATCTGTACAAACGGTGCAAATAAACGAAGCGCAACAAAAAATAATTGAGCAGCCGTTACAACAAATTCAGCAACAACCTTTAATCGAGCCGGTTTTTATTGAATGTTCGCCTTTAATTCACTTGCAACAACCTCAAAAATTTGATTGTTACACCCATATACAACAACAACCACCGTTAACACAAATAAATTATAATATACAACAAATTCAGCAGCAAAATAATTTAAATGCGTACACCATCCCGGGTATCGAACAGCAAGTTTATAACAATACGTATAACGTACCCATACAAATCCAGCATAATCAAAATATCGAAGCACCTATTCAAATGCAGCAAAGTATTATACAAAATCCTGTCCAAATAATTCAACCGAGCCAACAAATTGAAGAGGACGATGAGAAAAATAAAGCTAAATTGAAGAAGGGGAAGGAAAAGAGCGATGGGAGTAAACAGTGTAACGTGTGCAATAAAGTGTTTGGAACGGTTACAAAATTAAATCGACATATGAAAACTCACTCGACTGATATGCCTTTTAAATGCAAGGTTTGTAATAAGGCTTTTTCACATAGCGGTAATTATAAGATACACCTGCGAATGCATACTGACGAGCGACCGTTTAAATGCACAGTATGTGATAAAGGATGTCGGCAAGCTCAAGATTTAGAAAAACACATGCGAACACATACAGGTAATTTAGTAAAAAAAATTCTTATATAAAATTCACTCAAAATCAATTGTAAATATTAAAATTTTTTATAATTTAATGAAAATTCATAAAAATTGAAGAATATACTACATTTTTAATATATAAAAACTCAATAATTCTCTAGAAATTCACTAAAACACCAGGGGGGATTCAGTTTTGTCACCCGTTGTGTGAGAGTTATGCCAGAATGCCCCCAAAGTCGTTCAGGTTTGTGTTGGTGCAACCACGGGCAACACATCAAGTCACTCCGTCCTCGAGTTTCCAGCATGCGCAATATTTAATTAATTTGAAATGAAACACTTTTTTCTAATTGTGTATAATTTTTATTTTAGGGGAAAGACCACATCGATGCACTTTATGCACAAAAGCGTTTTCCACCAGTTCAAATCTTATAGCACATATACGTACGCATACAGGAGAGAGACCGTATGTTTGTTGTGTTTGCCAAAAAGCTTTTTGTCAATCAAATGAATTGACGAAACATATGAGGACACACACTGGTGAAAAATCTCACATCTGTGATATATGCAATAAAGGTAATTTAATTAAGCCACTTTTCCATCGGACCTCCCAGAAAAATGTTATTCTACCCCGAACGGAAAATCGAGTTCATCCCCTAAGTCGCATCAAATTTTAGTATGTTATGGAGGACCAGATTCTGAAGACGGTGGTTTTAACCCGCCCGGACCCTATCTATTAAGGGGGCGGAGATATGACCCTTTTTGTATTTTTACCCCGAAATCTGCGCGGAACCACGAAAAGGGTAGCTTTTTTCGTCAGATTTTAAAAATTCCGGTTGCATCGTGAAGAGGGATGTCGATTTTAAGCGAGGTTCGAATTTCAAATTTTTCCAAGCACCCTAACACTCTGAAGAAAATTTCCAAAGTCTGTCGATTTTTTTTGCTTTTTCTCCGGTTTTCGTCGGCGTTAACTTTGAAAAATCGCACCCCCGTCCGGTTTAAAACGGGAGCAACGAAATTTGGCCCCTTTTATTCTCACATCCTGGGGATGAACCGTGGCCGTTTTTAAGTCTCCAGGCGCAACGGTGTGGCGTCGCGGCGCCGGAACGTTAAGTGTACAAATTTAGCGTTTTCTCGGGCGGCAAAAGTGCTCCAACTGTGATAAGAAGATCGGCAGGTGAAAAAAAATCGCGGCTTTTTTTTACAATGCTTTCCCTTGAAACGGGCGCTTTTTTTGATACCTCATTTTTTTCTGTACTTTTGGCACCCTCATATTTGTGGTTTGAAATTAGTGCTTTTTCGACGCCGACTTTGAAAATTCGTAACTTTTGATTTATACCTCCTAGAGACGCCGAATATTTTTTATTTGCCTCCCCACTTTGCTCTTTATAACCAAAACAATCAGCATGTTTCAATTTTACCCCTATTCGCGAGTAAAATGTTCAAAAAAATGGGGCTAAACGCGGTAAGTTGCCTGTACCACTGGAGCTCACACTTTTCAAATCCGATTAAATTTTTTTACACTATCCTATAAAGAAATAACTTCTACATCCGCTAGCGCATAGCGATTTTTTATTTTCAGAGGGGTTCGGAATTTAGGGTTTGGCGGCTCCAGTCGGACTCTTTTTTAATCGATTTGCTATTTTATAAGCTCAATCCAATGTACATCTCGATCTGAAACCGCCCACCCGTAGGGTTTTTTGAATTTCGATAAAATAACGAAAAAATATTTTTTTAAAATCGCATTTAAAAATGTCGCAATTTTTGACGCGTTTCGGTCTAATCAACCCCTCAAAATATATTTCACCCCCACGTTATACACCTTCCCTGAAAGCTTTCAAATACCTCTTTACGACAAAACAAGATTCACTTCGCTATCTCTTTTCCTTTTGAGTTATCACCGAAAATGTAGTCCTAATAAACAAAATCTCCGTTTGGAGCCAAAATTTCGGTCAAAAATATTTCAATTTTCACAAAATAATTAACATCTTCGAAACTATTAGCATCACCGAGACGTTTAATGGCTTAAAATTCGTACCGTCGCTAAATTCCGTGAAAATTTAAATTTTCGGCTTAAAATTGCGCCGTCCAGACCCATATTTGTATCAAAAATTTCCCAAAATTTTGCGAATTTTTTACAAAAAAACTATTTAACCGATTTTAAGCAAATATTTTTTAAAACACGTTCATCCACAGTGTTTACTTTTGGTAAAAATTTGAAACCGGTAACTTTTATAGTTTTCAATAAAAAAAATAAATACCGATTTCCATTAAAAATTACCAGCGTAGCTTCTAAAATATCTCAAAAATTTTTTTTCAAAATCGACCCTGCAAATGAATGATAATAGAAAATGAATGAAATGTAGAGGGTCATTTGCCCTCTATGCCCCCAAAAAAAAATTTTACCCAAACCTCAAAAAAATCACATTTTTTTACGTAATGTACCTTAAAAAATAATATCTTAAAAAATGCTATAGTAAAATCATTTTCTTTTTACTTTTTTTAGGTTTTAATGGTTCGAGTACATTAATAGTCCACAAAAGATCTCACACGGGTGAAAGACCATACGTATGTCAAGTCTGCAATAAAGGTTTTACCCAATCAAGTTGTTTAGCTGTTCATATGAAGAGACACACAGGAGAAAAGAATTTTTCTTGTAACGAGTGCGAGAAATCATTTGTAACAAGTGCTGATTTGAAAGATCATATGATCACTCATTCAAATGAGAAAGCGTACAAGTGCAATGTTTGTAGTAAAGGTTTCGGAAGATTAAATGATCTCAATAGGCATAGTAGTAAATGTCATGTAAATGATCTCAATGATGCTCAGTTTATGTAGGAAAATTGATGTGCGATGCAGGATTTAATTTTAACTACTTGGTCAACGTTTACCATGTGTCTAAGGATGGAAGAAGAAATACATAACAAATTTGGAACTTTACATTACATCTTTTTATGGTAAAATTATTATTTCTTTCCTCCGCAGTAGCGTAAATAATTTTTATCAATTTCGACGAAGTCTTTTATAGGGTAACAAGCTATATCGGATACATATTTTGGTTCCAATGCATTTCAGATCAAAATTTCACGGTTATTATGAGCCTTTTCACGGATATACCTAGTAAATATTTTTTCGGAGAATTTCGTTCTATAATTACCAAATACAGTTGGTTGTGTTGTTTGAGTTGAATAAAAAATCAAAAGAAATTTTGAGTTTATGTTTCAATGAATGTAGCTAAGATCTGAAGGACATTAATGATAAATACAGGATGTCTCAACTAAAATCTTTAATATTCAAAAGTTTTAATTTTTTATTTTTAAGTGTCAATCGACGGGTATTTAAGATTTTTTGTCTACTTTAGTAGGTAATTTTTTTATCCCTGGACGGCGTCTTGTTAATTTTGTAATCCTACCATGCTTCACACGTGAACTTGAAATTAAATTGAAAACACTTTTTACAGCTTTTACTAATCCCTCTCCTACAGCAACTTTAGCAGGTATTAAATCTTGACATTCTGCTGCTTTTTTTACTTTCAATAATTCAATAATTTTTAATACAAAACTCTGACAATTTGCTGTTAATAAATTATACTCGAACTTTTTTGCTTCATTATCGACAATTTTTTTAAACTTATCCACGTTTGTATCACATGTACCGTAGAAATTGATTTTGGCCTCAGGATTATTTTCTTTACAATGCTCTAAACAATTAAATTTCTTAAAATTCTTTCCGGGTGTTCCACTAGCACATGCAGACATTGACGCAAAACTCCCAACTAAAACGAGCATAAAAAGGAAATCAAAAATTTTTAAATGTTGCAATTTTAATTATAGTAAAAAAAATAAACTTTTATTCTTGTGTCCAACTTAAATAACTTTTATTCTTGTGTCTAACTTTATTAAAGTTGAACACAAGAATAAAAGTTTTTTTTTTTTACTATAATTGATAATAGTCCAAATAATATTGTCAATACTTTCAACGTTGCAATTTTAATTCTATGTTATACTACTAAATTTTTAATATCGTCTTTAACATATACATTTTGAAAAAAGTTTCTCTACTAACTCTATATGTACAAACACAAACAAAGCAGGTTACCCGCTTTCAGATTACCGGCGCCGATTACAGGCGCATGCCCGAGTCAGTCCGCTATTGACATACCTGCTTTGTCTCCGAAATTCACCCCGAATCGCACCAAATTTTAGTATATTATGGGGGACCGGATTCTGAACACGGCGGTTTTCACCCGCCCGGATCTATTTATTAAGGAGGCGGAGATACGACCCCTTTTGTATTTTTACACCGAATTCGGACGTTTATTGCGAGGAGCGGCCGAAAGGGTGGTTTTTTTCGTCCGATTTTAAAAATACCGGTTCCGATGAAAAGAGGAATGTTGACTCCAAGTGGGGTTCGAATTTTAAATTTTTTGGACCTCCCAGACACTTTGAAAAAAATTTCCGAAAATTGTCGATTTTTCTCGCTTATTTTAAATTTGGCCCCTTTTATTCTAACATCCTGTGGATTACCGTGACCGATTTTTAAGCCTCCCGGTTCAAAGGTGTGACGTCACGGCCCAGAGACGCAAACTGTACAATTCTACCGTTTTTTAAATAACTTCTAAACCGTACCAGCTGTGAAAAAATTAAACAGATCAAAAATGTTCAGAAAAAAGCAAGGAATTAGAATATCTCATTTAAAATGTTAAGTGGGGTAGGACAAAAAAGTTATGGCATAAAAATGGGGTCTATACCCCCAAAATACATCCCCCTGTATTTTATTTCGATATTTCATATTTTTATCTTGTTACGACTATAATAACTAGAGTGTGTTTCAAATTTGATCAAATTATCTTAAAAAATAAAGAAGTTATACTCAAAAAATGAAAAAAATATAGAAAGTTTGACACCCCATAACTACTATATTAATTAATAATTAATAATAATTAACTAAAATAGAGCACATTTGAGAAAATTTTTATTCTTTACTTTTGTCTTAGAATTGGTCAAGGAATCGCCTGTAGAATTTCTTCGCATATATTTAGAAACACCCTGTATTTACCTAGCATTTGCTTTGGGTCACCAATGGAATATGTTTCACATAAATAAATTTCAGACTTGTCTTTAAATTCCAGAATTAATCCCCAATGTTTGCCAGGATCTCCAAGAAGGTAACTCAAAATTCTTCCTAGCTCTTGTAGTGGTCTGATTAATATATAAACATTTGCTGGTTTCACCTGCATCGTAACTTATTTAATCATGTCAAAGATCAAACTTTATTTTTAGCTTTGATGTGTGATATGACACTGATAGACAAATCAAAAATTATAAAAAAAGCACTTACTTAAATAAAGCCTCCAGGGAAAGAATCTGACTAGTGCTAATTTACAAATTTTCAATTAAATCATTACTTTAGCTCAGTTTCAAAAATTTTAATAATTTCTCGAAATATTGAAAATACTGTTATTTCAAACGGTGAAAATTTTGGTTGGGAAATCCTGTATAAAAATATATTGAAAGCCAACTATAAGAAACTAAAAAAGACATTTCAAAATTTTAAATTTGAAGCTGCTGTTAAATATCGTAATGCCAGTAAATTAATTTTTAGGAATAAAATTATATTAGTTTTAAAAGAACTGATTTTATTATTTTAATACATCAGAATTGAAAGAAAGTCGAGCAACATTTAATTTTTTTAAATTATGGCTCACGATAGTAACTAATAAATAAATTATTGTAGCCAGTAATTTAAAAGAAAATAAATATTGTTTTATTCTTCTAATAGTGAACTTGAAGATTTTAAACCCGTATTAGTTTTATGTGTTAATTTATTGTGTGTACTTGTACTTCTTAAAATAATTGTTAATAAACTACGAAATTATTATGTTTACATCACTGTATCAAAAATCCTTTCTTTCTAAATTCCAAATTAATACTAATTATTTAATCATTGCGATTTCATAAAATATAAAATATTTTATTTGAAATAATTAAATATTTGAATTTCCCAACAAAAATTCCTTCATAATATTGTAGATGGCGCTCGTGTTCTACTTGAAGTTGTTTCGCATTGCAGTATATTTGGTTGCCTATAAAATCCACAAATGCAACCTCGCGTATGTAATTTATTTATTTCCATATGTCACTCAAATGAATATATTTTGAGGTTAACTACGTGGAATAAATAGTTTTTTCAATTAAAGCGTGTTAATCTACAAAATAACTCCCGTCAAAATGGCTCCAACAAAACGCAACAGGGAAGGTTTATTAGCCCGTGTTAATTTTCCATTGTATACAGTAAGGATGTTGACTGGGCGACATATTTTAGTTGGTGGAGGTGGTGGAACTGCAAAAACTGGAGTAGCAAACGGTTTTGTAAGTATTTAATTATTTTCTTTGTTTTCTCAGTAATAAATTATTTTTTTATCCAATTTTATTTAAATAGTTTGACGTTGCGATATTAATTCTTTACTTAATTTATAAAAAAATATGTGCGGATCATATTAATTCACGCTTTTAAATTTAATTTATTTAGGAGATCTACGAGTTATCTCATGATGGTGAAAAATTCATTGCTGAAGAAACGGTTAGGCACGAAACAGGTTTGAGCGTTGTGATGAATTGTGCTTCATACACGGATAAGAAACACACATACATAGTTGCTGGACAAGAAAGTAGTTGTCAGCTTTATAGTGTGCGGAGCGAGTTGGTTTGCGATGAACAAATTGAGGAAATTAGTGGAGTTAACGGTGTGAGACATAGGAAAAATTCTACTAGACGGGATAGTACTAATAATAATACAAAACGATTGACCTTCGTTATTAACGCTGGTGATAATATACAGACGGATTTCAGTAAGGAAGAACCTTTTCAACGAATTGTAAGGATTTGTCCCAATGGAAAATTTATGGCTACAGGTAATTTTTTTCTTCAAATGTCAACACTTCACAAGCAGTAATTTCTCTCCACCTTGTACATTTTCGATGTAGATCAGGTATACTTTTAATGCCTAGCCGAAAAATAAGTACTTTTTCGCTAGCTTAAAACAATTATTATAATAAGAATTTCATAAATTTTATTGTTTGAAGAAAAAATGCCATGTTTTATTTAGAGTAAAAGTACTTCTTTTCTTTTTAATAAAAAATTATACAGTGAATTCAAAGAAGATTGACATTTTAAGGCAGGAAACCTAAGTTTCCTATAGTTGGCTACACTGAAATGACTAGGTTGTGCTCCGTTGAAAAAACCATGGAGACTATTTTAACTGCACTAATTTTAGTTTTGAAAAAAAACTGTTTTTTATAAAATTTACAACACATTGAGAAATAACTTGACAAAATATCCAAAGAAAAACTGCTAAGAGACGCCTTGGTTAAAGTGACAAGATTTTTTGAATGAAAATTAACAGGTACACCAACTTAGCAAGTCTAAAATCACTACAGAGTATGTTTTGTTGCATAGTTGCAGTTTCAATCTTTTTTGAATTCACTGTACTTGACTACTATTTTTTCAATAAAATTATTCCAAAAACTTAGTTAAATTTTAATGTAGGTGGCACTGATGGTAATATTCGTTTGTGGAAATTTCCAAGTTTACAAAAACACCACATTTTAAAATCCCACAAAAAAGAGATTGATGACATTGATTTTTGCCCATTTGGAACTCTGCTTGTAACAATTGCTAAAGATGGTCTTGCTATACTTTGGGATTATAAAACGGGGAAAGAGAAAAAACGATTAACATGGAAACAGCCTGAAGGCTCTAAATATCTCTACAAACGTAGCAGGTAAATAATCAATAAAAATTACTTAAATTTGACTCTGCAAATTTAAGCCCATAAAAAATCAATTTTAATCTAGCAATATTTTGGAAGAACTTTAATAACTTTAGAAAGGTGCAAATTTTTTCAAAAATTCTTTATGCATCATGAACTGCAATTCAATAGATAAATAAAATTACATTTTTTAATTTTTTGAAATTACACAGTGGCGTGCCATGTCGTTTTTTGCACCGAATTCATAAAAAAATTAATTTTAAATTATTTTCGAAAAACTTTAATAACTTTAGAACGCTGCAAAATTTTTCAAAAATTCTTTATGCATCATGAACTGCAATTCAATACATAATTAAATCAAATTTTTCAATTTTTTGTAGTAACTCAGTGGCGTACCATGTCGTTTATTGCACAGAAATTCATAAAAAATCAATTTTAATTTTAAATTATTATTACTGATTTTGAAAACAATTCTCTCTAAAATAATAATATTTTCTTTTAGGTTTGGGCCAGTTGAAGGTGAGAAAGAAGTAAGTGCACTTTACATGCTTGCTAATCCGACAGGACTTGCCAAAAAACAAAAGTCATATTTGCAACGGTGGAATACAAGTGAAGGTGTTATTAATAAAGTAGCTGTTCTTGATGAAAGCTTATCAGCCTTAGCTGTTAGGGATGATGGACGTTTTGTTGCTTTGGGAACTATGTTTAGTGGATCTGTTTCGATATACATCGCCTTTAGTTTGCAAGTATGTTGAATTTTTATTAGTTTAAAGGTTTAAATAAATTATTAAATAATTTTAGAATAATTCAAACTATGAAATTGCAATTTTTGTTATAAACAATTCCTATTTTGAACTGTGCACCTCTAATTTGATTTTCTGTTGTTATTTTTAGAGAATATTACATGTTCCTGGTGCTCACTCTATGTTCGTGACAGGATTGGAGTTTCTTCCTGTATCGGAGAATGATTCTACAATAACTAGTATCTCAGAAGCTGCTGTGATATCAATATCAGTTGATAACCAAGTCTGTGTTCACAGTTTGCCTTATCGACGTAAGTAAAACAAAATTATTCAAGAAAAAAAATTTCCAATTTTTATTGTTTTTTTTTAGGTTCGATGCCAGTATGGTTAGCTATAACAATAATTTTAGTTGTATTATTTATGACATTTATTTTTTGCTCATATATCGGTATATAAAACTATTTTAATTATATTTTTAGTTAGGTACAAATTTTATTTATTTTTCTCAATCAATCTTAAAACAAAACAAAGGGATATGTTCACTTTTATTGTACGTCATCATCATTCCTATTTTATTATTTTTTTTAAACATGTCCAACAATGTATATGTTATTGTTAAATAGTTTATTTTTATTAAATAAATAAATTAATTATGACCTCTGAATTATTAATAGTTTAATTTTATTTTAAACATGCGATGTCTCATTTGTTATAAGCCATAAATACAATTTCATCAAAATAAACCAAAAGAGGAGTGAGAACTTGTATTTTTATTAAAACATGTATAGTGTGTTGCCTATATTAAATTTCGTAATTAAAATTTCAAAAGTTCATTGCAAGGTTTTTAAAAATATGAGTCAGCGAAATTAAAAAATAATTTAGGACAAGATAATTTGGATTTTAGTAATTTTGTGGGCTTATTAAGGTATGTTGAAATAATTACGAATTCACTTCTCGTCCTCGTCTTTTTAAGTGGGCGCGAGTCTCGGGTTCTTTCAACGAACTTCCAACTCCAACGGTTTTATTTAAGTGGTCTTTCCTTTTAAAGAAGCAATTTTTATTTCTTCCATTTCACTAAAGCCATTGCCACTCTCCCAGTTTCCAACATTAAAACCATGATTCATTCACTATAATAATTCAGAAAAAAAAAGAATTAACATTGGAATTTTACTACAAAATTATTATTACTAATAAATGATAATATCGTAAACAATTGTACAAAGTTTTGTAATCATATTTATAAAAATAAAAAAGGTATTAACAATTTTATAATTCAAGTTCCAAAAATATTAATGACTGAAATACGAAATAATTTACAAAATCATGAATTTCCCGTGTTTTCAATGGAATTTTCCGACAAAAAAATTACCATTATTAAGTAGTAGTATCATGAATACATGTGCAAAATTTTGTAAAAATATCTGCAACAATCAAGAAGTTATTAACTAATTTTGTAACTCAAGTTCCAAAACTATTTATGACTGAAATACGAAATATTTTATAAAATCATGATTTTTTCCATGTTTCAATTGAAATTTTCCGACAAAAATTTACCATTATTAAGTAGTAGTATCATGAGTTCATGTGCAAAATTTTGTAAAAATATTAGAAATAATAAAAAAGTTATTAACGATTTTCTAGCTCAAACCATAAAATTTCTTCTAGAAAAAACACGAATTTTCCAAAGATAACATTAAAATTTTCCCGTAAAACGTTTTCCATTATTTTATCATAGTATA
This sequence comes from Stenus bimaculatus, assembly GCA_963971135.1. Lineage (NCBI taxonomy): Eukaryota > Metazoa > Arthropoda > Insecta > Coleoptera > Staphylinidae > Stenus > Stenus bimaculatus. The sequence continues at coordinate 83,260,850 of OZ020180.1, forward strand.
TTAAATATATAGACATAATTTTATAAAAATATTTATAACAATAAAAAAGTTATTAACTATATTATTTTCTTACTCGAGTCAAGAAATTTCACTAAAATAATATTTTTTAAATCAAAAAAATTCTTAAAAAAAATTGTACCCTTAAATTTAATTATGGCGCCTATAATTTAAAGTATATTTTTTATATTTTCAACAACATTTTAATAATTATAATTTTTAACATTTTTTTTAAATTAAGGTGGAAAGTGGAAAACCTCGGCCGTACCCAAGGAAGGGGTAGAATTTTTATTAAATTTTAACGGTTTCAGCATAAAAATGGAGGAATTTTCAGGAAGTTGAAGTGACCTTTTATCATTTTTTTTTATACTTATAGCTGGATTTGTGGAGAATTTTCGATTTTGGGTGAATTTGGGAATATAATTTTTAAAATATTTGAATCAACCAATGAGATTGGGTTTAAATCAGCTGCGTGCGAAAGGGACCAATAAAAACCGGTGTTTTGTTGACAATTGAAAGTAAATCGAGTCTTCTTGGATGTTGTGATCACGTGTCACGTCATATGTGTTCACGTTAATAAAAGCAGCGAGTGCACACTTCGCAAGCGCATTCATCGTCTTCCATTTTACAAAGAAGTCCGTTGAGCTTATCTTCGCTGCTTTTGAGTTTGAAACGTTTTTAGTGCTTCAATTGGGGAAATCTTCTCTCTTTAATTTTATTGAGGTAAGTTTTCATTATTTACTGATTAGAAATTTTTGATTGATGTCAGTGATGACTGATGACAGTTAAAGTTGTAAAATTTTAACAAAGGAAAAGGTAAATGACACAATTGGCTGATGACTGAATGTTTTAAGATTATATTTACTGTTTTTGATATTAATTATTTTGGGTAACATCTCGGTTTAATGGTGGTATTCACTTTAATTAGGGCCATTCTTCATGATGTTTCTTTGTTTACATGTGTGTGCACGCATGTGGTCGGCTGTTTTTACACCCAAGGTCATCAAGAACATCTTTTTATTTCTTTCTTTAAGAACTCCCCCGTGTAATGAAGTAACAATATCCTATAATTAAACCCCTTTTATACTAAATTATTATAAATTTAAGAAATTATATTACAATAATTATTTTCAAAAATATTTTTTTTTGTTATTTCCAATTTTGAATGAATTTTTATTTTTTTAAAACCTTACTTAAAATAAAGTGACTTTTTTGTTCGATTTTTGTTTGAAAATTTGAGTAAACAAAATTTTAATTATGAAAATTTGTTGAAAATTAAAAAATAAAAATATACGTTAAATTATAGGCGCCATTATTAAATTTAACGGTATAATTTTTTTAGGAATTTTTTTTATTAAAAAAAAATATTATTTTAGTCGAATTTTGTGACTTTTTTATTATTATAAATATTTTTACATAATTTTGTATACAGGGTGTTCCATTTGACGTTGGACTGTATGGGTATTTTTGTTATTATTCGAGATAGAAAGTCGGTTAAATGGACAAAGTAGTAGACATTTTTTCGAATATTAATAATTAATAATTCATTTACAAAAAATTTGAATATTGCATCGTTCCAACGTTATCTTAAAAAAACAAGATAATGCGATTTTTAAAATATGGCTATAACTTCGTTATTTTCGGTGGTACCAAAATTTTTTTTGACTTAATACAGACAATTTTTGGTGTACAATGCAGTAAAACAAATGAATATTTTTTTTTGCCAACGGATTGACCGGAAATGAATCAAACTTATTTTTTTCTTATGGCAGCCATATTGGATTTACTCATATTCGGAATTATTGTATTTTTCTGAGTAATTTGATATATCATATGTAATATTTTAAGAAAAATAGAAATAATTTTATTTTATTAACCAAAGATGACCTTGAATAGATGCAAACTGTCAATACATATGTGTTAAGGTTTATTTTATATTTAATATTTTAAATAGTTACATTTATGTTATTGACAATTTACATCTCTTAAAATCCAATGTTAGTTTGTAAAATCAAAAAAATTTATTTTTGTTTAAATATGACATATGGTATACCAAATTACTCAGAAAAGAATACTGATTCCGAATATCTGTAAATCCAATATGGCTCCCATAAGAAAAAAATAAGTTTGGTTCATTTCAGGTCAATCCGTTAGCGAAAAAAATATTCATTTGTTTTACTGCATTGTACACAAAAAATTGTCTGTATTAAGTCAAAAAAATTTTTTGGTACCAACGAAAATAACGAAATGGTTATTTTTTGAAATTCGCATTTTCTTATTTTTTCAAGATAGCGTTGAAACGATGCGATATTCAAATTTTTTGTAAATGAATTATTAATATTCGAAAAAATCTCTACTACTTTGTCTATTTAACCGACTTTCTATCTCCAATAATAACAAATATACCCATACAGTCCAACGTCAAATGGGACACCCTGTATACAGAGGGGTGCACAAAAAGCGGCCAACGATGTAGCTTCGTTATTTCTTATCCGATTTTAATAAGTGATATGTCAAATTAAATGCTTTGATTGAAGAACACTATCAGATAATAAAAGATTAATTTTATTTTTGAAAACATTAGAAGAGGAGGAGTAAACTTTTCTTTTTCAAATGGCAACATATTTTTTTCGATTGGAAAAAATCATTAACAAAAATAATTTAAACCAATACCAATAATTTTTTTTTAAATTAATTTTTAAAATTTTTTTTTTCTTATTTTTTTAAATTAAAAACCAAAACTTAAAAAAATAAAAAACTAAAAATTGAAAAACAAAAAAAAATTATATTTAAAAAAAAATAATAATTAAAAAAACTAAAAAAAGAAAGTTTTAAATTAATTTTAAAAAAATATTGGTATAATTGGTTTATATTATTTTTGTTAATGATTTTTTTCAATCGAAAATAACATGTTACCATTTGAAAAACAAAAGTTGCCCCCTCCTCCTTTGTTTTTTTCAAAAATAAAATGAATCGTTTATTATCTGATAGTAGTATTCTTCAAACCATTTAATTTGACATATCACTTATTAAAATCGGATAAGAAATAACGAAGCTACATCGTTGGCCGTTTTTTGTGCATCCCTCTGTATAATACAAATCGTGCTGTAACTTTTTATTTCTCGGTAAAAAAAATTGAAACCTGTTTTATTGGTGGTATTTTCAAGAAATCTAATAAAAAAGGCGGTTTCGAAATTTTTTTATCGATTCATTTCGACAGTGGCGTACCCAGAAAATTTTAAAAGGGGTGCACTTTTGTCAAGAAAAATATAAATGCAATTCTAATTCCATTTAAACGAAAATAACATAAAAATTTAATTAATTTTAATTGCTATAATACAAAATTAAAAATATTTTTGCTGACATTTTTTTAAATTTTTTTAGATTTTCACGAGTTGAGCAATAAGTTCGAATCATTAAATCAAAAAATGGCAGACATACAGAGCAGTCCATGTAAGTATATAAAATATTGCTTTTTTATGAACGTAAACAGAAATGTCCTTGTGGTGCATTTCTTGTAATGATATCTTCGATCTTGAAGAGGTTATAAAGGTTCAAACCGGTCCAAAAATAAGACCATTGTTTCGCTTAATTCGCCTCTTGCGTTTCCTTTAATTTTCGACTTGAGTTGCTCAACTAAACTCAAACAAACTTAAACCACTTACTCAATCCTAGAACGCGCCCATGCGTTTCATTACTTTTGATTCTTGATTACACCTAATAAGTAATTGCACCAATTTTGGATTTACTAATTGTATTTCATTAATTTTCTCCTCTGTTATTATCTATAAATCTATCGCAACTTAATTAACTTTTATTATAATTTTTTAAATTATAATTAAATGAAAGTGTAATTAAAATTTTTATCCAAGATAAATTAAAATATTAAGTTCTAGCATTTAAAAAATTTCTTGTTTTTTTTTCTTCAAAATTTCGGTTATAAATAAAATTTTAAAATATTCTAACGAGTCGAGTAGTACATATGTGGTAAACCTAAATTTCTTGGTTAGTAACTTTTTCAAGTTTTTTTTTTCTTTTTTTATCATAATCAAGTATTCAATTCAAATGCAAAAATTGCAGTGGCCATCAGACTGGATCTTGAATCCTCAAGGTGAAGGCCCAGTCGACTTCCATTTTTGGTATTCTCCGCTATTCAATGGGCTTAATGAAATGCGGTTTTTTATTTATGGCTCCTTCGGTAAGGAGCCGAGGATTTTTTTGAAAAAGGCAAAAGCGCAATAATTGGAGAATCGCGTGACTTGTGACGGTACTTGACGTCGAGAGTTTTGTGAGAGTTTTCTCGCTTCCTGCACTATTTTTCCTCAACAATAAGAAGGAAATTAGCGAAAATGCACGTAATTTAAGTGCCTCCTTAATTTTCGTTTTAAGTAAAAGCCAGAGCTTTTTGCATCTAATTTTATTAAGAATTTTTTTATTCGTTTTTAGGGATTTATTTTTATCTTTAAATTATTTTTAATGAAACACCATAGCCTAGTAAATTTACAAAAAAATTTGGGTGTGTGAAGTTAGTAAGAAACATGATCCAGAAATTAAAAAAATCGACTTTTAGAAAAAATTTTTTTTTTTTTGGAAAATGTGGCAAATGGTATGAATCAGACAGAATTTTTTTTCCTATCACTGTGATACACCAACATCAAGGTATAAACCTCAAGATTATTAATTTACCAAAAAAGGTGATAGAGAGTCAAATGTTGAAAAACCGACGTTTTTAACTTTCATGATTTTTTTCAAAGTTTTTCGATTTGAAAAGTCAAAGGAATAAAAAAATACCAAACTAAAGTAAGAATTTTACTTTCATATATAATTTTTGTTACTTATGTATCTACAATTACATTTGTGTAATTTTGCAAGAAAAACTTCTATATTTATATTTTTGCAAAACTACGCTCATATAAATCTAGATAAATGAAAAATAAAAATTGCATATAAAAGTACAGTTTGGTATTTAATTATTTTTTTAGTTTCCAATTTGAAACACTAAAAAAATTCAGGAAAGATAAAAACCTCGATTTTTTAACATTTGACTCTTGTCACCTTAAATATTCGTTTGTGCTTCATGGTGATTAATAAAAAAATATTTTCAAAACTTAAACAAGTTCCAGCAGAAACTAGTTTTGAGATCTGGCATGTTTTTGCATATTTTTGTTTATTTCCTGTCAGAAATGATTAGTTCTTAGAAATTAGTTTCACACTTCAGAAAAAACTGAAATATTTCAAAAAAATTAAAATTTATGAAAGAATTAATTTAGTGAACTACCATTGTTATTTTTTTCGTGTTTATGCTATTCATGCTTTTTAATTAAATTTTAAGGAACTTTGATTTTAGCCTAATTTTATGTGAATTTTCACGTTTTTATAGTTAAATATGCAGTTTTATTTTTTTAATGCTCATTAAAGGAAAAAATGTAATGTTTGCAATTTGGTAAATTGAGTGTTTTAGGCATATAAAGTACATTTTCGGTAAATTTTTAAAATAATAAAAAATCAAAAATATAATATGGTGATAAAGTTGCATATTCTGAGGGTTTATTTATGGTCATATTCAAACCCTTTCGACTTCATAGAAATATAGTTGCCTAATTTACTATTAAAAAGGATGAAAACAGTAACTTTTCAATTTTAATCGCAAATAGTTAAAAATTTTATTAAAAAAATTCTTGAATTATATTTTTTGCAAGAACAAGATTTTTTAATTGTTCTATGAACATACATACATCCGATTCGGTTTATTTTAGGTTGTAAAGTTTTAATAAAATTTAATTACCAATTAATATTAATAATTTTTTAATTTATTAATAATAAATTAAAGAACAACTTAAAAAAAAATAAAAAAAAGAAAACTTGAATACAAAAAAAAATTGAATTAAATTAAAAAAAAAAAATAAGAAAAAAAAATTATTGGTAATTAAATTTAAATTTTTTAATTTATTAATAATAAATTAAAAAACAAAACTTAAAAAAACAATAAGAAACTGAAAACTCAACAAAAAAAACAATTGAGTTAAATTTAAAAAAAATTAATAATAATAAAATAAATTAAAAATTAATTAAAAAAATTATTGGTATAATGGGTTTAGATTATTTTTGATAATGATTTTTTTTTTCAATCGAAAAAAATATGTTGGCATTTGAAAAAGAAAAGTTGCCTCCTCCTCCTCTGATATTTTCAAAAATAAAATTAATCTTTTCTTAATCATTCTTCAAACCATTTAATTTGACATATCACTTATTAAAATCGAATAAGAAATAACGAAGCTACATTGTTGGCCGTTTTTTATGCACTCTGTACTTTTATTCAAAACTTTACGTAAAAAAATAATTTCGGTTGTGACAAGCCCTGTATATAGAGTGTTTCACTTTTTACCAGCAAATTTTTTTTTTTAGAAAGTAATCGTATCATTAATATTTTTTTCCGGCTTCTTAAGAAGTTATAGCAGTTTTAAAATTGTAAATTTTTATTCATTTTTGTAGAACACCCTGTATAATTTCCTTACTTTTTTAATCAATTGTGCTTTGGATTTTGTTTTTTTCAAGTAAATTAAAGACAAAATTGAAGGGCTACTTGATTAAAATAAAAAAAAGATGATAAAATGATTTTATACAGGGTGTCGCACAAAAATAATTACAATGTTAAAGTTGCTATAATTATTTAGGGAGTTGAAAAAAATATGGATTTATATTGATTTGTTGTCCAGAATGACATTTTCTATTTAAAAAAATTGTTTCTGAAAATAAAGTAAGACACTATAAATAATATACAGGGTGGATCAATTAACCTGAATAGTAGATATATTAATATCTCTACAAGTAAGAGTTTTAGAAACAGTTTCCAGTAAAATTTGTTAGTGTAAAAGTGGTCACTGAATTTTTTTTTACTGGGAGGACTTTTTTATAACAGAAAATCAGTTTTTATAAATGCTAACCTACATTTTTTATACAGGGTGTCCCACTTTTTTTCAGCAAAAATTTTTTTAGATAGTAAATGTCATTCTGAACAAAATGAACTATTATGTTTTTTTTTTATTCCTTAAAAAGTTACTGCAATTTTAAAATTTCAAAAATTTAATGATTTTTGTGGGACACCCTGTATAAATTTTATTTAATTTTAATTTTTTTTATTTAAATCAAGTATGCTTTGGATTTTGTATATCTTTAAGCCAATAAGATGCTAAATTTTACCGAGGAAAATTTAACCTCGTCGTTCACTTATTTTAAATACAGCCAATAATGTTCAAAAAAACCAATTTGGCAAAGAAAAAATCCAAATAGTAATTGATTTAAAAAAAAAGAATATAATAAGAAAGAATATTATACAGGGTGTTCCACAAAAATGATGGAAATTTATCAATTTAAAAATTGCTGTAACTTTTTAAGGAGTCAAAAAATCATAACAGTTCATAAGAAAATTTTTGTTCAGAATGACTTTTACTATCTAAAAAAAATTTTTGCTGGAAAAAAAGTGAGACACCCTGTATAGATTCTTCTGAATCATTTTTGTTTTTTTTTTAATTTTTTTTAGATTGTCAAAAAATTTTTTTTTTTCTCATAATGAAATAATTTATTTTTTGAACTTACATTAATAACCTGCTTTACTCTTTTGTAAGAGGGACTAAAATTGTAGTTTTACTTCTCCAAATCTTCACTTTCTCGATAAAGAAAAACTAAATGAATATTAATTACTTTTTTAAACTTCAAATATGACAGCTTAACATTAATCAGTGTCGGTGTAGTAGGAAACGCTAGTCCCACAGAACTTTGATTCTATGCTCAATCTCCAGTTGAGGGTGCTTTCGTTTTACACACAAACCAAAAACGGTAATCTGATTTTGGTCGTGCAAATTTAATATGCACCGAGGGAGTAACGTGAGTATAATCCCTCCTATGACTTTTATAGTCGGGATTATAACACCCACTTTACTCCCTTGGTGCATAAATAACTATTTTGCACTTTCTATATATAATGAGCTAGTTTAGTCCTTATTGATAGAGACTAAAACGTCACATTTCCTGTCTCTTGTCAAATTTTACTTTACTCCCTGTCTTGTCATTACTTTACTCCCGCCCACGTCATTTGTCATCACTTTACTCCCGCTCACGTAACTTGTCATTAAAAATTAAAATTAGTCATAATCTTGTAATTTGTCTGAATTTGCCGCGAAATCACAATCGTTGCAAACTTCAGTCTAGTCTAAACACCACCAATATATTGAGCGAATTCTAACCTGTCTACCTGTCCTGTAATCTGTAATAAATTTATTTGATTTGGTTTGGAACGGAACTTGATTTTTATTCTGGGGTCGGGGATTGTATTATGTTCGGTTTATTATTTTATAGATTGATACTAAATTTTAAATTTAAAGGTGTTTTAAGTGTACACAGAATCGATTCAATCAATTAGTTAGATCTGTAAATGTGGCAAAATCTTTTAAACTTGGTAAACTTTATTCCTGCATCAAAACTTACCTACTTTATTTATTGTGAAGTTAATTATTATTTTTTTAAATTTATAAAATCAATTACAATAATTATAATATTAATCTACAATTATCTATATTTTATGAAAATTGCTGTATAAATCATTATGACGGGCGAATAAAAATATCCGTCGCCGTCCGATGACAACCGATATTAGTCACAGCGATAGCCATATAATTAAATTATTGTGGAAACTTTTACCTATTAAAAAAGTGCAAAAAATTCTATATGCACCGAGGTAGTAAAGTGAATTTAATCCCTCCTCTGATTGTTTCCCTCGGCTTTGCCTCGGGAAACAAAACATCGTCGGGATTAAAATCAGTCACTTTACTACCTAGGTGCATAAATAACTATTTTGCAATTCTTTATAAAAATGACTCTTTTGTAAGAGGGACTAAAATGGTACCTTTACTCCCCTTTACGTTAAATTCTGCTAAATTCAGATTCTATTAAAAATATGGTTTTCATTTGAAAAAAGTGAGTTGGAAGTCCTCCAGGTGAAAATTAAGTTATGACCAATTTGAGGCTCCTAAATAATTTTTACTTAAATTTTAGAAATATTTCAGGTTAAATGGACCATTAATTTGTAAAAAAAAAACAATTATTTTAATATCTCTAAAATAAATTTGCTCTGAATCAAGTTGAAAATTATGATTTTTATTTGGTAGTGTAGTAGAACCTGTAGGTGGTTTTTAGAAAGGAAAGTTGATCCTTATTTTCTCTTGTGCAAGTAAATGTTAATTAATCAGCACCTACATTTCCATTGTTTGCTCTGGATTGTTGGATGTTGATACCCCGCACGCGACAAGCCACTGAGGCGACAGCGCATATCATTTACAAATTGAAAACGTCTACTTTTCCTTGTGACATTCATTAAAGTGAGAAAAATGTAAAATGGGAAAATTGTTTTATTAAATTTGAGTGCGTGCGCTGCGCTGGTCCTTGGGGAGTCGCCGTCTGCGCGCTTATGTTCCAGAAGATACTTGGGCGAACTTTGGCCGCCGCCGCCACCGCCACCGCCGCGACGCCGTCCCTTATCGACCGGAACTCTTCCGCGACGCCGCACTGCAAAGCCGGCACCACACCTGCAGAGTGTGCAGGATATACGTCATTTTAAGCCTCAGGCTAGATTTATACGTTCAGTTTCAAACAATCCTGCTCACTATTTTTACTCAAATTTATTAAGTGCGTTACCAATTTTAATTAAGCTATTTATTAAAAAGAAATCAAGATGCTCATCGGTTTGGTAAGGGAATCTGTTATGCAGTGCTTCTGCCACACATGCAGGGCACCACTACCAGCAGCAGGTAGGTCATTTTTTAACATTACCATTAATTAATCATTATAATTATCACGAAACTTATATCAAAACACAAAAAAGGCAACTTCTTCAATATCAATTTTTTCATCAAAATCGATTTTATTCTTAAAGTATTTTACATGTAATTCTTAAACAAACTGAAATTAGTTAAAAACCCTACAAAAAGCACTAATTTCATGTTTAAATCGCTTTAGAGGTTTGTTGGATTTCAACAGGGAAAAATAAAAATTTTTGGGCATCGTTTTATAAAACCTTAGTCATCAAAATCTGACAGTTATAATAACCAATTTGTTATTAAAGTACTTAAAAGCTTCGAAGGAATTGATAAATGCTATACAAAAATTTTTGACCATCGTTTTATAAAACCTTAGTCTCTCCAAGTCATTAAAATTTAGTAATTACATAATACCAATCTGTTTTTTCTTATAGGATATAGTGATTTTTTTAGTACTATTTTTTCAGTTAACTCTACGAGGATTGTCCTGTTAGTGATATTAATCAAAAAATTGCATGATTAATTAGTTCGTAAAATAGCCTGACCGAAGAGTTTCAATAAATTCGGTAATCGAAAAAGTCGCTGGAGTTGAACATTAATTTAATGTCTAAATCACTTTAGAGACCCGGTGGATTTTGTTAGAGCAAAGCGAAAATTTTTGGGCATCATTTTATATAACCTTCATCCTCAAAATCTTCCAGTTACAATAAAAAAAATTGTTATTAAAGCACTTAAAGGCTTCGAAGGAGTTGTTTAACCCTACGCAAAAAATTTTGGGCATCGTTTTATAAAACCTTGGTCATCACAATCTGATGGTTGTAATAACCAATTTGTTATTAAAGCACTTAAAGGTTTCGAAGGAGTTGTTTAACCCTATGCAAATGTTTTTGGGCATCGTTTTATAAAACCTTAATCATCACAATCTGATTGTTATAATAACAAATTTGTTATTAAAAAGCACTTAAAATCTTCGGAGGAAGTGATTAACGCTATACAAACATTTTTGGGCATCCTTTTTAAAAACCTTATTCTTCTCCAAGTTATCAAAATTTGATAATTATATAAAATCAATTTGTTTTCAAATCACCTAAAATCAGTTAGTCAGTCAGACCGTTTTTTTTTACTTAATTTTAATATCCTAGGTTGAAATTTTTTATTTGTACCACTTTACTTTCAAAAGCAATTTCCAATTTAATTAATAATTAATTTAGTAAAATGCTACTTTGATGTCTAATGTTCTTAATTATGGCTTAAAGGTGTCCTGGGTGTAATTTTGATGTCTTTTAAGAAATTTCTAGTAAATTAAGATGAAAGTGAAACATCAACCGGTTACTTGTATTGGTTTTAATGATCAACCAGAACGTTTTTCCTTTTGTGGGATTCAAAAATAGAAACTATTTTTTCCTCAAGCTTTCGTGCGTGATTGTTTAGTTTCTAATAAAGTTTCATAGGTTTTTAATTAGGTATTTAATTAGGGTAAATACAAATATATGGGACTATCAAGGTGAAATGGGATCGATTTTTATTTTTAGCGAAAGAATAAACAATCAACATTTATTTAAAATTGTTTTATCATGAAGTTTTAATGTAATCTTCTTGGATAATATAAAAGCTCCAAAAAATATGTGTACCTCAAGGTTCAGTATTTGGCACTATTTTATATAATTTATATGTTTAAGATATTAAGAATGTAAAACTGGAATTTTTTCATAAATAAGTAAGCTTTTAGTGTTCAATTTTCGAACTAAATTGTGGGGTCGTTAAAGTCGAGGAAAGAATTTCAACTTTCCTGTAACTGTAATACTTAACTTAAATTGGAAAGTTGTAAATCGATCAATAAAATGGCAGTTAAGCTTTATTTTTACTAAAAAAAGGCCGGTTGGAAACACATTTGTGGTATATTTGCGGCCGTCACGGTTGTTCCCATTGATTTTATCAACCACAACCCGACAAGGCCAAGGACTAAAGGGCTAGGATTCATTCCCGAAATACCGCGAGGGTTAATTTATTTCCGTCATCCTTTCTGAACTTAGAACTTACCTCGACAACAAACACTACCTTTACCGACATTAGTTACCCTAATTTTATTATCGGGTATTTTTAAACTTGTTTGTTTAACACCATTAGTTTAACCACAACTCTCGTTACCCTTTAATTAAACTAACCTCCAGAAACTATACAACTCTAATCAACTTTTTTTAGTCAGGAATATAGTTAAAAAACACTACAAGAAAACTCAATAACATTTATTTGATGATTAAAACACTTTAGAGCTTCGGTGAATTTCATAAGGGAAAGCAAAAATTTTTGGGCATTATTTTATAAAACCTGGGTCATCAAAATCTCAAAGTGGTAATAACCAATTTATTATTAGAGCACTTAAAGGCTTCGAAGGAATTGATTAACGCTGCGAAAACATTTTTGGGCACCGTTTTAAAAAACCTTAATAGATTTATCCCGAAATTAACTTGTTCGTCCTCAGTCATGATGAAGACTTTATTATATCAAATCCAAATAATAGTGGCTGCCTTTAATATGGAAACGAAATCTATTCACCGCATATTCTTGTTTCACACAAAGAGGGCTTTATCGCCCATTTTCTTCTGTCGCCTTTTTTATAAAGACAAAGTATCCCCCATTTGTTTTCAAAATCCCTGCATATGTGGACTATCTCCTATTTAAAAAAATCCATTTGTTTTCACTTTTCTATAAAAAAAACATGTAAATTATTAACTTCAAATTTCCTGTAAATTTTTTTCAAAAATAAACGAATTAATTGAAACTGTTTGAACATGATGTGGCCAGTTGGCATTTGGCATTTGGCCAGACGCTGACTAGGCGCCTGTGGTGTTATTGCTCCCTTGGATAATGGGGGTAACTCAGTAACCTGGAATTCCCCCCTTTTTCCTGGTATGAGTCATCGCAATCCTCCTGGATTATACCTTGTGTTATAAAGGCAAAGAGGAAACGTGAAAATTTATATTTCAACTTCGATTAGCCACACGCAATGTGCTCTAATAAATATTTAAAGTAGTTATGCAATTTTCATTTATACAGTGTGATTAATAACAAGTTTACGACAAAAATAATGAAATTTAAATTAAAAATAATTAATTAAGGCGAAGGAAAAATTTTTGGGCATCTTTTTATAACACCTTAGTCATCAAAATCTTCCAGTTACAATATACAATTTGTTATTAAAGCACTTAGAGGTTTCGAATGAGTTATTTAACGCTATTCAAGCATTTTTGGGCATCGCTTTATAAAACCTCAATCATCAAAATCTGACTCTTATAATAACCAATTTGTTATTAAAGCTCTTAAAAGCTTCAAAGGAATTGATTAACGCCATGCACAAATTTTTGGGCATCGTTTTAAAAAAACCTTAGTCACTCCAAGTCATCAAAATTTGGTAATAGTATAATACCAATTTGTTTTTTATTATAAGATGTAGTGATTTTTTTGGTACAACTTTTTTCATTTGTTAATTCTACTAAAGCATTGTAATAATAATTTTGAAAAAAATGATATTTGCACTATTGAAATAGAACTTGCCTTTTTTAATCAATTTGTATAAAATGAAGCTAGGACTTGATGAAAGCGTAAGTGACCATTTTCTAATTTTAACTCCAATTTTATAACTGATGGTTTAATCAAATTTTGTTATTTTTGTGGAAAATTGAAAATGTGGAATAAATTTATTTATTGATTCTTCATTGTGGTTAGTCTCTAGGGTCGTAGCTTCATACATAATTTATAAATTGTGATATGATGTAAGATAAAAGATGCTTTTGTTTTTTACTTATTGCTTTTATTGATGTGTGCTTCAGTACAAAGACGTCACCAGGGACTTGTTGCAAAAGTCAAAACGAAACCTCGAACTATTCAACCAAAGAAAGTTCAGTTTGTTAGTGAGTATAATTTACAAAAAAATATTTAATTTGTATTTATTTAAAAACAGTTTAATTTATTATACGTTTTTTTTTATTTTTTTGTGTATTTTTATTTCCTTTTATTTTCTATGTTCTTACCGTTTTTTGTATTATCATATAAAGCTAATTTATTGTAGTTTCCAAAAATATTTATCTCATTTTTTTAATTGCAAAAATTGGGTTTGGAAAAAAATATTTATTTAATTTTTCTTGAAATTACGTTTTTAAGCATTCACCATTTTATAACCAAACGTAATAAATAAAAATTTAAAATTTCTAATTAAAGCCATGTAAATTAAGGTTGTTTAGGCTATTTTTCTAAAATTTTAAGTGTTTATTTTAGTGGTTTAAAAAATTATTTTTGAAAAATCTACCAATTATATAAAAGCGAAGTCTTATTTTTAAACGTCTGTAATTTTGTAACCACTTGAGATAATTACAAATTTTAAAAACCACTTTCAAGATAATTTATTATAGTTTCTAAAAATATTTATCTCATTTTTTTATTGCAAAAATTGGGCTTGCAAAAAAATTATTAACACGGCGAGTTGATTTTTCTTAAAATTGCGTTTATAAATGTCCGCCATTTTATGACCCTGTATAATAATTCAAAATTTAAAAATCCAAATTAAAGCTCCGTGAATTGAGATAATTGAGGGTACTTTTAAAAAAATAAATGGTTTATTTTAGTGGTTTAAACAATTATTTTGGAAATCTACCAATTATTATTATATAAAAAAGAAGTGGTATTTTTAAACGCCTGTAATTTTGTTACCACTTGAGATAATTACAAATTTTAAAAACCACATTCAAGATAATTTATTATAGTTTCGAAAAATATTTATCTCATTTTTTTATTGCAAAAATTGGGCTTGCAAAAAAAAATATTAACACGGCAAGTTGATTTTTCTTAAAATTGCGTTTATAAACGTCCGCCATTTTACAACCTTATACAATAATTCAAAATTTAAAAATTAAAAGTACGTGAATTAAGATATTTTAGTGGTTTATAAAAATATTGAAAAGTTCTATTTATATTATAACATTTTATTTTAATACCTCTAATTTTAATCAAAATCAACATTATTGTGTGTTCATGACATGTAAATCCGCAATGCGGAATATAATTTCGACAATATCATGCATTAATAACAAAACTGCAGTCATTTATGCCGGTATTATACACATAACAGCTATTTTTGTGTATTTAAAGTTATATTTTATTTTTTAAACAATTGGGTTATCAAAAATCCATCTTTTGAGTTTCATGGGCACGAATTTTTAAATAAATTCTAAATCTTACGTCTTTTTAGCTACTGAAGTAAGGTGTCAAGAAAAGACCAAAGGAGGACTGTGCTATGAAGTTATTCTAGGAGAATCCGATATTAAAGCAACACCTCCTAAGAGAGCTTCGTCACCTCCTAACAAACATGTGTCTGTTCAAGACATCGAAGAGAAGCTCAAAGCCGCTGAAGAGCGCAGACAGGTAATTTAGTCACTTTCTGCACTTGTTCCATAAATAATGTTATTTGATTATTAAAGCAATTGGAGTTAAACAAAATCGCCGCACTCACTGCCAAGATGTTGAAGATCGAGGAAGCTTCTCGTAAAAAAGACGAACAAACTAGCCAATTTATTATGAACACTCGCGATGCTTTGGAACAAAAAATGGAAACACACGTAGGAAAAAGAGAGGCTTACATCACGGACTTAAAGACCAAGCTTAAGGATCACATCGAAAACGTCGAGAAGACCAGGTTATCTTTGGAACAACAAACCGAAGAAGTTAAGTCTGCCATTGAAGATAAATTGAAGTCTGCATCAGCACATCGCGATGAAAATATCAAAAAAATGATTGAACGCCTCAAAGAACATGTAAGTTTTTGTTATATCTTGCTTTTTCATTTAAGTGTTTTTTGGAAATCAAAGAATCAAATCATCATAAATCATGAAAAAGCTTATTTATTTTTGTTTAATCATATTGCATGTTGGTGTTTATTGTAAATATAGGAAGACCAAGTACAGCGCGTGCGCACTTCAAACGCTGTTAAGTTCCAACAGCTAGAAACTGCTGTTCAAGATAAACTTGAGCTAGCGCAGAACAGGCGTCTTCAATTGGAGCAGGAACAAAGGGAAAAGTTGAGGAATCACGTAAGTTTTATCATCAAATCATGATTTTTATTTTACACACGATCATTTAGAATGCACGCCCAGTGGAGATTAAACTAACTGAAGAGGAACGCAAAAAGAACACTTTTGTCCATATTGAGTCAAAATTATCCGAGGCTGACCAAAAAAGGGAGAAGGAGATTCAGAGAAAGTTAGAGGCTGCCAAGAGATACGTTAGTTGCTTTTATTTATTTTTGCATGAATTATTTAAATTATTTGCTAAACATTTCATATTCATCATTTTTTTTAATTAAAATTTTACTACTAAATTTTTCATAGTAATCGGTTTTTATATTTTTTCTTGAAAACTATGAAAGTTAGCGATTTCAAATTTTCACCAATGGTAAACACCGTGGATAGACGCATTTTAAAAAATATTTAATTTAAATCTGTTAAATAATTTTTTTGGAAAAAATTGAACCAATATTTGTAGATGGGGTTACGGGGAGAATTTTGAGCCATTAAACGTCACGGTGGTGTTTATAGTTTCTACGATATTAATTGTTTTGTGAAAAGTGAAAAATTTCAGACCGAAATTTTGGCTCCAAACGGAGATTTTTCTTATTTTAGCTACATTTTCGATTATAACTCGAAAACAGAAAGAGATACCAAAGTGATTCTTTTTTTGTCGTAAAGTGGACCTAAAGAACTTTTAGGGAAGGTGCATCAAGTAGGGTTTAAATGTAATTTGAAGGCTGAATTGGACCCATCAATACGACTTTTAAAAATGCGATATAAAAAAATGATTTTTTTAACATTTTACGTTCGATTTTTTTCCAAGGTCCAGGGTAAAAATTTCAATGTCGATTTTTTCTCTACTATGTAAATATCAAATAAGTAAAATAAAAAATGTTTTAGTATTACAGGTTGTTCCGATGAAAAGTTGCGCATTTTCAAATTCCGCGTCAAAGGGCGCGTTCCAGTAATGAACACTAAAGCCCACGACCACAAAATTTTCCCGTTCCACTAGCTCAAAAGGTTACCATTCTACAAACAACCACGGAAACCCACGAATAAATACGGTCGTTGTAAGCTTCTTGCGGTCGCCATCGATGCACGAAAGAAAAAATAAGATTTTGCGGTCGTCGTGGGCTTTAGTGTTCATTACTGGAACGCGCCCAAAATAGCGCGAAAAATAAAACGTCACTTTGGGGGCACCAAAATGACATAAATGTAAACGCATCAAAAAAATCCCGTTTTACGGTAAAACGTGGAATTTAGATGAGGAATGAAGCAACCGCGATTTTTTTTCCTCCTGCCGAACTTGTAATTGAAGCCAAAAAGTTTTGGTATTTTTTTCATCCGAAAAAACGGTAGAATTGTACAGTTGCGTCTTGGGGCCGTGACGTCACACCTTTGCGCCGGGTGGCTTAAAAATCGGTTACGGTAATCCCCAGGGTAAAAATACTAAAGGGGTGGTACCCTGGTTCCCTTAATAGATAAGTCCGGGCTGGTCAAAACCGCCGTCTTCAGAATCCGGCCCCCCACAACATACTAAAATTTGGTGCGATTCGGGGTGAACTCGATTTTTCATTCAGGGTGGAATAACTTTTTTTGGGGTAGTCCGATCGAAAAGGGACATTTAAACTTTTTTCTTAAAATTTTCTCCTCCTTTGATAATACTGGAGGTTTATATTTTATGTGTATTGAATGACTTTTAATATTTTTGTATTTTTAGGAGCGCCGTGCAGAGACTGTTCGTCAAAATAAGGCGAACTTGTTGGCCAATCAACAACAGGATTTATCAGCAGCGTCCTCTGGTTAAGCAAGTCGATTTATAAAAATTTAGTCTTTTTCGAATATTTTTGCGGTGCGCATTTTGTTTTTTGACTGATGAACGTGATTTATATGTTAATTTAATTGCCTATATTTTTTTACAATAATAGATTTTAATTTTTTCCTCCTTGTATAGTCGTTTTATGTGCTTAATAATGTATAAGCGATTATATTTTTTGTTATTTCAGATAAAGCGTGTACCTACCTACTTTTTTATAATGTGTAAGCGTCAAAAATATCAATATTCTAATTACTAAAATTATTAAAAAAAAATAATAATTAAACCAAGGGCTTATGAAATTCTATATCTAAAAGTAATATAAAATATATAAACAAATGTGCTTTACTGCGGCCTTTGCTTTCGTTTCTTCGGCATAAAAAAGCCCGATTAGATTAGTTAAGGGCATTCAAGCTCAAAGTTGTGTACTATTAGGGATGTAGAGATTTTATATTTACATAAAAGTTTTGAAAAAAATAAAGGGATGCCTTATAGTGATGCTGTATGCGCAAAAATCGAAAGCAAATCCCGGAGGCTTCTGTGATGATGAGTTCTCTCTTTTTGTTCAAATTGAAGAAGTGAATTGATAAATTTATAGTAATTAATAACAAATATGTAGCTATTTGTAGCGTTTGTGTAGCGAGCGAAGCACCAATTTATTAACAAATTTCATACGCTTTTAATGTTAATGAAACAAAATTAACTATTAAGGAATATCAGTTAAGTACTTCACTTTTATTACGTGTGTTTAAGTTTATTCGCATATTACACATATTAATTAACACAATTTCTACTAAAAATAAATAACCCTCAACTACTGTAATCGAATTAATTATTTTGTTTCTAGTTTTTTAATTTTTAATAATTTGTGAATCATTGCTTAATAAAATGAATCATTCAATTGATTAAAAATCTTGTTTTATTTACAAACTCCATTAGATCTTTTATATCTTTATAAGTTGCTGGTTTTTTTATTTATTTGATACATTTACGTAATCTAATCTATAATAATTTAGAAGAAACATTGTCTGAAAGAATTAATCAATATTATAAGTAAATATTTATTGTTATCATTATCATTTATTGTTAGCTATATATAGAGTTTAGCTGCTTTGAAGCTTATAGTGATTAAGTGAAAATGGCTATTAAGGTAATAAAACTATTAAAAATACAAACATCAAATTATTAAAACTTCTTCCCTTAGATTATTTATTTTACTTTCCTTTTTGGAATTTGTTTCGCAAAGCAACCATTTGAATTAAAAGATTTTCTTGACAATAATTTCGCTCCTAATGAATGGAATGGAACATGGATTTCAGGTTTGATATTCAAAACTAAAAAAAAATAATCTACTTGATCCAAATTTTAGATAACGAATTAATATTTAAAGCAAAAAATGGAGATTATAAAATTTTTCTTGCTGACAAAAATGAAACTAAAACTTATATTGTGGGAAATAAATTGGTATGATTATTATAAATTTTATTTTTAATATTTTTATTATAAAAATTTTAAGGATGAATTTAAAAATGCATCAATTACTGTATCTGCAGATAAAAAATATCTTTTAATTAAATATGAGCCTAAATCAGTGAGTATTAAATAAGCTTAAGAGGATATTGTTGGCAAATTTAAGCGCATGAATTTGAAATTCGTTTGATATTTGCGATTTTGGTCATAATATTTTTTCCATTAGAAATTTATTTTTTTGGAACATAGAAGAGTCTTGTGGATATTTGTTTTTGTAAGTCAAACCAAATAACCATACGACATCAGTAAAACGGACTCTACAAAAAACAGTGCTCCAGAAATTTCTTAAAATTTTACTCAATTTTTGGAGTACTGTAAAAAGTAAAAAAAAATACAACAAAAAATTAAACTATACAGAGGGGTGCACAAAAAACGGCCAACGATGTAGCTTCGTTATTTCTTATCCGATGTTCATAAGTGGTATATCAAATTAAATGGTTTGAAGAATACTATTATCAGATAATAAAAGATTAATTTTATTTTTGAAAACAACAAAGGATTAGGGGGCAAATTTTCTTTTTCAAATGGCAACATATTTTTTTCGATTGAAAAAAATCATTAACAAAAATAATCTAACCAATTATACCAATAATTTTTTTTAAATTAATTTAAAACATTTTTTTTTAATTTTTTTATTATATTTTTTTAATTTAATTCAATTGTTTTTTTTGAGTTTTCAGGTTTTTATTTTTTTAAGTTTTGTTTTTTAATTCATTAATTATTAATAAATTAAAAAATTAATAATAAATTAAAAAATATTAAGAATAAATTAAAAAATAAAACTTAAAAAACTGAAAACTCAAAAAAAAAATTGAATTAAATTAAAACAAATTAATAATAATAAAAAAAATAAGAAAAAAAAATTAAAAAAAATTATTGATATAATTGGTTTAGATTATTTTTGTTATTGATTTTTTTCAATCAAAATTTTATTTTGCCATTTGAAAAAGACAAGTTACCTGATAGTAGTATTCTTGAAACCATTTAATTTGACATATCACTTACTAAAATCGGTTAAGAAATAACGAAGCTACATCGTTGGCCGTTTTTTGAGCACCCCTCTGTATACATTCTTCGTTTATACCTTAATAAAGTATTATTTCAATTCGTTTTTTAGAATTTTTCAAAACGCCGCTAAGCGAAAGTTTTCTTGTAAAGAGTACATTTTTACTGCTGGCATATGACTATTTGGTTTGACTTACAAAAACAAATAAAGAAGAAATTGGTAGCAACATGACTCTTCAGTGCACAAAAAAAAAGAAATTAAAAAAAACTCCACTGAAAACAAAAATTATGAGCAAAACCGCAAATGTCAAACGAATTTATAAATCAAGCGCTCAAATTTGCCGACCACCGCCTTAATTCACAATTTTTAAATAATTTCTTTAGGT
Organism: Stenus bimaculatus; assembly: GCA_963971135.1. Classification (NCBI taxonomy): domain Eukaryota; kingdom Metazoa; phylum Arthropoda; class Insecta; order Coleoptera; family Staphylinidae; genus Stenus; species Stenus bimaculatus. Next base: position 83,281,455 of record OZ020180.1, read on the forward strand.
TTTTCGACATTCAACTTTGGCAAAATATGCGCTATACAATGTTACTGCAAAGTAAGGAATTCAAAATTTATTACCGCAGTTTTTAATTTTTAATATTCCTAAAATTTTAGTAAAGTTTCTTACGTTCACACGAAGAATGAATTTTTAAAACTTTGTTTTTGGGCACCAAAAGATAATTCCTTTGCTTACGTTAAGGATAATAACATATATTACTTCAATATTACCACTGAAACTAAAACAGAAGTGGTTGGTACACAAATTACAACAAATGGCAACCCCTCAGTGTATGTGGGAGTAACTGATTGGATTTATGAAGGTTTGTTTGTTTTTATATCTTAAATCAAAATTGCGACAATTTAGTAATTCAAATTATATAATGAAAAAAGGGATATTATTAAATCGAAATTCTGTAAAATATCGACCACTTTTAGGCATTTTTAATCTACTAAAAATACTTTTTGCAAGTTTTCAGTCTTAAAATCGGTTAATTTTTTAAATAATAACGTCTGTGTCGACGAAAAAATAGTGTTGGTGAAACGTCCTTGTCGAAGAAAGGATTATCGATGAACAGATAGTGTCAATAAAATGGTTGTCAATAAATAGGTAATGTCGATGAAACGTCTGTGTCTATGAAATGGGATTGTATATCGTTTCATCGACATAACCTTTTCATCGAATGTTCGTTTCATCGACAAAGATGTTTCATCAAGTGGCCAATTCTACGACACAGACGTTTCATCGACATGACCTTTTCATCGACAACCGTTTCATCGACAAATATTACTTCAACAAGGATGTTTTATCGACAGTACTTCTTCATCCTTCATCGACAAGTATTTTTGTTAGAGATGGACGGTTCATCGACACTACAATAGTATACAAATTTACGGCACAACCTTCTTACACGATCTATTTTATTGTTGTATTATATTCTTTATTCCTTAGTTTATTTGGGTAAATATGTAATCGGCGAATGACGAATTCCTGTTTTTTAGTAATTCAAAAGAAACATATTCGTTATTTACCGATTTCACATTTTCCCGAACATTCTTAAATATTTTAAATGTCTGTGTCGATTAAACCATATTGGCAATGTAAAGCTTTGACGATGAAGCGGTCTTGTCGATAAAATGACAGTGTTGCTGAAACTGTAGTCGATGAAACAACATTGTTGAAGAATTGGTAATCTCGATGAAACGTCTTTGTGAATGAAAAGATAGTGACGATGAAACGGTAATGTCGATGAAAAAGTAATGTCGATGAAACGTTCTTGTCGATGTAAGGTAATGTCGATGAAACGGTCGTGTCTTTGTTAAGGCCATGTCGATGAAAAAGTAGTTTCGATGAAGTGGTAGCACGTCATGAATTGGCCATGTCGATGAAACGTCTGTGTTGATGAAACGGTCATGTCGAATGTAGATGAAATTTCATTCGATGAAAAAGCTATGTCGATGAAATGGTATACAACCATTTACAACGGTGCGCTATAAAATTGTCGAAAGTAAAAATGTCGAAATGCAAACCGAATCATAAATCCGTAAAGGTAAGTACATCAATTTGCAATAAAAAAAATATTTAAAAAATCATCTCTAGAGGCTTAAGGGTGCATTTTTGCCAACAGAAAAAGAGAAAAATAGGTTCCCATCCACTTATTTTTAGGACTACTATATCTGCAGTTAACTGTTGGTTGAATTTTGCGACACCCTGTATTTTAATAATTTAAGGCCCAGTGCACCACTTCAACTTAAATTTTAAGCTTTGCGTAATTCCTTAAGTGACAGATATTTGTTTGCACGGTATGTTTAAGTAAAGTTAAAACCTTATACTCTTCTTAAATTTAAGCCTCCAAGATCCTAGGATTAATGTGGTACTTAACCTAAAAAGCTATGTTAATTGTGAATATTGTGGTTAGTTTTGAAGAAAATTTAATAATAAAATGAATATTTTCGATTATTATGTAACTGAGGATGATTTGGAAGTCTTAGAAGTAATTAATGTAGGCATTCCAAGACAAATTCTCGATAGAGAGAATTATTTCTATGATATGAGCGATGCTCACTATTTTAGAAGATTTTTTTAATGAATCTGAGGATCGATAGACTCCCTTGCATTAAAGGCATCTACTACGTTTTTCAATGTTGTTTCCTCTTCTTTCAAATTAACCGCGTCTGTTTTTTTTTATTTTCAATAATATGTGCGTATTTGGCAACTAATTGAATGATAAGTCTTTTTTCCTCAGGTGTAAAATTTGAGTATCTCTGTCTTTTATTTTCCATTTAAAAAAACAAAGTAAATAAATGCAAATTAAAAGCTTTACTTACTTAAGTAAAAATTTACGTCGAACTGGTGCAACTGGGGCCAAGTGTTTTTCCAAATTGATTCCATTCAGGATACTTCCTATTTGACATTTTTGTATCACCACATTTTTACGTTCAACACCCTTACGTCCCCTAATCTAGTGCGCCAACATTTTCATAGATTTTTTATTGACAAGGATATTTCATCGACACTGATTTTCTTCGAAACACCTTTTCATCGAGGTATAATGTCAATAAAATAGTTAGTCTAAGTATTGTCGATGAAAACGTAATTTTGATCAATCGAGAGGAGGTCTGTCGATAAAGTGAACTGTCGATGATATTACATTTGATGAAAAAGCTATGTCGATTCAAGTTTATTGTCGATAAAAGTTTGCACGATTCAAAATCGGTGCGCAACCGAACGAATTAAAAGAATCACGGTACGCTATAAAATTCTCGAAAGTAAAAATGTCCAAGTGTCGAATTAATAAAGTGTCCTTGGCAAAAGAATCGATCGTAAATGCAAAAATATCGAATTGGCGATCCATAAACTCGCAGAACACAAGATTCGTAAGCTCACACAACGCAAATATGTATCTTTAGGTACTTACTTCGACAATTTTGCGTTTCGACATTTTTGCGTTCTGCGAGTTTGCGGATCGCTGATTCGACATTTTTTTGTTTGGCACTTTTACGGTAGACGTTTTTACGGATATGCGATTCGACAATTTGACGTTTCGACATTTTACGATCGACATTTTTTCGTACTTTGAATTTACGGATTTGCGACTCGAGAGTTTGACAAGTTTATGTTTCGACACTTTTATGTTGGACAATTTAGTACGTCTCGCCATTTATGACATTTTTATCGACATGTCCTTTTTATCGACAAGGGAATTTGGTATCTGATTGCAGAGTTTCTAACAGAACCGTTTTATTAACCGAAATTCAGTTAAAACCGTTTTATTTCAACTAACCGTAACTGAAACCGTTTTTAGAAATTTTTAAAACCGTAACCGAATCTAGTTCTTAACTGATTTTTAACCGATTTCTAACCGTTTACTAACCGGTTTTTAATCGTTTTACTAACTTATTTTTAACCGTTTTACTAACCGGTTTTTAACCATGTTACTATCGGTAACCGTAACCGAAACCGTTTCTTTCGGTTAATCGAAAGCGTTTTTTTTCGGTTAACCGAAACCAAAACGGTTAGAATCTCTGTTTCGTTGACACCGGTGTTTTATCAATATTATTTTTTCATTGACTAGGACATTTTATCGACACTATTTTTTAATCAACACAAATTTTTTTTCGAAACATTTTTTCATCAAGATAAGAAAAAGAAGTGTTGATGAAACGACTTTGCGATCTTTCAAATTTAAACCGTTGTAAAGTCCAAAAAGAAAATATACTCCATTCAGTTACAAAGTTTGTTGTCACAAAGTGTGTCACATGGAAAAATGAATTTGATTGGTCGTTGTATTTTTCATAAACGTATTCAGAAATCTTGGCCCATGATTGTCAGTTTGATGGAATATTAAATCCATATTATTATTATTATTAGGAGCTAGTGACACTTTTCAGTGGCGAGTTCGCAACGTCCAATTTTGCGAACGAGGTACTGAAAAGCACTTTAGCTCCGAATAAAACATGCTATTTTTTCTTCAAACGTCTGTTTAAAATTAAAACAATTAATAGTTTCATTACATATGCTTGCATATGATTCAACTGATGTATGAAATAGGGCAATATGTTTACATTTTCTATGATACTAGTTGAAGCAACATAACCTCATTTTTTCAGCAATCCAATTTGCAAATTTCTATTTTTGTTCATGATTTTGAAATATAAATTTAGAATTCTATTTTTTTATTAAAATAAGGTGTTTTTGTAAATCAAATTTAAATTATTTTGCTTAAATTCAACAGAATAAAAATGTTAAATTCAATTGATTTGACATTTTAACAGCCTAGACATTAAAATACATATTTAACCTTTTGTATTGAAGCTTATAATGACTTACTTTGTAGAAGAAGTATTTAGTAATAATAAAGCTATATGGTTTTCACCTGATGGAAAATACCTTGCCTACGCTGTATTTGATGACACCAACGTTCCGGAATTTACCTACGAATTATACAAAAATTTGGCTTATCCTGAAAAGGAGACTTTAAGATATCCAAAGGTTTTATTTTTTGACAAACTTATTTTTACTTTATAATTAAAACATTGTACTTTAAGGTTGGTTTTACAAACCCTAAAGTTTCGGTCTTTGTTAAAAAATTGGGTTACACTAAAGTTCCTGAAGAAGTTAAACTTAAGTCCAGCCCAATCGAGATCCTGCAGAGTGTGAATTGGTACAATAATTCAATGTTTCACGTTCTTACAAAGAATCGTCGCCAAAACGAGTACTGGCATGAAACATGTAACATAACTGATACGAATCCAATAAAAATGACTTGTGTAACGGTAAGTATTTACTTTAATTGATTAAATTTACTAAAACATATTTTTTAATTTTAAGAACGCAACTAAAGTGGAAACTAAAGGTTGGTCCGATATGAAATTACATCCTGAATGTGGTACATTTGGGCCTCGTGTAGAAGCAATTAATAAAATGAAAATTGATGAATTTCTTGGTTGCAACGATACAAAAATGTAATACATACTGTATTTGCTCAGCGACATTGAAATTGTAACACTAAAACGGGTGAGAATTTTTTGACAAAAATTACATTTAAGGTTGTCTATTCAAATTAAATTTTTAATGTCAACCTTCTGGCGGGCGGCGCGCATGTGTTTATACAGAAATCAGAAATTTTTTAATAAAATCGTTTAAACAAATTGAACCACCCGGAAACCCGTTAGAACACGTAACTCAATATAATATATTTTTTTAAATAAACACCTACTTAAAAAGTAAAGTTTTATTTATTATTTAGAAATATTAATTTATCATTTAGTGATTATTCTACCACAAAATCAATTAATTATTTTTTTATTCGTATAATATTGCATTGAGCAAAATTAACACCGCGCGCCCGCTCATGTAAAATTCTTGGACGCGCCCGCCAAAAGGATGAAGAATTGAAGACCTTTTTCAAAAAAGTTGTGGCTACAAGTGGACTATTGTTTAAAATTAGACTAAATAAAAAGTTCCTATTCACTTTTAATGTTACAATTTTAAATGTACAACATTTAAACTGGTATATTTTCTATTTCAAATTCGTTTATAAATTAAATTTGTTAGGTACTTTGCTGGTTCAATATTAGAAAAACCTTACGAGCAACAAATTTACGTTACGAAAAATAATAGCTACGCTGATTGTTTGAGCTGTAATTGGAAAACACCTGAAGGACCTTGTAAATTTTCAGAAGCCACTTTTAGTAATAATTCTAGCTACGCAGCTTTTATCTGCAAAGGTCCTGGGCCTACTTATATTGAAATAAGAAACTTACAAAAAGTAAGAAATTAAAGTATTGTAAAAAAATTTTAACTATACTATTTTTTATTAAAGAACACTTCATACAGTTGGGAAAATAATACTGAAATTCGTAAGAAATTGCAAGATAAGATTTTACCAGAAATAAAGGACCTTAAAGTTAACATTACTAAAACTCTGCAAGCTGATGTTCGTTTATTACTACCAAATATTGATTACAATAAAACATATCCTTTAATAATTCACGTGTAAGTACTAATATTTTTTTCTACGATTGTGCACAAAATACGCCATTTATTAACACTTGTCAGTGCATGACTTAAGTAATGGTTTTCTGCACTACTGCAAATAACCTGACTTTATGCACTGACAACACATAATTTCATGTTTTTATTGAATTTTATTATTTTCAATGGTTGTAGATCATCACTCGTGGAAAAAATAATATATGCAACGCATATTTGCACTTAACGTATTGTCCAACTCGACCTCGAGTCTCGTTGTACAATTTTTACGTCGCTCAAATCTCAAATATTATTCACTTTTTACACTTGTTGCATAACTATTCACTATTTCAGATATGCAGGTCCTAATTCCAATCAAATTAAAGAAACGTTTTCAATTGGTTATCAGCATTATTTAGTTACCAAAAGGGAGTATATTTATGGTTACATTGATGGCCGAGGAAGTGGTCGTAGAGGTCCAGAAATGTTGTTTGAAATTTTCAAGAAATTAGGAACGGTTGAGATTACAGATCAAATTAATGTTACAAGGTAATATAATCAAAAAAATCTAAATTACTTTCGATTTTTCATTTTTTAAGGAATAAAATATTTTTTTCAATAATATTTTGTAGGGAATTGAAAAAAATGTATGGTTTCATCGATCCTAATAGAGTTTGCATTTGGGGTTGGAGCTATGGTGGATTCGCAACAGCGATGGCATTAACTGATCCTACGAATGACGTTTTTAAATGTGGGATATCAGTGGCACCTGTAACTAATTTCAAGTTTTATGGTACGTTCATAAAAAACTACATCTTTTCCAATTGTATTTCAGATAAATTAATTTTTCAAATATTTTTATTAAAAGTTATTAACAATTTTGCAACTCGAGTATCAAAACTAAAATGATAGTAAAAGTAATTTAGAAAATCATGAATTTTCACATTGAAATTTTCCAACAAAAATTTTACCGTTATTAAATAGTGGTATCTTGCAATATTTTCTATAAATATTAACAAGAATAAAAAAAATATTTACAAATTTATAACTCGAGTCGTTAAAAAGTAAGAAATTACTTACAAAATCAACGGTTTTTCAGGTTTCTGTTGAAATTTATTGACTTTAAAATACAAAATTACTGGATGTTTTCTGAAATACAATTCACGTTTCTGAATTACAATTGTTGATTTCTGAAATTGAATTGATCTTTTCTGAAATACAATTGGAACACTCTGTATAATTAAATTTTTAGATTCAATCTACACTGAAAGGTACATGGGTCTTGAAACCGAAAACGTGGAAGGTTATAAGAAAACCGATTTGACGACCAGAGTAGATAAATTAAGGGGAAAACGTTATTTCCTAATTCACGGAAATGCTGATGATAACGTCCATTATCAGCAAGCGATGACATTTGCGCGGGCGATTGAATTAGCAGGTATTCCCTTCCAATTAATGGTAAATTACCGCCAAATTATTGATAGAGTGCAAGTAATCATAGTAATTTCCTCATTAATCAACTTGCAGAGTTATCCTGATGAGAATCATGCGTTGAAAGGAGTTTTCCCGCATTTATATCACGCCATGGATCAATTTTGGGGAGAAAATTTTAATAAGACCGGTAAAAGTGGACAAGGTAGAACCGCAGCAATAACTACTTGGATGTCATTCATATCGATTCTTTGCGTTATTTTATTTAATTTACAACTTAAAAATTGTTAAAACACGGTAGTTGCATTTTTAGGTCAAAATTTGCATCTAGCGTGTTGTGGTTATATTTTGTAATTTACAATCACTTAAACTGATTTATATAAAACTTAATTAATAAAATGTAATTACCGTAAATTTTTCGTTTTTTAATTAAATTTTATGATATTGTAGTTGCGTGAGTGTTTATTATTATGGGGTAGTTTCGTTGTGGAAGGTTCGGTTGTTTGTTGTTGAGTGATCAGTAGTTGTGTAAATACCACAATAACCCAATATGGAGTTAAAAGCGGTGCTGTAGTTGGCGTGGAGTGTTGATAAAGCAAAATTTCCAAATAAACCGTGTGTGCAATGGCGTGTCCGAATTGTTGTAAGATCTTATCGCAGAAATTTAATTTAATAAACTGCGACGAAAATTACCCGGTTTACTCTTGATGTGACGCTATTTTGATTAACACACTGATTAAATTTAATTCAATTGCTTTTAATCATGGATTTAATTCCGTTCAAATGTTATAGATCCTCTCATCTAAACAAATATTTAAGTCCTTAAAGAGATGAAACAATATTTTCTTTACTTGATTGCAATAATCGCTTTTAAACATTGCTTAAATGTAACAAATATTATCAAATTAGTTTGTAAACGTTTCTAATTTAAAGCTAATTATTTGGTTAAATAAAACATAATAATAAAAAAGCGACGCTAATTATAGCATGTTTTCGCCGTTATATTAAGCGTGAAATTTCCAAGAGAAAAATAAAAATTTCGGATTTATTCATGTAATAATAATTACAGCTAAAATTTATGTCCCGGCGCATCCATAATATATTTTAATACCAGTTTTTTCGCAGCGCTTTAAAAATTCGATAGATACTAGTGTTTTTATATTACGTGGAGATTTTTCAGAATATAAAACATTAAAAATCTTTATGGAGTTAATAATAAAATTTTAGGAGCGCAAGAAACAAATTACTTCATTAAAAATGCACATGTTTATCTACAGGGTGACTCTGTAATATTGAATCAATTCAAGAAATCGGAGATGTTTCTATTAAAAAAAACGCTTTGACACGTTAAATTATGTTGGTAATTGTAGCCCACGTGACATCATCACATTTTTTTTATATGGGTACCCAAAATTTTATATAGAGGGGCGCACAAAAAACGGCCAACGATGTAGCTTGGTTATTTCTTATCCGATTTTAATAAGTGATATGTCAAATTAAATGGTTTGGAGAATACTACTATTAGATAATAAAAGATTAATTTTATTATTGAAAACAACAAAGGAGGAGGGGGCAACTTTTCTTTTTCAAATGGCAACATATTTTTTTCGATTGAAAAAAATTATTAACAAAAATAATATAAACCAATTATATTATACCAATATTTCTTTTAAAATTAATTTAAAATATTTTTTTTAATTTTTTTTTTGTTTATTTTTTATTTTTAATAATTTTTTTTTATTTAATTTGATTGTTTTTTTTTGTTTTTGAGATTTCAGTTTTTTAAGTTTTGTTTTTAAATTTATTATTATTAATAAATTAAAAAAGTATTAAGAATAAATTAAAAAAACAACTTAAAAAAATAAAAAACTCAAAACAAAAAAAAACAATTGAATTAAATTTAAAAAAATAATAATAAAAAAAAATTAGGAAAAAATTATTGGTATAATTGGTTTAGATTATTTTTGTTAATGATTTTTTTCAATCGAAAAAATATGTTGCCATTTGAAAAAGAAAAGTTGCCTCCTCCTCCTCTGATGTTTTCAAAAATAAAATTAATCTTTTATTATCTGATAGTAGTATTCTTCAAATCATTTAATTTGACGTATCACTTATTAAAATCGGATAAGAAATAACGAAGCTACATCGTTGGCTGTTTTTTGTGCACCCCTCTGTATAAGTAAACAATTTGAAAGGACGTTTAGGAAGATAGTCCTACTTTTCGAAGTAAAAATTGAATTTTGGTAATTTTTAATCAAAACGCTGTAAATATTGAATTATTGAAATTTTGAAATTTTTGGTAATTCGTAAAAAAATAGTTATAGACCCCGTTGTAAACTTGGGTAGTGCAATATGTTGTTGGACGCGTCTTTTTAGACTTATCAAAAAAAAGGAAAAACCTCACAAAAAAATGGGAAAATAGGTGTCTGACCTCAAAAAATTTCGTTTTTTAATGTTTAGAATGACGATTCCAGTAAATTACACTAAATTTTTTTTTTGAATACAAGTTTATAGAATTGATAACTGAAACTGAAGAGATATCGTGAGAGACATTTGAATGTAACACTTTTTACGCAAAAAGTTGATAAATATTATTTTAATATTAGCTTTGTTCCAACAACGAGTTTTTTGCCCGTCATGAAACCGTAACAAACTTTTTATCATCCAAAGTTTATCGAGCAAATTCACGTGCTGTGATTATAAGAATGGAAGGTTACGTTTTAACTAACAAGTGCGACATGTATTGCGCATGAGCGTGATTCTCAATGTACGGTTTTTCGGGCTGTGGGAACAAACCTATTGTAGGCTGACGACTCTATGTCGTGTTTTGGAAAAAAAGTTTATGGGTTTTTATTGCGTAACAAAAAGTAGGTAATATTTTAATTTATAACAAAAAAAAAAGAAAAACGTAAATTTTATGTATTTTTGTTAAATAAATATAGGATGAGTCTGTACCATGGAATAAATTCAAAAGGAGGGTTCCATTTAAAAAAAAGTCAAATTGTGTTTTTACTTGAGGACGGTGGTGCACCATAATGGTGTGGTATTGATGTGGTAAGTGGCATTTTTTGAAAGCTTTATAACGGATACTGTGGCGCTCGATGAGGTGGTGAGGCAGTAGCTTGCCATTTTCTATTGGTACCCCACTGCTTCGCCACTTGCCACTTTGTTGCCACGTCACCTGTCAGAGCTTTTCTGGTTCTCTAAAAGATATATAGTCATTTTTAAAGGGATTATTTGTATTTTGCAACAGAATCATTATTTCTACGATGTTTAGAAAGTCATTTTTTGTGGAAATTCACATTTCGTCAATGGATTTAGTCAGTTCGTCAGCTGGGTTTCTTTCTTAGCCGCAAGGAGGTTGTTTGCTCCCATTCTTTTTAGGCCTTATTCTTTTACTCGACTTGCAAAGTAGATGGAACAAACTTACCCTACTATTAATACTGAACAAGACCATTTTAATAAAAAATTAATTATTATTTAAATTATGATAATTAATAATTTGATTAGGTTTAAAAAATGTTTGTTATGATTAATTTGAAAATAGAAAAAATATTTTTTGATTGGAATTAATATGTGTGATGAGTGTTTGTGGGATTGTGGATTCCACAACGTGTTGGGAATATATACCGTAGACCGTATACCGTATACCGTAAATTGTATACCGTGAGAGCAGTTGGGGGAAAATCCGCAAGGAGCGTGGCACTCTGACGTCCCGGCGGCGGCCCTGCCGCTGCAGTAAAAGCCCGGAGCCTGGCGAGGATGCACGGCGTCGCGACGCCCTCGTCCTAACGCAACCCATCAGTGCAAGTTCGCAATGTTGAAAGGTGCAAAGTGCTTCCGCCTTAATGTCCCCCATATCGGATACTGAAAAAGGTACAACATTTCATTCATGGAAGCGTATTTTGCATTTTTTCAAAAATTACAAAAATTGGCGCAAAAAATGAAGTCTTGCGAGATGAGTAGGGGGTAAAGTATGTAAACCCGCGAGGTGGCGCGTCCTCTCTCTCTCCCTGATGCCAAAAACAATTCCCCGATTCCCCGGCCCCGGCCCCGGCCCCGGTCAAATTGCTTGCATAGTTTGCGCAAGACTTGCCCCGAGATGGAACAACATAATGCAGGCAATCAAATCATTTCTCATCTTAATAATTCCCTACATTTCACTTTCTTAATCAATCTAAAAAAACCAAAATCTAAAATCCAAAACCCAAACTCCATATTTCTCTTTTTCCACTTTCTGCAAAATAAAAACGGGCAATTTGCCAGTTTCCTTATTTCATTTATTATTTTAATTAAAAGCAATTAGACCATTTTTAATCTTTCTTAATTACGTTGTCAAGAGTCGTTTATACTCTAATGTTTTCTACTTAATTATATTACACAAAATGTACGCTTATGACTTGCTTAACTTAAAACATCAAACAAAAATTTTAACTAAAAAAATAACACTATTTATGTACTTTACGTTATTATCACTATTCAAAGTTATGTATGGTTTCGTACAATATACTGGGTGTCCAGTTGTAATCTTTGTAATTAAAAAAGTTACAGATGCCCTACTAAAATTGGAACACTCTGTATTTTATTGAAAGCCAAATAGATGAAAAGGTATTTACAAAAAAAATGGGAATGGATTTTTATTATAATAAAAATTGTCTGATCAAGTAACTATTTCTGAATATAAAGTATAATCTTTGTTGATTGGTTGATTGTAAATTGTACGTGTTCTGTGGAGTCCACCTTTATAAAAGTTCATTTTTTTATGTTGGGAGTTTTGGGGCAAATAAAATGAATTTTGAATATTTGAATTGAATTGCATGGCGCATAATGCGAAATCAATTGAATAACACATATGTGACCATAGGACATTGGCCAGTACACATTACTACCTTCTGTCCAAGCAATTCAAAACATTTATCGAAAATTAAATCCCTCGTTTCACTAAATCAAATCATGCGAAAGCACGCAAAATTTTCCGAATAAAAAACGTTATAACAATTTATCGATTATTAATAACCACCAGCGTGGTTTTACGAATTAAAAGGGTTATAAAGAGCATCCGGGATGAACATAAAAATGAAACGATACGAAAAATATCACAAATATAAATTTTATCTAAACGACCTTATATCGATTCATTCCTTTTTATTTTAATAACAAAAACGAATCAAACAACTGGATGAAAATATTATAAAACTTCTACTTATATTATACAGGGTGGTTCATCATAGTTCAGGCTAAAAACCATAGTAAATTTCTAAAAATCTAAAATTTATGGACTAAATTTGACTTATTTTTTTTTGGCATATCTAAAGCCTTTTCCAAAATCATATAAAACTTTGGTTTAATTAGTAAATTTTAGGCTTTTTTAAGAATTTCTTATTTAGATATTTTTCAAGTTTACGATTTCTATAATTTTCTTGAAAACTACTAAAGTTATCAACACTTAAATTTTATACCAGAAATATGTAGCACCCAAATTTATTTTACAAAATATTTCGTGAAAATCGATCTATTAGTTTTTCCATAACAAAATCTAATCTATCTAATATTTGCTAAAATTTCGGTACAAATTCGGGCATGGAGAGTTTATTTGAAGATTTTTAAACATTTTATTAGAATGATGAGAAAAAATAATTTATTCCTTAAATTTTGAGCCATTAAACGTTTTTCTACCTCATATAGTTTTCGAGAAATCAACTTTTCTCTAAAAAAATTGACTTGATAGTGAAATTCTACATAATTTTATTCAGAAAATTATTCTCTTAAACTCATCTAAAGTCCTTTTCAAAATCAGTGGAGTACCGAAAAATTTTTAAAGAGGGTGCACTTTTGACAAGTAAAAAAATGAATTTGTACTTCCAAACAAAAATAACATAAAAATTTTATTCACTTTTGTGAATTTAATGATTCTTTTTCTTTTATTTCAATTATTTGCCAGTTGAGGGAGATGCACGTGGATCCACCCCTTCCCCTCCCCCCTCCCTTCTTAAGTACGTCATTCGTTTTCCACGTTTCCTGATTTTCTTCGATTTTTGATGAAAATTAAAAAAAATATATAATTATGAAATTATACGTTAAATTATAGACGCCATTATTAAATTTAACAGCATACCTAATTCTTTCAGACAATTTTTTGATTTAAAAAATATTATTTTAGTCGAATTTTGTGATTCGAGTAAGAAATTATAGGTAATAACTTTTTTATTGTTATAAATATTTTTACAAAATTTTGTCTACCGGGTGGAAACGGAACACGAGTCACCTTTATAACTTCTTAATTTATGAAAATAAAAATTTGATTATGTTCTATGATTCAAGAAAACACATTTTAGACGCTAAAAATCTTTCAATACTTCTGGTTTTACCAGAAATGGCATAAACTTTTTTTAAATGTAATACCTAAGTATTTTTTTTTAAATTTTGAAAATATGAAAAACTGGCACAAGTAAATTGATTACACCCTATATATGGAATACCAAAATAAACCTATTAAAATCTTCTTTTTGAAAAACCAAGTAACCCGGCATCTTTCAATTTAAAAAAAAAGAGTTGTTTGCAAAAACGTTATTCAAAAAAGTTTTTAAATTAATATCTCAAAAACTGCTTAAATAATTTTACAAAATACAATTTTCCTTAGATTTTTGTATTATTTGGAATGAGTTTTGGTAGTTTTTATCAACTTCGGATGAAGAAAAAAAATTTTTTTCTTTTTCAAAATTTCAAAAAAAGTTTAAAAATTTATCACAAACACTCTTTTTTTAAAATAATTTCATATTTTAAACAAAAAAATGGATGTTACGTTGCAAAAAATAAAGTTGATTTAACTTCTGGTAAAACCAGAAGTCATATGAAAAAATTTTTAGTGCCTAAAATGTGTTTTCTTGAATTATGATTCAATATAGTCAAATTTCAAATTTTTATTTTCATAAATAAAGAAGAATACATGTGACTCGTGTTTCGTTTTCACCCGGTATATGTTTAATATGATAAAATAATAAAAAACTTTTTACTGGAAAATTTTAATGGAAACCTTAGAAAATTCGTATTATTTTTTAAGAAAATTCATATTTAAATATGAATTTTATGATTTAAGCTAGAAAATTGTTCATAAATTTTTTATTGTTTTTATTATTATTACAAAATTTTGTACATGTATTTAGGATACTACTATTTAGTAATGGTTAATTTTTTTTTGCAAGATTCCAATGGAAACTTGAGAAAATTCATGATTTTATAAATAATTTCGTATTTTAGTCATTATTTTTGGTATTTGAGTTACAAAATAATTGTTAACTTTTTTATTTTTATAAATACTTTTACAAAATTGTGTATATTTGTTTATAATACTTAAATTTATCAGTAGTAAAATTCCACCAGAAATTTGAAAAATCTTTGATTTTTGGAGTTATTTCTTATTTTTTAACGACTCGAGTTATAAATTTGTTTATATTTTTTTTATTCTTGCTAATATTTATATGAAATTTTGCAAGGCTATTCATATACTATACTATACTATTTAATAACGGTAAAATTGTTGTCGGAAAATTCAAATGGAAACATTCATGATTTTCTAAATTATTTCGTATTTTAATATCATTTTAGTTTTGACTCGAATTACAAAATTGTTAATAACTTTTTTATTGTTATAAATATTTTAACAAAATTTTGTCCAATTGATTTAACATAGTATAGTAAAAAAATAAAAAACGTTTTACTGGAAAATTTTAATAAAATCTTTGAAATTTGTGTTTTTTCTGAAGAAAATCAATATTTTAGGTACGAATTTTAATAATTTGAGCTAGAAAATTGTTAATAACTTTTTCATTGTTGCTAATATTTTTATAACATTTTGTACATGAATTCATGATGTCACTATTTATAATGGTTACATTTTTGTTGGAAGATTTCAATGAAAATTTGAAAAAATTCATGATTTTATAAGTATTTTCGTATTTTAGTCATTATTTTTAAAAGTTTTGAGTTATAAAATTGTTAATAGCTTTTTTATTTTTAATAATATTTAATTTTTGTTAAAAAATTCCAAGAGAAACTTGAAAAATTTTGGATTTTGTGAGTGGTTTCCTATTTTTTAGTTATTGCATTTGAATTGATAAAATCAAGTCCTCTTCCATAAATAATGGGTGTAGAGTAAAGTTTTGAAAAAGTTGTAAAATTTATTATTGCTAATATGGAAAAGCAAATTGTGCTTTGAAATAAATTCGTTTAATTACTACTAAAGCGTTGTTCGCGGAATCCCACTTCCCTTTTCCCTTAGATTAAAACGATAAATTTGTGCGACGTTCACTTTCCAAAAGCGTCCCCGGATGTTTGGGTCAAAATCCCCATAGAAAAAGTTTTTCGGACGCCGCAAACTACAATCCCCTACGAAAAAAACAAATCGAAACAGCACCACGAATAATGATACCCCGACCATCCAAACCCCAAACCCCAAAACGCATTTCTTTTCCAAGTAATAATAAATCTGATTAGAAAAATTCTCGCATTAATAAATTAGGTTAATCATCTCGAGATTTTTTAATTACTCCATGTTTTATTGCATTACGATCCGACCTAATTTACCGATAGTGATCATTTAATTTTATGCAAGTTCATAAAATCAATATTAAAGCACGAATTTCGCACTGAATTTTATTAAAGCGTTCATTTATTTGTACTGAGCTAACAATAAGCTAATAAATTAGGATTTATTTTTCTGGGTGCAAATTATTCATATAATTTGAATATTTATGGCTGCTCGTATTTTAATTTACGTTCGAAACGGAAGCTTCTTTCGCGCTTTAATATCTTCCTTTCTACCAGAAGTTATTAGAGGAAACCATCCTACACTTATACAAGGAAAAAGAAGAAAAAAGTTGGAAAAAGTAACAAGTTATCTTATTATTTTATCTTATTACACGCGCAAATTTTCGCGCAAGTTTCAATTTTGCTCGTATTATCATTTTTTTTATCGTAGCTGGAATTCTTTTATAAGTCAAACCAAATTATTATTCGTATAAAATCAACAACCCTTATTTGCATAGCGCAGACAATAGTGGAAGATCCCTAATTAAGCGTCCGCTTTACATTAACAATACTAATTGCTTCCGCTTCAACCCAGCCCTCATTCTTAGATAATATATTAATTTTCTATCAAAAAACAACAATTTCCAAGTTTATTTTCAATTAAATGAATAATTTTATTTTATAATTATAATAAAATCATTATGAAAAACACAAATGATATTTTTAAAAGGTTTTTGAAAAAAAATTAAAAATTATCAGAAAAACTAAATCGATAAGGGGAAATTCTGTTTATCATGTAGAGTTTAAAACTGTACATTTTGAACTCGTATTTAACTTAAAACAGTCGAGTTACTCACGCTTTTCGTTTTTTTAACGTAAAATTGGACCAAGGTTTTTACATAGGTTATCAAAATTCCAGAAAAATCTTAAAGGAGTCTTCGGTCGACGAAAAAACTATTTCAAAATCTTCCCAAAAACGTGGAATTTAGATGAGGAATAAAGCAACCGCGATTTTTTTCCTCCTTCCGAACTTCTAATCGAAGCCAAAAAGATTTGGTACTTTTGCCGTCCGAAAAAACGGTAGAATTGTAGTTTGCGTCTCGGGGCCGTGACGTCACACCTTTGCGCCGGGTGGCTTAAAAATCGGTCACGGTAATCCCCAGGATATTAGAATAAAAGTGGCCAAACTTTATCGCTTCTCTTTAGAAGCCGACAGAGTTGCGATTTTTCAAAATTAACGCTGCCGAAAACCAGAAAAAAAGCGAAAAAAAGCGAAAAAAATCGACCATTTTCGGGATTTTTTTTTCAAAGTGTCGGGGAGGTCCAAGAATTTAAATTCGAACCCCACTTGAAATCACTTCCTTTTTTTACATCGGAACCGGAATTCTTAAAATCGGACGAAAAAAACCACTGTTTTGGTCGCTCCTTGCAAAAAACATCGGAATTCGGAGTAAAAATACAAAATAGGTCGTATCTCCGCCCCCTTAATAGATAGGCCCGGGAGGATCAAAACCCCCGTCTTCATAAGCCAGTTCTCCATAACATACTAAAATTTGGTACGATTCGGGGTGAATTTCGTACACTGGGGGGATGAATTCGATTTTTCGTTCGGGGCGGAATAACTTTTTTCGGAGCGGTCCGATCGAAAAGGGACATTCAACCTTTTTTCTTAAAATTTTCTCCTCTGTAAACACACAAAATTTCAATTCTACGAAAAAAACGCCTTCCCCGCTTCTTACAGTTTTAGTATTATAGACCATAAAGCGTAAACAAAAAGTATGGAGCAAAATCGGGCGAAACAGTGCTTAAATAATAAAAAAATGCTACAAGTAACGTTTTAAAGAATCGGTTGGACCAAATAACGGTCAAATTTTGAAATTCCATTTTTTCATGTGATGTCATTGTCGAAAAATTTCGTAAATGTAGCTAAAAACTCAAAATGGAAGTTTAGATTTTTTTGTCCTAGATATTTTTGGTATATAACGTGACTAAATAGTCTTGTAAATACAAGACCCTGTGACCATTCCCACCCTTGGAATCATCAAATTTGGTTTGGAATAATGGATTTTCTTTTTGAAATTGTGTATATTTTAAGTGCCACGTTTCCTACTCTAAAATAAATTGCATCATATTCGTTTGAATCTTCGATATATTAAAAAAAAACGTCATCATCTGTGGTGCTGACCACGTTTTTTTATGTTTTCTGGCCACAGCGCCATTGCGCTTGTTGTGTCCAACCCTGTTATCCTCAAAGTTTTGCCAAAATTTTGGTACAAATATGGATCCACCACATTGTTTTTTTTTTAAATATCAAATACGAAACAAGCGACCCTAAAAATTACCACGTACTGAGTTTCAGCAATAAATTTTTTGAGAAAAAAACTCGGCCATTTTGGATCTATCATTTTGTGATTTTGAAAAGTCCAATTTGGAATAAACGACCTTAAAAATCACCAGGTGATATAAATAATTTTAAGAAAAAAAGTCAGCCATTTTTTTTGAAAAATATGTCAAATTTTAAATCGGTGACCTCGAAAACATGTCTACACCAATTTTCATTATGATTTATATACAAAAAAGAAATTTCAGGTATTTTTCCCACAATGCGACTTTTAAACTAAGTTTTGTTTTTTAACTTCACCCGAAGAAAATGATTTATGATTTTTTAGTAAAAATATTACAAATAGATAAAATTGAGTATTTAAACCACTTTTTTGGATTTTATTTGTTTATTTTTAGTCCATTTACATTATTGAATGAAAGTTACATTTGCTCTATTTACATTTTTATTGAAATACGTGTTTCGAGTATTTATTTCGTGTTTTTGCTGAAATAATAGTAACGCAAATATATTAAATCAATCATTTTTTTTTGTAGGAACTTGAAAGGATAGACAAACAAAAATAAATCAAATCTAGAAGCTAAAGCTGAAACAATAAAGTTGTTTGCGTGTTTTTTGAACGATTGAAATAAAATGGATACGTATTCTTATTTATTATATAAAATATTCAGAATAATATCCACACTTCACTACAGTTCATATGTCATCAGTCATGCTTTTTGATGGAATACATCATCAAGTTTAGTTTAATTTTAAAAAATCTGATAACAATTTAGATTAGTATTATTAAATTTAAAAAAAGTGTTTTATGTTTGAAGACAAATGTGTTAAATCTAATTTTCGAGGAAATTTTAGATTTTAGAGAAAAAATGGTTATCAGCTCAAAATTTAAGGAGTTGTATATTTTTCTAATATTTTTGAAAGTCTTCAAGTAAATTCTCCAGGGCCGGATTTGTTCCCAAACTGTAACAAATATTTTGCAATTTTATTACAGAAAAACTAATCGACCAAATTTCACCAAATATTTTTAAAAATATTTGTTACATCTTTCTGGTATAAAATTTTGGTATTGATAATAATTTTAGCAGTTTTCAAGTAAATTACTAAAATCTAAAACTTGGTAAATATTCGAATAATAAAATTTAAAAAAAAACCTTTAAATTCAATAATTAAATTTGAGTTTTTTGTTTATAGAAAGGGCTTTAAATGAGTTTTCAGCCAAAAAAAACGAAACACGGGTCACCTTTATAACTTGTTTATTTATGAAGATAAAATTTTTAAATTTTACATAATTCAAGAAAACACATTTTTAGCACTAAAAAGTCATCAACTTTATTTTTTAAATGTAACACCCGTTTTTTTCTTCAAAAAATTAAATTATTTTATAAAAAGAGTATGTTTGTGATACATTTTTTAACTTTTTTTAAAATTTTGAAAAAGAAAAAAAAATTATTGTCTTCATCCTAAGATGATAAAAACTTCCAAAACTCATTTCAAATAATACAAATACCCAAGGAAAATTGTATTTTTTAAAATTATTTATTTGAGATATTAATTTATGAACTTTTTTGAGTAACGTTTTTACAAATAACTCTTTTTTTTATGGAAAGATGACGGGTCACTTGATTTTTCAAAAAAAGATTTTAATAGGATTATTTTGGTATCCCATATGTAAGGTGTAATTAATTTACTAGCGCCAGTTTTTCATATTTTTTGTACTTGAGATTTTTCAAAATTTCAAAAAAATAAAAAATGTATCATGAACATAGGTACAGCTTTTCTAAAATAGTCTTAAATTATGAACAAAAAAATTAGGTGTTACATTTAAAAATTAAAGTTGATGACTTTTTAAAAATGTGTTTTCTTGAACCATACAATATAGTCAAATTTCAAATATATATTTTCATAAATAAAGAAGTTATAGACGTGACCCGTGTTTCGTTTCCACCTGGTATACAGAGTACAAAACGTTTAAGAGGTCAAAATTTAAGGATTGAATTGTATTTTCCGATAATTCTAATCAAATGTTTGGAAGTCATCAAATAAACTCCAGGACCGAATTTGTGCCCAAATTTTAACAAATATTTGCGATTTTATTATAGAAAAACTAATAGATCGATGTACATCAAATATTTTTTAAAATTCATCTAGACGTTACATCTTTCTGATATAAAATTTTGCTGTTGATAACTTAAGTAGTTTTCAAGAAAATTATTAAAATATAGAACTTGGAAAACATTTAAATAATAAAATCTGAAAAAAAATTTAAATTCACTAATTAAATGAAAGTTTTATATGTTTTTGTAAAGGGCTTTAAATAAACTTACAGCCTAAAAAAGAAAAAATAAATTTTAGTTTTTGTACTAAAAAGTTGATTGCTTAAAAAGTATTTTGCAATTTATGGAAAAACCGATTTCCACCAAATATTTTTCTAAATACATCAAGGTCCTATATATTTCTGGTATAAAATTTTGGTGTTGATAACTTTAGAAGTTTTCAAGAAATCTACTGAAATCGTGAACTGGGGTATAAATTAAATTAATTAATTTCTAAAATTCAAAAGATTGAAGATAAAGTGACGAAAACTTTTCATGTTTTTTTTATTTTGTATTCAAAAAACAATCAGTGTATGCTTACAATTTGGAGTATGTACATTTATGTTGATTATACCTATTCAGATGTGTAGAAAGCTATTGTTTATTTTTAAATAGTGAAGAATTAGTAGGTGACTATTTTAAATATTAAAACTTGAATTTTATGAAAAATATTTGTATTTTTTGTATATTATACGCATCATTTTGCAGTATCATAATTCTTAAGTATTTAATCGGGATATAGCTGCCATTAAGTGTAGATTTATAGCGGACATTAGACGTGAAAACCGTGGGATTTGGGCGAAAAAAAAAACGAGATAAAAAATCGTGCATAAAAAATGATTTATGCGTTATCAATGTTATCCAGCAATTTGCTAAAATTTATCACCGCCTTCAAAAATCATATTGATATACGAGTAAATACCGGCTGAAACTACTCGAACTTTATTTAAATTACTCAAGCTAGGTTTAAGTCTTGGGATTTAAGACTTTAGGTGCGACCTTTGGCTCGCCACTCGCCACTCGCCACACCCTCGACTTTCCCTTTAGTTTAATTAAAAATCGACACTAATAGCTCTGAATTTGGCGTTGAACGTGAGGCGAAGAGCATAGAGGTAATAGCAGATGAAGTTAGAGTATGGAGAAAAAGGGTTTGTTTTGTTGTTAGGGGTTTGGGGTTTATCGAGCGTCGAGCGGAGACACAAGGGAATATCACGCGTTGGGTGGTTGTTGCACGTCTCTCCTGTTTAAAATGCAAAGAGCTTATTGCATTTCTATATAGCCTACACTTAATGTCTACTCTATCCTCTATACTCTATACATACATAATACAAAGATAATACTTATAAAGAGGATACATCATGTATAATATTTACAAGTCGAGCAAACTTGAAATTAGCTTTTAAAACTTGTTTTCAAAATAAAAACTTATAACATTAAAGTTTCTTTTGTATTTTTATAGATGATACCAATCTTTAATCCTTTGAGAGTACTCCAAAAATAAATTCTTCGTAAATACAGCGCCCTCTAGTGGAAATTTTAACGTACTTTACGACTCGACGAAAAGGATTAGTTGCATGCAAATAATGCATTTTGAATTTTTAAATAATTAAAGAAAAACTAGCGCTTGGTAAGCTATTTTTATGTTTGTGATGAAAGTGTCGGTAAAATAAATAATTCAGGATCACTCTTTGAGTTTGGAATGATAATAAGAGCGCGAGGCGTCCCGGTAATTAAAGTGGACTCTTTTTTATTCCAATTAGAGCAATTAAACACAACAATAATTCAAATTATATGCAAACCGGGACGCATGCAGGAGGTAATTATTAAAATTTATGCAAATTACAAATTATTCACGCTTTTTTTATTCATAATTAAAAAGGAGGGAGAGGAAAAGTGTCGTTATTTATTCAATGTCGTTGTTTGGAAGTTATTTAGACTTTACACCACGGAAAAAGAGGATTGGGTGGAATGGGGTGGTGAGTTTTATGATCGAGTCATAAAGATACACGCTTTAATTTGCAATTTTTTTCTATGTGCTACTATTGACTTTATTACCACTAGATTTTATTGTATATTGGTCTAATAAACATTTTTTTACAACCATGGAATATGAAATTACTCAGTTAAATTATAAATTCATATCCATTTCACCAAATTTGTTACAAACAAAATCAAGATCCTATTATCTAAAAAATCCACATCGACAGTCTATTTCATCGTTACTACATTTTCATCGGCGTACTACCATTTCAACGATATTGCTTTTGCATCGACTACAGTTTCATTGGCATGACCTTTACATCGACACGGATGTTTCATCGATAATACCTTCTCATCGACTAACCTCACCCTCATCGACAAGAACGTTTCATCGACATTACTTTGTCATTGATACAGGCGTTTCATCGGCAAACAATTTCATAGACAATACTAATTCTTCAACCATGTAATTTCATCGACACTGCCTTTTTATAGACAAGACCACTTCATCGACAAAGACATGTTTCATCGCTAAAGCTTTTCATGGCCAATATGGTTTTATCGAAAGACATTTAAAATATTTGAACCGTCCTTCTCAATACGAAAATACTTGTCGATGAAGAGGTGCTGTCGATGAAACATCTGTGTCTAAGAAACGCTTTTGTCAAAGATAAAATTTGTCGATGAAATGGTTGTAGAAGTAAACATCTGTGTCGATGAAACATTCTTGTGGAAGAAAAGATTTGTTGATGAAAAGGTAGTGTCGGTGAAATAGCTGTCGATGAAACGTTTGTGTCGATGAATTAGCCATTTCGATGAAATTCCATTCGATGAAAAGGATATGTCGATGAAACGGTATACAACCATTTTCATCGACACGAAGTTTCATCGAAATTACAATTTCACCTTTCATCCCTTTCCCTAGTAAAGCTGTGATTTTTCAAAAATGGATCTTTTTTTCGCTTAAATGGCAATTATCAGTACCACGAGTGAAGATGGACCTATAAAGGACTGTACAAGGTACGGCTATTTTTTGATAAGGAATCCAAAAATGTCAAAATATACTGGGTGTTCCATTTGAAAAAACGTTGATACGCCATTTTCGAATGAATACCCGGAATATTTTTTAGAGATATCGACTATTTCTCATTTTAGAATATGTTACTTGGGCTATCCTGTAGAAATTAAAAAAATTATAATTTCCACATTATTTTTCAAATTTTTAAAAGATTTACGCGCTATGACATGAAAAAACAAACCATTTTTTGCTTAAGCTTTATCAATACCAAAGGTAAAGTAATGATTTCAAGACATCACACGCAAAAGCTCTAAATAATGTATAATCAACAGAAACAGAGTTTAATTTAGCTTTAGAATTGATAGTGTTACGGTGAAAGGGCGCAACGTGTAAGTAACTGTTTCAATTGTAACTAAATTGGTGAGAAGATAATTAAGCTCGAAATGTTGCTTACATAATTTCGCTAAAATTATCTGGGGCACTTATAACTAAACAATTTTCTTCTAAAATTGTATTAAAATAAATGGGTGGGGGGAGGGATGTGGGACGCAATCGATTTCGACGCCTTCTTAGCTCCTAAATCTCGAAACTTATTTATTTACAATTCAGTGCAAACTTATTCTCCTCTTCCTCTTCCTGTCAGAAATTTCAAGCAATCTCCGACAAAATTTCTATTTGTTTTCTTTTTCCCTACTCGATGTCCACAAGGGATAAAAACAACCTCTTCGCGTGGGATAAACATGATACTCTATAACTTCATGTAGATTGCACAACGAAAGGTTTATTCCTAAAAATACAAAACTCACTTTTCTTGTTTTAAATTGATTTATGGTCGAGGTCTTTTTTAATTTTATTAAAAGTAAAGGTTCAATTTTTTATTCAACATGTTTTTATAGTAGTTGCAAAACTTTTACAACAGCAAGTTCATAATTTTATTTGAATTTTCAACCAAAACTAAGATTAATCATCTAAAATCAAGAACGAATTGAAGAATCTCTTTCTAATGCAATTAGACAATTATTTTAAAATATTTTCTTCTAATATCGAAAAAAAAAATAAAAGAAAAAAAAATTGAAAATGTTTTCTGTAGTAATACAATGAGCAGCGATAATTCTTCTGACCACACTTGTTTGATTACTTGCGTGAATGCTTTTATTAAAGATGCTTTTATCCTGGAGTTGGTAGTGTTGACACCACTTACATAAGAATCGTTTTTGAGATATTCTAAAAGGGGCTTTATGTTAGAAGCACTGACCCATTTTTATAAAGAAACTGGAATGGTTTTTGGGTATTTTTCCTAGTTCAGAATCTTCATGCTTGGTGAATTAATAAAAACTTCTTTATCTAAAGAATTTTGTTGATAATTTTAGGTGATAGTTGCATTTTGAGATATTGGTGAACAATTTAATCTTGGAAAAGATGTTAAATTATTGGAAATTGTTTACACCTTTCAATTTTTCCCAAACCTTTGATAAATTGCTATCCAAGGGATTACCAAACGTCAAAAGTATAAATGTTAATTGGATAAGAATAAGATATTACTTGAAAGATTACTATATTTAGATATTTTTTTCTCCAATTAAAGCAACCAGTGGTTGAAGATTCTAAATATGTCTAGAAAATCTTTAAGCACTGAATTTGTAGTTTAAACCATGTAAACTATCTTCATTAACCAAAGTACCACATGATCAAGTATGTTGGACACAGAGAATTACCCAGAAGAAGACCAATGAATATTTTGAAAGTGTTATCATTCATTACACCAGATTAGATATTAAACCATTAATACCACATTTATTTATTAAATTATTATTTGAAGAAGAAATATAGTCCTATACTCTCTAAATACTTTTTTCTGAAGATTTTAAGACTAAAATTGTTTTTGAAGACCAAAGAGACTCACCAGCATTGACATCATCAACAGTAGTTGAAGCAAAATTAGGAGGTAAAATCTCTTCAATTTTCTTAATAGATCCGTGGAAAGATGAAAGAAAAGTTGGTAAAGGTAAATAAAAAGCCAAGAGAACTACCAAACCTCTTTTTTGACAGAAAGCGTTGCTAGAAGCCCAACATCTTCAGAAAAATTATTATTAGTATTTTTTTCTAAAAAACATTTTAAAATAATAATTAATTCCAGAAGAATTATGCCAGTAGTCTTCACAAATAACTTAACTTTGGTATTGCTAAGCAATTTTGAAGTGGAAAAAAGGCAAAATATGTGAAGGAATTTTAACAGGCGAGATGAAATACCTTGGCTGTTTTTCTAAGATACTAATACCTGGCGCAAGACAATTGAAATCGCATTTTTTTTGCTCTATTTTATCCGACAAAGGCGTGGAATAATCGTAATTATTATACGAAAATCAAAAGAAAAATATAGACAAGAAGTTTATTTGTAATAAATTTTGTATAAACCATTTTTAATAAGATAAGAACGTGCGAAGCTCAAGTATTTGGAGGAATTGAAGGAAGCCCATTTCGATTTTCTGGGCAATAACACGCGCGATTGCGTACATTTAAAGACAACTCGTATGAAACGTGCTGGAAATAATTTCAACTTTTGCTCTTCGTTTTAGAGCCGCAAAGGATTTTCTTTTTTAGAATTTTCAACAATGAGGGATTAAATTAACCCCTACATATAATCACCTTCTTGGAATTTTCGTTCCAATTTTCCTCGAGCGCTTTTGTACAATTTTATCTATGCTAAACCTACATTATTCCCACTTATTACAAGGTCTATTTTTCCGTTATAAAATAATATTTTAAAGTCAAGGTGTTAGAAAATCGTAAATTATTTTATGGATAAAAATATATCTTTTCCGACTGAAATTTCTATAAATATTTTGTGGCGAGCTCGCAAGATGCAAGGTTTTTTATTTACATCCCGAGTGAAATATGAGAGACCTTTCTATTGATTTAAATTGGGAACACCGAGCGGGACTGGAAAATAGAGGAGTAAAAGGAAAACTATTTTAGATGAGATGATCCTCGTTGTTTGGATTGGGAAATATAAAAAGGGGAAGAGCGTTTTTATTAATTCGAAACCAATTCAGAGTATTACGAAAAACCAATCGCAAAATTAATTCCATTTTACGTTCTCTGGTTATTGTGGCAGTGTGGCAGAAGCTTAGATGCTTTCGTTCATTAGTGATTCGATTCTAGCGACGAACCAGCTCTCTAATAAGCTCTACGATTAGCATATAGAACGCCATTGTTATATCCGTTAAGATTAGCTAAAGCGATTACATCATCCTTATAATAAAGATTTGGTTTAAAATTATTCCTCTGGATTAGATTTGGCACATACACTCCAATAAACCCCACAAATTTTTAATTAAATTGAATTTCTATATCATTTTTAACAAACTGAGATTATTCATGCATAATTCGTAGTGATAATTGGCGACCCAATTGCTTGTTTGCATTAATTAGAGCTTCACTACTTTTTTGCGTGTTTTAATTTTCGTGGAAGCTCTAAAAGCCTTGGGTGCTTGATGTGCTGCTTTTTCGCCCGTCATTAAAATATTAAAAGCTTGGAAATATTTATTGTCCGCTCTTAACAAGCCCAATTAGCCCCTGCTTTAATCAACAGCTTCGATTTTTCCATAATACTTTATTATACCTAACATAAAGTATAAAATCCCTAAAGGGGACTTTGCTATTTCCAATAAAATATTTTCAATTTTTAATTACCTAAAACCTTAATTAAACTAAAAGCAGATTTATGTAAACCATAAAAAACTACGAAAAGGATAGTTATGTTTGTACATAGCCTATTCATCGAACGCAATAATAAAGAAGAAATACATTCTCAAGTGCTGGATTGAACTAAATAAAATAAAAACAGTCGAATGAAGAGATATCCCAGACTGAAGAACCTGACACGGAAAACTAAGTAATAAGATGTATAGAAAATCTAAATTTATTTAATGAAATACAGAAAACCTATCAGTTGTACAGTATGATGTTCGAAGGTATCCATTGCAGGATGGACCTAGTAAATCAAAATTTTATGAAGTTTCTAAAGTTATGGATACATTCTTAAAGAAATCATTTCCGCAATCGACTTCTCTAGAAAAACTGCCAGGAATTGTGCTGCTCTAACTGTATGTACTCATGGAAAAAGAAATTAAAACATATGAGAACAGAGTTAACTGGGTTACCAAGGTGGAAAACGAGAATCCAGGATAAAATCAACAAAGCGAAAAAAGAGATCGGCCCTTTGTCAGAATACGTTACTAAAGAAAAGAACGTGTCAAAAAAGTAGGAAGAAAAATTAAAGGAAGAAGATGAGCGACTGAGACAAAACTGATTGCGGTACTTGGTGCAGGAATTCGTCGATAGAAAAAGGCATCCAGAAGATAGAAGAAAAAGAAAACACGGATCAAAAAATAATAGAGTTAGAGACTGGTACAAACGAAACAGTACAAGAACTAATTCCGGACATGATGATGATTCAATTTTAGTATTTGGGCTGAACCAAAATAGTACAACGATCAAGCTTATTGGATACAGAAGGAAGAAGAACTCTGCGTGATATAGAAAATGTGCCTTTAATTGTAATTACTTTGGAGTATCTTAAAGCATCCATAAAAAACTTAAAACTGGAAATCACCAAGTTTAGATGGAAATATTTCACTGTCACTCATCCACATCTGGTTCAACTATTTAATAAGGCTTATGATGATCCAGCTGACTTTCCAGAATATTCTGTTCCCAACTAAAAAACTATCGCCCAATCACAGTAATTTTCTTGAAAATGGGTATTTCAAAATAAGTTAGACAAGGAGGTTACTTCCATTAGACTAGGAGGTTAATATCCGCCGTGAAATCGTCCAAGGTGATTGTCAGAGTCCTTTCTGGTTTTGAATGGCGCTTACAACATTGAGAACAATGACAGCCAATCGGGATATTTGGTGAAGAAGAATCCAGACGTCTGTATTTCCCAACAATTTTACATGGATGAGTATCTGAATCTAGTAAATATTAGATCTTCAAACCGAATTCGAAGTGGTCAACATTGGTATGGAATTTGGATTAGACTCTAAAATATTACTTATCATACCTACCTTAGTATCATTGCAGGCAGAGGACGCCTCAGTTTGGAAACTCTATGTCATCAGTAGGAGGAAAACCTTCTTCAATATTTCCTATTCATTAACTCTCCGTTATACAAAGCTATTTGTTAGTAGGATAAAACTAACTAAGCTCAGGAAAATAATTAGTTTTCATATTTAAATACCTCATACCACTTAAATGGTTGGAGTCAAAGTGCTCCATGGTCCATGCTAGATTATCTACTACATACAGGGTGTCCCATTTTAATCTTTTCAAGGAAATTTCTCGAAACCAGTACATCAGACAAAAAAAGTTTCCGAATAAAAGTTTGATGGTTTGGAGGGGGACGTTCGATGCTGTAACAAATTTCACCCCCAAACCCTCCAGGGGGTGGATAAAGGGGGTGACTTTAAAGTATAAAATGGAACCCCCTATTTTTTATTACAGATTCGAAAAGAGCATCAAAAACTATTTGTTTTTCGCAACAGGTGGCGCTGTAATCGCTAAAACTTGTTTTTTTCCTGAAACGTAAGATTAAGGTTTTGATGGCAATTTCCAATGAATAAAATTTCATGATCGCTTCAAATGAACTCTTTTGTAACCCTTTGGAGGCGGGGTATCGAACAAAGTTTGATTACTACACAAAAAATTAAATTAATTAATTTATTTAATTAATAAAATAATTTAATTAATAAAATAATTTAATTAATAAAATAATTTAATTAATTAATTTAATTAATAAAATAATTTAATTTACTTCAGTCAAGTATTATTCAAACAAATCTTCTTAGTCTAGGGTTACTTGTGATTTTAAGAATTTTTGGTTTTTTGTGTAGTAATCAAACTTTGTTCGATACCCCGCCTACTACCGGCTACTTTTATAGTTTTCGAGAAAAAAAAATAAAAACCGATTTTCATTAAAAAGTTCAAGCCCACAACCTTAAAAATACCTCAAAACATTTTTTTTCGAATTTTTTCAAAATCGACCCCGCAAATGAAAGATAATAGAAATTGGATCAAACTTGGGGGTCACTTGCCCTCTACAGCCCTCAAAAAAAATATACACCAGAAAAACTCAAAAAAAATTTTTTTTTTAGGTAATGTACCTTAAAAAATAATTAAATTTTTAAAAATTTAATAAGATAATATCGATAATTTCTAGAAACTTATCTGTACCAATATTTGTTTTTTAACGGTATGAAGACTTGTTTTTGTTTTTTAGTTTTAGTTATTAAGAGCAACTTCCTAGACACCCGCGATAAATTTTCCGTTGGAGATAATAACAAGGAATAGAAAATACATCCCACTTTTCTGGAGCTTCCTTGCAAATTATGACCATATAACTTATAATTAATGCGAATCCCTAGAGGGCGCACGAGTTTGGGAGGAAAAATTGTGAAAAATCATGAAATCAAGCATTAGTTCTGCAGTTATAACTCAAGTTTTCCTGCTTAGATTTTCAATTTTTTTTCAGATTAATAATCTAAATTGATTAGGCTATATTCTGCAACCTATCACAAAATTAATCAGAGGGGTCCAAAGTTAAGGTACTTTTAGATCATTATATTTTTTTTTGTATATTCTCCAATTTTTTTTCTTTCTGGCAAAAATTAAAGGAATGACTTCTAAATCATCTACAAAAAAATTATACATAAATGTTGTTCGTACTAGCTTTTATGACTGCAGAAATAAACCACTATATTTTCCGTTTAGGAAATTGCTCTTAAGCGAAATATGAATTTTTCAAAATTTTATATAAAAATTCATAACTTTTGAACGAAACATCGTAGACACTTATTTTTTTTTCTACTTTAAATATAAATTATTAACTTTCAAATTTTTAATTTAAAACGCTACACTCTTGTTCGCTACTCTGACAGTTCGACCTATGGCCAGGTATGTACCTAAAATTTTTAGAAAATATGATTTACTTAGAACCCTCAATTATAATTATGGAAAGTCTGGAAAAAAATTAAACCCGCAACTTTAAAAATGATTAAAATGTAAGAGTGGCTAAATGAATGTTGGAAATTAATTTATGTAGAATTAAGTCTGCAGTGGTCACAACTTTATAATTGAAAAGGTCAGGAGAGTTTAGGAAAAACTTGCAAGTTTCCAACTGCGAATTTCTAAAGGTTATGCTTATTTCCCCGTGATGTTTATTAAATAAGTTTTGTTAAGTAGTGCAGATGAGGGGACTTGAGTCTTGAAGTTTGTTTAGAAATTGGGAAATAATAAATTAAACCATACTCGATTCTCGATTGATTTAATTAGAGATGATGATGTAAATCTGACGAGAAGAGAATTGTTGATGATAGATGATTACAAGTCGATTTTTATTCCGAGAATAAATGATCGTTTTTTTCTGCAAAGGTCGCAGTATAAAAAATAGAAGCTACAAAAGCGTCATTAGTTCCGAAGTAATGGACTAATGGGAAGCGATTTTCTCTCGATTGACATTTCCAAAGGGCGCTACCTTTCTTTTACTTTTGCTTCACTTTAAACAACTCTTGTAAAAACCGAGTCATAGAAACCCGAATAATTGATGGGGTTGAATGAATGGTGCTAATGAAGGTGATTATAGATTATAGTAACACAATCGAACTAAAATTATGATAATTTTGGTAATGTAAGATTAAATTGAAAAAATTGTGTGAAAGGAGATTTTTCTTTGGAGTCTCTGATCTGGAGATAGTAAACAGTTGTAAGAGAGATGCGTAGGTGGCAGTTGTTTTTTACAGGGCTCTCTGGCGTGGTATCGATCTGGGCACAGGCACAGCGTAACCCGTAACCCGGCAACTCGGTCCGCACCTTCGGCTCTGCAGAGCAGCAGAGCAGCCTCTCCCACCACGTTTCAACAGAAACCACCTTTCCTTGCTCCACAGGTTAATTTTCCTTCATTTCATTTCTCCACCACTCTCCACTCTCCTCCAACAACCACCTTCTCCTTTCTCCTTAATCTTAAACGATGCTGCTTCGTGCTTCGCCTTCCTCTGCAAAATGCAAAAAACAAAAGTGCAACGAGTTAATACAATACCCTATTTTCTCTTACCTCTAAATTTTTCATAAAACTACTTCCTAATTATAATTACAAGAAGCACTAGCGTATCCATAGGGGGGAAATAATGCTGGAAAATAATGGAAATATAAGCTAGAATTTCATTAAATGGATGAAAATCATATTTTTCTTTAAATGCCTTTTTTTTGCTTGTCAAAAATGCACTCCCTTTAAAATTTTTTGGGTACGCCACTGTCCGAATAAATCGATAAAAAAAATTCGAAACGGTCTTATCTATTAGATTTCGTGAACATACAACAAATAAAATAGTTTTCAAATATTTTTATTAAGAAACTAAAAACATTTTTTTCGTAAAAATAATGTTTAACCAATAAAACTGGTTTCATATTTTTTTATCGAGGAATAAAAAAGTTACAGTACGTTTTGTGTTATTTAAAAAAATCGTTTTTAGTTCAAATCGGGAAATTCGTATCTAAAATATTGTTTTTCTTCATAAAAACTCTGTGATACTCAAGAAGGGGAGAGAGGGGTTTGGGTACACGTGTACCCCCTCAACTGGCAAATAATTGAAATAAAAAAAAATAAAATAAAATCTTGCGAAGAAGAATGTGAAATTAATTTTTTTTTTAAATCATTAAATTCATTTAAATGAATGAAATTTTTATGTTGTCTTGGTTTAAATGGAAGTAGAAATACATTTATTTTTTAATTGTGAAAATTGCACCCTGATAAGAAGACGTTAATTAAACTAACACTTAATTAAATTAATGTATTGAAAATTTTGTATTAGCAAGCAATTCCATCAGAAAACTAATGATCCAAGCAAGTTATTGTAAATTATATTTCGTCCTCAATTCGCAATTTTTTCTCTCTCACATTTTTTTGATTTATTACATCTAAAGAAAACTTTGATTGATTGCGGGTAGATGATGTTACAATTCCAAGAAAATTGTTTTATAATTTGTTTGCTCTGGTTATTCAACAAGGAAGATGAGTATAAAATTGGGAACAACCTCTTGGATGACCTTAAGGAATAATTTAATGGGTAGTAAACATTACAGTACATAATTTTGTTCTCTTAAGTGTTAAGGCTCCTTCGAGACTTATCCCCTTTGTCCAAAATAAATATGACTTCCCCAGTTACTCCTTTATTATACAAATTTGCCTAAATTATTCCTAGATTTTTTTTTCTAAAATATCTTAAACTAAACGAGAATTTTTAATGAAATCATTTTGTAGGTTTAAAAGTGGAGCATATTTCAAGTAAAATTTATGGAATGCAGTAAAAGTGAAATGCAGTATATTAAGCACTGGTCATTTGCATCAAAATGCAGTAACGTAAATCACAAGTGAGTTGCGAGCTCCCTCTTTATTTACTTCACAAACAACATCATTTAAATCTTAATGGCTATCACTGAAATTAAATCACAAATGATTAATAAATACGCCAAACTTAGTTTACACAATTATAAAGTATAAAGTAACTTGTTGGAATTTAAGGAAAAGTTTTTAATTTAAGCCAGCAGCGAGTCAATTTTGGTTTTTTCGAGCGTGAAGACATTCCCCGATTCCCGATTTATTTAAATCAATTTTTTATGTTCGGGAATTTAGGAAAGGCGAAAAAGTTTTTCGCGGCAACAACTGCCATAAGTCAGTCAGACGGCCATTACCGTGGAGTACAGCTAAGAAAAGTCGGCTGAAAATTCCTCGCAACTCAAACTTTTCGAGTGCTCAACGCCGAATAACAAAATTGCGGCGGAACGCGAAATACGACAACAAGAAAACAACTTTATTTGACTTTCTGTTTTGTTCACGTCGTGCAACTTTAAGAAAATTCTCGAGTTTACGCGATGAAAAAATATGTCACAATTATAAGGGTTTATCATGTTGGAAGGAAATCTGTAGGGAATAGTTGAGAACGGGCTTCATTTCCTTATGTAATAAATTCTCAGGACTTTTGTTGGATTTACTTGCAATGAATGTCAAAGAAAAAATTTAATAAGATTACGGAAAACTTCATTTTACCTACACTCCATTCAACTGTAACACATTAATCTACAAAATCATATTATTATCCACAAATATACTTTTAAAAGGCTAATAATTACAACTTGTCCCAACTAAAAACGTCACTTGTAATAAAAACCGCAAAAAAGAATTATAAATGTAAAATTGCTCCCAGCTGGAAATATTACTTTTGTCCTACTTCCAGCTGGGACCAACTGTACATATACGGGGTCCTAGCGTTGCGAGAAGCAAAAACTCGTACAGATCAGTTTTCTAAGAATTATCGATACTATCATATTAATTTTTTGAAATTTAACTATTTTTAAGGTACATTACCTAAAAATGTTATATATTTTTTTAATATTTAGGGTGTAAATATTTTTTAAGAGGTGTAAGCGGTAACTGACTACTCCCCCAAATTCATCATTTTATTATTATCTTTAGTTTTCTAAAAAAAATTTTTTTGAGATATGAAATTTTTTATGGACATCGGTTTTTATTTTATTTTTTTCTCGAAAACTATAAAAGTTACCAATTTCAAATTTTTTAACAAACGTAAATACCGACTATAGACGTATTTCAAAAAATATTTGGTTAAAATCGGTTAAATAGTAATTTTGGTACAAATACGGTTTTAAACCGAAAATTAACTTTCACGGAATTTGGTGGAGGGGATGACTGTGCGAATTTTAAGCTATTTAACGTCTGCTAATAGTTGCGAAGATATTAATTATTTTGTGTAAACTGAAAAATTTCAGACTGAAATTTTGGCTTCAAATGGAGATTTTGCTTATTTTAGCTACATTTGCGGCGATAATTCGAAAAGGAAAGAGATAGCGAAGTGATTCTTTTTTTACATAAAGTGGACCTAAAGAGCTTTTAGAGAAGGTGCATAAAGTAGAATTGAAATGTAATTTGAAGGGTGAATTTGACCCATAAATACGACTTTTAAAAATGCTATATAAAAAAATTTTTTTTCGTTATTTTTTCGAAATTTGAAATACCCTAT
Source organism: Stenus bimaculatus (assembly GCA_963971135.1). NCBI lineage: Eukaryota > Metazoa > Arthropoda > Insecta > Coleoptera > Staphylinidae > Stenus > Stenus bimaculatus. Next base: position 83,315,907 of record OZ020180.1, read on the forward strand.
GCATGGGAGATTTCGGTTCAAAGGTTAGATTCTAACGTGTTTTTAAAATTGAAAATCCGTTAAAAAGTGACCCGGCGGAAGCCACTCACCACTAAAATCAAAATTTCGAGTTTATTTGTACGTAATTTCCCAACCCTACCAAATATAAAAAATCTGAGTAGCCTATACACTGTAGAAAATATTCCTTTTTAAAGTCACGAAACAAAATTGCAAAATTTTTGAAAACTGCGGGAGCCAGATGTCCCCAGTTTGGACCGCGTTTTAGCCGATTTTTTTTAACATTTTACGTTCGATTTTTTTCCAAGGTTAAAATTTCAAGATGCCGATTTTTTCTCTCATAATAAAATACCAAATAAGTAAAATTGTTCCGATGAAAAGTTACGAATTTTCAAAGTACGCGTCAAAATAGCGCGTAAAATAAAGCCAAAAAAACGATAAAAATCGACCATTTTCGGAATTTTTTTTCAAAGTGTCGGGGAGGTCCAAAAAATTTCAAATTCGAACCACACTTGGAATCAACATCCCTCTTTACATCGGAACCGGAATTCTTAAAATCAGACGAAAAAAACACCCTTTCGGCCGCTCCTCGCAAAAAATGTCTGATTTCGGGGTAAAAATGTGACCAGGCGGGTCAAAACCTCCGTTTTGAGAATCCAGCCCCCCTTAACATACTAAAATTTGGTGCGATTCGGGGTGAATTTCGGAAACTTAGGCGATGAACTCGATTTTTCGTTCGGAGTGGAATAACTTTTTTCGGGGTGGTCCGATCGAAAAGGGACATTTAAACTTTTGTCTTAAAATTTTCTCTTCCTTCCACCTATAAAATTTTAACTCTCTAGACCCTTATCACAAATTAAATTTGACATGACAGCTGTAAACCAGACGATTTTTTGTAAAAATTTCAACCCAAAATTGACAAGGAATTTAAAAATGTCATAATATACTGGGTACTAAAATAAAATTAATTTTGGTCCGTCATTCGCCACCTTGGAATGGACATCCTGTATATTATTATAATATTTTTAGGGTGTGCGTGTAAAAGTAGTGTATATTCAGTCAAAAATCATTTATCATTTTATAGTCATTAAATTAAATTAAAGTTTCTGTACAAAGTAATTTTAAAAGAAAATTGGGTTAGTTGTTTATTTTGCCGTAAGGATTAAATATAATGTTGGAATTAAGAAGAGAAAATTGATTGATGAAGGTGTGAGCTGTGTGCAAGTTGGTAGTTTTGGTCGTTTTGTGTGTTTATGTCTGTTTTCGTGAGCTGCCTCAAATAAATTCTCCTTCCTGACATTATTGACTTTATTTTTTTACTGCTTTTATACGACTCTATCCCGCAACTAATTTGTTGCTTTAATAACAACATTGTATCCTCATAAAAACCAAAAAAAACATTTATTTATTTTTCATCAATCTAAGCTGTAAAGTGTTAATGAAATATCAAATTGAATTGGTGTAGTTTTCAGAATTGTAAATGTAGGCTATTAAATCAAAAACTATAAATCACATTCTTCGCTAGTTAATTTAATAAAAAAACAGAGTTGTAATTAATGTCCGCTTTAACCACTCACAATCACTCCCCGGGGATTTTAGTTATCACGCAAAACAAGGTGTAAATTAGAAAATTATTCAATTAGATTTAATTTCTACATAAAATTAATAAATTGGTTGCTTTTACTTTTAAAGACGTTAAAAATGAAGTGAAGCAATTTATGAAGAGACTTTTAAAATAAGTAATGGTTCCTAAAAATAAATGTCGTTCATGATCAAAATTACGCGTGCACATCTTACTTTATGAAAACCTAGACCTGAAAATCTTGTACTTGGCATCGTAACCTGATAGATCTTGGCACGAAAGGGGATTTTTGGACGCTTGACGTTGCGACGCAATCATTTTTTAAATACCGAATTGAAAATAAAACATGCAAGATTAGTGACGCGACGCGACTCACTTAAGAACTTTCAATTAAATTAAAACGTTTTGTGATAAAGTGTTATTTTATTTCAGTTATTATTGGTGATAAATAAGTGTGATAAAGGTAATTTTACACAACTTTGAAAATAATATTTTTTTTTAATATTTTAAAAAGTCTTGTAGCTATCATCCGGTGTAAATTTTGTTTTTCGTAAAAATTTAAGCGTTTTAAAAATTTAAGAAAGAAGTAATTATTTAATACAGGGCGTCCCAAAAGCTCCAGGACGGCAACATTTGAAGGAGTAAACATTGAGGGGTGCACAAAAAACGGCCAACGATGTAGCTTCGTTATTTCTTATCCGATTTTAATAAGTGATATGTCAAATTAAATGTTTTGATTGAAGAACACTATCAGATAATAAAAGATTAATTTTATTTTTGAAAACATTAGAAGAGGAGGAGTAAACTTTTCTTTTTCAAATGGCAACATATTTTTTTCGATTGAAAAAAATCATTAACAAAAATCTAAACCAATTAAGTATACCAATAATTTTTTTTAATTAATTTTTTTTTTCTTATTTTTTTTAATTTTTTTTATTATTATTTTTGTTTAATTTAATTCAATTGTTTTTTTTGCATGTTTTCAGTTTTTTTTTTTTAAGTTTTGTTTTTTAATTTATTCTTAATACTTTTTAATTTATTACTAATAAATTTAAAAACAAAACTTAATAAAATAAAAAATTGAAAACTCAAAAAAAAAACAATTGAATTAAATTTAAAAAAAAATAATAATAATAAAAAATTTAAAAAAAAAATAAGAAAAAAAATGTTTTAAATTAATTTAAAAAAAAATTATTGGTATAATTGGTTTAGATTATTTTTGTTAATGATTTTTTTCAATGGAAAAAATATGTTGCCATTTGAAAAAGAAAAGTTGCCCCCTTCTCCTCTGTTGTTTTCAAAAATAAAATTAATATTTTATTATCTGATAGTAGTACTCTTCAAACCATTTAATTTGACATATCACTTATGAAAATCGGATAAGAAATAACGAAGCTATATCGTTGGCTGTTTTTTGTGCATCCCTCTATATACAGGATGATAAAAACTATATTTTCTCATATTTCGGGATCTAACCAACAAAAATAGAAATAAGCTAAAAATTTTAGATACTTTATAACTTCAGAGTGGTTGGACTTGTTGCTCTTAGTTAATCATGGACACAAACAATCATCAAACTAAACCATACATCTAAACTATACATCAGCTTCACCTTTTAATAAATCGCCAAGTACGGGTGGAATAATAATTGCTAGTTTTATCCACAACAGTACTGCTACATAAAAACCTAAATTTGGAAGGAACCAAAGCTGATCTCTGATATTCCAGAGATGTGACCAAAAAGATAGCTTGATTGAATAAATAATGAATTAATGAAATTTAATCATATTAAAGGTAAACTCTGATTGATTTCTCAAGCATTCAATTAATAATTAGGAAAATACGTGTCCTTTAACAGGACTCAGAAAGAAGTGACTTCCGACCAACATGGTTGCCAATTTAAAGCGGACCATAAAGAACCGAGAACAAATGTGAAAATTGATAAAACTGAAATACAGGGTGATCAAGCTTTAAAAATAAACAGTGACAAAATTTATTTTTTACAAATCCCATGTCGATGAAACAATGTACAATCCCTGAAAAACTGTGCATTTTATAAAATTAAATTTCTTTAATAATGCCATTATAAAAATAATGTTAAATTTCATTTGCACTTCATTTGTTCCCGTTTAAAAATGCACTTGTCATGGCCTTCACGCTCATGAAATATTCACGAGATTAGCCTCCGCTTCCATCTTCCACGTTCTAATGGAAATTCGTAAATGATTTATGATTTGAGAAAATCACAGCATAAAAACTCAGCAAAGTCAATGCCAACGGGTTATTTTAAAACAAAAACATAAAAGCTGTAGTGAATTGCAAATAAATGCAATAATTCCCTAAAAGCCTCTACAGGATGATTGATAATTATCTTAAAATCTATGAATGATTTTTGAACTAAGCATGCGTCTAAATTAAAAAAAAAACATGCATTTAATATTTTTGTTAATAAAAAATCTATTTTAGTCGAGAAATCTATTATTTAACCTTAATTACCTAATATTTTTGCAAGAATCGTATTTAATGTAAAGTTTAAAATAAACTAGTGTTAGTGCATAGTTTGCTAAAATTCTCATTAGCCCGAAACCGTTATTACAAAGAGGAAACACAAAGCCCGCATTGTCTACTTTAAATTTACTACAACATGTAATGCGACTTTAAGATGTATTATTTGCTGTTTAGTTCTCATTTTCACTAATAGTTTGACCTACATTTTAAAGATTGTCTTCCCGGAGCATAAATTTTCAACTTTTAACGGGAAGCCATTAAAATGACCAGTAAAAAACGATTAAAATTCATGAGCGACTCTTGTGATGTTTCCGGTATTTTAAGGGTGCGGGTGCAAGGCGAGAATTGGGATGAAAGGCGACAAACCGTGGGAAGAGAGTCCAGAGTCCTAGGGTAATGGTGGGAGTAGTTTTAGGAGTCAACAGAAACCACACGCTCGTGCTTTTTATAATCCTGCGGTCTTCTACAGAGATGATGGTTTTTACTGACCTCCGGCCACCATCCACGAAATTATTATTCCATTATTGCAAGTATTAACCTATTTCTACACTCAAATTTTAATTGAAAATTTTAATCCTATCAAGTTTAATATGCATAGCCAATAAGATTTGGGTTTCGAGCAATTTGGGATATTATTTCAAGAATAAGCAGTTGAGATTGTGGTTATAGAAAAAAGTCATATTTAGTTTCATCTAAGAGTTGCCTATTAAGACATGTGCAGCTTTTATCGATTCGAATAAAATTTAAGGACGATCCTCGGTTGCCGCATTACCGATCTTTATCAGCAAATCGCGATTCTTCCACGTCGAAAGTGTTCCAGAGTTCCGCAAATGGGACGCATACAGTTTCAATGCTCTAATCTCGATAATCGTCGAGACGAGAAAATAGAAAATAGGACAAGCATTATAGACGATCCCCATTTATTTTCTTCATGAAATAATTACTTTATACGGTATATCATGTTTCATCTCTAATAGTTTGAGACGTACGAGATAAATTAGTTACGGATTCTTCTTCCTCATTTAATACGAAATGGTTCGATGAAATTGAGACTAATGTGTCGGAAGTATAATGTGTGCTCAAATTCAGAAACTGATCAACTTGGAAAGAGATTACAACTTGATGAGTTACTTGATTAAATTCGTTTTAAAGAATATTTTTAATACACCCTTAACCCAGTTTCTGAAGTAAGCTAAATAGAGTGCTACGGCCTAAGCGTGTACCAAATTTTGGTCGAATTTAAAATTATTTGTTATGAGCAAAATCGGAGGAAGAAATAGTTATTTTTGCAACAAGTGCAAAAAGTAAAAACATGTAATTAACGGTAGATATTGACATTTCTAAATTTGTCATTTATGATCAGTTGTCAGTGCATAAAGTCATGCTGCAAAAACTGATCATAAATTGCCTATTTTTTGCACGATCGTAGAAAAAAAATATTTTACAGTAAAAATAATAAAAAACCAATAAATACGATCTTATACTTCTCTAAATTTTCTAAACCATGAAATGTGATACCATCGACTTTTTTAAACTGCAACCCCTATCGAGTTTGATATCATTTTAAAGGTAATAAAAAGAGGAATATATTTCTGAAAACCAGAAGTAAATATCATAATTATTTCTAAAGTCACAAAGGGTTTAGTACAAAATCGGAAAATTATGATATTATCAACATCTTTATCTTATGGTTTATTCTTATCATAAGAGGTGTTGAAATTATCGTCATTCTTCAGTCTTACAAAAACCCAAACATTCATAAATGCCATTTTGGATATTTAACGGTCGGGAAACGTGCGTGTTAAAAAGTCTTTGACTGAAAAATTAAAGTTTGGGGGAGCACCTACTTGTTGAAATCATTTATCATCAATGCCGTTAGAACACACTGCACGGATGACTGGAACAATTTGGTTTTCTACAAGTTCCAGAAATATAATTCCGTCAAAGTTTCCATTAATAAAGAATGACCCAATTACATTTAATCCAAAAGTTCTGACCCATCAATTCTTTTCTGAATAAATGTGGATTAGTATCTGCCCAATATCGACAATTGTGCCAATTGACTCTAGATTTAGGTTGAAGTAACTTTCATCGGAGAAAACAACATTCGAAGGAAAATTTCTGTCAGCCTCACATTTGTCTCGTATAATTTCACAAAATTGCCGTCTTCTAACGAAGTCATCTCCAATATGTTCATGAAACAGGTGAAATTTGTATGGAAAATAATTATTGTTCTACAAAAGCACTGAATTTATCTAGCCCGATATTCAATAAAAGACAGAAGAATCTCTTCAGCTTTATCTGGAGCCGTTAGAGGTTTTGGTCTACAAGTTCTTGTCCGATCTTTCGCTGAGCCCCCATCTATTAATCTATGAAAAGTTCTTTCGACCGTTGATTTTGAAATTGAAGGTCGAAACTTTCTTTTTCTGCAAAACCACGAATCATCAAAAGAATAATTCATTCCCTTTCAGTAAGTAAATTATTATTTATCTTAGTTCTGCAGTCAAATACGCTAGTGCGAAAAAGATTTTTGTATAATTTTTTTCAGTAAATGATTTAGAAATCATTTCTCTAATTCTTAGCGGAAGGAAAAAATTGGAGAATGTACCAAAAAATATAATGACCTAAAAGTACCTTAACTTTGGACCCATCTAATTAATTTTGTGCTATGTTGTAGAAGGTGACTATCCGCTAAGATGTAGCCTAATAAATTTACAAAACTCGCGCGCCCTCTAGGGATTCGCATAATTATCAGTGATTCGCTGATAATTTGCAAAGAAGCTCCAGAAAAGTGGTGTTTCCGCCGAAAATGGTTATTTTATTGTTTGTTGGTAATTTGCGATAAGTTTTGTTGTTTGTTATAATAATCTAGTTATCTTAAAAAAAAAGATATATAAAATGTCATAATAACTCAATAGTTTGTACAAAATACACTTATTTTAGAAAATAACAATTATTTTCTTTTACAAAATAATCTTTATCCTATAATCCATCAGTAATTTTTTAAAGAGTGTTTTTGACCTATACTACGGTGTAAAGACCCACTCGCATCATTTGGTCCTTCGAACCGGATTTGGATAAAGATTATATGGTTCATCATCAATAAACAAGCCAATCTGCATGTCCAGAAGAGGATTTGTTACTGCTAGTCCAGAAAACAATTCTTCAAGATTCAACAGTCGTCAGTTCATCGAATATTTTCCATGTGAGCACCAAAATAGTTTTTAATTTGATATTGCTTATTATTTGTACCACTTACATTAAATTAAATTAAATATGAGTAATGCCGAAAAATTAAAGGTATTAAAGGGAAAACGTGGAGTTAAAAAAGGTGAATTAACGCGATTCATAAATTTTTTAATAAAATTTAATGCTTCTGAAATTGACACAATCGAATTGTCAGAAAATGATTTATCACAACTAAAAACGCGACTTTTAAATTTAAATGTCGTTTTTGAACAATTTAACAGTATTCAAGAAGAAATTGATCTTCTAATAGATTCAAATGAAAATTATGATATTGAAAATTCCGAAAGGGAATTATTTGAAAATCAATATTATGAAGCTATTGCTCAAGCAGATGTATTAATAAAAAATGCTTCCAAAACTACAATTTTAAATTCTAGTATTTTGGAAGTTGTTAACAAAAGTGATACCATTTCGAAGGAGTTTGACATTAATGCTTCCCAATCAGTCAAATTTCCTGAGATACGTTTACCTCAATTTAATGGGGATTTTGATAATTTTTTATCATTTCGTGATCTTTTTTCGAGTTTAGTTCATAACAACGAGCGTATGACAAATCTTCAAAAATTACATTATCTAAAAACTTCTTTAACGGGAATCGCTTTAGAATTGCTGGATAATATTGAAACAAGTTCAGATAATTATGAGGAAGCATGGAATACATTGTGCGAAAATTTTGAAAATAAGGAAATTTTAGCACAAAATCATTTTGATAAAATACTTAATGTAAAAACAATTACACAAGAATCGTCTTTTGAAATTCGTGCATTGGTACGAATTATTCAAAATAATTTAAAATCATTAAAAATATTAAAATTGCCTATAGAGAGTTGGGATTTTATGATCATACATCTTACTAAGTCCAAGTTAGATGCAATAACTCTTCGTGAATGGGAGAGCTTTAAAAAAACAGGGGAATATCCGACCTTAGATGAATTTATTAATTTTTTAAAGGATAAGGCTAATATGCTTCTTAAAATACAATCCTTACCAAAAAATAATTTTTCTGATGGTTCCTCTACTTCTGAAAAGCACCAATCATTTAAAAATAAGAAATTCCAAACATCTAATACATTCATATCGACATCTGAAAATTGTTTGCATTGCAATGGTGCACATAAAATTTATATTTGTCCTGAGTTTCTTAAATTAAATTCAAAACAAAGGTACAATAGAGTAAAGGTACTTAAGCTCTGTACGAATTGTCTTTATCAAAATCATTCTAATCGCGATTGTAAATCAAAATTATGTAAATTTTGTAACCAAAGGCATCATACATTGTTACATTTTGATAAACCCAAGCCAAAACGTATTTCTGAAACTTCAATTAATGAGGTATCTACAAATGATAAAGAAGGCATACAAAGGGTTTTATCAAATTCGACTTCTAATATTCAAAATCAAATGCTATTATCAACTGCAATAGTTCTTGTGGCGAATAAAAATGGATATCTTGAATCGTGTAGGGTTCTCTTGGATTCTGGATCACAATCCAATTTTATTACTGCGGAATTTGTTACTAAATTAGGTTTAAAACAAGATCCCGTTAACATCAATGTTGTTGGAATTAATCAAATTAGAACTAATTTCAAAACAAAATGTGAAGTCGAAGTTACGTCGCTTCAAGATGATTTTTCGTTTAATATGTCTTGTATAGTTATTCCTAAAATATCTGATGATCTTCCAAATGTCATATTTAATTCTACAAGATTAAATATTCCAAATCATGTTGCTTTAGCAGATCCTGAATTTTACAAACCTTCACAAATTGACATGTTAATAGGTGTTGAAATATTTTGGCATCTTATAATCTCTGGTAAAATCGAATTGGGTTGCAGTTTACCAATTTTACAAAAAACTAAGCTTGGTTGGGTGATATCTGGTTCAATACCTTCTACTCGAATCCATATGACTATTTGTAATTTTTCTACTGATACTGTTCAAGATCAATTAATGAAATTTTGGGAAATAGAGGAAGTGTCACCTCAGACAATTCTTTTTGATGATTGTGAGCAACATTTTATTGCTAGCACAAGAAGGGACATTTCAGGTAGATTCATCGTTTCAATTCCATTAAAGGACGATGTATCTAAGTTAGGTCATTCCAAAACTCAAGCAATTAATAGATTTTATTCCATGGAAAGAAGATTTCATTCAAATTCAAGATTAAAGCATATGTATATTGAATTTATGGAGGAATATAAAAATCTAAATCATATGACTAAATTAAAAAATCCAGAATTCATAAAAGATATTTATTATTTGCCTCATCATGGTGTCTTAAAAGAATGTAGTATCACTACCAAATTACGTGTAGTTTTTGATGCATCATGCACCACTTCAACTGGAGTTTCTTTGAATGATATTCAATCAGTTGGTCCTATCATTCAAGAAGATATTTTTTCAATTTTGTTACGATTTAGACGTCATTTAATAGCGTTTTCAGCTGACATTGGAAAAATGTATAGACAGGTATTAATTAATCCAGAGCAACGTCATATGCAGTGCATTCTTTGGCGTGCAGATCAATCACATCCTCTCGAAACGTACGAATTAAATACAGTTACTTATGGTACGGCTTCAGCTTCATTTCTAGCAATTAGATGTCTTCATCAATTGGCTAAGGAGAATCAAGATAAATTTCCTGAAGTTTCGGAAATAATAAAAAGAGATTTTTATGTGGATGATTTACTTTCTGGATCGGAATCATCATCTCATGCTATTTTTTTAATTCAACAAATTTCTGATGTTTTAAGTCAAGGTTGTTTTGATTTACGCAAATGGATTTCTAATGATCCCGAAGTAATTAAAATATTTTCAAATAGCAATGATAGTATAAAAATAATGCCCATAAATTTTGGTGAATGCGCTAAAACTCTTGGGGTATATTGGAATCCCGGTGAAGACGTTATACAATACAAAATACCTGAAATAAATTTACCAACAGAAATTTGCAAAAGAACTATATTATCTACAATTTCACAAATATTTGATCCATTAGGGTTACTTGGTCCTGTTATAATTGTGAGTAAGGTTTTATTGCAACAACTTTGGTTGGAGAAATTGTCTTGGGATGAACCTGTTTCTTGTAATATAAGGAAAAATTGGGTAGATTTTATTTCCAATCTCATGTCATTAAATTCTTTCCAGATTCCTAGGCATGTCTTGTTAAAAAATACTGTTGCAATAAATATTCACGGTTTTTCTGATGCCTCCACTACAGCTTATGGAGCCTGTATTTATATACAGAGCATTAATGATCAGGGTAAATCAAACATAAAGCTTTTATGTGCAAAATCTAGGGTGGCACCAATAAAATCCACAAGTATTCCTCGCCTTGAATTGTGTGCATCTTTAGTCCTTTCAAGATTGGTAAATAAAGTAATTAAATCTTTAAGTTTGAATAATTTAATTAATAATTGTTATTTATGGACAGATTCATCAATCGTTTTATATTGGTTAAGGTCAAATCCTTCTAGTTTAAAACAATTTGTGGGTAATAGAATAGCGGAAATTCAAAACTTGACAACCAATTGCAAATGGGGACACGTCAGGTCCAACGATAATCCTGCGGATTTAATTTCCAGGGGTGTGACTGCTAAGGTGTTAGTTGATAGCCTCTTATGGTGGAATGGTCCATCGTGGTTAATGTCAGATACATCAAAATGGCCAACTTTTCTCAGATCTCAGATTCCAAATGATTTACCTGAGATGAAAACAAATACAGTATTGATCGCATCCATCAGTTATACTTTCGAAATCAGTCTTCTCAATAAATATTCCTCTTTTATTAAATTGCAAAGGGTATTCTCTTTTATGAAGAGATTCTTACATAATTGTAAAATCCCAAAGCAGAATCGCATTTTAGGGCCAATATCGGTAATTGAACTTAGAGATGCTACTAATCAATTATTTAAAATGCATCAAAAAATTTCTTTTAATGCGGAATACAAATTTCTCAAAAGAAGGAAAATAGTACATCATTCGAGTAAAATTGCCAAATTAAATCCTTTTATTGACGATCTTGGTTTAATTCGCGTAGGTGGTAGGCTAGAAAATGCCGATTTGCCTTTTAATAAAAAGCATCCAATAGTAATTGATGCTAAACAAGGGTTTATCAAAATACTTTTTAATTATTATCATAAGAAATATATGCACGCTGGTCCTCAGTTGCTTCTTTCAAATATTCGTGAATTATTTTGGCCTATTGGCGGAAGAGATCTTGCTAGAAGAACATGTCATGAATGTATTAAATGTTTTAAGGCCAAGCCAATTTCAATTGATCAATTTATGGGTAATTTACCAAAAAAGAGGTTAATTCCAAATTTACCTTTTACTATTTGCGGAATAGATTATGCAGGCCCATTTCAAGTCAAAGATAGAAAGGGACGTGGGTGTAAACTTAGCAAGGCATATGCTTGTTTAATTGTCTGTTTTAATACTCGTGCAATTCATATTGAACTTGTTTCAAATTTAACCACAGATTGTTTCATATCTGCATTAAAAAGATTTATCTCAAGAAGGGGTCTCCCTGCTGAAATATTTTCTGATAATGGTACCACATTTGTAGGGGCAAATAACGAAATGCGCGAATTAATAACATTTTTAAAAACTAACCAGTTAAATTTTCAAAACGAAATATCAAAGTTAGATATTAAATGGCATTATATACCTCCTCAAGCACCTCATTTTGGAGGTCTTTGGGAAGCAGGAGTACGTTCAATGAAATTTCATATGAAACGCGTAATAGGTAATTGTTTACTTACTTATGAAGATTTAAATTCTGTTCTGGTGCAAATAGAGGCAATATTAAATTCTAGACCCATTGGTCCACTTTCTATGGATCCTTCAGATTTGAATCCTTTAACTCCTTCGCATTTTCTTCTTGGGCGTCATCAAAATGCATTACCGGAAATGAATTTATCTTCAATTCCTGAGAATCGGTTAAGTACATACCAGCATTTGCAAAAACTTCGTCAAGATTTTTGGATAAGATGGTCAAAGGAATATTTATGTGAACTTCAACAAAGAAAGAAGTGGAACAGGTCCAGCAAGATCATCAAAATCGGGGATTTGGTTTTAATAAAGGATGATAATCTCCCTCCTCTATTTTGGAAATTGGGACGAATCATCGAGGTTTTTAAAGGAAAAGATGAAGTTTTTAGAGTAGTTTCCATCAAAATCAACACTGGTGTTATAAAACGTGCGGCCACCAAGATTTGTCCGTTGCCTACATCTCAGAACTGTGAATAATTTTTTGAAAACTTTCATTTTCAAGGCCGGGAGTATGTTTCCGCCGAAAATGGTTATTTTATTGTTTGTTGGTAATTTGCGATAAGTTTTGTTGTTTGTTATAATAATCTAGTTATCTTAAAAAAAAAGATATATAAAATGTCATAATAACTCAATAGTTTGTACAAAATACACTTATTTTAGAAAATAACAATTATTTTCTTTTACAAAATAATCTTTATCCTATAATCCATCAGTAATTTTTTAAAGAGTGTTTTTGACCTATACTACGGTGTAAAGACCCACTCGCATCAAGTGGGATAGATTTTCTATTCCCTGTTATTATCTCCAACGGAAAATTTTGTCTCGGACGTCTAGAACGATGCTCTTAAAATTCATATGAAGACGTAGAGTAGGAGTAGAAAAGCATTTGGTTGTGAGCTTTAAAAAGTGATTACTTTTGAAGATGGCGGGGCATATCTGTTCTTTAAAATTTAAAATATAATTTTCGTCGCGGGTAGTATAATCATAAATTCAGTTTGCCGAGCGACTCGTCTTGGTGAAAATGAAATTTGTGGTGAAAGAAGTAGCTTTAAAATCTATTTAAGGGCCTGTGTCCATAAATCAGAGGTGACGCTGCGAATTTCAGGCTGGCGATAATGTTTTGTAAGCTCAATGACGCCATAAGTCACAAGTCACGCGATGTATTAGTTTGTCTTTATTTCTAATCTTAACCTTTAATAAAATTACGCCTCAGAAGCTAAATATAGCGAATGGCGGAACGAAAATTGCTTAACGGGACGATTTCTGCACGAAATGCTTTTACTTGAAATGGCGAAGGATAAAGGAGCGTCGCAGGACAATTTTCTTTCTTTTTATTCCAAATTAAACTTTGATTACAACACCAAGATTTTAATTTTTTGATCAAATCTAAAATTTAAAGAAATTTAAAGTGCGATTTCGTACCAAACGAGAGCGATACAATAATTTTTAGTTACCTCTAATACCCGTAGGACACTTGCACTATTTCGCATTAACAACTCTCTAAATATCTCATTGATAGAAACGACATTGTCCTGTATGCTATGTGTGATTTAACGATCTGTAAAATGTGCGAATTCGCGAGATACTTAGCGTAGGTGTCATACGGGTATTAGATTCTCCTGCTGAATTTCGGAACAATATGGGATTTTTTACGGCAGATCAGTGCTAGTACTACGATACTAATTTGTAGTCAGTTAAAAAATGATGTTTACTTAATTATCTGGGGAAAACACGATAAGTTGAGTTAAATTAAGTTACTAAATTTCATGAAACCATATTGTAAAAGCGATAAATCAAAAAATAGACAATGAAGCATGTCAACGAATTTTCGTAAATCACCCACCAGGAAAACCAATCGCATAATTAATGCGGCAATCACCTGTTGCCTCTTTTAAAATAGAGCGCCTTTCTCTGATTTACACGTGAAATCTATTAACTTGCGTGACGGTTACATGAATAATAATTTTTAATTTCAAATTTATTGCCAAATTTATTACCGCTTGCGTGATTGTTTTGTACCACTTACTTATATTCGACATATGAAGCGACTACATTATAGAACTTGGCGTTTTTGCATGCGAAAATTCCTTTAACTAGCCGGAAAGAATATACATAAATAATTTAAGTGACATCCAAATTTAAAAAATTATTAGAATACCATATATAATCTGTCACTTATAAAATATAAGTGTCATTTAAGAAGAAACCTTACAAATAAAAAATACAGCGGGGTGCACAAAAAACGGCCAACGATGTAGCTTCGTTATTTCTTATCCGATTTTAATAAGTGATATGTCAAATTAAAAGGTTTGAAGAATACTTCTATCAGATAATAAAAGATTAATTTTATTTTTGAAAACAGCAGAGGAGGAGGGGACAACTTTTTTTTTTAAATGGAAACATATTTTTTTTCGATTGAAAAAAATCATAAACAAAAATAATCTAAACCAATTTATACCAATTTTTTTTTTATTATTATTAATTTTTTTTTAAATTAATTCAATTGTCTTTTTTTTTGAGTTTACAGTTTTTTATTTTTTTAAGTTTGGTTTTTTAATTTATTATCAATTAATTAAAACATTATTAATAAAGAGTATTAAGAATAAATTAAAAAAAAACGTAAAAAATAAAAAACAAAAAAAAAACAATTGAATTAAATAGGAAAAAAAAAATTAAAAAAATTGATTTAAAAATAAATATTGGTATTATTGGTTTAGATTATTTTTGTTAATGATTTTTATAAATCGAAAAAAATATATTGCCATTTGAAAAAGAAAAGTTGCCTCCTCCTTCTCTTCTGATGTTTTCAAAAATAAAATTAATCTTTTATTATCTAAAAGTAGTATTCTTCAAACCATTTAATTTGACATATCATTTACTAAAATCGGATAAGAAATAACGAAGCTACATCGTTGGCCGTTTTTTGTGCACCACTCTGTATATTGACAAGCTGTTTTCAACAGAATATACAGTATTTTTAGGCACACACTAAAAATATTTTAGTAATATACCGGGTGTCCATTCCAAGATGACGGACCATAGTTCTGGCTATCACAATTTATAAAGCACGTTATCCAAACGCCAGAGAACCGAGAAATGAAGCAATGAGATAATAGATGGAGCATTTTGAAGCAGTGGCGTACCCAGAAATGTTTAAAGGGGGTGCACTTTTGCCAAGTAAAAAAAAACAAATGTATTTCTATTTGGATTTAAACAAAAACTACATAAAAATTTCATCCATTTTAGTGAATCATATGATTTTTTTCTTTTATTTTAATTATTTGCCAGTTGAGGAGGGGTAGTACACGTACCAAAATCCCCCTCCCCATCCTTGGGTATGCCAGTGGTTTTTCACATTCCACTATAATTAAAAACAAAAAGGATTAAAAGATGGGGAGTTGCAGGCAGTTTTTTGTTTGATTTTTGATGAAAATTAAAGAGATTAAAAAAAATTTAATTATGAAAATATTAAAATATTAAACGATATAGTGTTTTTTAAGAATTTTTTTGATTTAAAAAATATTATTTTAGTCGAATTTTGTGACTCGGGTAAGAAAATATAAGGTTTAATTTTTGTACCATCACTAAACAGTAATAGAACTGCTGGGATCAGTTTTATGCGCATGCGTCAACTTCGTACCGTATCGCAGAAGTCCGTGTCGTTTGGGCACCATTTGACGGTTGCGGTTCGTTTGCTGTAACCTAACCTTTAAAAATGTTAATTATTTGTAATATATATAAAATTATTTTTATTTTATAAATTTCTAGAGCTTCATGAGTACAAGGTATTCTCAAATAATGCAACACGTTCAAATGCAACTATCTCCTTCATCGTCCATCATTTTTATTTATTTTTATTCATAGTTCACAATTTTTTAAACCAAACTACAACAACGATAAACAATGATCAGCTGACGAGACGAAATGCGCATGTCGGTCCAACCAGTTCCAGCTCTCGAGCATGTACCGAGATGACGGTCACAAATACGTCCCATGAACTGCTTTATTTTGGTTGGAATGCCGAATCGGACCGTCCTATGTACGGTCACATCTCTGATGGAACGCGTTATATCTATTGCGCCAATGTATGGTTTCTTGCTTTGTTGGAAGGAACCTATAGTTAATAACTTTTTTATTGTTATAAATATTTTTACAAAATTTTGTCTGTTTGTTTAATACATCATGATAAAATAATGAAAACGTTTTACTGGAAAATTCTAATGGAAACCTTCGAAAATTCGTGTTTTTTTTTGAAGAAACAACATAAAAATTTCATTCATTTTAGTGACGTTTTAAGGTAATTTGAAGGAATTTTTGATGTTAAATAAACATAAAATACGAACAATTTATTGAATTTTTAATTTTAAAATTTTTTTAAGGAAGATTTCCATTGGTTTCACCGGGCAGCCGAAGAATCATCAGGTTCGACAGTGGCGGCGGCTAGGGCTTTCTTGAAGGAGGGGCGGGTGACGGAATGCACGCTAATGTGCATGCAGATCGCAACTCTTGGCGTCTGCCCCCGGATGAGACATTGCAGGTTGCCGACCCTAAGGCCAAAAAGGCCGAGGTAGGTGATGAAGAGGTCAGTACACCGGCGATCATCTTAATACCACTGCACCGTATGTTAAAAGATCTAATTTTAATCAATACCAGAGATTGCAGATTCTAAAACCACCGTCCATTATAGTCAATAGTGCTACTCTACTGTTTTTTCTTTCATTTTCCTTTTTTTCTAGAAAGTTTTAAGGCATTAAACCAATTTTGCAAAAAAAAAATTTGATACATTTATTAAATTTTCAAAAGGCGATAAGTTGATTTATTTTTTGGGTGATTTAAATTTCGCACATTTCAGCCGTTTCTCATCGAATAAGTCATATGAAGATTATTCCTGCTTTGGAAATATATTGATGTCAGTTACAGGATTCGCCAGAATTCTTATACATAATTCATCAGGACGCATCAATACGCGCTGAAATTCGTGAAAAAAAGTGGGTGCCGTGGGGCGTAGTGACGTAGAGCGCCGTTTTGCGTTTTATCGCGCGGTGGCCAAAGATTGGCGTCTCGTGTCTCCATACTCGTATCTTGAATTTCATATTTTGCATTTTCCATTGGTCGTCCTAATGCCTTTCAACTTCCGAGAAAATCTAGTGCATCCGGAATGAGAAATGTAGTGGGTATGTAAATTATGCGAATGGGTACTGACTTAGTTTTTTAGTATTTTATTCTACATCTTGTTTCTTCTTTTTTACTTTTAGATATAGATTTTAGATTAAGAATTTTACACCAGAATGAGAAAAACTTATATCTTTTACTTTCAAAATACTGCATAATACACTTGGCTTAATAACAAACAAACCAAATTACATGTTTTGTAGGTACCATTAATAAATTGCATTTAAATAGTTTTAAAATTACAATTTTTGCTTGTTTTATAAAATAGTCACACTTTTTATGCAAACTTTAAAGGTATTTATGTCTTTGTAGAAACTACTTAGCATGATTTTTTTTATATTTTAATAAAAATTTTGGTCTACTCAAAATATTAATAAAAATGTATTAAAAATTGTAAACTTTCTGCTTTAAATATTTTATAAAAAATATATAATGCCTTGAACTGAATTTGAGTGTCAGGGGATGAAAATCACCCTCTGAACCCCCTTGGCTACGCCATTTAATGTATTCTAAAAGAATTGATCACAAGAAAATCGTAAGAGGTAGACGAGATATTCAATTTTGAAAAAAACCAAAAAAATTATTCAACTTTTTAATTTTATTATAGTTAAAACAGAAAGTATTTTTTTAAATTAAAATTTATTTATGTAAGATACTTGAATATTTTTGTTGATATTTTTTTTGATTTTATATAGGAGCTAGCACTTCACGGCGAGGAGGGACACAATTGGTGGTCAATAATATTCTCCCTCCTTGTGATTGGTTTAGTCATTACCGGAATTATCACGGCCATTTATCTTCTAGGTTATGTAGATGAGCTTCTTTACTGGCATGGAAAACGAATGGAATTAGATGAATATTTGCAGGTAAATTCTTCCTTACAAATATTTCATAATTTAACGTAAATAATATTATTATTGTACATAAGTGTTGTTTTAATAAGTTGTAATGAAGTTATTAACTGATAACAAATTTAATAAATTTAAGTTAGAAAAAAAAAACGTTTTACACCTTTTAATCGGCTTCATTGATCCTTGACATGCAACTTACCGTGCTTTACACACGTCATTATCCTTTAAATTAATTAAGCTGAAGCTTAAAGTTTTATTTCGATTGTTGCCAAGATAAAAATGACAAAATACGTTTTAATCTTAACATTACCAAGTTTTCTTTATGTTAATAAGAATATAATTAATTCAAGCACGACTATTATGTAATGAGGGTTTTCACATACGATGCTACTCACTATTTACTATTTAAACAGCTCAATTAGCACACATAAAACGAACAAGTTTAATTATAAAACAGCTTTATTTAAATTAAAATTATTCCATCACTTTTATGATTTAAACGAGTAAAATGAAGTTTCTTGGTACAAAATAATTGATTTATAAACGAGATTTTCAAGTTTACTTTTTGATTTTATCTGAAATTGATGGGATTGTGTGGGGAAGTGAAGAACCTTTATCAGTAGTCAGCAGTTTTTTATTAGTTAAACTGTTATTTTCAGCAGCTCACGGTTTATCACTAACTCTAGACAGGGTGTTAAAATATATAAATTTAAGCAATTTTAATATCATTTACGAGTTGCAATTTATGAAATGTTCCTTTTTAGTTATTACTACTCCAACTACATGTTTGTATATATTTTCAGGAAAAACGTTTTTCAATTCACGGGCAGGTAGATTACAGAATTTTATTTCGGAATTTCAATTTGTGTGATTGCTACTAACTTCAGTTTTATATTTTACTAACGTTTTATGATTTGAGTTTATTTTTTTATTTAAAAATAATTATATGACTTATTTTTAAAGAATAAACTGAATTTAAGACACATTTTTCTGATTTATTTACAGCAATTTTGTTTTTCTTTTATTGCAGTGTTTAGACTAATTCATTAATTATTTTTTAACTTTTTTATTAAATCTTAGTCAACTTCCTAAAGTTAAAATACACGATGAAAATTAGAAATTTAAATACAGGGTGAGTCGGAAGGAGTGCATTCTACTCGTCAATGCAAGGTAAAAAAACCAAAATGTTGTTATCCAATTTTTATTAGTTTTCAAGTTATGGCGTATTAAAAATTTAAGTAGACTTAGGTATAGCCACACATTTAACTGATTTTTAATTCATGGAACCTTCTTGAAAGATATTCCCACGTGTCTATACCCAATTTTATGCTCTGCTATGAACACCAGCCATTACTTTTCCAAGTTCTTATAGTTTTTTGTATTAGAGCTGCATCATAAATAATACGTCGAATTAGTACATTCCCATCATCAACCTTTTTTTAATAAACCATAAACATAAAGTTCTTCAAGCAAAAATCGACTGAGTAAAGGTCTGAGGTCTTTGAGGGCCAATTTAAACTATCGCAACCAACCCATGAATCAAGAAAAGAATTATGCAAGTATTAACAACATTTTCGTTTTTACCTTGTATTAATGTATAGATTACATTCCTGGAATTTGACGCAGTCCTCCCGACTCACCCTGTAACAAATAGTAAATAAATGTACAATGACGCTCAATGATATCGGGCACACAAGGAAAAATTCTGACCCAATAGCAATCGTTTGCAATCTCGAAATCACACAAAATTTGAAAGGAGACGGGCCGCATCTTTAGCGTTCATTTCTTTGAAACTCCGTGTCATCTCGTGTCTGAAAACGCTTCCTAGAAGATTATTAAAAAATTTCTATTGTGTACAACTTTCATTTGAAACATTTTTCTGTAAAATACGTAAATTCAAAAATAAGGCAGCGTTGCCGAACTTTAACTATTGAAAATTTAAACCCTTGTATTTACTTCAGAAAAATTAAAAAATATGTTACATAAACCTCTGAAACCAAGCTATAATAATATGCAATAAAAATGGGTGGTTGCTATTTAACAAAAGTTAAGTGTTTATCGCCCGACCTGCAAGTTGCTGTTTAAGGTCACGGCAATATTTCTAGATGTTGCGCCACTAAGAATCGTACAACTTTTATTTGAAATTTTTTTCTCAAAAATGCTTCTTTTCAATAAACGGGCGTTGCCGAACTATTTCCGATTTCGATTTATTTTAGTTTTGGAGTTATGAGGGTTTAAAGTCTGTAAAAAATGCCATCGATTGATGTTAAAATATACAAGGGTGTTCCATTTGAAAATTACGTTTAACTGGCCAATTTGCATTTCATGAGACACCCTGACAAAAGCTTATCACAAATTTAAATTTAGCATGATAGTTGTAAACTAGACAATAGAACAAGTTTAAAAAAATACTTTGTTAAAATTTCAACCCATAATTGTCATTTGTTTTAGAGCAGTTATTTTTCAAAAATTTAACCTTTTTTCGCTTAAATACCAAATATCACCAAAATGAGTGAAAATAGACTAATAAAAGTTTATACGAAGTATGATTTTTTCATTTTAGAGTTATTTTACTTTCTTGTGGTGCTGGGACACCCTGTAGATGAGAAATAAAGTCTTTACAAACTGTTTTAATTTAAAAATAAGATTTGCAAATAAATGCAAACAAAATCGGGAGGCGATTCCTTAGCTAAATCTAAGATAAAAGTAAAGCATAATTTTTTTGTCTTTTTTTACACTATGGTTCTACGGTTCCTCGAATAATAAAATTAAATATTAAGCAAGCTCATTTTTTTCTTATTAATTTTAAATTTTATAAGGCATATCGCTTTCATGTGTAAACTACGTAGGTGTAAAGAGTAATCGTATTATATCAGTAGATATATCGGATTAGGGACACGAGACTTTTATGCTCACAACCAATCCCAAGGCGCCTTCACTGTAAAAGCAAGTAAAAAGCATGGAAATATAAGATCGCAATTTGATTTTTAGGTCTCAGCACCAAACGCAACGTTCATAAGATCACTTTTCAACAAATATAATATACAGGGTCATTCTTTAGCTTTGCCATATGAAAGCTAATGCCGAAACTTATGTCCAATTTATTTTAGTTACGTTATTAAAAGTTTTAATAAAATTTTATTAATTTTAACAAAAAAGATCAAGTTAGCCATGGAAATCAGTACAAAATAAATAACGTTCGTTTTGAATGAAAAAAGTATAAAATGTTTTAGCATCACGTCCGCAAATTAATTTCTAAGTAAAGAAAAGAAGGCAGATATAATTTTTGAATATAAAGCTTCTGTAATATAACACACGACTTAAAACATTTCCACCATTTCGTAGCTCTTAAATCCTTTCTAGAGGCCATTTTAGACTAGCGCACATTTTTTCAAATGGGCCTATCCCCGATTTTTCAATTTTTATTTCATTATAAAGATCAAATCTAACTAAATTTATAAGCTCCAGAAGCTGAATTTAGGTTGGCATCATTGTTAAAGCCAAAACACAACTGTTAAAAGATGTCGCACGCCGCAAATAGCGGATCGTTCTAGTTAGTTGGGATCGTTCTCATTGGTTGTCATCCTATCGTTAATATTCGGTTCAGGTGCAACATTGCCACCTAAATTAATCGGAAGTGACGTCACGACGATAGAAAATTTAAAATAAAAAAAAACCGCTGCAACAATTCCAAAAGAATTGGTATTTAAAAATATCTTTTTTCTTCAAACATCATTAAAGTACAGTTTTCTGTGACGTTTGATAGGCTTTAAAATGTCACTTTTATGTTTGTTGATTCTATGGTCACTTTATACTGCCTAGGAGTAGAAATTACTACTTTGCACTGCCATGGAATAAAAGGGCGGAGTAGAAATGAATTTTAGGCAACCCAATATATACTACCATTGTATTGTATGTTGTATGTAAATTAAATGTTAAATTTTAAAATTATGTATTATATTACTATTTTAAAATTTCCACGTTTGAAGAAAAAATAGCATGTTTTATTTGGAGTAAAAGAACTTTTTGTGGCTCGCATGTTTCGTCTGACTCGCAAAGTTCGTCCCGCAAACCTACATGCTCGCCACAAAAAGTACTTCTTTTACTCCTAATAAAACAATATACTATTAAACAGCTATCTATAAAATAAACACGATCAAAAGTCGTTTCAAAAAATATTTTATCATATTTGTTAAAGGTTACTAATTTTTATACTAAAAAAATTCTATCTCGCTCTTACACACAAATTTTTAAAGTGGGGGTGAGATAAAAAAAAGAT
Source organism: Stenus bimaculatus (assembly GCA_963971135.1). Lineage (NCBI taxonomy): Eukaryota > Metazoa > Arthropoda > Insecta > Coleoptera > Staphylinidae > Stenus > Stenus bimaculatus. The sequence continues at coordinate 83,338,318 of OZ020180.1, forward strand.
TTATTTTTCGTTTAATTATTATTTCGGTTATTATGCAAGATATTAAAAAAACATTTTTGTAAAAGTTGTTTATTTTGAAAAGACCTTTTAAAAGATACTATACTCGACCTATGTTGCCGTTTAAAATTTCAAAGTTACTTCCGGTTCCAGGTACTTCCGGTGTCCACCGGAAGTTATAAAGTACACCAAATGATTCTTTATATTCGCTTTGGTATTCAAAATTTTTATTTCATCCATGTGCGACAAACCGTTTTCAAGATAAAGAGGTGGCACGGGTGGTCTGGAACACCCTGTATACAGGGTGTCCCTGAATAAGTGTGTTAATTTTTTAAGGTCATAGAGGAAATAAAACTAAACATTTTTTAATTATAAAGTATTGTCCGGAAATGCTTCCTTAAGAAGTTATAACACTTTGAAATTTTGCCAAAAAATGTTAATGGAACTTAACTTCGAGCAGTTTTTGTAATAATGTGTTTAATATTATTATATGAAATAATAAATAAAAGACTTAACATTTTTCACGAAATTTTAAGGGAATTAGTCTACTTTGATTTTGTTTTTAATTTATATTTTTAACAAAAAATTATAAAATCTACTTTTAGCCCGAAACAAAGTACCCGAGCGACTTACAATAAGAGTACCTTTTTCTAGAACATTGAGCACGGAGTATTTTAGTACTTCTAAAATTATTAAATACGCAAAAAGAAAATTTTGATGACCCTCTCTCATGTAACGCCCCTGAAAACATTTTTAAAACTTGTATTGGCTTTAAATACATCTGTATCTTTATAAGAAAAAAACTACCGCCAAAATTTCAAATTAATATCTTTTGTAATACTTATTTTATTTATACATGAAATAACTTTTTAATGAAGAATTTCCGGATGATACTTTATCAAAAATGCTTAGTTTTAATTCCTCTATCACTCCAAATAAATTGTCACAGTTATTCAGGAACACCCTGTATAATTATAAATAATAAAACATAAAACGAAAAATGAAGAAAACAACCATATAAATATACATACATATTGTATGTATTTCTTTTATAGTTGTTAACTCTTTTATTTTATACTATTTATACTTATACCGGATGTCCACGAAACTACGGCTACCGTTGTAATTTTTTTATTTATAAAAATAAAAATTTGAAATTTTTCCTTGTTATATTGCATAAAAAAACGTATTTATTAAACTTAACGCATTTCATTTTCACTTCCGATTTCACCAGAAATGACATCAAGTTTCTTATTTCCCAAGTATTTTGGATTTTTTTTTGGTATTTTTTTAATAAAATGTATTAAAACCATTCTTAAATAATTTAAAAAAGTTAAAATAAATTGTAGGTAATGAAATTTATTCGGTCGTTTTTGAGAAATTAAATTTCGTTTTTTGCAAATTTCTTTATTTTTTTTAAATAACATGATAGTGGAGTCACCACCTATTTAGATATAAAAAGATTTAAAAAAAATGACTAAGTACACTTAAGGTTTACACCTAAAGGGGCACCCTAGGTCCGTGGACAGCCGGTATTTAAAATTCAGAGCTCATTTTCGTTTCTGTGCTACTTCGGAAATCCCATCGCTGTATATATCTACATTTAAACGATCATTTATTACTTGTACAGGTAACAAATTGTTATCGAAAATACCAGCCCAAAGCCCAAACATTGATAGTAAAACGTTGTTGAAATCGTCGCAATCTAATTGCATGTGAATTTTGTAATGAGCACACATGATCATTGTGATAATTGTTTACACCGTCCCTAAAACGGCCTTCATCGGACCATAACACATTTGAAATGAAGTCACCAGTTTGCACTTGTTGCTGTAGTACCAAATTGCAAATTCCAATTGTTGGTGAGCATCTTGAGGTTGTAAATCTTGTACATTTTGACGATGATACGGATGCAACATCTCAGGATTCAATTCACTCCAAACATTTCTTTGTTATGTTCTTATAATATGACGTGCAATGCGTCCACTACTAATTTTTGGATCATCGAGGATAATATTAAAAATATTTCCTTTATTTCCTATATACTCTAGTTATTTATGCAACAAGTGCAAAAAGTGGACATTTGCAAGTGACGTAAAAATTGTACAACGAGACTATAGGTCGAGTTGGACAATACGTTAAATGAAAATAATAAAATTCCATAAAAACATGAAATTAAATTTGTCATTTATAATCAGATGTCAGTGCATTAAGTCATATGTTTTGCGCTAGTGAAGAAAATCATAACTTAAGTCATGCTTTTTTGCACTAAGTAACGCTTTTGGACACTCGTGCAGAAAGCACTGATCATAAATTGCCTATGGTATAAAAATCATACCAATGCCCTTAAAAATAAACTTAAAAAATATAAATAAAATCGAATGATTTTACTAATACTGTAGTCTTTTTTTTAATATTTTCTAATTGCAAATTTAATTTTAGGGTCACCTTAATCCTGGTAGATTACCGCCTTCTTGGATATCGCAAACACATTTCGTTTTTCAATCAGACGACGGAGGTTTAGCAGTACTCGATACTAGTAACTTTACAATATCCCTTTTAGCGACAAACCACACCTTAGTAAGTACTCCCCCTATATCTTCTATAATCTAAAAATTTTAATTTCCTAATTTTATTTTAGAGACAATTAAATGCATATGGTTATGAATGTACGAAAGACTTAAAATACGTCCTTTTTCAACATAATGTAAAGCAAGTGAGTATTGCAAGTTTTTGGAAATTAGTTTTCTTAAATATCGAATTGGGCAAGGAAAAGCTTTATCCCGGTCCAGGTGCTGCTCTTGCAAAAGTTGAAATTGTTTAAGTTGGGAGTAAGAACGTGCTTGCACTATAAATAACATTAGACTTTAAAAATGTCTCCTTATTAAGAGTTTTGAAGTTAATTTGAAAAGAAGCTTTAATTTAGTTCGGTGCAGTTGACAGAGTGGAGTCGAGCGACCGGCCGTCGCGGCGCTCCCCAAAAATGTTGGCAAACTGCCCTTACAACGAATCACGTATACATGAAAATAAATTGATTGCTTTCCTCCCTCGCCACCCAAAATCCCTTCCGCCTTCTGTGCTTGTGGTCGCTTCAGAATCTCTTCATCCGCAAGAAAACCTTTCAATCGCGTTTTGCATTGCAAATAAAATATTTAAACTACAACACTAAACAAGTGAACACCGCAAAATACAAAATTACACAACAAAACGATTTTATATTATTTCATGCATTTGTGAGTAATTCAGAGAAGCTTAGAATAAGCTTAAATTTATTTAAATAAATGCCCTAATTTCCTGGGCTTTTGTATAAACGAAATTTGTTTACTCGTTCATTTTCAACCCCGAGCTTTTAAGCCGGACGGCCTTTTCCCCCTGCACTCGCTACAAACAATAGAAATACCTTCTTGTTTAAAGGACTCACTTCATAACGTATTCAGAAAAATGGAAAAAAACGGATGTTTTCTACGAAAGCACCTCGTGTTGTTCGTTAAATATTTATTAAATGTTTTGCTAGCAACCAAAAAAAATCTAGAAAAACAGACACTTGTTTAAACCCAGTTAGATTATACTTTCTTTAGATTAGACCAAGTTTCCCCTTTCCTTTCAGACTTTGATGTTATTTAGATAAGCACGAGGTGTAGTTTGTTAAGAAATTTTGATCAGATGGGAGTTAAGGTTGTAATAAGCCCTCCTCCTTAACTGTCCATGTGGACTCCATGGAAAAGTTAACAACTTGGAGTCACGCACATGTTGCACTCCATCAGCATACAAAAAGCTTATCAGCACAAGATACGGCGGCCGTCCGCTTAACTTACGACGATCAATACTATTTTTTACTTCAGCGTCTTTGTTAAAAAGTTTTCTGGTCACCAAAAATAAAGTGGGAATCAATTTTTGTACACGAAAAAATCCAACCTTTCTATTTTTATTGAAATACTGATTCTAGTTGTGAAGGTGGTTTATTATACCTAATAATTCGTTTTTGCGACGAAAAGAAAAAAATATGTACCTAAGTAAAAGAATAAAAACCTCTGTTTCAACGATTTGACATTTAAAAATCTTGATAAAAAAATTATACATGTAATGGGAAATTTTAAAATTTCAGCCAACATGCTATATTCGATTTTTGTCTGAAGTCCAGGATAAAAATTTAGAAATGTTGATTTTTTTAACTTTCTTAAAAGTGATGAATACTTATATTAATATAATAAGCAAAATAGAAAAAAATTATATCTGATCTGATCAAAAGTCGACATCGATAAAGCTTAAAAATAAAACCACTAATTTGAGGGTGCCAAAAGTACAGAAAAAATTGGGATATAAAAAAAGGATTCGTTTTAAGGGAAAGCATTGTATGTACATTACGAATCAAAAAACCATGATTGTTTTCCACTTGCTGAGAGTCTTATCGAAGCCACATTTTTGGAGCATTTTGCCGACCGATAAAGGGAAATTTGTACATTTCGCGTGCCGACGCCGCGACGCCACACCGTTGCGCCTGGAGACTTAAAAATGGTTATAGTGTATTCCCAGGATGTAAGAATAAAAGGGGCCAAATTTCGTCGCTTTCCTTTAAAACCGGATGGGGATGCGATTTTCCAAAATTGACGCCTCCGAAAACCGGAAAAACAGCAAGAAAAAGCGAGCGACTTCGGAAATTTTTGTCAAAGTCTTAGGGTGCTTCGAAAAATTTAAAATTCATACACCGCTTACAATAAACATTCTCCTTTGGGGTGGAACATGAATTTTTAAAATCGGACGAAAAAATAGCCTATTTCGCAGTAAAAATACAAAACCTGTATAAGCTGTGATTCGTTTGATCCAGGCAATAAAAATTTCTCTTTCTTTATCAGTACTTTAGTCAATTTAGTGATGTACAACTATTCTCTTTTTTAGGTGTTTAGACAATCGATTACAGCTCATTATACAATTTATGATGTTAGTAATGAGTAAGTAATAAAATAATGCGAAACACTAAAATATACTAATTCTGTGCTTTTATAGCCATCACATACCAGTCAGACTGGCTGCAAGTTCGAAAGCACAACCTCAAAGGTTACAATATGCCAGTTGGTTAGGAAATACCCATAAAATGTTGATTATTTTTAATAACGATATTTACGTGAGACAGTCACCTTGGGACGATACCGATGTTCAGTTAACAACAACAGGATACGCAGATTTAATCTTCAACGGTATACCAGATTGGTTATACCAAGGTAAAATAATGGCAACATTCAAAGCTTCATGTAAGTAATTTTTGGTGTATTTTAAGAGGATGTAATGAAAAATCCTAAAGCTTTATGGCCTTCGCATGATGGTACCCACCTCATGTATGCAACTTTCAACGATACCAACGTAGGTCTTTTAACCTTTCCTTGGTTTGCAACCAGTAACGTGTTAACAGCTGGCGGTGTAGCCCATAAACCTACAACTTTTCCATCAATGAAATCCATCAGGTATCCCACGGTAAGCACAAAAATAACACCAACTTTAATTTGTTAATTAACTAAATTTAAATTAAATTTAAAAAACTGCAGCATTGGTAAGATAATAAGGTTAAATTTTGTTAATAATAATATAGAAGAGTACTATAAAATAGAGGTGTAATAATTCGCATAAGTGCATGTTTATAGCTGTTTTATGATATAATTTTCCAACTCCCATATTATTTCCATTAGAGTATAGGGTGTAGGACATGAAACGTTATGGGATATTTTTAGGAGTTTTATTTGTACACGGTCCGTTTAGTTTATAGCGCCGATTTCCCGCATTGGCGACACCAATTTTTTAGAAAGAAACTTTTACGTCTCCATCTCCATCCTTCATCATTTGTATCTCCAAAAATACGCACGTCTCTGCAATTAGAAGACACGCCCGTCCGCTTTTGATTATTTACGACTCAAATATTTCTTTTTCCATGTCCTGCAGCCAGGAACGCCTAATCCGCAAGCAAAGCTATGGGTTATGGACATATCCAACCTCACGGAGCTCCAACAGCATGAAGTCCTCCCCCCAAAAGCCCTCGTGGGACAGTGAGTATTTATATTTCGTAATCACGCAATTTAGAACTTGGAATATTATTATTCAATGCGTTTGCAAATTTCCTTCCTGCTTCCTGATGATGATAAGTTTCCCTCAAAGATGAAACTTATCTAATTTATACGAAAGTTGCTTTCGTTACGTATTGTTGAACTCCCAATTCAGGATTCAAAGCCTTAGCAGTGTGGGCTGACGTGTGTGGGAATTTTAATTATGCAAACGGAGATTGGAGTTTGAATTAATTTAAGCGTTTCACTTTTGCAGAGATTATTATCTCGCCTCGGCTGATTGGATTGGTCAAAATAACTTGCAAGTTTCTGTTGTTTGGATGAACAGAGCGCAGAATCTTAGCATAGTTTCCGCTTGTTTAGCACCTAATTGGACTTGCATCGAGGTGAGTACTTCAAAATAACGTTTATTTAATAAAATACTTGGTGGTTTAAGCAAGTAATCAATAGATGTAGAAATTAATTAAATTTTGAATATCTTAAGTTTTAGAGGTAGTGTTCATGTTACTGTAAAGGCCCGAAAACCGGTAAATCCTAGAATTAACCCGTCAAATCCAGGATTTACCAACTTGATGGGCGTGCTACCACTTCATCGAAAATTCAATTCATCGACTGCTTATTCATCGATATGACCTTTTTTACATCGACAGGACCAATTCATCGACATTACCTTTTCATCGACAAGCATTTCATCAACAACACCTTTTCATCGACAAGGACGTTTCGTCGACACTACTTTTATGTCAACACATACATTTCATCGACATTACCTTTCCGTCGACACTACTTTTTCATCGACCTTACCAATTCTTCAACAATGTCGTTTCATCGAATACAGTTTCATCGACATTGCCTTTTTATCCACAAGACCGCTTCATCGACAAAGACATGTTTCATCAGTAAAGCTTCTCATTGCCAATATGGTTTTATTGACACATTAAAAATATTTTAGAATGTTTGGGAAAATGTGAAAAGGGAGTTCGTCATTCGCAGTTTTCACAATTTTCCAAATATAGTAAAGAATATCATACAAGAATAAAATAAATCGCTTAGGAAGGATCTGCCGTAATTTTTTATAATGTCGATGAACCGTCCTTGTCTATACAAAAATACTTGTCGATGAAGAGGTACTGTCGATGAAACGTCTGAGTCGATGAAATGGTTGTCAATGAAAAGGTTTGTCGATGAAAAGGTAGTGTCGGCGAAATTGCTGTCGATGAAAAGGTAATGTCAATGAAACCTCTGTGTCGATGAATTGGCCATGTCGATGAAACGTATGTGTCGGACTGTCGATGAAATTATATTCGATGAAAAGGCTATGTGGATGAAAATGTATTGTCGATGAAACGATATTCAACCAATTTGATGTGGTAAATGTGCGCATAGTTTTGCTTTTGATAAAATTTCGTACATTTACCGGGTCATAATGTCAAACCTTAGGATTTACCAGGACTTATGGGACTCACTGTATAACACTGCAATGGAAAAAACGTCTTGTTTGGTAGTATAACCAATTGTACTTATGCAAACTAGTGACAAGATTATTTAGACGTGTAACGTGCATAAAAGTAGGTTAATAGCGCAAGATAACTAACAAGCTTCGTTTTATCTGCAGTACCTTCCGTCTACTACTTAAAACTGTGGTTTATTGAAAAATTCGCATTTCGAGAGATAAAATTTTAATATGTTAAGTGGTAATCTTGGAGCATAAAATGCAAATACAGATGAATAAATAAAAGAAGAGGTTATTTAAATTTTATGAAGTAATTCGCAATTCTTTCGCTGTTTATAGACGCATGCGGAGAGAGCAACGGAAGACGCCTGGCTCGATATCCAAGAGCATCCTGTCTTCTCTCCGGATGGAGATAGCTTCCTACTTCTGGCTCCTGTCCTTGAAGGAAGTACCGATACTTATACGCACATTAAACACATCACCCTTACGCAGCAACGTATCGCTGTCATTAGTCACGGGAGATACGAAGTCAACAAAATTTTAGCATGGGACTCTGTACATCATCTCATGTAAGTTACAATACAACTAAAGAATGAAGAGTAATTGAAGAGCCCGGTGCAAAAACCAGGTTACTCCAATTTGAACTTTTGGTCAATAAAATTCAGATTTCGTTAAAAAATGGATTTAAAATTTTTCATTTACTCCACGTCTCAGTAAAGCTTATTATAGATTTTTGTTTGTAGATACTATCTAGCATCTCAAGAACATAAGCCAGGCCAAAGACATTTATACGTAGTGAGAGATCCTTCGACTGATGAGTCAAGGAGAGTAGAGCCCACATGCATAACGTGTGATTTAGGTGGTGTGCTTTGGAGTAGTAGATATTATTACGCTAATTGTACCCACTTTAACGCGCTGGTGAGTATTTTTTGATTCAGTAAGGTTAAGATAAAAATAATTGATTATTGTAGATAAGCCCTTCGTCGGTGCAAACATATTATGTTCTCCAATGTGAGGGTCCAGGTCTTCCATTAGCAGGTGTGCACTCTTCCAAGAGTCACAAGCTTCTGAAAATATTGTACGACACACGTCCCAAACAAAGTCCCATTCTTGGTCAGCTCGCGTTGCCCAAGCAAAAGTCTTTCGAGGTGCCTTTGCCCCAAGGTAGCAGGGCTCAAGTTCAACTATTATTACCGCCTAGTTGGCGAGAAGAGCTGCGAGATGCCGCCTATCCAGTTCTTGTAGAAGTGTAAGTATCAAATATCCTCTATTTCATACCGTCCTCAAGGATAGTTCAGTTTTTTGGAGTGCTGAATTAGAAATTTACGTTTGCCACCTCATGAAAGATTTCACCTGTTCGAGGCTGTACAAAAAATCAAAAAATTATTCGGGCGAATTCGAAAAAACAAAACTTTGACTTTGAACTATTGGTGCGGGTTCAAATTTGACCAAATTCATTTTCAATATTTACAATTTTTCGCTTATATTTCGAAAACATCGTTTTATCAAAAATACCACTTTTTAGTGTATCTGCATTCCCAGTTGCTTGATTGCAGACTTTTGTTTTTTACTTGGCAAAAAGTTTAGTACAGATAGTACCATCGTGTCGGTGAATAAGTGTATTTCCACTAAGATTCTTCCTTCATCTCCTCAAGCGCTCCATGGACTTGTGGTTTCTTTTTTTATTACCTTTATTACTCGGTTAGGATTTCAATTTAAAAAAAGTTTTGGGGAAATACTGCATATCGTTCAAAGTTGGTATCTGGAAGTGAGTAAAAACCATTGTACAAAGTCGACTTTGTTCCTTCCCAATATCATCCTCATCAAACCGATCATCCGATACGATGTTACGGTGACAAACATTAGATTTAAATTCAGCACTCAAGGTTTTTAGATATACTTTTTACTTTACTTTAATCTGTTTTCAGTAATGGTAGGCCTGGTAGTAAAGCAGTAACTGAAGAATTCAAAATAGACTGGGGCACGTACATGTCCAGCCATTGTGACGTAGTGTACGTTCGTCTGGATGTGCGAGGATCTAGTGGCCAAAGCAATCGCGCTCTTTATCATCACTTGGGAGGCGTTGAAGTTCAGGACCAGATAGCCGTGGTTAAATACCTCCTTCAAACCCTCACATACTTAGACGAAACCAGGGTCGGGGTTTGGGGTTGGGGCTACGGTGGTTATGTCACATCTATGGTCTTGGGCTCACAACAAAAAGTTTTCAAGTGTGGAGTTGCTGTCAGTCCAATCACAGATTGGCTCTATTACAGTAAGTATGCTAGTTTTTGTGTTCATGGGCACCCCCTCAAAATAATGGAAATATAAGCTAAAATTTCATTAAATTCACTAAAATGAATGAAATTTTTATTTTGTTTTGTTTAAAAATATCTGGGTACGCCACTGAAAATATGTAATTTTAGATTCGGCATTTACGGAAAGAGTGCTGGGATTGCCTACCGACAACTATAAAGGTTATGTGGAAGCGGACGCCACCCAAAGAGCGCGCCACATACCTTCAAAATCTCTGTTTATACTTCATGGATTGGCTGACATCACAGCACCGTACCAACATGGCGTTGCCTTAGCTCGTGCCCTTACTGAAGCTGGAGTTTTATTTAGATATCAGGTATTTCCCAAAAATTACAATTATCGTTATCCTAAATTTGATGAGGAAAATTTTGAACAACTTATGGGCTTTTTCTCCTAAGGATGTGATCGCTCTAACTCATACCTAACCTAACGTAACCTAACCTATTTTTTTCTAAAATTATCATTTTTTAGAGCTACGCTGATGAAGGACACGAACTTCAAGGCGTGATAGAGCACGCCTATCGATCGATGGAGGACTTTTTCCAGGAGTGCCTTAGTTTAGATACGGACGATCCGAAAACACCTCCAGATACCTGAAACATTATTGAGCGCGTGTTAGATAAGAAAGTAGCGGCGACGTATGTCGCGATGCAAGCCACTTACGTCATCATTTAAATGTAGCTTCAACGACTAATTGAAACTCATCACTGGAAAAAGAAGTTGCCATCACTAGGAATGAATCTGCGAGTCATTCGCCGAGTCAACGAATTAAGGTGAAACGCACTACTTCTTCATCGAGTTGTGAACTTTTGGTCGTAGCATTTAGTGACTAAAATATGCAGGGATAGATTCAAACAATTTATACATACCTAATATAAAACTATTAATATGATGATAAATATACCATTATATCAGCGCCATTTTATTTCCACGTAAAACGTGCGAATAAAAAAGCTAGACAAGACTTAAAATTATTACGTTATTGTTAGATAAATTAATAAGGATAAATTTTTTTATTAAATAAAAATAAATTTAATACATTTCAATTAATTACTAGGTTAACATTATTTATGTAAAATTTACAAGCAAAAAACTTGAGTTTTTAGCGTATCATAATTTCAAGTTTAAATCTTTCAACTTAAAATAGGCGAAATTAAAGTCAATTAAATATTTGTGTGAGATTAAAATTAAATCAAATCATGTAATGCTTACTTAATTACAATTACATACATATTGATGTCACTTAAACTAATAAACGCTTTCCACGAAAAAAGTAAACAGCTAATCAATAAAAATGGTTGTGAAAAGTGATGATAAAAAATAAACGAAAAAATCACAAAAATATATATTATAGTGTGAAAAAAGCTAGTAGATCAACAAAAAAAACTAGTAGCTGTGCTTTTTTGAATGGAAAAAACACGGCAAACGCAAAGACAATCTTTATATTGTTTTTATCTGCAAAATAATTTAAATAAATTTATTTTTAAATAGTGATTCGATTAATAAACCACAAAAAACGAATATTATAACCTTTCGGCGGGCGCGCCCTAAAATTTTACATGAGCAGGCCCGTGGTGTAAATTTTGCACAATGCAATATTTCACGATTTGAGTAATAATTAATTGATTTTTATATAATATGTTTTTGTAGAGTAAATAAAATTTTATATCGTTAGAAATTTAAAATTCATCATCGCTTTCCTTGGATTTAGTAATGCGTTCTATAGTTTTTTCTCTTCCACTGGCCTAAGAGTCCCTTTAGAAGACATTGTTTTATGATAAATTAAAATTATACACGGGTGCGGCTGCCGGAATGTTAAATTTATAAAAAAAACTATTACCGTGTAAATAGTTTAATTGTTGTTATTAGTGCTTGAAGCTACTATTATTATTTGTAATACATTAATTATTTGCAGATAAAAATCTTTAAGCTTATAATTACGCTTTAATTAATTTAAAAAACTTAAATTATTAAACTGTGTGGAAAAATCTTCAACAATCAGAGGCGTGTGTTGTTACGAAGGTAAATAAGACGAATTTCAAATGTTAGATGTTCCTACATTTTCTTAATTTAATTATAAATAAATTGATTCGTTGTGGATTTTACATACGTAATTGTTAATATAAAAGTCAAAAAAACTAAAATACGTTGTTAATAATTAATAAATATCAATCATCTGGCCTACTATTCTCGAACCTCTTAGCTGGTCCTTTAAGAACCATACTCTTTATTATTTATCAATTGCTATTATCATACTTATTACTAGTCATAATTTATTTTTAAAGCGTTCAATATTAAATATCCATGTTCACTTATGTTCATTTTAATAACTTGGGTTTGTGCATAAGTACTGTTCTACATGGTATATTATGTACAGTGGTTAACTTTTCATAATTTTTTTGGTCCAATAAAAATCCATATACGATAAAGATTTTTTAAAGGATGAAATTAATTGCTTTAATAATAATTTTTATAATATAAAACGAATTTTCTAAATTGAATGGTTTTAGTTACACGTTAATCATGCAATAAATAAATTTTAAAGAATGTTGCACATGGAAATTTAATTAAGTATTATTGTATAAATTGTTATGTTATGTTTTTAATAAATTGTAAATAGATTTTTAAAGATATTTTTATGAAGATATTATTGACTTAAAAATGTGTTATAATTGTGATTTTGATTTTTTTCGTTTTGCAAGTGTTGCCTAATGAAATATAATTGTTGTACACTATGTGTTGAGTATATAAAATAATGTGCAGAACACCAATTAATTAATTTTTTATTAGTCAGCAATGTTAGATTATAAATAAGAAATGTTAAATGTTTCGTTTTTGTAATATTAATAAAAATTCCAAAAAATAAAATCAACGCAAATATTTTTTTTTCTGCAAACGCTACATATTTAAAAAACACTTTACAAATATTTGGTTTGTATAAAAACTAAACATAATTTTTGCTATTTTTGATCGAAACACTGTTACTAAAATGGTAGTCACGGCTTCGTGTGCTTATACTACAAGTAAAACGTCAATGTAAACATTAGTCCAAATGCAAGTGAGAGGTGAGTCAGTAGTTTCGTAAACCTTACACCTGACACATAGTCGTTTTGTAAACTCCACATAGTCATAAACGTTGCATTGTGGCAAAGTGAAAATGTTGTTCTCGTTTTCGCATAACAGCATAAGTACAGATTGTATTCAAATATAAAATAAATCAAGTCTTACAGTTTTACAAAAATCAGAAGAGACAGAAGAAAATTCCTAAAAGTCCGAAACTTTCATTCAATTCATTAGTTTACCGGTAAATAAAATAGTAATTTTAAATCATGGCTATAAATTTTATCCAGTGGCGGATCTAGAGTAAAACTCTACGGGGAGGAGTACCGATGGACAATTATACAGGGTGTCTCACTTTTTACGGCATTTTAATAGTATCTGTCATTCAGAAAAAAAATTCTATGAACAAATTTTTTTTTTCGATTCCTAAAAAGTACTCGATTTAAATTAAAAAAAATAATGAAAAGAGGGAAATTATATAGGGTGTTCCACAAAAATAAAACAATTTAAACCTGTAACTTTTTTGGAAACCGAAAAAATAGTTTACCTATAGAAAGTTTTTTGTTCAGAATGCAATCTACTTTTTTTGAAAACTTCATTTTGAAGTTAAAAGGGACCCCTAGTTCTAAGGGGCTAAGGGGCACCGGTGCACCGCTTGAAAAACAAAAGCTGTAATTTCTCGGATAAAAAAAACTGAATCAGATTAATATAGTTTTCGTTTTTTGTGCATTCCTCTGTATTATATAAAATTATTATATTTAACTATTATCTATGGTTTCAACCTTGAAAGTTTTTAACAGTCAAAATTTTTATGCTTTTTCTAATATTTTTAATAGTTTTTAAGGTTTATTAAAAAAAAACACTCTCGTAGCCTGATTAAAAAGTTCATCAAGTTTCCAGTATCCATAATAAATATGAAAAACCTACGGTAGTTGCTTAAAATTTCATGGCGCCCAAATTTATGTATAATTGAAATTATGTACCGATTCAAAAAGTTTGGGTTCCTGAAAATTTAATTGGAAGATGGTTGTACTTTTTATCAGGCTATATGGAAGTGTTTTCTTAAATAAACCATAAAAATTTGAAATATTATCAAAAACATACAACACTTTTAAAGTTTGAAATCCCCAATAAAAATTACAAAACTCAGATTTCATCTTAATTGAATTAACCTCGGAATTAACCCTTTTTTAGGTCACTAGAATATTTAATATATCCCCCTATTTTGAATTTATTTAATAAGCCAGCCACCGCAAAAGTTTACAATTCCACCTGGATTTATAAAATCTTCACTCCATTTACCACGAAAAAGAGCACCTTTTAATTTTTGATAGTATTTTTGTACTTTCTGTTATTAAAATGATATTGGCCTATTGATTTTGAGGTATTATTGGTATATTTTTTTTTCAAATTTTATCATAAATGGTGGTAGCAATGGAGGGCCCCTCATGTTTAAACGATTTTTTTTTCGAAAAACGATCAAGAGTTTTATTGATATTATTTGTATTTGTATCTATTTTCATTCGGACGACCGCTTGTTTTTTGTTTCTCTCTACCCAATGTTTATATTCAGAAGCGGACTCAAAATCGAAATTTCGAACTAAAACGTAACTCGCTCCAAAATTTTCAAAAAGAAGCAATTTCCAATAATAAAATGTTTTCGAATCATAAATTACGAATTTTTTGGAAGAATTTCATGGAAATTAAAGTGAGCTTTGAATTATTCTTTATATTTTAATTTTGAAAAATTTTCATGAATTTTTGAAATACGAGCTTGAAAAAGTTTTAAATTTTATTTAAATCTAAGTTAATTTAAATCAAATTTTCAGTGTTGTTTCTTCTTAAATTTCAAGAAAATATAAGTATATGTATAGGGTGTCCCATACATGAGCGTCCACAGAAATTTATCTAGGGGGGGGGGTCTGAACTATTTGGCAAATTTTTCAAATTGTAAAATAGGCGGAAATAACTAAGTGGTTATTTGAAGGAAAATATAGAAGTACACTATTAAGATTATTTTTCGTCGTGTGCGGGAGTAAGGGGGGCGAAATTTTTAAAAATTGTCAAGGCCAAGCATTTTTCAGACACTTCAAAAACTCATCTTGGTATTGGCTTTTTCAAAAAAATTTTGGGATATTATTTTTTTGTAATTGTAAAAATTAAAAAGGTGGCCACTTTGTTGCGAAATGAATATTATTTTGAAATTGACCAGAAATGCTTATTCTCTATGTAGCTCTAGCTTGTTTCAAATAAAATAACCCTTCAATTAAGTTTATCAAAATTTCTATAACAATTTTATTTATAATAAAAATATTAAATAAATGCAAATTTTGAAAAACACTAAATTAAAATATTACTACTAATGAATTCAATACATATAAAAATTTTTATTACCAAAACGATAATAATTTTTAGTATAATGCATATTCCAGAGGGGGGGGGGGGGTACATATGCCCCTTGCGGACGCCTACGGTCCGATAAATTGCGGACGAACTTTTCAATACTCTGGGAACCCTTAGAAAAATAATAACGTATTGAATAGTTTTTCGTCAGTTTTAGAAGATTCTGAATAAAATTCACTTCTGTATAGAATTACAAAATGATAATTTTAAATTAGAAATAATGTTTTTTTTTTAATTTACAGGTAGTGTAGATTTTAAATAAGTGTTATTTTCAAAATAAACTACATTTATTGGTGGCCGGGCTCTTTTTGAAAGCCCTAAGTCATATGGCTTTCTTATCCTTATGGGTAAAACGGTCCTGGTGAAATCTTAAAATTCGATAGAGATGTATTTTAATTTTTTTAAATGGAACACCCTGTATATTTTTAGAAAATATTGTTCCTTTATAAGTATTCTATAACTTTTATACAAATCATCGCTAAAATTTTCTAAAAATATGTATACATGTGAAAAATGTTATAGAAAATGTCTGGTTATGTGCGCATAAATAAACCGTTCAATTATGTAACTTACAATTTTTTCCTATCTCTTAAAATAAAAAATATAGCTATCATTTTAGAAGCACCCTGTATAATATTAAAAAAATAGTCAACCGGTTTTGGGATGTGAATTCTTTTAGTTTGATTTAAAATGTGTATTATAAAATGTAATTCGGGTAAAGTCCAAATTAAAGAGGAATCATAGCTTTGTTTTTTAACAATAATAATAGGTGGGAGGTGCGTTACGCGCACAGGTTACTTAGTATGATTTGAGGAGTTGTGTCGGGCGTCGGGGTGCTGATAATATTCGCGAAAAACCCGTGTGATAAGTGATAAATTATGATAAGTGATGAGCCGAAAGGGCGTAAAGAGATTAACGTAGTACCTTGCTGTGTCGCTGTGTGTTTAGGATTTGCAAAAAAAGGTATGGGAATTTGTTACTATTTTGTTACAATAAAAAAAATGTACCCCGAAAAATTTCAAGTAATCACCTTTGGCTACCACTTTTGTCGTAACTCTTAATTTAACAATCCAGTGGCGTAGAAACGGGTGAAGGTAGCCCTTTTTTAAATTTATTAGGTACACCTTTGCGAAATTTTACAATTTTATTTGGATTTTTAAAATCTTCATTAAATTTTCATGTAATTTCAAATTAAACTAATTTATAACCTTGAAGTTACATCCAAGTTTATCTTCGTTTACCCCCCTTACAACCCCGAAATTTGATTTATTTGATAAACTTCTTATAAAACCTCAAGCTTTTAATTTTTTAGGATGTATTACGTTAATAACTATTTGTTTGATTATCCCCACCCCCATACGAGCCCCGTAATTAATTGATAAACTTATCATAAAATTTCAAGTTTTTTCAAAATATTTACAAAATCGAAAAAATGTAAGCTTTTAATTTTTTGGTATGTTCTTATTTAAGATGTATTACTTTAAAAAATATTTGGTTGATTATCCCCACCCCCTTACGAGCCACGTAATTTAATTTAATTGATAAATTTTAAGTTTTTACAAAATATTTACTCAACGAAAAAATGTAAGCCTTTCATTTTTTAGTATGTTCTTATATAGGATGTAAAACGTTAAAAAATATTTGGTTGATTATCCCCACCCCCGCAATTTGATTTAATTGAATTCAACGACAAATGTAACTTCAAGGTAGTTTAATAAAATTTAAAATTAGTGTTTTTGACATGTTTTTTTTTAATTAAAACACTAAATAAATATCGTACTAGGAGATTTTAATTTAACTTATTTGAATTTAATTTGTTTCAAATTTTGAAATACACGTTGATGTTGACAAAGGTACTGGATTATACAGGGTGCGGCAAGATAATTTCCTTATTTCATAATGCAATAAAATAAAAAGTAGGAAAGATATATTTTTAATTTTTTTTAATTAAAAAGTTCAACTTTCAAAATTATGGTTTATATGTTTTTAAAAATCATATCGGGTAAGTTGCGCCCCCTATTGTCGGTACACTGATTGAACCGAATTATTTTACCAGGTATACATTTTTGTGGTAAATTGAAAGAAAAATTGTGTAGAGATGTACCAAATAAATTCAAAAATATTTAAGACAATGATAAAACAAAGTAAAAGATAACTTACCTTGACATCCAATCCTTGTACGTGGTGAGGTACGAAAAGGGCCTAAGAAATTCGTATTGAATTTTGATTGTTCTTTTAATAAAAAAAAACCCCAAACGACCTGTACGTCAGCAAAATTTTATGTTTCTAAACCAATTAACTACAACTGACTAATTTAGTAATTTATTGAATTTCAGGTGCATTTCGCTTCCTTTGAGCGCGACCGAAGCAGTGAAACTGTGAGACGTGCGACGCGATGACGCGATATAAATTTGCATGTTATTAAATTTACCTGACTCAGCACACAGGTGTTGAACGATCTTGGCCACTTCGGGCGTTTACGCGCGCTGCGATTTGAGCGGCAATTAGACGATAGGAGTCTAGTCGCTAGTCGCTAACGTTGAACGGTTGCAATAAAAACGTGCTCAAAAAATATTTTCACCAGAAAAATTTATCAAACTAAATTCTTCATTCGTGCGTCCGTGTGTGTTTATGGCGTTTTTGGTGGAGACGGAACTACAATCGTTGTCCATTGCTGTGTCTAGGTAAGTGTTGTTTTCAACCTACAAATTTTAGTTTAGGATTTTGCATATTGGAGTACTTGTGTGAAACTAGCAATAATTTTTACGCTGTACTGGATTTGTACCCGGTACCGGGAGTGATTATAATCACGGTACCCGAGCCTGTAAAATTATTTATTTCTTAAGTTGGAAAATACTAGCTATTAAGTGTCTTTATTACAGGCACATGCAAAATGATACCCCTACATATGGGGTACCAAAATAATCGTTATAAAATCCTCTTTTTAAAAAGTCGATTGACCCGGCATCATTGCATTTAAAAAAAGTGAGATATTTGATAAAATCTTCATTAACTAAGTTTAAAAATTAATAGTTCAAAAATCACTTAAATTTTTTTTCAAATTTCAATTTT
Organism: Stenus bimaculatus; assembly: GCA_963971135.1. Lineage (NCBI taxonomy): Eukaryota > Metazoa > Arthropoda > Insecta > Coleoptera > Staphylinidae > Stenus > Stenus bimaculatus. The sequence goes on from OZ020180.1 coordinate 83,356,666, forward strand.
ATTTAGGTATTTGAATTATTTAGAATTAGTTTTGGTACTTTTCAATTTTTTTTACAAAAAAAATAAAAACTAATATCTTAAAAATACTTCTTTTTTAAAAGTATTTTAAGCCATGAATAAAAATATGGGATATTACATTTAAAAAAACAAAGTTCATGGTGTTTCCGGTGAAACCGGAAGTGATTTCGAAAATAAAAAATGCACATAAATTTTGTTATTTTGAACCATAGAACATAGCCAAATTTCAAATTTTTCTATTCATAAATAAAAAAGTTATAGAGGTGACCCGGTTTTCATTTCCACCCGGTATAGGTATTGAATATTTTGGTTTTTTTTTATACCGGGTGTCCACAAAATTACGGCCACCCCTGTAAATTATTTATTTACGAAAATAAAAATTTGAAATCTTGGTATGTTATTTGGCATAAGAAAACGCATTTATTGAACTAAAAAAAAATAAATTTCACTTCCGGTTTCACCGAAAATGACGTCAACTTTCTTATTTTAAATGTAACACCCTATTTTTTGTACTTATTTGTATATATTAAAACTACTCTAGGTCCTAGTTTCGTGGACACCCGGTATACATAATTTACAATTTTGTTTCTACATTTCTTTTAAGAAACTTTCGGATATTTTTAAAAACGTTCATCCAGCACGCGCTTTTTTAGGAGATCGCAATACAGGTTAGGTTTCCAAAGTGCCGGGAAAATCCTTGACCCTGAAATTTTTTAAAAATTTTTTCAACAAATAGCAAAAACGTGTTTAATTATTTTTTAAATCCGAATTAAAGAAGGCGCCTTCAGCTGGAACCTGTCAATTGAATAAAAATTTAGGTATAAAAAAAGAAAATTATATGAGCAAGTAACAAGTTGACTGTAATTATAGGGGTTTAGCTTTTTATTAACATTATACAACAATTTAAAAAAAATACATTCATCTAAATATTTGTACAAATAGTAACGTATTTTAAATAAACTTAATTATACATCCAGTATGTATAATGACATTAAACAGTTAACGCATCTTTAAAATAAGTTTCCGCGAACAATTGTATCTAAATCGGAAGTGTACAATCATAGCGCCTATACTAAAGTAATTTCGAGAGTAATTTCTATAACACACTGCACAAAAACTTGGAATACATTTTAAAGACAATAAACTCATTGAATTCTGAACCAATCAGAACGCTTCACTTTGACACGCGATCAAGTTTTCAATTTTCAACTGAGAAAATTTTTACGTAACTGATAAAATTTATGGGAGTGTATCTGCACTGGCGGTACGGGCGTTTAAGGTCACAGTGAGTCAAATGTTGAAAAACCGATGTTTTTATCTTTCCTGATTTTTTTAAGTGTTTCAAATTGGAAACTAAAAAAATAATTAAATACCAAACATTACATAAAAATTGTACTATTATATGAAATTTTTTTTTTCATTTATCTGGATTTATATGAGCGTAGTTTTGCAAAAATATAAATATAGAAGTTTTTCTTGCAAAATTACACAAATGTAATTGTAGATACATAAATAACAAAAATTATAGATGAAAGTAAAATTCTTACTTTAGTTTGGTATTTTTTTAGTCTTTTGACTAAAAAAAAAATATATTGCCATTTGAAAAAGAAAAGTTGCCTCCTCCTCCTCTGATGTTTTCAAAAATAAAATTATTCTTTTATCATCTGATAGTAGTATTCTTGAAACCATTTAATGTGACATATCGCTTACTAAAATCGGATAAGAATTAACGAAGTTACATCATTGGCCCTTTTTTGTGCACCCCTCTGTATATGAAAAAAAAAATTTGTCGCCCGCATTTTTAACACGGCAGCCATCTTAAATTTTTTTTAAATGGCAAAATAGAATACATCATTGAAAAGCTAATTTTTAGTACTTTACGACATTGTATAAAATTATATTTAAATCATAAAAAATAAATATTGATAAAATTTTGTTATCCAACTTTAACTTGTTTGGACTGTCGCAAATTACAAAAAATTCGTGTTCGCCGTGTCAAAAATCCGAGCGATAAAAAATTTTTTATCTTTGTATAATAATATTTGTACCAAGGCTCCATTTTTCAAATTCAAATTTCAAATTTTTTTATTCAGCCATTTGGACGTGACCCCTTTGGTCCCATAACTAAAAATCTAAATAAATAAATAATATATAAGAAAATTTGTACGTTCTTGCTTAAAATTTTATTACTAGGTTGGGATTAGTACTTAAATAAATTGACTTTCGTAGATTGATTTCGAAAATTATTGAATTTTCTCCTTCGGAGCTAAAATTGATATCTTAATTACAAAATTGATGTAATGTTACATTATTATTATTATACATAACCGAATAGAATAATAAAACTTGGAATATACAAGGTGTTCCGTATCGTTATGCAGAAATTTTTATGAGTGTAAACTAGGTTCAATTCTAAGCTAATAAACACAAAAGTTGTAGGTCAATTTTTTTTAATTCAAAAGTTACAACACTTTTAAATTTACAAATTCCAAAACAAAAAATTCAATTTGAAGACTATTTAAATAAAAACATAATTGATTTAAAATTTATTTTAAAAAGAAATTATGTTCTTTGTTACAAATTGAATTTCATTTACTAACATGTGGCATTAAAATCTCGGTTTTTTTTTTAATTTAAATCATTCTTTGTGCGATTTTTGTGGTTATTAGGTGTGTTAGTTTTTGCTGAATTAAAAATGCCTTACCGGTTTACTAAAGTACAGTATGAGTATTTGTTAACTAAAATATATTTTTTTTTTCTAAGAACTTTATTTTCTATTTTGGAATTTGAAAATTAAATTCTGCTGTAACTTTTGAATAAAAAAAAATAGACCTGCAACTTACTTTTGTGTTTATTAGTGTTAGAATTGAACAACCTAGTTTACACTCACAAAATTTCTGCATAACGATACGGAACACCTTGTATGTAGTTTTACAAATACGCCTTCCTGATTGGCTCAAACCCTTCAGTTTGAATATTTAGATATACTCGCTGTTACAATTGTACACTTACAACTTTTATTTTGGGTTTTCATCATAATTTTTGAACGAAATGGATAACTTTGGGACATAATTTTTTGGTCGTTACACATCTATACTTAGATTTATCACCACAATAATTAATTTTTAGTACTTTTACAAATATATTTTAATTTAGTTATTAAATCTTTATACAATTAACAATTATTATACAGGGTGTGCGAAAATTGGACCGGCAACGATAAACTGGATATATTTTTCGGCTTTTTAAATACTTAATTATTAAATATCTAAAAAGTTTTTGACTGTTTTATGTCTTTTTCTTTCATCCAGCACCATTAACAAAAGTATTAAAATATACGCATACAAAATTTCATTAAAAAATCTTTAATACTTTGGCTGTAATAAAAAAAAATTATTCCATCCGTCCGAAAATACGGTATCCATTTTGAAAAAATTATTGGAATTTGAGTAAATTGTTCTGGTCTTTTTTGTTTTTATTTCTAATTATTTAATTTTGAGGTAACAAATAAAGAAATTTAACAAATAAGAGTATTCTGCAATATGTTAAAAATTATTTATAGATTTAAAAGTCGCTTCTCGAGTCGCTTATTGTTGAAAAATATAATGACACCCGCTGTTGTGTATCGAGGAAAATACCGAGCTTTGTTGAAATGAACAGAAAAAGTTCCAAATCGATGAAATAACCCTCAAGGGCCGGGAATGCGGAAAAATTTTATTTCATGAAGTGTTTTGATAGGAAAATTTTACATATGAAAATTTTATTATTAACCCTGTTTGTAGATATTAGGTGGGTATCGAATTATATAATTTTCAGTTTTTATTATGTTGTTGCTCACAAAATGATCAAAAAAAAAGTGAAATTCATGTAATGTAATACTATTTTATTTCAAAGTTAATTTACAAATATGTATCTTCAAAAAAAAATTTTTATTTTTTTTTTTACTTTTCTATTTTTAAGATTTTTTTTTTAAAATTATATGATTCCCACATAGTATCCATAAAAACAGCAACCTAAAATTTAGGCATTGCTTATAGCGCTAGTTGCTAGGTATTTTTTATTAAATGATTAAAAATTGGGTTTCATAGTTAGCTTGCTAATGATATTTTTTTTTAAATCCCTACGCACTTTGGTTAAAGTGCAATTAGCAATTTGCGATTTTTGACAAAAATCGATGACCTAAAATAGAAAAGGCTATAGCTTCAAAACTAAAAAAGATAGACCCCCACTTTTTTGTTTTTGTCGATTAAATTAACTCTAGTTTCCAACCTCGAAGTTTGTGGAATTACGAACGGAACACCCTATATTTTCCCCATTTTTTATTCTCTAATACCCGTTTTCACCAATGATTTCTAAAATTTAGGCATTGTCCAAGTTTTAGGAATCGTTGCTGGAAACGAGCATTAATATAACAGTTACTTTTCAGTTTGTATTTTGTATTATTCTTTGTTAAAGAAAAATTTGTAGCTTTTTCTTTAATTTAATGATTTAATAATTAACGGACACGAATAATCAACAATAAAAAATAATTCTAATTACCTTAATTAAAAATGTATATCTTAGTTTGTGACAACAAAATAACTCAAAATGTATACAATATTTCCGGATGGAGGGGGAGTATTTTTTAAAAAATCAACTTTGGAGGCTTTATAAGTCTTATAACTTCAGGATGAATTTTTTGATATAGATAAATAGGGTCACATCAACTTATTTTTAGGTCTACCATCTCAAGTTAATCATTGTCGGTCGAATTTTCGGACATCCTATAAATTTCTAGTAAAACATTTCAAATTCATCATTTTGCCATCATGATTGATATTTGTTTTGATTTTTTTCTTTACTGATTTGTCATTGATTGATTTTAAAGACAACACTCATAGATAAAAATGCAATAATCAATAATCACATTGTTAATCACCGATCATTTCTATTCGTTAATTATAACGAGAGCAATAATTACAAATGGCGCACCCTCAAAGTTCGTGTGAACATTCGGAACTATGTTCGTTATTAACAATTGTTACTAAGGTGAAGTTGTTTTTCATGGTTGATCGCGTTGATGGATTCCTTTGGATTCCTCCTAACTGAATTCCTGTAGTGTTTATGTTTCTTGAATGTTTCTCGCGACGATTTTTCACTATTGCACACGATAAGACTTCACGAATACCCCTACAAAAACAAAACAAAAAATTATTTAAATTAAATTCAAAAAGTTTCGTAACTATCTTTGAGTTACATTACTATTAAAATAATAAAAATTAAACAAAATCTCGCTTATTATTAGTTTTTTTTTTTTTTTCGATTTTAAGTAAATTTGCATTAACTCTCAAAGATTTTTTATTGTTAAAATTAAGGAAGTGGCTAGACAACCACCGCGGTGGTTGAATTTATACACGTATCCGACCGCCGCGGCGGATTTCGTTCGGATTGATTTAAAAACCGTCGCGGCGGATTTTTTCACTTTGATAATTCGAACGACGCGTCGTTGAAAGTCATTGAATTATTATTTCTTTATTTTCTATATTATCATAAAAATCACACTTAATAATAAAAAAGTAAGTTCCTGGATAATTGCGGCGAAATAATAAAATTTAAGTATACCGGGGGTGTAAATGTAACAAGGGTCATCTCCTTATTTTCCTTATTTATGAAAATAAAAATTCGAAATTTGAGTATGTTGAAAATAAATACCCACTTCCTAAAATTAATATTGCTTCAATTTAAAGATATGTAATATAAGAAATATTTCTCTCAAATTATAAATTACAAAAATTAATACAGGATGTCCCAGCGCTGTGAAGAAGTAATCATCATATATATCAATAATATTAAAACTGTAAGGAACGGGGGAGGTGATTTTTTTCGCAGAGGTAGTAATTTTGTACGGACGAGAAAATTTTTGAGTATATTGTGGGGAGGGGAGCAAATTCTGAAAACGGCGGTTTTCACCCCTTTTATATTTTTACCCCGAAATAGGTCTTTTTTTTTGCGTGGGCCCATGAAGATGGAAGTTTTTTTCGTCTGATTTTAAAAATTCAAGTTCTATCGTAAAGGGGAATGTTTATTTTAAATGGGGCACGAATTTTAAATTTTTCGAAGTCTGTCGATTTCTCTTGCTTTATTTCCGCTTTTCAACGAAAAAGCCACACCATTTCTAAGTCTCCAGGCGCAACGGTGTGGCGTCACGGCGCGGCGTCGTCACACGAAATTACAAATTTAGGGTTTTTTCGGGGCAAAAAGATCGGCAGATGAATAATTTCGCGGTTTTTTGATTCCTAATGTGAATACAATGCTTTCCCTTGAAACGACCTCTTTTTTGATATCTCAATTTGTCTGTACTTTTGGCGCCCTCAAGTTCGTGATTTCATTTTTAAGCTTTTTCGACGCTGATTTTGAACATTTTGATAGGGGCTAGATCTAACAGTCAAATGTTTTTTATTTTGCTTATTACATTAATACTTAACTTCAAAAAAAAATCAAACGTAAAATGTTAAAAAAATCAAATTTTCAAATTTCCCTGAAAAGAAATAACTTGTACGCGAATAGGCTACTTTTTATTTTCAAAGTCGAAGGGGTTGGAAATAAAGTCAAAACCTTAATTTTAGGGATGACCGGTTCCTGTCGGGTCATTTTTTAACCGATTTGCAACTTTAAAAGCTTAATCGAATGTACTCTTCGAACCAAAATCGCCCACGTATAGAGTTTTTAGAATTAAAAAAAAAAACAAAGAACACAATTTTGGCTCATTAAATATCTTTAAAATAGAGTGAGTTTTTTATTCTAATATTAAATATTAATTAATTCGTATTTAAAAAATTCGCATTTTTTGACGCGTTTTGCTCTAATCAATCCCTCAAATTGTATTTCACTCCCACATCCCACATAATTCACTCTCCCTAAAATATTTCAAGGTCTAATTTACGACAAAAAACGAATCACTTTGTTATCTCTTTTCATTATCATTTTGACTGAAAATGTAGCTGAAATAAGCAAAATCTCAGTTTTGAGCTGAAATTTAGCTCTGAAATTATCTTTGAAACTATTCAATCCAGTAGGACGTTTTATAGCTTAAAATTCCCCCTCTCGCCACCCCCGCAAAATTTCGTTAAAATCATAATTTGCTATTGAACATTTAGTCGCCTAGGGCCTTATTTGTACCAAAATAGTCTCAAAACTTTTCGATTTTTTTCTAAAAAAACTAATAAACCGATTTTAACCAAATATTTTTAAAAATACGTCTACTGACGGTGTTTACCTTTGGTAATTTTTTTTAGGTAATTCCTCGCAGCGTTGGGACATTCTGTATATAGTTCGCTTCTGAATTTTGTTACTCAAAAAATTTAATTTATTGATAATGCTGCTCCTCTTAATGTAAAATTATTTCTATCACATTTAGAGAGTTCCTCCAATTATACATAAAATTCAACGAAATTAACTTTAAAAGTACATTAATTTAGAACAAATATTTATTTTTTCAAATTTATAAACATCATTAAATTATTGCTTTGTTATTATTATGTTTCAAAATCTTTATTTTAAACTCCACCATTATTTAAAAATGTTATTTTAAAAATTCTATTGTTTCTTTTTTTTATTAATTAAAAAGCGTTAACTTTGTTGCGCCTTCGGCGCTTCTGTTGTGCCTACTTTAATTCGCTTTGTTTTCTCGTTGAAGGATTCAAGGTGATTTTCACTAACCTGGTTAAAAGAGTTTCCCGCGACATGGACAAGCTTTTTGTCAGCGCTAGGTCCTGCATGAAAAGCTTCTTCATGTCGTCACCGAAGCTCAGACTCGCATGACCAGAAAAAATGTGTAAGCATAAAACTAGCGGAGAAATCCAATTTAATTTTTTAAAGCAAAATATCTTTCATCTCAAATTACTTCAAATGAAGTAGGAGTATATAAAAAAAGAAATTAAATACAAGAGTCTCCACTTTTCGTGGAAAACTTTGTCGCGTTAACAATTTTAATCTAGAACTTGAATTCGAGTTAATTATGTTTACGTCATTTTGCTTCACTTAGAGAAATGTAAATGTATTTTTAAGCACGTTTTATAAAAAGTTTTGTAAAATGAACAAGTTGAAGCTGATTGCGTAAATTATAAAGAGCTTATGAGGAAAATAATTTAATTAAAACATCCTTTATTTGATTGAAGTGTTCTAGCTCAAAGGTGGAATTTTTAAAATAATTGTTTGGCGAGTATCGTCGTTATTAAAATTACAATCCTTTATATTACTTCATATGAGTAAAGTTTTTTGAAATATTACAATACAAAACCATTTTATTAAAAAAAAGTCGTAAAATTTATAAGAAACTTACCTTCTGAAATTGCGAGAGAGGAAAGCGTAGAGCAGAGGGTTGACTCCCGAATTGAAGTAGGTGAGGAGGAACGTTATGGGTGTCAGAAGGGTGGAAAATGTGCCGTCCCCTTTGTAAGAAAACGACCAATATTGCCACATTTTTCTCGCGTGTAAAGGCAAGTTACACAAAGCAAAAGTTAATACGACTATAATCAGCATCCGGATGACACCACGTCGAGCTTTCAGCACGTTTTGGCTCGAGCTGGGGTTGGAATTCGTATTTGTATGCTGCTGGTTGGTATTTTGTAAAAGTAGTGCGTCGTTATTGATTATCTAAAAGTGCAATTGGATTTTTTCATCACTTATTGTTAAAGTTGATTTAGTACCTTGTTTACCTCCTGCGGATTTTTGATTCGTGTGGTCGGACGCCTGTAAATTCCTTGATTTGTGTTTAACGATGCGTTGAGCTGTTTTTCCAACTGCCGAGAACTTCTCCATAACCCCACTGCTATTCGAGTATACAACAACTAAAACAGGATTAAACTAAATAACAGTTTTTCATTTCATATATCACAAAATATAAAAAAAACAAAAATACCTTGGAAGCTAAGAAAAAACAAGACTTCTTGATTTAACGAGAAAAAAACAGTAATAATTATCCTATTTATCATCTATCAATAAGTGCTGATCAAGTTAACTGTAAATCATGTCTTTACAGATAGAGACAGTAGGAAGGAAGAAACAAAACTTTTCGTATCAATAAATTTTGGTATTTTTAGATTATAGGTTTTTGAAGTAGTTTTTTTCTAAATTGTAATTTTGTAGTCTTTCGAACATTAAGGAAAATTTCGAAAAAAGTTCGAGTTCGGAAAAAGTTCGAATTCGAAAAGAGTTCGAGTTTAAAAAAAAGGTTGACTTGATGTTCAATTTCTCTTCCATTCTTTATTATAATCAATAAATCATGTTTTACTATATCAATAGGTCCATCATCCAAATTTCAAATATTTAAAGGAGATTTTATTGAATCAGTTATTTTTTGGGTAACAATATAAGACAGAAGAGGTCCTAATGGATCTCCTTGTTGGACACCAAATTGAGAATCCAATAAAAATTTTCCAAAAAAATAGGGATTTCGGTATAGGCTGTGTAAAGCTATGATGTGGATGGCGACCGGACTTTGGTTCAAATTACGACGTTACTTTTTATTTGATTCCTTCTAACATTTATAAAAGTCAAGTACAATATACTCTCGTTTATTGTTTTAGTGTTACAAGGAGACACGATAAATGGTAACGTCTTAATTTGAACCAAAGTCCGGTCGCCATCCACATCCTAGCTTTACACAGCCTTTAATTGCTATTTTAGTAATTAGTATTACACTCGGTACTTATTATAATTAAATAAGTATTAAAAAAATTACATTTCTAATTAAAATCTATAAAGCTTTGTAGTTTTCATTAATTTAAATTTATAAAGTAACGAGCTACTTTTGACGTATTATGTATTCAACACACAATGGAAATTAAATTGGCACGTGCGCTTTGCCTTAATATGATGTATTATAAATTTGTATGTAAAAAAACGAGTAGAAATTTTCCAAAATAAAACCACGTTTTTGTTAAAAGACTGTCTACTCGATTTTTTAAATTATTACTTATAATAGCCCATATTACCTGAATTTACCATCAATGTTGTAGCAAAAAAACGAGTGGAAATTTTTCCAAACTAGATCACGTTCTATTACTTTTATATAAAATAAAGTTGTTGCTTACTCAGACTCCCAACTTTTAATTAAATTTTAATTCGCTATCAAATTAATTTCTTTTACCTAGTTGCCACTTGCACCTCCCACCTGTGTCAGTTGGGCGGATGCCACCTACAGACGAAATAGCATTCAACGATTAGTTTGATACAATTTATAAATTAATCCCTGTTGGAAGCTGGAATCCTATAGAGTATTCACCCAATAAATAGGTGTTGCGTGGAGCAAACGTCAACTTTCTCGTGAACGGATGTTGAACTAAGAAAAACGATACGCGTTGGGTTGAAGTATTCAAAATTTACAATCACAGAGAGGCGACTATTACTAACGTATGTCGCACCTAGAAAGAAGGCGTGATTTAAGCCGAATTTTGCCAGTCGTAGTACGGCGTAGTCCATTTTATTTAGATTACATTACCAGCTGCTTGTAGGAGAATGTAGTGGGGGTCCCTTCTACAACTCTTTAGCAGTAGTAGGAAATTTAAGTGTCATGTTAGGTTGGAAATCTTATTTATTGGGTGAATACTCTGTATCAAGTTTGAATCAACAGTAGTTTTAGTGTTCTGCTTTCTGCTCCTATATCTATTTTTAATCTAATAAAAATGATTTAATTTGATATACATGGTGTTCAGGAATGTGTTGTTTATATTTAGCTACCTATAAATACACAACCGTTTACCGATGACCCTATCAATATAGAATTATGGACCTCAATTATGTATTTGTAAAATCCCTGTTTCTAGCTAAAGATCTATAAAGATGGCTTTAATGAGGTTTGAATGGCCGACTTGGGATGTCTTAAACCAAAAAGAGAAAACTCATATTTCGTTCCTCAGAGCGACTAGTCGCATAGTTAAGTTGTATAAATATTGATGTAAGATTATAATTGCAACGATTCGCTACTGCAGAATTTTAAGTTATTAAATAAGTATCCGTGCATTTTATTTTGATTTCGTGTAATCCTAAAATCTACTTGGTGGCAACAAAAAAATAAACATATTGTTGTGGTCTTCAAGATAAAACAAACGTAATTTTACTAAATTACTTTATTTAACAAAAACTAGTGTTGGATGTTAGCTTTAAAAGATTTCAATTACAATCAAGTTGTTCTCAATGTGGATTAAGGCGTACTGACCCTTGGTTCTTAAGATCTAGACACTTTTTGGGGCTTTTGCTAAGTCCGCACTTTTAGCTACACCATGGGAACGGATGTGGACGCAGCACTATTCAACACGCACAGACTCTTTTGAAGAAAAATATGATAGTGACAAAGTAACAATCTTATAACACTTACATAATATAATATCTTATACTTGGGTGGTCTACAACACCCCTCTTCTTAATTGAAAAAGATTGAACAACCACAAGTTGTGAAATCTTTTAAAACAATTTATTGTAACATATCAAATCAAACATGATCTAAAATCTAAAACAATTTTAAGATTAACATACCTACATAAAAATAAAGAACTAAAACTAAAATCCTTATTCATTTTACAATTGATTTTCTACCTCTAATAGGCCTACTTAACTCTATAGGTTTTGTCATGCTAGTCTCTAGAGTCGTCATCGGATGAGCATCACTTAACTGGTTATCAAATTGGTTATCAATAAAAGAAGTTTCACTCTGTTGTATTTTAGATTCAAAATTATTTTTTACAGTTACACAAATTCCTCTTAAACAATTTCCGCAATTATTACCTCTATTACAACGCATTTTACAACAATAGCAATAACAACACAAACAGCTTAAGGTTAACGTTAATATTAATACAGTGTAAAACAAAAAACCATAATTTTCTGAAAGAGAAGAAGGTGACCAATTAAACTTATTTAAATTACTTTCAAGTTCTTCTAGTTTACTACTAGCTAAATTTAAATCGTGTAAATGTACATTAGTCTGTCTAAAATTTGGGTTTAAATTTAAACTTGAAATATTTAAAGACTTTTTCTTTGAGTTTTCATCACAACAATCATCTATTAAACTAACAGCAGGTAAAAATTGATTTGCAAAAATGGAACTAGAAAATGACCTTTCTGGAATTAACATTGCATTCTGACTATAAGCTATACAATTTTCTGAAATAGATAAAGTTCCTACTCCATGTAAAATTTCATCATATAAATTATTATCACACTTAAATGTAACCTTCTCAGCATTGGTCAAAACAAAAATCCATGAATTTGATGATTTTAATTGATGCCAAACGTTTAATCTTAAATTAACAATTCTCTTGTCACAATCTTCAGGTATTGTTTTAACTGAATGAAATAAATTTACTTCACAAATATTATTTGTATGCGTTATAAATATAGGTTGAACTTGCTTACACAAAAATTGTAACTTTAAATATTCTATACAATTTTTAAAATTATCATTATTCATAAGAAAATATTTCTGTCTCAAATCATTTATAGCCAAGTAAGATTTTGAAGGTTGAATAAAAACGAATTTATTTTCAGTAACATGTACAGGTAAAGGTATCATTTCGTATATACTATACTCTTGATTGTTTGTTAATGGTACGTTAATAATGTAAATTAAATTTCCCTCTTTAAAATAAACATCAATATCAATTATCTTTAAAAATATATGAGCATTTTCCAAAATTGGCATAATAGGAAGGTTTAAAGTAGTATTTTTTAAAATATTTTGAAGTTCTAAAACTAATTTTTCTGGCGTTAAGATAAATGGATGAAGTTGTCCCCTCTTAGCATTTAATACCGATTCGATTATATTCTGCGTTTCGATTTGATATTGAAAACAAAGCATAGTAAACAATGAAAAATGTTCGTTAATATTTAGTTTGATCTCTAATAAATTTACGTCATCCGTTACATTTACCAAATATCGGCTTAACTTTTTGAGGTTATTCGCTAATATTCCCTCATTTATGTTTAAACTCCCTATAGTGTCGTTAAAATTTGAAATAGTAGTTTTTATTACATGACTTTGATCTTTAATTGTTTCAATTAATTTTTGTTCATTATTTGTAAATTGATTAATTTTCTTACTATAAAATTCTGCATCGTCTTCATCTAGATTTCCGAATAAAAACTTAGTTACTTTTCCTACAGCATTTATTAATCCTCTTTTAACCCGTAAGTGATTATCGTTTCCCAATAGATTATCGACCATATGTCGTTCTTTTTCTAATTTATTTATCAACGCCTTTGTTACTCTTATAAAATTTTCGCAATCTTCCTTAACTCTATTAATACCTACTTGTAAACATAATTTTACCGTTTGCGAGTAATGAATCTGGAGTTGTTTAAATTTTGCGGTGTGTTCAAACATATCGATGTATGTAATTAAAGTCCATTTATCGCTAAACATTTTCAAATTTCCCAATTTTTCATAGTATATCCCGGCGGATTTCTCCAAATTTTGAACCGTATGACCATCAATTTTATCAGATATTATTATTCTTCCAAGGAGTGTTAAAATTAACCTAAAAAAACAAAGTGCATTAATCGTGAAATAATTTTAGTCGATTTTTGTGAACAACCACTTCTTTTCGATTTTGTAAAATAGTATAGTTTACATCTGAATTAACATCAATAATTTCGAAAGGACCGATAAATCTAGAATAGAGTTTTTTACTTCTATTCGCTCTAGTAGCATTATCCAATAATAAAACCTTATCTCCTATATTAAACTTGAATTCAATTGTACCTTTATCATAATTTTCCTTACTAGTGTGCTTGCGTTTTATTAAATTTTCTCTAGCCTCTTGTCTACTAACTTGCATTTTTAACTTTAAATCTGTTAGAAAGTCGTCATATGTATAAGAAAATTTAGGCTGACTAACAATTGCTGAAGGAAGTTCAGCTTGTCTTCCATATATTAACTCATAAGGTGTAAAATTTGTAGTTGTATGTGGAGTGGTATTATAAGTAAATTTCGCGTAAGGTATCCAATCACACCAATCGGTCTTGCTTTTGTTAACAAAACTTCTTAAATATTCCGCAAGAGTTCTATGACTTCGCTCTACCATATTAGATTGCGGATGATAAGCGCTACAGTTTATTTGTTTTATTTTCAAAAGTTTACAACATTGTTTAAAGACGTCTGACATAAAATTCGACCCTTGGTCAGTTACAATTGATTTCATAATACCATGTCTACAAATTACTTCTGTAACTAATTTATTTGCAACAGTTATTGCTTCCATATTTTGAATTGGAATTGCTTCTAAAAATTTCGTAAGTGCGTCTTGACAAGTTAGAATATACCGATTTCCATTTTCGGATATTGGTAAAGGACCTACTATATCCATATAGCATTTTTCGAACGCTTGTTCCGGAGTATCCGTAATTTGCAAAGGGGCTTTTAAGGGTTTATTTGTACCTTTATTTGTTTGGCATAGTCGACAACTTTTAACATATTTTTTTATATCGTTTTTTAAACCATTCCAATTGTATTTTAATTTTATCCTTTTTAACATGCGATTTATGCCCGGATGTCCTCCCGTTGGAAGTTCGTGATATTCCTTTAGAATTTCGAGTTTTTGTTCTTCAGTTATTTCTTTACTATCTTCATTATCATAAACATAAATTAGAACGTCGGAATTTTGAAAAATAAACCTTAACATTATACGAACCTTTTCGTATTTTAATTTGTCCAATCCACAACAGATTTTGGGCATTGCTAATTTTTTTATATTATTTTTTACACAGAATGTCTTGAGTGATAACAGTGTTTTATATAAATCCTCATAAGTTGGTTTATCATAGAAATTTTGTTTGACTAACAAATAAAATATAAATCTTTGTTGTTCAGGAACATAGTTTATTGAATGTAATTTCTGTTCTTGTAATTTTAATCTATCAACATGATCAAAATGTTCTCTAAAAGTAAGTGCAATGCCTTTTCCCATTTTTAGGTCTACACTAACTGCCTGAACTAAGGAAAAATCAGATGGCGCTAAAAATAAGTCACCAGGTTTATCAACTACGTTATTATTTATTATTATTTTACTAGATACATGCTGTAGATATTCACCAAATGTTTTATCTTTTAAGGAATTTATTGTGCAAATGCGCGAAAGTGCATCGGCGTTAACGTTTAACTTTCCGGGTTTGTAAATGGGCTCAAAGTCATATTCCATTAATTTTAATCTAAAGCGCGTAAGTCTTGAACTAGGATCGGTAATGTTATTCAACCAAACTAAAGCTTTATGATCAGTCACTACAAAAAACTTTCGACCAAATAAATATGGCCTAAAATGATTACAACACCAAACTATTGCCAGTAATTCCTTTTCTGTAGTACTATAATTAATTTCTGCAGTATTTAATGTACGTGAAGCGTAAGCAATAGGTAAGTCTTCACCTATTTTTCCTTGACTGAGTATACCACCGATCGCGTATCCTGATGCGTCTACAGTTAAAACGAAGGGTTTTTCAAAATCAGGATATTGCAACAAAGGGGGGTTAATCAATTTAATTTTTAATTCGTCAAAGGCAATTTGACACCTATCCGTCCACACAAAACTCTTATCTTTCTTTAATAATTCCGTTAGAGGTCTAGCAATTTTCGAAAAATTCTCAATAAATCTTCTATAGTATGAAGCTAATCCTAGAAATGACTTTACTTGTTTTTGGGTTTTCGGCATGGGGAAATCTCGCACGGCAGAGATTTTGGTATCGTCCGGTTGCATACCTTTATTCGTAATTTTATGACCTAGATATACTACTTCTTGACGTAAAAATTCACATTTTGTCGGATTTAATTTTAGATTATACTTCCGCAGTCGATCAAAGACTTCCTGAAGCTTAATTTTATGACTTTTCAGATTAGAACTATATATGCAAATATCATCAAGGTACACAAAAGCTTTAATTCCTTGTAAACCTAACATTACGGTATTCATTAATTGTTGAAATGTACTAGGAGCTGTTTTTAATCCGAAAGGTAGGCGTACATATTCTAGGTGTTTATAACCGGTGCTGAAAGCAGTTATATGCCTATCATCTGGATGTAACTCAATTTGATGATATCCACTCGAGAGATCTAAAGTGCTAAAATATTTTGAATGACCTAACTGGTCAAGAATGTCTATAATATTTGGCAGAGGAAAAGAAAAACCTATTGTATTTTCGTTAACTTTTCTATAGTCTACAACTATCCGAAATTTACGTTCTCCGTTCGCGTCTGGCTTTTTTGGTACAACGAGTAGTGGTGAATTATACGGACTTTTACTTTCTTGTATTATTCCATCTTTTAACATTTGTTCTGTTTGTTTTTGAATTTCCTCTCGTTGGGAAATAGGTAGTCTATACGGCTTGATATTCACAGGTGGTAAATCTGATTGTAATGGAATTCTATGTTGCACAGCGTTTGTACAAGTAAGTTTTTCATTTGGCAAATGAAAAATGTCCGAGTATTCAAAAATCAGATCCTTTATGATTTTACTTTCCTCTAAATTTAGATGTTCTAATCGCGTTAATTCAAGTATATCTTCTGACCTATCACTAGTTTCCTTAAGATTAAACACATTTGTACATATATTATTCTCATTTAAATCTACAATTTCCAAAGAAACTTCTGGAATTTCTAACCTAAAATTTTCTTCTAAAGTATTTACTATACTAACTAAACAGGTATTATCTTCGCGTCTAATATTTGTTAAACAATTTCCTAAGAATATTCCTTTACTTATTTCTTTTGCTTCACAAATAAAACTTTGATTTTGACGAGATACATTCGGTTTACATTTTACTCTAACTATTTGCTCACATCTTTGTGGCAATTCAATATATAGCAAGTCACTTTTATTTTTATCTGCATTTCTCAATTCCTTACCATTTTCAACAAAATTCAAATCGTTATTAAAGTCATCTCGCTTTAATTCATTATATCTATTGACACAAAATTTATTTGTATCCTGATTCATACAACTAACTTCATTTTCATTTAAATTCTCTTCAATTTCACTATTAACTTCAAAATTTCCTTCACAATAGAAATTTATCTCTTCATTATTTACGTAAACCTTACAATCTCTATAATCTATTAGACATTTAAAATTTTCAAAGAATTCATTTCCAATTATTCCTTCAGAATTTATTGGGAAATTATCACTAACTACATGAAAAACTATATCTACATTTTTGTAAATTAAATTTACTGTACCCAAAGTACTCAAAACTGTGTCTGATATCCCTTTAATTTTGATGCTTTTTTGTGAATTTACTAAAATAGGGTTTTCGATTTTGGAAAATTTTACTATGTTGATAGCCGATCCAGTATCCATCAAAAATATCGCCATATTATTTTTTAAACCTTTTAACTTTAATTTTAAATACTTTAATTTACTTTTAGATGCCTCAAAATGAAATACATTTTCTATATTATTTTGATTTATTATTTCTAAATTCAAATTTGATGTTGCTTTTTCAAAAGGTCTCGTTACTGATTCGTACGGGTGAAATTTGGACGGGAATTGTTTCGTGCGTCCGACTGTTGTGCGTAGTTGTTCGCTTGCGTTGACGTGCTTGGTCCGTAAGTTTGGGGAGCCGCCGGCGCTGGACCATTTTGCGACGGTCTCATTCCGTTTCCCTGATTGAAATTTTTATTTCGTGCCCTACAATCTGCAATTTTGTGCCCTATCTTACCGCAGAAGAAACATTTGAATTCCGATTTCGAGACATGAAAATTTCGTTCGACTTTTATATTTTGAGGATGGAACTCTTGCTTGCCCATTTTGCTAAAACAATTTGCCGCTTTATGTCCTAATTTATGGCAATTGTGGCATTTCAATCCTTGAGGATTCATTTTAAAATTTGAATAATCTCTATGGCTATTATTACTGAACACCGAATTTTTTAAGTGTTTATTTGAATAAAGTTCTTGTTCTTCGGCCCTAGCTAATTCAATGGCAATTTCTAAATTGTTTGGATTTCTAGCTTTTAACTGAAATTTTATTGGATCTATAAGTCCTTGAATAAATACGTTTAATGCTTGATTTCTTAAAATATTTGAAATTTCATTGGCTATTTCGCCTTCTTTGCCAATTGTGGAGGCATCTACTAGATTGCTTAAAATTCGCTCAATTTTATTGGAATAAGTTGCTATATCTTCATTTTTATTTTGTCTACAAGAGGTCAACTCCATTTGCCAATAACTTATTGAACCGCTTTCAGAGAAAGTGTCTTCTAAAAATGCTTTAAGAGCATGCCAATTTTCGAACTCTCTATACTTTGTTAAATTGCGAGCTTTTCCAATTAATTTAGTTTTAATAACATTATAAAGCACTTGTCTACATTGAGGTGCTACCGAATTTAACGCCATTTCACAAACATCTATAAAATCATGTACCTTATCGCCCTGTTTAGAACCATCAAATTCGCGTAACAATCTAACTCCTGTATCTAAACTTACGAAAACTGGGGCAGGTTGCTCGTTATCCTGACCGTCAACCATTTTTTATATATATTATATATTTTTTATAATTGATTGATTTAATCTCAATAAATGTGATTAATTTTGAAAATTTACTTTTATTTGGCTATTTATGAAAATTGAAACAAAACTATTTACTTACATAAAACGAAACATTTTATTCCCACGTAGTTGGTTGTATCCCTCTCAGGTATTTTTTCAATTCAGTATCCTTCTAGTGGGGTTGTTGATCCTCCAACTTGTCCAGGTAAGTGTTGAATGTTGATCCAGTATCCTCCAAGTGATATTGAGCGACCCAATTTCTTCCAATATTTTCCAAATGATGTTGAATTTTAGGGATTTTCAGCAGTTTTGTGGTGAGCAGCCAATTTCCACTATCGTTATTTTTTTTTCAGATACCCAATTACGTCTTACTTAATAAAAGTTATTTAACTAACCAAACTTTCAGTCGTCGCAGTACTGAATTTTCACGACTTTTGATTGATAATTGTTGCACTAATTTTCTTGAATTAACAACAGTATTTAATTAGTTATACAATGCGTCAGCGGAGGTACGCACATCAATAACTAAAAATTCGGACGTGGTAAACGTGTTACACGGCAAGGGGTGCACTTGGTTTAAACTTAGTCCGCGGGTTACGAAATAATAATCCCGAACGCTGCCACCAAAATATCTTGTTGTGGTCTTCAAGATAAAACAAACGTAATTTTACTAAATTACTTTATTTAACAAAAACTAGTGTTGGATGTTAGCTTTAAAAGATTTCAATTACAATCAAGTTGTTCTCAATGTGGATTAAGGCGTACTGACCCTTGGTTCTTAAGATCTAGACACTTTTTGGGGCTTTTGCTAAGTCCGCACTTTTAGCTACACCATGGGAACGGATGTGGACGCAGCACTATTCAACACGCACAGACTCTTTTGAAGAAAAATATGATAGTGACAAAGTAACAATCTTATAACACTTACATAATATAATATCTTATACTTGGGTGGTCTACAACAATATATCCGGAATTCACAACAGTAAATGTATTCAACAATTCAAAACATGACATAAATGTCGTTTTATCACTTGTCCGATGTCAACTTCTTTACTTCTCTTAACGTAAAAGTAACAATATCAACAAAAGTATTGATGAAACTAACATCACCAAGTCGTGCATTTGCAAATATTTCCCGACGAAAAAGACATTTATTTCGCATCAGTTTTTTGTATAAACGTGAGGCTTTGTAGTAGGTATGTTACAGAAGATAAAAATGAATAAATTTATGATATTAGGTAGATATTTCATAATTTAGTGCCAAAAGAATAAAAAATATTAGGTCTCCAGGGAAATAAGGCATAATCTTACGAATTTTATCAGATTTAGAAACTTCAATGCAAATCCACATTAAAAGAAAATAATGTTGGAAAATGTTAAAGTGGAAATAAAATTAATGGGCCTTTCCACAGTAAAATATTTTTCAATGAATTTTATACTATGCACATAGCTCTTAAAAAACCTAATTTAATGGGCTGGTTTGTTTTTTATTTAGGGCACCAAAAAAATTTAAATTAATTTATTTAGAAATTGTGTTCAAAAAAGCAACAACGTTGATAAAGTTCCCGTCGTGTGTCCTCGTGTGCAGTCGTCCCTATCAAATCTACCAGCTCTAGAGTCTATGATCGGTGATGACAGATTGCAAATGTCAAACTTATTTCGTTATTATGAAAGATTTCTAACCTATACTATCTAGATACCCGACGCGCGTTTAAACCACAGTTTAGGCAACTACCAGTAGCGACACATCATGCAAATTACATGTTTTTTGAAGGGACAATTTTTGGTGACCTTGACGATATATATATGTATACTCAGATACGCACGCGGCAAATTTAAATTTATGTCACTTTTTCTAACCATAAAAATGTAACATACATTTGCCAAGTTTTGATTAAAATTGAAGTTTTTAATGATTTTGACAAGCTTAAATGTAATAATATACAATTTTCATCAATTATTACATTAATTACGGTATTTAAATTCAAATGGCGACGCCTTTAAAATTATTTTGATCATAGAGAAATGTCACCATTTGTAATTTGCAGTTCTAAACTCAATGGTACCAGATACGCACCATAGAAATGGTACTAGGTTAGACACGGGAGAGTGTCGCTACTGGTAGTTATTTATACTGTGTTTAAACGCTGCTCAGAATTCGGTCAGGTAATCGTGTTACAACTGAATTTGACTAGTGCGGTACTTTACTGACTAGTGCAGTGGAGTGCGACAGAGTAAAAACATAAATAGAAAGAAACAGAAATACAGGTAACAGCTTTCCATAAGTTTAGCCAGAAAGATGGCGTCATAGTTGCCCCTGGCTTATTATTATTTATTGACAACTGTCATCTGTCAAAACAGAGTTTATGGAGCTTTGCGGTGGACGAGACATTAGAGAATAGAACTTTTGAACATTATAACGTCACGGATTTATAAATTCAAATTTTTAGCTCTTACACAAAAGACATCAAAAAATTGATTGGATATTATTTTTTATTTTAACTTTATCTTTAAGACTAAATAAAAATTAAAAAATCGTGGAAAGGCCCATTAAAAAAAATGAAAAAGTGATTGATTTTTTTTATTTTTGACTACTCGTTTTGAATAAACTTTTTATGTAGTTTTACTTTGACCGGTGTGTGTAAAAAAATATAAAAAAATTGAGCCCTTAAATTTTTTTGATTCCTATTAAAATAATAAAATCTGAACGTGACTTTTTATACATATAGTTTTATTTTGGACTATATGTGTTATACAGGGTGTCCCTAAATAACTATGAGTAATTGTTCGGAAATGCTTCCTTAAAAAGTTATACAGGGTGAGCTAAAATGATTGTGGTTTGATATGTACGCAACCAAATACGCAGGTTGGTACAACTGAAATCTTAAAAAGAAAATCTCCTAGTAATTCAATAGCGTAGCAATTTTTTTTTCCAAAATCTCAAATTTCACAGCAAATGTCAAATATTGAAAATGTTTTTCTTCATTTTCGACGCAGGTGCTAACACAAAACAAAGATTTGCGCAAATTAATTTTGATAAAAACTAACGTTTATGAAATAGAAGGCACAATAACAAAATTCAAAAATCTGAAGTTTTGACACAACGGTAAAAATTACACCTACGCCTCTGCTTTTGTGAAGTCTAGTTATTTTGTTTTGATTTTGACATGATTTTGTGTTACTATGAACATAAAGCAAACAAATTCCCCAGATTTTTAGGCGGGAAATTTGAATTGACCACAATCATTTTAGCTCACCCTGTACCACTTCAAAAATTTTCAAAAAAAATATTTTTTGTAAATAAAATAAATATTATAAGAGATATTAATTTGAAATTTTGGCCACAGTTTTTTCACATAAGGCTACACATTTTCGACCAATAAAAATTTAAAAAATATTTTCAGGAGCGTTACATGCGGGGGGGTCATCAACTTTTTTTGATCATTTCTTTTGTTTCTTTATGTTTTTGATAATTTTAAAAGTACTAAAATCAACCTCGATCAATGTTCTACAGAAAAAGTACTCTTAATTTATGTCACTCCGGTGCTTGATTTCGGAGTAAAAGTAGATTTTGTAATTTTTAGCAAAAAATATGAATTTAAAAAACAACTTCAAAGTTTACCTCAAATATCATGTACTAAATATGTGGGCTGCTCCATATGCAAAATGCATGTCTGGTAATTCCACATTTGAAAATCTATGCATTTTTAATATTTCAATAATACGACTAACTATTAAACACTAATTAGAAAATATTAAAGGCTGCTTCGAACTTTGAATTAACAAAATATTGTGGTAAGCGCCTACTTTGATATTTGTATGTTTTCACGAAATTTTCATTAAAAAGCCTAATTTGATGATGTTTTTTAAATTAATATTATAGCTAAAAATTATAAAATCTACTTTTACTCGGAGCTACATACAATAAGAGTATCTTTTGTATAGAACATTGATTATATAGAACAAGAATTATTATAGTACATTTAAAATTATTAAAAACGTAAAGAAACAAAAGATATGATCAAAAAAGTTAATGACCTCTCCCACATGTAACGCCCCTGAAAATATTTTTTAACTTTTATTGGCTGAAAGTATGTATCCTTATGTGAAAAAACTGTGACCAAAAAAATAAATTTTCGACTCCTTATAAAGTTATGGCAATATGAAGTAAAAATTAATGTAATTTTCAAATTGTTATAACTTTTGACGGAATACCTAAAAAAAGGTCTATAGAAAACTTTTTCTTCGGAATTATATTTACCATCCAAAAAATAATTGAGAGAATTTTTTTAATTATAAATTGTAACGGGAACATGTCTGATGCACAACCCGTGGTAATCTCCCCAGATCAATTTTCGCAACTTTTGGCAACATTAACAGCAAACATAACAGAAAGGTTGGTGGCAAATACAAATCATTCGGAACCACAGGCGGCGAAACAAGGTAACTTTGTTGCATGTTCTTCTAGATTTGATGGAAAGAAAGGACGTGACGTAAACGCATTTGTTGACGCCGTTTGTGTATATAAAGATTGTGCAAACGTCAGCGACGAAAATGCTCTAAAGGGTTTCTCCATGTTATTAACTGATGATGCTGCAACATGGTGGAGAGGAGTTAAGCACGAAGCGGTTAAATTTGATGACGCGTTACGTTTATTACAACATGCTTTCGGTCAACAAAAACCAGCATATAAAATTTATCGCGAGATTTTTGCGGAAGAACAAGACTTAAGTACACGTACGGACATATTCATAAACAAAAAGAGAGCATTGTTTGCTCAGTTACAAGAACAAACATTAACAGAATCAGTGCAAATCGACATGTTATACGGATTGTTACATCGAGAAATTCGGGAACGGGTACCGCGAAATAATGTTAAGACATTTTCCGACCTTCTGGAACATTCTCGGTGCGCCGAAGAAACATTATCGGAACTGCAATTATTAAAAACAAAACAAGACGTTGCTAGTGCGGATCGCAGATTAAGGTGCTCTTTTTGCAAAGCATACGGTCATGACGTTAAATATTGCAGAAAGTTGGAAAAAGAAAATAAACAAAATAATCAAACATCTGACGTGAATCACAAAGAGTCAGGTAAAAGTTTAAATACAAAATTTTTCTCACAAAATATTGTATGTTACGGTTGCGGAACAGCAGGTTACATCAAATCAAACTGTCCGAAGTGCCAAATTAAAGATAAACAAATTAAAGTAGAAGCTTCGAGTATCGGATTTTATTCTATGGATTCCGAAATATCTTTGAATCCGAAATCCAGACCGGTTTTGATGGTTGAGATATTAGGAGTACTAGGTCGTGGTTTTGCAGATACAGCAGCAAAACAAAGTGTCGCTGGGCATTCGCTATATAAAATTCTTAAAGAAAATGGGCAACATTTTACTGAAACTACTACGAACATTACTTTAGCAGATGGGAAAAAGAGAGAAGAAAAGGTTCTTTTAACCACAGTTACTGTGAAATTATGTCAAAAGGAAATTCCTACGACATTTGTAATAATGCCAGCAGCAACCAATAATTCGACACTACTGGGTATCGATTTTCTGA
Source organism: Stenus bimaculatus (assembly GCA_963971135.1). Lineage (NCBI taxonomy): Eukaryota > Metazoa > Arthropoda > Insecta > Coleoptera > Staphylinidae > Stenus > Stenus bimaculatus. The sequence continues at coordinate 83,380,760 of OZ020180.1, forward strand.
AGGACGCTGGATTAGTATTGGATATCCAAAAGAGTGAATGGTATTTCGCTGATGAACCACAAAATATCCATAAGTTATTACTTGAAGATGATCATTCTGAAATATTGTTTGCCTCAGTAGAAAATGACAATGGCTTAGATTTAAGAGCTGGTGAAGGTCATAACCTAGATGAAACTCAGCGTCGCGAGGTTAATAAGCTGTTGAAGGTATCTTTAACTTCAGCACCTGTACTTAGGCAAGCAGACAATTCTCTTCCTTTTATAATTCGTACTGATGCCAGTGATTATGCGATCGGCGCAGTTTTGGTACAGGGGGAGGGAGTAGAAGAAAGACCAGTAGAATATATAAGTAGACTCTTAAGTGCAGCTGAGAAAAATTACAATACTACGGAAAGGGAAGCGTTAGCGGTGGTACACGCGGTTTCCAAATTCCGAGGTTATATCGAAGGAAGTGAAGTCACAATTGGTACTGATCACCAAGCATTAAGATGGTTGATGTCTTTGAAGTCTCCAAGTGGACGTCTGGCTCGATGGGCATTGGCTTTACAACCCTATAAACTTTCGCATTTAACACCATTCCGAAGTGAAGAGGATTCTACGATCCCTACACCGGTGGTACCTAGAAGAAAGAGAGATAGACCAAGGAAACGACATGGAGTTCCTGTACCTTCTCCGAGGGCGGTTTCCAGGTCCAGAGGGGGAGTCTGTAACGGGAACATTAGATCATCCTAAGTGGGGGTACCGGGAATGTGAGGTGCGTGATCGGATAAGGGATAAGTTAAGATCAGCAGAGTTCTGTATCCCGAACCGAGTGTATCGGCCGTTCCCTGTTCCAATAAAGTATAAAGTGCCGCGGTGATTTTCGCCCTGTTCTTTGTTCTTTCCACGCGGTGTATTGTTACGCCCGGGTTATTAGTTATTATTTTGTTAATTTTTATCAACATTTATTTGTAAAACATCATTCGTGTACGATTTGAGAATATAGTTATTTTAGTTGAAGTCGTGTTTACTTTATTGAATGTGTAAAGGTCAAAGATCCCATAATTTAAAAATTCATCCCTGAGAGTGTTACAAAATAGCATTTCCAAACACAGTAAAATGAGCCGTTTTAAAAAGTAGAAAAGTGCTTTTTGTTACACCCTGTATGTATTTTTATTTTAATATTATAAGAACAGTGGCGTATGTACCCAAAAATTTTTAAAGGGGGGGGGGGGGGGTGCACAACAAGTTGTACCTTTTTTTATTTCCTAATAAAGTATTTGAAAATTGTTTTATTTGTTGTATGTTTACGAAATCTAATAAATAAGACCGTTTCGAATTTTTTTTTATCAATTTATTCCGATTTTGATTGTATGAGTTTTTATACATTTTAATTGTTATGCACTAAAAAAAAATACTTACAGTCATAATCCCCAAAGGTATAACATAGAGAAGCACAAAATTGATAATATCAAAAATCTCTGAATTATACTTCTTCCTATCAGGAGCGCAGAAAATCTCAGTCTTTCCATTAATTTCGTTACGATGAGTTTTAACCCAGAAAAACTTAGGTGAACTGTACAATCCACTAGTTATCCAAACTCCAACTATCACTAACTAAAAATGCAATTACCAATTAGATTAGCGTTTGGCGTTTATAAAGTTCTTTTGTTAGCAATGAAGTACATATATAAAAGAAAAAAGAATTTCGAGAGTTCCTCGTTTAATTCAATCGTATTCTGTTGTGTTTGTAATATAAAGCTTTGTTATTTCTATAAAACTTACTTTGCTGAGAATCCACAAAGACTAATTCAAATAAAAGCTTTTTAATCGGATTTTAAATTAAGCACAAAAGACGCGCTAATTTATTGCAACTTGGAAAGATTTTTAATTTAAGTTTCGAGTGTCAACTATGCTAGGGGTGTTAAGTAGTCAAAATGCAATTTACTCACTCGCAATCTTCTAGGGGTTAAAATTTGCTTGCAGGTAATTGGGTAGATGATGGCGAAATACCTTTCTGTACAAATTACCACTAAGATGAATATGCTAGCTGTGTAACTTAAAGATGCTATAAAGTGATACATTTGGCACAAAAAGTCGCCCAGAATCCAACTGAAATTTAACAATATCAAAATTTACGATTCCTAAAAGTTTATTGCAATTTTATTTCCAAGTATTTTATCCCTTAAATTATAAACATATAAAAACAAGTTTGGATGTTGTACAGTGATGGATCAGACTCTACGGTATATTGACTTTGATGCAATATAAATTTAGATAATATTTATGGAGTTTATGTATTAAAAAAGTTTTATTGAAATATTGTTGCTCTGCGCTGAAGTTATAATTCTATTCATCATTCAAAAATTTGTTTTACAAAATTGATGTATTAATTTTCGATTAAGGGATAATACACAAAAAATGTAATGAATATTAAAATCAAGAACGAGTTTAATTACTTTAATGGGTAATTAAACTTGTATAATTACTTTTGGTACATCAATCGATAACGATAACTAGTAATTAGTTGAGTGATTAATACTTTACCTTAAGCGATTGCCTTTTGGTATTAAAGGGAAAATGAGAATGCGGTTGAAATCGTATTTACTTACTCGGATATGAGATAAAGGAGAAGATTTTGATAGACGCAAAATATTCCCACACAAAAATCTGCTACCGCAAGATTTGCAAGGAAGAAGTTCGTAATCGATCGCAGCCTCCTACTTAAAGTCACCACCAAAATCACAAGAAGATTACCTGAAAATTTTCATCCATCACTTATATTTACATTCATCTAACTTACAATGTAATGGTAAATTTATTCAAACTACTTTTCTTAACTTTACTTTTACTTAAATAACTCTTACATAAATTTAAATGAAATTTTTTATCATTTATTTATATAACTATAATATGATTTATAAAAAACAAAATCAAGAAAAAAACTTTCATAACCGATGTGGCAATTTTCTCTCCACCTTATAAAATAATATACAGAGGGGTGCACAATAAACGGCCAGCGATGTAGTTTCGTTATTTCTTATCCGATTTTATTAAATGATATATCAAATTAAATGGTTTGAAGAATACTACTATCATGTAATAAAAGGTTAATTTTATTTTTGAAAACATGCGAGGAGTAGGAGGCAATTAATTTTTTCTAATTTTTTTTAAATTTAATTCAATTGTTTTTTTTTTGTTTTAGGTTTTCAGTTTATTATTTTTTTTAAGTTTTGTTTTTTAATTTATCCTTAATAATTTTTAATTTATTAATAATTTCTTAATTTTTTAATAATAATTAATTTTTAATTGAAGATAAGTATCTCCTTGTAGCATATCTTTTTCAGATAAAAATTTAAATTTGCTAGAAATTTTTTGTTTAATTTTTTAACTTGTGCTATGAGAAAACTAACGAAACTCGTTGTCAACTAAATTATTGAGAATAATTTAAAAGAAAATGAAGCTGAAGTAACTTATTTTGCACGCTTATGAAAATTCAATTTTTACGTATTGAAAAGTTAATATCAATCCCACAATTCTCTTAGAAATGGCTCGAAGCAACTTTTAATAAGAACTTAATATTTATGGGGACGTCTTGGTTATTATAATAATCAATATTTTTTCTTTGATAACTTAAATGAATGTGCTTTACTTTGGTTTTATCATCTTTCTTGAAAGTGGGAAAAGTTTTTAGTACTTGAAATACTTTTTAATATTTTGATTATTATTTTAAAAATGTCGTTAAACTAAATTGAAACCTAAAAGGAAGCATAATATTTCTAATGAGTTGGATAAGTAAATTTGCAAGAAAAATCGACGGTAATTTTTAAATTCATTACGTTTATTACAATTTTATGTTAAAAAAGTAAGTAAATAACCCTCGTGTAATAACTAAGTGCCACTTTAATGGTACTCACTGAGCAGTCTTAACCACCTAAGAACTAAATTTTGTGAGATCAATCATATTTATGTGCATTAGGTGGGTTGAAAATTAAATCAATTTATCTTCAGCAAAATCGTAAAATCCCCACTTTTGGTTCGTGAACAATAAAATTACACTTATTGATTGTGGAACGTATCATCTAAAAGAAACATCAAAATTGCGAAATGTAAAGCTAATGACACAGTCACAATAGTTTAAGATAGAAACAATACGAAAAATATAATTGGGGGGGGGGTCTGTAATTTGGCACGAAATGGTAAAAATACCGTACGTATAATGTAATTTCGTGAAGCCTGTGTACTTATTCTTTATTCTATCGCGGTATGGACCTATAATAACCTTATAAACATGCACATAATTTCAATTTAACCATTAGACATTAATATAATATTATATAAGTATAAAGGAGTAACAATAGTAAAAGGCGTGTTTGTTTTAGCTAAACTCACAATAATTCAATTAATTAGTTTTATAAAAAAAATTTATGAAATATTATTTCATTTAATGGCAGCAGGAAAATAAGAGATCCCACAAATTCTATTTTCAAAAATTGGGAACCACTTTTACTGACCGTAAAAGTGGTTGCTTATTTTTGAAAATGATTCCCACTTTCGGGTTGCTTCCTCGGGCATTTTTTTATAGCCCTAACTCTCCCCTGTTCGAGGAATGATCATCCTGAAGTTTTTTGATACTAAATATTAAAAAAAACAAAAATTTTTATAGTGGCATTCGGTCCGCACGTGGCAGCAGTGCCATTTTGTGTTCCCCCCTCAATGACGTAACGAATGATATGTACGACCTTGAAAAGTTTTATCACACTAGACCTAGTGTCGCCGCCGCTTCTACTATAATATTTTGCAGGCCTTTTTCCGCACCCTGTATTTACGAACTCCTCAGAATTACCGTCGTAACTAATAAGTATACTTACATTTTACATCCATTATCATTTACCAAAATCTTTAATTTTCTCGGCTTCTACATTAAAAATTTAAGTTGTCAATGACTCATTCATCTTGCACTTTGGCAAACAAAAAAGTAAAACGTGGAAACCTTTATAAACCGACAATGTTTAAATATAAAACGGAAGCTGTAGTCTAAAATGAATTTAGAACTTGTTAGCTCAAAATGTGTGGAATTGAATTCTTACATCCCTTGGTGTTCACGGATAGACTATTACAATTTAAAAGCATCCCCTTTGTTTAAAAATGCCTTCATTTCAAAAACAAAGGAATTACTTCTCTGATGCGTATGTATATAAATACCTGTCTTTCATTTTAAATCGAAATTCAGTGCAACAGGGAGTAATATACCATTGATTACCTAGAGCGTTTTAAGGGTAGTTTATTCAGACACGCGTTGTAGCACTTTTATTAGGACCTCACATGAAAATACAATGAAACGTTCACTTTTCACCATTAAGCATTATTAAATTAGGTCCATTATTGCGTCCTCGGATTAAAAAAAATTTATTACTCGTAAAGGTAATGTATCCATTTATGCAGCATTAGATTCTACTTTATACGTTTTTTAATTAACACTACGCTGAATTAGCATTTCGTTTTTAATTGGACATGTTGCATATGTACAAAGGATTTCAGATTCCACTTATTAATGCTGTTAGAATATTTTTTACAGAATATTTGGAATAAGAGATTTTTTAGTTTTTTAATAATAGTTATTTATGCAACAAGTGGATATTACGGCCTCATACCATTTTTACGTCGCGTGCAAATATTATCCACTTTTTGCACTTGTTGCATAAATAACTAGTTATACATATTATATTGATATTTTGATGGGTTGTGAAATAAATTTAGGACATTTTTTTTTCTTATTTCTTATAACTTATTAAAACTTGGTTACCTCTGTAATTAGACAATTTTTAGAAATCTTATTCGAGAATGTTGGTATTATTTACAGTATTGGAAAAAAGTAGAGCAACATTTACATTTTCTTAATATATATGTTATATTATAATATTCTCTAATAAATAACTTAAATATTTCAAAAGAAGAATGCTTTAAATCTAGATTATTTCATAATATCTTTATTTAATAAATATAAAAATTGCAGGTTTAGTATAATAATTTAGTAATAAGGCTGAAAAAAGTAGAGCAACAATAATTAGAAACTTATTATTTATTCATATAAAAATACAAAAATTAAAGTGTAAACTAATATTTTGTCCAATGCCCGCCGTTCTTAACTATATCAGCACATTTTCTGGGCATTGATTTCAAAAGATTATTAATTAAAATTGGATCTACTTCATTCCAAGCATTTTGAAGCTTTGAAAAGAGTTCGTCCAAATTTTTGTACTCCAAAGGTTTTCAATTGGATTTAAATCCGGAGATTGTGATGACCATTTCAATAAATTAATTTTTTCTTCCGCAAACCATTGTTTTACAAACTTTGATGTATGCTTCGGATCATTATCCTGCTAAAAGAAGTGACGTAATGGGAGAGTGCTATCAGCATATGGGACCATAACGTTCTCTAAAATATTTTTATATACAAAACGATCCCTTATGCCATTTATACGATAAATGGGGCCCATTCCGAAACCATAGAAGCACCCCCAAATCATTACAAATCCACCACCATGTTTTACTGTATGTCGAACATATTTGGAAGGTAATGCTTTGCCCTCAGCACGTCTCACATATCGGATTCCATTACTACTTATCAGGCTAAACTTTGATTCGTCACTGAATATACCCTATTCCAATCTTCCAAAGTCCAATCAATGTGGTCTTGAGCAAATTTAATTCGGGCACCTCTGTTTTTCTTTGAAATTAGAGGTTTCTTTGCTGGTCTTCTAGCTATAAGATTCTTCTCACTTAGTCTATTTCTGACAGTGCGTGATGTAATATTTGAAAACTGATTATTATCAAATTGGGCCTTAATTTGGTTTAAAGATAAAAATGAGTTTTGTTTTGAAATATTTAAAAGCGCTCTATCTTGACGTAATGTTGTTTTTCGTGGCCGTCCAGACTTTTTTTTTTTTTAAATCTACTGGCCCACTTTCATTATACCTTTTTATAATTCTGGATATAATGCATCTATGCAGCTAATACTTTCTAGAAATATCAGCGTGTGACACTTTTTTAATTAAAGTCACCAATTATCAAAATTTTAATTTCTTTTGAAATTTTTATTTCTCGCGGCATGATGGATGAGTATTAAGTATTTGAGTAAAATGTGAATTAAAATTTTTTATTATTTTGTGTATTATAATAAAATGTTACACATGTTTCTCTCCATGTTTCCAACCATCAAGCGTGAATGATAAAAATTCGTTAGAAATATTTAAATTTTCAAAGAAATTTATTTTTAAATAAACTTTATAAATTCGATACTAAATACCGAGTGTTAAAATTAAACATTATTTTTAAAAATTTTAAAAAAAAGTAATGTTGCTCTACTTTTTTCCAATACTGTATGTTAATATTAAAATATTTTTATAATTTGCGTCTATAATATTTCTTTTAAAACACCGCTAGCGAAACCATAATGGGCCATAGCGCAATCATTCCCCAGTATCACAACAATATTGGTAAAATCATGGCTTTCAATATTGGCTGGAGATGGATTTGTTCAGATGGAATTATGTAAAATCCAATATTGGCAAAAAACGAAGGCCCAATATTTGTTTACCTTTATTCTCCCAATATAGTTTACCTATTGCCTGCCAATATTTTGATACTGACATAGAACCATATATGGTCGCCTTTATTGTACCAATATACTTTCGCCAGTGAACGCCGTTATGGGTTAATGGTTTTGTATGTTATTCTCAATAAACATATGTATTTCTGCGTATTGTTTTAACCAAATAAGAGGGTATAAAAATAAGCAATTTGCTAAATTATTTAGACAAATAGCAAATACCTAGAAGAACCTAAAAATCCTTAATAGATAATTTTCAGCATTCTACACTGTTAGATCCTAATCGTGCATCGCATGGCTCGCTATTTATACTATTCAATGATATAATTCTCTGCGTAGCACTTGAAACGCCATCTAGTGATCACTTTGGAACTAAGAATACAGAACAATTCAAATCATAAAAATGAAAGGTATTAATAAATAAAACACGTAATAGTAAAATAATTGCATGGAAGGTGAAATAAAAAACGGCTAATTTTATAATTTTCACTTATTTCTTATCTTTTTAATTAACTTTTTAATAGATTTTGTACGGAACTAATCTTAAATTTTATATTTTATTCATTATATTGCAGTTTTTTTTATTAAATATCAAAATTCAAACCAATCTTGAAGTATTATTATTGAACCAATTTGTGGTCAATATATAAATACCAATATATTTTTAAATTGGTTAACCAATATCAAACCAATATAGTATCATACGTTTATATATTGGGCCAACATTAAATATTGGTAAAATAATGGTTATATAAAGGTGGAATATTGTGTGCTACTGGGGTTATAGCACCCGCTTACAAAGTTGGTAGCATTGATCTGTCAAATTTGTGGTATTGATTATCGTAAATAAATTTCAAGATTTAAAGTACTTGCTATGTTTTTTATGTCTCCTAAAATTTTTATAGGATACAGAATAATTCCTCACTCCTTTTAAATTATTAATTTCCAACAAAAAATTAAATAATAATCTTTAAATTTAACTGTCAAATAAGGAAAGTCAAATATGTGGTATTAATTTTTGTGAAGATATGAAAAGATTTATCAAAAATTAAGGGCTTACTATTTTTTGCTATTTTCGGAATATCTGGTAGGATACACGATAACTTATCACTAGTTTTACACTAAAAATCTGCAACTTAAAATCTAAAAATTGAAACCTTAAATTAAACTGTCACTGTCAAGACTTCTATGTTTTCTGTTGTTATAACAACGATTCAATAAGAAATCATTGTCACCAACTGCTAAAAAAATAAAGAAATATTTGTACCTCGAATAATTTCCAAATTTATTTAATTTTTGCGCAAATTATAAAAAATAGTATAAGCAACTCGTTCATAAGTCAATTATTGCACTCGTCCATTAAAAAACTCGCCGCTACGCGTCTCGTTTTTTAAACTTGGACGCGTGCAATAATACTTGACTTATGAAACTCGTTGCTTAATATACTATTTTAATTCAAGTACTTACCAAAAAAGCACATGCAGAAAACAACACTGTACAAAGTGATGAAAATAAATCTTATGTACAACTTGTCGAAAATGTAATCTTCCGCATCGATCGAATCGGTATCATTTCTGCTTGAATTCCCCAACGTGTAGTCAGGATTATAAGAATGATTACCTTCCATTTTTTAACTAAACGAATTACGAGTTTAAAATATTCATGTCTATTCTTGAATTATTTCCACTTTATTGATCTGAAAAAAAAAACTAAATTAATAGTGTTAAATTATATTTTTGAGTTTAAATATAATGAAAGAAAAAACAATAGCGAATTATTAAAATATTTAAAGTAAATTTAATCTTGAAAATGAAAAGTTAAAGTAACAACTTAATATGATTGAAGAAAAGCTTATCCCAGTCTTTTCCGCACTATTAACGTTTTTCATCTTTTATTATTCTACTTCAAACAGAAAATATATTATCTTTTCGTTATTTCGGTGTCAGTCTTGTAATTTCTAAACAATACACTTTTAAATCTTTTTGGAAAAAACATTTACTTACGGAGGTATAAAAATGTATGTACCTAATTGCCTAGGGTGCAAAACTATAAAGTACATCCGATAGAAAAGAAACTCAAATTTCCAATTTACATATTATTTGATAAATATTTCATGTTAAAGGTTAAAGGTGAATTGTGGTTTGAATGGTGGAAATAGGTTACCATAGCAACTATTTAGATACTTCTCTTTACAGGAAATACATTTATTTTGTTATCCCAGCTTATATGAATTTATTTACAGGGGGATTACCTCCGGAAAAAATCAAATGGTTCAATTAACATTTTTTATAATTCATGTAACAGGATTTATTTTATGATAAAGACGATAATAGTATTAATTGTTTAGTATTGCGTTAACAATTTGAAAATTATTCTCACTAATTAACTAATTACTTTTAATACTAAATACTTTGCGTAAAGAATTTTTTTCCGCATCAAACGGATTATTAAGGTCTTTTAGTAGGCCTATTGTTGCTGTAAATTTTAAGCCATTTGTAATTTTAATCAGAAGTTTAGTTATGCGTAGTATTTCGTGAAATACCCAAAATTATTGTCATAAACTTTTAATTTTTGTTTATGTTTCTGTGATTACTTCAAAGTAAATTAAAATAATCTAAAATATTTTAATTAAGCTTCGTGAAATATTAAAAACAACAAAATTTAATTTTTTAAGTCTTACATTTTCAGGCTCTTCTTTGAAATGAATAGATTTTGGTATGAATCTTTTTTCCTATTTAAGTTATAAAACAGATATAGTAGAACCGCGCAGCAAACAGGAATTCCAACCTAATTGACATTGAATGAAATGAGCGACGCTGAATTTTCCTACACATGCTGAAGAGTTGTATTAGCAGTAGTCTCTACTAGTTTTAGTATTCCCATACTACAACCCTCCAACATAGGTAAAAAATTCAGCGTCGTTGATTTAACTCAATTTCAGTTAGGTTGGAATTCCTACTATATTCCCTTTTAATTTGCGACCGAGTTTTTAAATCGCGGAAGGTGAACACGCGTCGATTTGACGTCTAAAAACGAATTCTTGCCATAACTCGGCCGTTTCGTGAGATCGATGTAGACAAATTAGGGTCAAAATGTTCAGTTTTCGATTCTACATGACATACTAAAATTTGAAGCTAATATTGAAAATGGTTATTCGGGGCGTACTTTTTTTCAGGGGCTCGGAGAAAAAAATTTTTCGATGAAGAGTTAAATTTTTTTTCGCGATCCGTACGCCTACCCAATTTCAACCCTCTAGGAATAAAACTCGGGGGGTCGATCGATTCGGCTTTAATTTAACGAAAGTAAGGATTACTTTAACTTAATGGTGCCTTACATGGTCAATATTATTTTTATCAAATGTGACCCGATTCTTTTAATGGCATGTTAATCCCATACACGTGCACTTTAGTCCCACTATGCATGAGCATGCACCACTTCGTAAATCTTCATACTATAATTTATGGAATATTAAATATTATTACTTGATAAGACTTGAACATAATTGAATTTTGAAATATGTTTTGACGTCCAAATCATTACTTTCTAAAAATTAATTTATGGTGTTATATTTGATTTTATGTGGGAGCACGATTATGTCGAGACAAGTGTTTTGGGTGTGCTGGAGATTATTGTTATTAAAACCATCGTTGTGTAAATTACATTCCCTCGTCACTAATCATGAAAACGTAGAAGCCCCTATTAATAAAGCTGTTTACAAAGGACAATGTTTTATCTTGTTTTCATTAAATTATTTTCATTAGCAAATAATTTATTCTAACAATAAGGGATTATCAATTATTTGTTGTTTTAATAATAAAAAAATAATTAATAATAAAATATAATAAAAAATTCAATCATGAAGGGGTTTTGTTTTAAATTTTAATTAAATATCGTGAATGAAGATGTAGTTATATAGCGTGTCAAATTATCACCACTCAACACTAAAGCCAAAATTGGAATTGCATTAATTTACATGTCGCGTTTATGTACTATACGTTTTACAGACATGTGTCGGTGCCATAAATAATAAAACCACCCTCTTATGTGTCTACGGTTCAAAAATTTAATTTGTGTGGCTCCATAATTTTTAATTTATTAAGAAGCATTTCCTAATAGGCAAAAATAGCAGTATACGACTGCCAGTAGATTAATTACCCTCTTAAAATCAAGAAGTGTAGAACCGTTTTCATGTTCGCTATTTTCAGCAGAATTTTGGTAAAAAATATAGATATTATATTTAGAAAATACTTATTAAATTTTAAACCTCGAGATAAAAACGTTGCTCGTGGAAGTAAAGAGGATTTAATATGTAGGACATTACAGTGATCCTATTTTTTGGAGATTAAACTGAGTTTATGCCAGTCATAGGTCTTATAATTTTGAAATTAGAAAAAACGCATACACAATTAAGGAAGCTTGGATTTAATTAAATAAGAATTGTTTATACAGGGTGAGCTTAAAGTAACGCACAAAATTCATAAGTAACCTATTATTTAGATATTTCAAAATCGGTATAATACGTATCGATTTGTTTTTGAAAATTTTTATTTTTTAGTTAACATAAAAACAATTTCTTGCATGCGACGATACAAAAAATACCATCGATTGATGTTATAATATACATATGATAACTTCGTTAAATTGGTTAGTTTGCGTTTCTTGAGGCACCCTGATAAAGGCTTATCACAAATTTAAATTTGATATGTTACAGTATATATTTTTATCTATTACATATATATTACATAAATTAAAAGTTACTTAAGTAATCTATTATATTTATGAACTTAATTAAATTTTGATTGGTTTTTATAAAATAAATTTTAAAACGAAATTAAATGTTGCATAATTAATTTACTCAGTTTTTTTGTATTACCTTATTTTCATTTTATATTGGCGTAATAAATAATAAATCACTTAGAAGCAGGAATTTTCACGTCGCGACGTAAGAAACAAATTCTTGTTAAGGGTTTTTGGTATAAATTAAATTTTTTTTAATGAAAGAAAAAACGTTTTCTTAAGAATGCCTTTTAAGAACTCCTAAAAATTAAATCAAATTACCTTGCATCCTATATTAATTTTTTGACTTGATTTAAAGGATCTTTTCAGAGAACAAAGTTTAATAAAAATTGTGCAAAGATTTCATGTTGGAATTCTTTATCTTTTTCCATATCTGTTTCATCTTTGTATTTGATTGACGTTGACAGAAATTCAATTTACTTTTATTACTCGCTATCATATTTATTTTAGTTTTACTACATACTACATTTGTTTATAACAAAGTAAATTGTTTGTTGATTTAAAATATTTTCCTCATCAATATTTGTATAAATTCGAAATACATTATTAACCGCAGATACAGTTATTTCGGACATAAAATACCTGTTTCGTGAAAGTTTTGATTAATTTATAGCGACTAATGTATAATGTATACTTTTTAAACAAAGGCGACGTGAAAACATTTTCGGGTTTAGTGTAAAGCTGTTAAGCTCCCTTATACTTCTAATTTCCATTATCCTTTTAACAGAAAATATTGGAAAATCTACTGGCTCCTTCATTACTTTAAAATTGGCAATATAATAACATTTACCAAGTAGCTCTGATAACGACACAAATATTAGATAATTTAATGGTGTAACCAAGAGAACGACATGCATTAAATTAATAATTAAGTGTAAATAAATAATAAATTAAATAAATTTGGTGAAGACTTTGTAATCCAAGAAACTTATCTGAAACCTACAACCTAAAACAGTAAACAGATTATGGAATGAATAAATTATTGTAAGATAAAACATGAGAATTTAGGCTGATTGTTAAACCTAGTTGAAAATTTGTTTATAAAGTTGAATTAGTAAGTTTTAATATCAGATATGTGGATTAGCAATCCTTTAAGTTAGAAGTAATTAGTAACTCTCTCAACTCATCATATAATATTTAATACCTACTGATAATGGACATGTTGTTTATACCATCTTTATAAAGTTAATCTTATAAAATTTAAACAAAACAAGTAATTATCGTTCCTTATTATTTATCGTACACAAATCTGCGATGTCTGCGGCGTTATGATTGTTTTTTATATAAAGCAGTTTGCGCAGACAAAATAATTAATCCCTTCATTAATTATATACAATCCCAGTGCTAATAATAGCTTTAATTAAATTTAACTTCAATCAATCCATAAACCTAGACCAACACTCACTGATTACGATGTATTCTATTCCATTCGAATCTAAAGAAAATGTAATTATTAAATATTTTCCATTGCTTTTGACACGAACCATGAAAATATGTGTCAATGATATTCTCGGCAAAACCGTTGTCGATGACAAGGTAATGTCGATGAAATGATTCGCCATTTTTAATATTTTTGTAACAACACGTATGGATGGGGTTTGGGTGCATGCGTACTCCCCTCAAGCTGGAAAATAATGGAAATATAAGCTAAATTTTGTCAAGTTTCCATTGGATTTTTTTTTCATATTTTCAACAACATTTTCATAATCATATTTTTTTTATACTCACTCTTCTTTAATTTTCATCAAAAATCGAACAAAAAATTAGGAAACTTCTTGCAAGTTCCCCTCTTTTATCACTTTTTTTAAATTTAATTACAGTAGAAAGTGGAAAACCACTGGCGTATTCATGGAGAGGGAGGGGGTTTTTGGTACACGTGCACACCCTCTCAACTGTCAGTAATTACATATTTTTTAAATAGAGTGAGTTTTTTATTTTAATTAATCATAAAGCTATTAAATTTCGTGTTTTTCATCAACAAATATTCTAGTTTCATTTAAAATACATATTAATGAAATATAATATGAAAATTAATTTAGTATAAATATTTATTAAATATTTAATAAATTTTAATAGCGTATCAATAAATAGTTATTTATGCACCTAGGTAGTAAAGTGACTGATTTTAATCCCGACGATGTTTTGTTTCCCGAGGCAAAGCCGAGGGAAACAATCAGAGGAGGGATTAAATTCACTTTACTACCTCGGTGCATATAGAATTTTTTGCACTTTTTTAATAGGTAAAAGTTTCCACAATAATTTAATTATATGGCTATCGCTGTGACTAATATCGGTTGTCATCGGACGGCGACGGCTATTTTTATTCGCCCGTCATAATGATTTATACAGCAACTTTCATAAAATATAGATAATTGTAGATTAATATTATAATTATTGTAATTGATTTTATAAATTTAAAAAAATAATAATTAACTTCACAATAAATAAAGTAGGTAAGTTTTGATGCAGGAATAAAGTTTACCAAGTTTAAAAGATTTTGCCACATTTACAGATCTAACTAATTGATTGAATCGATTCTGTGTACACTTAAAACACCTTTAAATTTAAAATTTAGTATCAATCTATAAAATAATAAACCGAACATAATACAATCCCCGACCCCAGAATAAAAATCAAGTTCCGTTCCAAACCAAATCAAATAAATTTATTACAGATTACAGGACAGGTTAGAATTCGCTCAATATATTGGTGGTGTTTAGACTAGACTGAAGTTTGCAACGATTGTGATTTCGCGGCAAATTCAGACAAATTACAAGATTATGACTAATTTTAATTTTTAATGACAAGTTACGTGAGCGGGAGTAAAGTGATGACAAATGACGTGGGCGGGAGTAAAGTAATGACAAGACAGGGAGTAAAGTAAAATTTGACAAGAGACAGGAAATGTGACGTTTTAGTCTCTATCAATAAGGACTAAACTAGCTCATTATATATAGAAAGTGCAAAAAATCATTTGTTTAAATATTCTACATCCTTCCAATTTTAAAACAAATTTTATTTTGCAGTACTAATAAATAAATTCCTCCAATTGCTTTAATTTTCCTTTAAAATTTCTCAACAATTTAAAATTTCAACTCAAGAAGGTAACTAATAATTTAATTATTCTGTTATTAAATATTTTAATTTTGTTTTCATTAACCAAAAATTACCTGTTCGTATTATTTATAACTCAAAGTAAATATTTATGGTAATCAAATTGAGATCAAGAATGTGTTATGCTGTTCGTATTCAGTAGGTACATAAAAATATTTAACAAAATAAACAGTTTCATGTGAGATTTTACGGTTTGCATACATAGTAAATCATAAAAAGAAAATAAGTTTTTCCTGAAAACTGCTATTATGAGTAAATATAAAAATGCTTTATAGTATTTATAAAAAATAGACGCTTGGTTAGTTAAAAATAAAAATAAAACACGGAATTAATAAAAACATAAAAAAGAAGGTTAGTATTTTTTAATTATAAATTTACATTTTGTACAAATTACAGGCAAAATGGCCTGCGGTGACAAACTATTTTTGTTGGAAAATATAACAATTTAGTATTTTTACAGTGTTGTGTGCATAAATATAAAAAATAAAAAGTATAGAAATTTCTATTAAATCTTAATCAAATCAGTTTTATTAGGGCTATAAAAATATATTATAACTTAAATCATCCAAACAAATTATAATACACGGCCATTTCAATAAATTAATCGAATCACATCAGATTTTACTTAATGAAATGTCTCTTGTAGGTTTTATGTTTTATGATGTATTAAAATTTTGACGTATAATTATACGTCTAAATAATTTAATTTTAATATTAAATATTAAATTTAATATTTTAATATTACATAATTATGTAGATATCAGTTAAACGAAGCGCAATTCTCATTTGTTGAGGCATAATTAATTATTGATTTTTTATAACTCTTACTCGTTTCCCATTCTTGATCTTCATTTCGAATAAACGACATTTTTGGGATTTCTCGAGTATTAATAAAACGAAAATTAGTCGGTTGCTTGGCGTTGGCAAGAGAAATTTTATCCCTTGTGGATTGTAATTTTAAACCCCTTGTCTAGATTAGATTAAAATGGATTGTCCAGCCCAGCTAACTTTTCTCTTCTTTATGATCTATCACTTTTATTCTCAATTCAGAACTGGTTGCTAGCTTAGATTAGATCAGAGTAGATTTTATCTTATCGAAGTTAATAGTACTGAAATTTGTTGAATTTACAATGGTAGCTCCCAAGTAGTTTATATAGTCCGGGAGCCAGTGACCGTTTTTGATGACCGAAAACAGCAAAGCTAATTTTTATTCACATGATTGATTTAGTGTTAAAAGTAAGCAAAATGACCCTCAGCTGGCGCGCAAATGGGGGGTTTGGCTGCGGCAGCATCCCAAATGGGGATATCCAAAGACTTCTATGTTTTCTGTTGTTATACATTGACCGGACACGGTTGACATTACCTTAAAATACGTCATTTAATTTGAAAATTTTAACTGCTAATGACCTATGGTCCCACTTTTTTTAAATAGTATATGTCATTCAGGAATAAAAAATTAAAAATTTTTATGATTTTTTGAGACCACTGTATAATTTTCTTTATTATCAATTTTTTTTAGAAACAAGTATGCTCTGGATTTTGTCTTTAAATTTCATCCAGATAGGTTAATTTTAATACGGGATTCATCCCTCTTAGTTAGAATTTATTGTTAATAAATTATAAAATTATTAATAAATTAAAAATTATTAATAATAAGTTAAAAAACAAAATTTAAAACAATAAAAAACTCAAAAACAAACAAAAACAATTGAATTAAATTAAAAAAAATTAATAATAATAAAAAAATTTAAAAAAAAAATAAGAAAAAAAAATTTACAAAAATTAATTAAAAAAAATTATTGATATAATTGGTTTAGATTATTTTTGTTAATGATTTTTTTCAATCGAAAAAAATATGTTGCCGTATGAAAAAGAAAAGTTGCCTCCTCCTCCTCTGATGTTTTCAAAAATAAAATTAATCTATTATTATTTGATAGTAGTATTCTTGAAACCATTTAATTTGACATATCACTTATTAAAATCGGATAAGAAATAACGAAGCTACATCGTTGACCGTTTTTTGTGCACCCCTCGATATTTTGGAAAAACTGAATCAGATTGTAGTTTTCTTTTTTATGCACTCACCTGTATGATATAAAATTAGTACATTTAAGAGGGTTTTCACCTTCAAAGTTTTTAACTGTGAACATGTAACTTTTATAATAATTATTAAAAACTTACTGCGGTTGCTTAAAAATGCATGGCACCTTTTATGAATAATTGAAATTATGCGCTGATCCAAAAAGTCTTTGAGTTCTTAAAAATTTTCCTGGAAGCTGGATCAACTTTTTATTCAGGCTATGTATGCGTATTTTTGAATAAGAATAAAAAATTAAAAAAGTTAAATAAAATTTTATTTCAGGTAATCACTAATTTTTTTATAAATTTCGACACTAAAATCTCTTTAGGTTAACTCATTTGGTTAGTTTTGACTGAAAATGATTATTAAGATAGTGGGTAGTGAGTAGCGAGAGTAAGTGGAAGTATTAAAGCGTCAAGTTTAATTAACCGGATAATTAAACTGAAGAGGATAACATAAAATAACATCTGTTATTTGTATAGTTAATTTTTTAAAAGTATAAAAGTGATATGAAATCTAAAACGAACCTGTAAACATCGATTAATCAAAGTATTTTTATTTATTTTTAGTTCAATTAAATTTTTCTTTTCTTACATAGAAAATGCAATGCTGGATTTGCAAATGCTCGTAAAGGAAGAGTAACTAACTTTTATGAATACTAATAACTTTTTATTAGGGTTCTTCATATCAAATATGTCTCTTTAGCACTGAAATTGTGATGCCATTAAAGGTATAAAGTACCAAATAAATATTAAAGTTATATTTATATTCACATGTAAAATACGAAATAGAATTATTTGGTATTAATTGGTTGATTGTATAGCCCTAATTTCTAACTTAACAATAATTTGGTTGAAAATTTAAATTGTATGAATAGGATGCTAGGAAAACATGCAGACCTTATTGTAAGGACAGTCAGGCCACGGGTAGTTTCGCAATATCTAATTTAAGGTTTATCTAGCGGAAAAGGTAAATAAATAGTACTTTATAGCCCAAGAGAATATTTCAATCCAATTATTAACAGGGCCGGATCTAGGGGTAGTTCGCCTCGTGTGACAAGAGAATTAAGGGTCACCAAAAAGCTTTTTTAAGGCATCATCGAAACATTGCCCGGTCAAAAAATTACTGGACCGAAAAATCGATGCATCGAAAATTGCTGGACCGAAAATCGTTGTGCAGAAATATTACTGGATCGAATCGTACTGCTTCGAAAGGTTGTACGTTCGAAACGTTGTTGATTCGGAATATTGCTGCATCCAAACATCGCTACGCCGAAACACTGCTGGATCTAAAATTATTGCATCGAAAAGAGGGAGGGGTTATGCTTAAGTTTTAGCAGAGAAACTAAGTATTTTTGACTTATAAAGTATTGTCCGGAAAAGCTTCCTTAAAAAGTTATACCACTTCAAGAAATAGTAGATTGTTTTATTAGGAGTAAAAGAAGTACTTTTTGTGGCGAGCATGTAAGTTTGCGGTCCCGCGGATACATGCGAGCCACAAAAAGTTCTTTTACTCGTAATAAAACATGCTATTTTTTCTTCAAACAACGAAATTTTTAAAATAGTAATATAATAAATAATTTTAATATTTGGCATTCAATTTACATACAACACACAATACAATGTTACTGTATATTGGGTTGCTTAAAATTCATTTCTACTTTTTTTTAAATTATAATTTAAGGTTAATTATAATTAAGATTGTTTAATTTCAATACGACATGTATATTGGGTTGCGGAATAAGCGGAGTAGAAATTTAATTTTACTTTAATGATGTTTGAAGAAAAAATATTTTTTTGTAAATAAATTAAATATTATAAGAGATATTAATTTGAAATTTTGGCCACAGATTTTTCACATAAGGATACACATTTTCGACCAATAAAAGTTTAAAAAATATTTTCAGGGGCGTTACATGTGGAGGGATCATCAAATTTTTTTGATCATATCTTTTGTTTCTTTACGGTTTTGATAATTTTAAAAGTACTAAAATAATCCTTGATACATGTTCTACAGAAAAGGTACTCTTATTCTATGTCGCTCCGGTGCTTCATTTCGGGGTAGAATTAGATTTTATAATTTTTAGTTAAAAAGCGAATTAATTATGGACGGACAAGCAAAGTGTCATATACCCACGTAATCACAATTAAATTTCTGATCTTTTGGTGTAATAAGCTTTTTTATGCAACAATACTGCGTTTATAAATTAGCTTTCAAACTTCATAAATGTCGAAAAAATTGTGTTTTTTGTTAATTACTCATTTAATTGGCCCGGACAAGCAAATTGACCAATACCATAACGGGTATCGACTCATATTAAAAATGCTATCTCTGGAATCATTTCTTTGAGTTAATTATTAAAAATTGTTTTCTTTGATTGACTTTCGCCGCATATTTGTTTGGAATTTGGCATTTTAAAAGTTATTGCTGGCTTATAGCCAGTGGTGTAGTGGGGCCGGAACGGACCGGTACTTTTTTTTTTCAGAAATATTGGTTTCTTTTAATATTTTTTACACTTAGAATTTTTAGAACAAATATGTAAAAGATTAAAAATTAAAAGGATCGCGAGTCGCCCCCGCATGTGCTTACTTCATTCTTAATTTAAAAAAATGAAGGTGTAACGTGAAAAAAATTGTCGGGGCGTTCCGGACAAGCAAAGTGTCGCACGGACAAGCAAAGTGTCATATACCACAGTAATCACAGTTAAATTTATGATCTTTTGGTATAATTAAATTTTCTATGAAACAATACTGCGTTAATAAATTTGCGTTTAAACTTCATAAATGTCGAAAAATTGTGTTTTTTGTTATTTACTCACTTAATTGGCCCGGAGAAGCAAGTTTGAAAATGTGTGGTTGAGGTTTGATTGTGGTGTTATAAAAAATTTAATCGGGACGAACAAGCAAAGTGGGTGCCGCCCCTCTCTAGGGATTTAATTGTACTTTAATTTGGTCTATTTATTTTTCTTGTGAATTTATAAGAAGGGAAATACTTATTGCTGGAAAACTTATTGTTAACATCTCCCCCGTACCAATTGTTAGTCTTTTTAATTTGTTACTGAAGAACTAATTTGGTACATAAAATAAATGAATCGGCTGACGACTTTATGGCCTTTCTTTTAATTTTTACCATTTTTAAAAATTTTTATTTTGCCAAAAATTATTTATAAAACATTTTGTATTTAATAGTTATGTTTTTAAATCGTTATTAATTGCAAAATAATAACTAATTTTTACATAACCAAAAATAATCAAAATTAAAAAAAAAAAACAATAAAATTCAATAAAAAAATGTTTCCGCCCGGGATCGAACCGGGGACCTTCCGCGTGTTAGGCGGATGTGATAACCACTACACCACGGAAACTTGAAATCAAAGATTTTAACTAAAGGTCTTGGACAAGAAATCTAAATTTTACCTTAGATACATAATTAAAGTTTGTTGACAAAAAATACCTTGAAGTTCTATAAGCTCTCCAATTTGAATTGCTTCGACCACCGAAAAGGAAAGCACACAATGCAAAACAAATTGGTTTGAGAATTCTAAAACAAAAAATGAATGTCATTTGGGATTTTTAGGGGTTTTAAAATGTATTCCATAAGTATTTGTACATTTGGATTTGAATTGCAATGTTTATTTTCCTTCAGCTGATTGTTATTTTCTGAAATTGATACTTGATTGTTTATATTACTCGCTAGACAAACAAAAAAAATATTCATATGTAATATCACGAGTGGTCAAATTTGAGTCGAATATTTTTCACTGTCATTATACAGGGTGCCTCACTTTTTTTCCAGCAAAACTTTTTTTTAGATAGTAAATGTCATTCTGAACAAAAAATTTCCTATGAACTATTGTGTTTTTTCGATTCCTTAAAAAGTTACAGCAATTTTAAAATTGATACATTTTTATGATTTTTGTGGAACACCCTGTATAAGATTTTTTCTTATTATATTTTTTTTATTTAAATCAATTATTATTTGGATTTTTTCTTTACCAAATTGGGTATTTTGAATATTTTTGGCTTTTTTTAAAATAAGTTAACGACGAGATTAAATTTCCCTCGGTAAAATTTAGCATATTATTGGCTTAAAGATATAAAAAATCCAAAGCATACTTGATTTAAATAAAAAAAAATTAATTTAAATGAAATTTATACAGGGTGTCCCACAAAAATCATTAAATTTATGAAATTTTAAAATTGCTGTAACTTCTTAAGGAGTCGAAAGAACATAATAGTTCATAGGAATATTTTTGTTTAGAATGACATTTACTATCTAAAAAAATTTTTGCTGGAAAAAAGTGAGACACCCTGTATAATCTTATTTTTTAATTTTAGGTTAAATAAAACATTATAAACAAGGTGACGTAGCTATCATAGGTCAAAATTTTTCAAAAATAGTGGATGTCATTCTAAACAAAAAATTTCTATAACTAATATTTTTTCGGCTTCCAAAAAATTTCGTTACTGAACTTACGTATTAAAAATTTAAACTCCTGTAACTTCTAAATTATCTTCTTTAGTAGAATAAATGCAAAAATAATGCGGCGTTACCGAACTTTTAGTGTTGACAATTTAAACCCTTGTAGCTTTCGAACTATTTACTTTAGAAAAATAAAAAAAGCATGTTCCATAAACCTCTGAAAGCAAGCTATAGTAATTTGCAATAAAAATGGGTGGTTGTTGTTTAAAAACAGTTCATTTATTATCGCTTGACCTTCAACTTGCTGTTCAAGGTCGTAGCAATATAAACAAATAGTGCGTCACTAAGAATCGTACAACTTTTACTTCAAACGTTTTTCTCAAAAACGCTTCATTTCAAGAATACTTCTTGTACACCCTGTATGTTTCTATGTTGTGTAAAGCATAAAGGAATCTTTTTGTTTTCTTTCAAAAATATAAGTTTAATATCGTTACGTATTATTTTTAATTTTTATATTAATATCTAGGTTGAGTGGTGAACAGACGCTATAGATTTCTCATTTCAAATTTAAAATTGTATTAGTTTTAGTTAACTCTTAAAATATTTTTCTATAATTTTAATTATTTTTCTAGTGTTCCCTTTTATTCTTTTATATTGTAAATTTGGGATGATGACGATGACGATTTATTATGTTTCTTACTAATGTCTATTTTTTACAGGTCTTCCCATTCGGTCGTATTGATAAGAATAGGGATACCCTAGACATAAGATTTTTTTGCCTTATAGGTAAGTACTTTAGTTTTTATTGATTTTTGGTTTTAGCTTAGTTAATTATTCAAATCCTGATATTAAGAAACAATTTTATATTCAACTTCATTGTTTATGCATAATTTAACTAGATATATTGCTTATATTTGTAACTAGTAGATAGTTGTAAAGCACCCAAGATACCTGTTGATTTTAATATTTCGATATTTATGCTGTAAAGTTTTTATTGCGTTACAGAGTCAGTCAGTCAGTGATGAGCGTAACTATTCATACATAGTCTTATGATCAAGTAAAAAATGAATTCTTAATTTCTGGTTTTGCCTTTATATTTAAATCTTACTAACATTTGCAGAAAATTTCATTTTTTTAATATTCTGTATATTCAGCCAAGAAAGTTAGAGATCAAAGATAAAACTAATTTTTACTGTAAATTGATTCTCCCCCAAACTACGTCGTGTAAGTTTGTGTTGCTCTACTCTATTATGCATCTGAACAAAACAAGGGGTTAATCTTAGGCTGTTTCCCAGATTAACAAATTTATGTAGGGCCCTTTAAACTTTATCCCCTTCATTTCAATAAGTTGTCACTTGAAGCACGAAATTTAGTACCCATACAATACTTGACTTAAAATCGAATTGACTAGAAAACTTTGTATAAGACTGATAATAATAAATGTATTACGTTTATATAAAAGAAAATTGCTTCTTTATAAAAATTTCATTTATTCGGGACCGAATTGATTTTTTCCAGCTTTAAAAATTTCTCAAATCGCTCAAAGGTCGGCGTGTATTATTTGGGATTTGTATAATATCCTTTTTGAATTTATTTTTATGTTAATATCTTTGAACCAAACCCCTCATAAAATATTATTGATAGGTACATATCTGCGATCTATGGAGAAATTTTCTTATAAAATTATGAATAAATGTCTGTTTTAACTGTATTAACCACTAAATTTTATATGCATATAAGAAAAATCTGCCTAAGGAAAATTCGCGTGTTTTTGTTTACAAAAATTCGCATAATTTTTTGCTTCATCCCAAGTCACTACCAAACTCATATTTCGTTTTTTCGTTAAAGCGTGCATTTTTTTGGCTCTTGGATATTACAAATAAGGATGTAGGAAAAAAGGAGCTTAATTCGTTGTTTTTGAAAGTATTCTCGTAACACAAAAAATAAAATTATTCCAGAAATAGAGAAAACATTCCTCTTTAAGATGCATATCGAATTTTGAAAATGAATTAAAAACGTAACACTTATTCCTAGATACTCTCGCGATAAATTTTCAGTCGGAGATAATAACAGGGAATAAAAAATCCATCTAACTTTTATACCGAAACCACTATACATTATATTTTATACATATAAAAAAATGCATAACTCAGCCGTTGTAAGAGATCGATGAGAGCAAATTAGGCTCAAAACGATGTTATTATTATTAGAAGAAATATTAAATTTCGGTTAAGAGTTGCGATCGTATAAACTGGAAAATTCGAGCGTATCATTAGCTGCTTCAGGAGAGGTTAAATTCTTTCGTGTGGGTGGCGGAAAAATTTTTTTCGATGTTTTTCACTTTTTTTGTCTTGTTCCACCCGTTCCACCTGTCTGTCTGTCAACAAATTTCAAACCTCTAAAAATATCGAGGGGGTCGGCTTATTGATTTAGTTTTTCTGATGACTAAATGAACTAAATTCTCACGCAGTTATTCTGAAATGCTCTAATTAATTGTATCGTATATCGTTTGCTTATTTAAGTTTTATGTAAATTGGTTTATAAAGTCTTATATGTATATTTAATGTTTAATTTAATATTTAAAGAGAGTTGATAGGTGGTATGTACGTATTTATAATGTAGGTGTATTAAATTAATTACCTATGATTTAAATCAAAAGCGGCGTAATACATAATAAAGTTTATCGTCGCTTCTTTCTGTTGCAGTAATATAAAATAAGCTAAACGTAAACATTAAACATTAACGCCCCAAAAAAATACTGTAGCAAAGCCGTATTTGACAGTAGCAAACATCACCAAACGTTACAAGTCACAACAAACAGGACAGCTTAATTGAATAACATGTTCAACACGTTTATTACCGCAAATAAAAAAGCTTTTTCATAAATTACAAGTTTTCTTTGAATCATTTTTATTGATTTTTATGTATCGTTATTTATTGGCTTGGGCTTAACTGACGATATTATGTTCTCAAACTAAAAAATCCACCGGACGGCGGTATTCTTATCATTGTAATGAGAAAACCGCCGAAAGATCAGGTAATCCACATTTATTTTAAATTATTATGTCTGAATACCCCATACCACCCAATACCACCACATCTACCCATTATTTTTGGTTTTCCAGAGATTCTTGCATTGCAATGATAATAATAATACTGCCGTTTCGCGGATTTTTTTTGGTTTCAAAACATAATACCGCCGGCGGTCATTGAGACACTTTTTTATTGGGAAATAACACAAAATAAATAATCAGTATTTCATTTGAGACTTTTCAGTAAAACTGGATAGTAAAAATAAAAGAAATAATTCGAGTTTAATATAAATAAATCCAAATCACTGCAAGAATTTCATTTATCTTTTCAGTTATTTTCAAAGCACCTACATAAAATCCTTACTACTCAAGAGAAAGTTTAATATGTAAACTTGCAGACAAGGATAAATAATACTTGTAGTAAAATAGCTTTATTTTTTATTGACGAATGAAGAATATTTTCAGCATTTCTAAATCAATTATGTATATGTATGTATAATAGTTACATATTTATAAATATAAATATACTAATAAAGAGAAAATCGGAGAATTTATCCTGGGCACATTTTATTACATGTACTCTCCTGATAAATGGAATTTGAATTATTAAAACAAAATAATTCTGTTGATTACAATTATTATTTATAGATCGTGCGGTTTTAATGATGAAATTTGAAATTAAAATATGACTTGGCGGTGCGTTACTCTTTAATTGAATGGGTCATAATCATAAAACAAGTTTTCGGACTTGCATAAGAAAAGTTATTAACACTATCTGAAAGATAATTAAAATACGAATCCGAGTGTATGTTACACATGATTAGTCCGTGTGTTTTTGTGACAAAAGAATTGATTTATAAGTACACACACATGAATTGGTTTGTATTTATTACACCCCTTCTAACTCTACAAATGACCACCAGAGGTCGTATCTGATCTCCGAAATCGCGAATACAAGTAAGAGTTTTTCGTCAACTTTTTTTGCATTCGACTGTATACATATAATTTCTGTATCCAACGACACGTAAGCAATAAGTAAAAAACTTTCAAGTAATTTTTTTTTAACAATCAATTTATAAACAACTTCTACAACATTTAAATGACCTAAAACATGTTCAAACAACATATTATAAACGATAAAATAAACTTGAAAGACATTTGTGATCAGTGAAGTCAAAAAATTTTTTTTAAATCTTAAGTTGAAAAAAATATTAGTTATGGGGTATCGTGGGAAATTATGTAGATTCAAATTATTAAAAAAATTGGACTATTCCTTTTGAGATTTCAAACTTAGTATTATTTCAGTCACGTGAAGTAGAAAAACTAATGCAAACTCAGAGATAAATGTCGATTTTTAAACCTTACAAAATTTATATTTAACATTTTTTGATCAAACCATTAGCAGAACTTTTCTCGCACCCTGTATATCAGTTTATCGGAGCCGAATCATAAATCGGGCACTGGGTAAATGCAATTTCCGATCGATATTTTATTCATAAAAATTATATGCATGTATAACCACACTACACACTACAAAAGCTTCGATCATGAGATTTTAATATGCATATAGGAAATATTAGACTTATACCTTTTAAGAAAAAATTTGCATACCAAAGAGCCTTTTATTAAAGTTACTTATTGAAATTTTCAAAGCACCTGATTCCATACTAATGCTCAATAAACATGGGAGTAATTAATATATTCAAATGTGGTATTTTCTTACATTATTATAAAAAAATTAATCATCTTACGCTAGTATGTTCTTGCCGTTGGCGTATTTTAATTGAAAGTTTATTTAAATTATTAAAAGTACATTGAGAAAAATAGTTTTATGCTTTAAAGACATTAATATAAGTTTGCCTACAATGTTTTATACAATTCTTAGGAATTAAATTATAGACTTCTCTATGGGTTAGATTCAATTTTTAATTTTATGATTCTAGTTATCATAGCTTGATAAATTATTGTCCAGGAGCTTATGAATTTTTCGAGACTATTTTTTCCAGACAGCGAACATGATAAATTAATTTGTACAGTTAGTGATTTTAAATAAACAGTATTACATTCTATAAAGGATTTTTCCTGGGGGAAATGCGTTGGAAAATACAAATGCGTTCCACTTTTTTGAAAATCGTTTATGTACTAACATGTTGGTTACTAAAATTAAGTAAATAAACAGTCTCGCTGATTTGTTAGCATGGCAAACACCGAGTGAAGACAAAGCATATAGGTACATCCCTTGGTAATTTCAATTTGTGTAAAAAGTTTCAAACATGTAAATATAAGTGTAACGTATCTGAAAAATCTAGCAAACTTTTCGATAAGAGAATTAATTGAAAAACTTCGGCCAAACTTGCTTTTTTCTACTGGAGATAAGCCAGACTGTTTTTTCTGTAATTTTTATGATTAACTTAATTGAATAATTTTAGCCAGACTAATGATTTTGTGATTAGTTATCGCTAACAGAACAATTTTAATAGAATAGAATAACTAATAAAATTAGAAGTACTTTTATTTTATTTAAATGCACTTTACCAGAAATTTTGTTTTTACGGTAAACTTTTTGCTAAGTTCACATGAATAATATTAAAATTTTATGTTTATTGTTTTTAGCTGAAGCTTCAATAACCTTTCACAATTTATAGTCAATTTTACTACTGTGTACCTACTTGAATTAATGTGAAATAAATATCGCAAGAGTATCAAATTTACATTGATCGTACTGTACAAACGTACTTTATCAACGAGAAGAGAATATAGTCTGAATGGATGTTTACATCGCGATTATCTTGAAGCAGTTTTCTCTATTTGATAAATATTGGTTCTCTGACTTCATTACTTCGTTTAAAGTCGAATATAACAATGGAAACTCTTTTAATATTAACTTAATTCTAGCAATATACAGGGTGTCACAAAATGAAGTGCTAAGAAAAAAATCCTAAAAAATAGACAAGAACAGCTCCGTTCTTTTAACAGTTCTCTGAGTTTTGTCGTTCATTCGAAATTCCGTTGTAGTTCATAAACTATTCGGTTTATTTAAATAAAAAAAAATTATAAAGTAAAGCTGATTCATACCACTTTCGCTTGAAGTTATTAAATCATCATCAAAAAATTATTTTGATAAAAAAATATTTTCTGGTGAGCGCTTCATTCACTTTATTTTTAAAAAAACATTTCTTTGATTATGATCTCATTTATAATTATTGATTTTTTGTCAACATTAAAAATATTACCTTCATCGTAACATTTTTAAGATTGACATAAAATTAATTATTAATATACATATTTATTATAAAAAGCATGTTTTTAAAAATTAAGTTAAATAATTAATATCATAAAATTAGATCAAACTTGTAAATAAATATATGTATTTTTCAGCGTTGAAGAATAAAATAATTTTCGAAACCGGTCTACAAATTTACAAAAATCGATTTATTTTAACCAAGTCCTGAATCCACTCAACCGATTTATCAAAGTCCTAATAATTTTTATCAGGGTAAACACTGAAATATTTCTAAATCTTTGCTTTTTATAATCCTCGACTGAATTCGATACTTGATACTAATAACTAATAGCTTAAAACGTAACATGAAAGGAATGTTTTAGCGTGCAAACATAAAAACTTGTTTGTTAGTAAAAAAATATGGGAACAATTTTCCTTTAATTTAAACGAAAACATCTTTAAAATTTTCAAGTACTTCTAATAGATAAATTTACTGAAAGTATTTTTTTGATTAATTGGGTTTCAATGAATCTAAAAGCTTTCATTGGTTAATTCCTTTAATTGCTACTTTTGAAGCACCAGCACAAGCACATTTTACGATCTAACTTCTAACTTTACAAGAAAATTAGATGATTACATGGTTTAACATTCCAATATAAACATAAATTCGACCATCGACTATTCAGTTTGATTAATGAACATAAAATTCATTTTTTTGGAAGTATAACTTCAGCCAGCGGTGTTGCATGGGTATGTTTTTGTTATTAATAAAGTTGTAGAAACCGTTAAATGGACAAAGTTTTGCAGGTTTTTATACTCATTTTAATGCCATCTAAAATAATCAAGATTTCCGAGCTATTTCGAAGATAAACGAAAAAAAGTAATTTTTGAAAAAGTTGATTATTTCATTAGATAGAAAAGTTACAATAAAATGTTTCGAGAAAGACGAAATTAAATATATTTATTACAAACATATAACAACTTGGTTTTCAACATATTAATAGAATAGTAACTTTCTTATTTTAAATGGTCACCATATTGGATTTTTTAACAAATAAATTATTAGAATTAAATAAGCCATGACTTTTTGACAGGTCTTCTTTAAACAATAATGATTCAAGCTGTCACTTTAAATTATTATATCTGTTTATTGTTAAACAAATTTGAATTAATAAGTCAATCTTTCCACTAATCAAATGAATGATATGACCTGTCTTGGATTTACATCATTTACAATAATCTAAAATGACAGCTTGAATCTTCATTTGTTTAAAAATGTCCTGTCGAAATGTCATACTTTATTTAATTATTTCAAATAATATCAAATCTTCCGCACTTCCGCTGTGTATTACTTCAAACATGGATTATAATATGACATTGAAATCAGAAAAAAAAATGCAATTTAAAATAAGAAAGCTGTTATCAATATCTTGAAAGTCGAAATTTTTTTGAAAATTATATTTAAGTTCGACTTAACAAAACATTAAATTTCGACTTTTTAAACAATGGGATTTTTCTGTTTTTTTTTTCTCTCAAAGATAGATCAAGATAAACATATCTTCGGAATAGTATATAATTTTTGATTATTTTAAATGGCATCTGAATAAAAATAAAAAACTGCGAAATATTGCCCACTTAACTGAATTTGTAATTTTATTAATAACAAAGATACCGAAGTAATGTAACTCAAATTGGGACACCATGTTTGTATAAGTGGGAGTACTTACCTATTAAACAAAATGTAATTTAAAAGTCTACAAAGATATTTTCTTTTATCAAAAGTCCTTTCTGGTCAAAACTAAAGCCCTTTGAGTTTTAAGAAGATATCATTAGAGTAACCATAGAAGTTACCTTTCTTACCGTCAACCCCAATAGCAAATCTATTTTTAAAAATCAGCTCTTGTTCTGTCAAAAACAAATAATTATTACCCGTTGCTAGGTATTTTTTATTATTTAAAGTTTTAAGAATCCTTGGTGAAAACAGGCTGAAACGGGCATAACTATATTCATTCAAATATGTATAATCTTTGATCAATTTGTGCTCATTGCGTTTGAAGGGCAGGACGATTGTTTTGTATTTGTGTACGGCTTTCACTTTACCTTTACTACTAAAACTTGCAGATAATACAATAATATTCAATATGAAATTTAATATTATGAACCGAAATTAATTTTCAATAGAAATTACACATAATACAGCAGACAGGAACCTCTTTAAATTATGCAAGAAATACAAAACAGTATATTATGGAATTACAAAGTGTTTCTTGCTCTATTTCATTTTCATATCAATGTTTAAAGTAGTATTCCTATTTTCAAAGCGGTTAAAACGAAGAAAACCCAGAGACTAGAGAAACTTTAAAGGGCGTTTTGTACAGAGTGAGTTTTTATTGCGAAATCGGAAGATATATCTTTTATTTTAAGAGATAGAAAAAAACCTTAAATTACAAAATTGCATGGTTTCTGGATGCGCATAACCAGAAATTATTTTTGTCTATACTAGGTGTTTCGTAAGCGCCCCCTATTCCACCTTTTTTTAAGGGAACACCCTATATAGTTTTTGATATTTGCATTAACATTAAGTTAAAGAAAACAACGATATTTTTTTGAAAATTTGAGTGTGCCCTTAATTTTTTATCGAAAAATTTCTATAAAATTTATCACATTTAGACATATTTCAGAAACTTATATTTGTCTTATTATGAACATTTAAAAAACAATTTTTATGTCATTTTGATGTATTTTTAGTAATTTTTTTTCGAATTTTATTATAAATGGTGGCAGCTATGGAGGCGTGAAATATGAAAACTTGATAAGGATGTATTTTAATTTTTTTAAATGGAACACCCTGTATATTTTTACAAAATTTTGTTCATTTTTGAGTGTTCTTTAACTTTTATACAAATCATTTTTCGCTAAAATTTTGTAAAAATATGTCGAAATTTGATAAATTTTATAGAAAATACCCGAAAAAAATTAAATGCGTGTTCAAATTTTCAAAAAATATCGTTGTATTCTTTAAGTTAGTATTAATCCAAATATCAAAAAATATACAGGGTGTTCCATTTAAAAGGAAAAGTGAAATAATTTTTGGTTATGCGCATCCATAAATCATGCAATTTTACAATTTAAGTTTTTTTTCTATCTCTTAAAATAAAAGATATGTCTTCCGATTTCGCACTAAAAACTCATCCTGTAGAATCCAGAGGTAAAATATCTAGATTAGTTAAAGGGGGTTCCCTCTGATGTATTCTTCAAACCATTTAATTTGACATATCACTTATTAAAATCGGATAAGAAATAACGAAGCTACCTCGTTGGCCGTTTGTGCACCCCTCAGTATACTCCAATTTATCATTTGTAAAATTTTTGTTAAAAAATTCCAACAGAAACAAATTTAAAAACTGTTTAATTTGGTGTATTTTCATGAAATCCAATAAATAAGACCGTTTTGAAACTTTTCTATAGATTTATTCCGAAGTTATCATATAAAAACGATATTTTTATGAAAGAAAACGTTTTTTTTTAATTCGTACTGTAACATTTATTCGTCGGTGTCGATAAAAAAATTTAAACCTGTTTTATTTGTGATATTTTCAAGAAATAAATTTTGAAATTTTTCTCTCGATTCATTCTGGAGTTATTACTCTTAAATGTTTGTTCTTAAAAATAACACGAAACAGGCTGTTACTTTTTTATTTCTTAATAAAAATATTTGAAAACTGTTTTATTTGTTGTATGTTTACGAAGTTTAATAAATAAGATCAATTGAATTTTTTTTATCGATTTATTCCGTAGAGTAATAAAAGCATATTTTAATAAAATAGTATGAAAATATCGTAGGAAAGCGACCTTTAACCTTAAACCAACAAATTTAAACTAAAAGTATTGCAATTATAGAATTATAAGATATAATGAAACAAATAATAAAATTTATTTCAGCAACAACTATTCATACATTCCACATACGTTCAGTACGAGCACTTTTTTTAATTAAATTTTTTTTGAAGTTATACTAACCCTAACAATTTTTAAATTAGTTAATCAAAATAAAGCAAGAAAATATACAGGGTGGACCATTTTGCTTGAGACAACTAAATATCTGCGAAACTATGCGTTTTAGAAAAAAATGTTTCAAACAAAAGTTACTTACTTTTAAGGGGGGAAATGTAACACTTAAACTTTTTTATGTCAAGGTCATTGTAAAGGCAATTTTAAAATTTATAAATAAATTAAAAAATAAAATTCTTGCAAAGATTTGGATACTAATTCCAATATAGATGTTTAAAAATAAAGTATTCTTTTTATTAAATTAAAATAATTTAAATAAATTTTTCATAAATAATTTTTTTTACACATTTTAAATTTCAAAAAAAATTTGACACTTGACAAAAAATATAGTATTTATTTTCCCCCATTTAAACATTTTTTATTTGACACATTTTTTTGTAAACTTTTTAGTTTATTAGATATTTATTTGTTTCAAGTTAAATGGTCCACCCTGTATAATGAAAAATAAAGGGTTAAATAATATTTTCACCCACCGATTCTTTTTAAATCCTTTAGTAGTTATTTTATAAATTGAATAAAATGTTTAACAATATAATAAAAATGAGGAAAATAATTTTTTTTTTAAATAAAAAATAAAAAAAATCGGAGCGCAAATTCAAAGGTACTTACATGAAGAATGAATATATTTCCGGAATAAAGTTTTTAAAACAAATTCACAAAAACATTCTTCACGTGAAAATTAAGGTGTGATAAGCGAGGGTCAGAACGAACTGCTTTTCGGTTAGAAGGTGGTACGATGAATGAACGACCGAGTGAAAGCGTCGGGACGCTTTCAGCTCTCAATTCACATCCGAGAAACGCGCAAAATCCTAACATACACGCTTCTACAAAGTGCAAATTTGGGTAGAAAATATTTACTTACCTGTGTAACGTCAACCGTGAACTAAAGTAGCTCTGAATAGGTCATTGAAAAATAATCAAATTATTGACTAAAGAAAGAAAGAAATGAAATTTAATTGTTTTATTGTACGTATGCATCATTTCTTTTATAAAAATTCGCTTGTAAATACATACATTACATAGAGATAAGTAACGAGAGGATACAAGCCATTATTTAATTTTATAAAAATCAAATAAGACAACAAAAACAAGACTAACAAATCGTAAAAAAACTTATGGTAATAAATACGGCGTTTACAGCCACGATTCTCACGTCATCTTATACAGTAAAAAAGTTAAACTATTATTTTTCTTAAAACCTAGGTTTTTTAGAATTAATTAGCTAGATGTTATTATTAGTAAATAAAGTAAATTTTAATACTAGACAATATTGTTTATCACTACGATAAAGTCTCAATTATATATGATAATTAATTTTTAACGGTGATCGTTTAGTGAACAAGACTAAATATAGTTACGCATAATATATCATATAATTTACTAAAACAAAACTATTGGAACTCTAAATTATTAATTGGCTATCCTCCTGATAAGTGTTTTATTTACCAAACAAAATGAATGTATTCAATATTCAAATCAAACAACTTCTTATTTTGTACAAAAATAAATCAAATTTTGATTAAATCTTTTAAATATAGTACATATTATTTATAGGTATATTTTTTATGTATAAGGCCATAAAAATATATTAAATATTTATCACCTCATTTGTGAATAGAAATCTCGCGTCGTATTTCCAATAAACTACAGCTGAGAACATAGAATATTAAAAGAACCTCCTTGATAAGCTCACATCACATAAAGCTGGGAAATTGGGCGAACGAGGGAAAATAAAGCGTTTAATTAATTTCAATGATAATTTGAATAAAGTAGTAGTAAAAAAATTCCGATTCGTTTACACAATTAAAAGTGATGTACATATGTGGTTTAATAAATTAAAGCAATTCAAAAGTCTCCTTATTTCGTTCACGTTCACTCTACACAAACAAACCACAAACCAAACTTAAGAAAATAAAAATATCACAAAACTTTAAGGTTAATTATTTGCAGTTTATGTCAAATTTTATTAAAAATATATTTGGTGTATTCATTATAACCTATTCGCCTCCTACTGTAGAACCCAAATTATCCTTAGACGGGGTGCTCGGCAAAGAGTGGCTGGTGCTTGGTAAAGACTGGCGGGTGCTTTCCGCAGAGGACTCTGTTTGTGTTGCTCCTGAAGATGATGATTGGGTCATGAAGTTGGCTTGAGACCTATCTTTATGCGTTGGCTTGGGTTCCACTTTTACGCGAAAAAATTTTGTCCCTAACGGAACTTTATAACGATTTTCAGCCTAAAACGATAACAATTAAACATTAGAAACTAAATAAATCAAAATAAGAGCACCTTTCTAGCATGACAGTACTCCGTTGCTTTAACTTCGGCAGCGAAATAAATAGTTTTTTTGTCTTGACTCGATGGTTTTTTAAGGTTCAATTTTTTAACACATTCGGAATGAAGAAAGAATAACCTCTTTCCTTCCTGTAAGATCATATAATTTTCGTAAAACGAGTCCCACATGACTAGAACTGTATCTCCTTCGTTGCAACTGTCGATATTAATTTTTTCAGATTTAATAAGAGCTGTTTGACTTTTCGTTAGTTGTTCCTTATGCTGTTTAATCGGACTAGTTGCAGTATCGATTTTGGAGCCTAAGAAAATGTTAATTTATTTCATTACAAATGTGGTGCGTTTCAAATTTGCACTTTAAAAGTTAATAATTTAAAGTTGTAGTGCAAACAAATAAGAAAAAAATAAAGAAAATTCAAGTCGCTACAACTTTTCGTTCAAAAGTTATGAATTTTTCTATAAAATATGACATTACCTAAAAATTTTGTATTTTTTTAAATTTGGGGGTTTAAAAATTTTTGTTGAAAAAGTTGGGGGCATTTATAAATTATTTATTATCTTTCGTTTACGGGGTCAATCTTGAAAAAAATTGGAAAAAAAAAATTTTGAGATATTTTGGCTTGAAATTTTTCAGGGAAATTGGTTATTTTTTTTTTCAAAAAACTATAAAAGTAACCAATAACAAAGTTTTCCCAAAGGTAAACACCGCCAATAGACACATTTTAAAAAATAGTTGGTTGAAGTGGGTTCATTCATTTTTTAGGAAAAAAATCGCAAAGTTTTGAGAATATTTTGGTACAAACTAACCTAAAGTAAACTAAACTAACCTAACAAAACTATGCCGAAATGGAGGTACGGTATGCCGTTTGACCCGATCTCACACGGGGAGGGGTAAATTAACCTAGCAAAAAAAGGAAAATTTTGTGTTCGGAAAGGAAAATCTTACCCTACCAATGCCAAAATAAAAAAATTTCAAATTGTAAATATTATATTTAAATTTGGAATGATAATTACGCAAATTTTAAGTGGTCTAACGTGTTTCCGTACCTCAAATAGCACCCGAGAAAATCAAGTTTATCTAAACACAGGAACGTGTTATGCGAGGTCGAATTCGATTAAGCTTTTAAAATTAAAAATCTGTTTTAATCTTTTCAAGTTGAAAGTTTTGATCTTATTGAGTCCATTTATCTCGCGGGATTGGATTGTGGTTGGACTGAATATGCGATTGTTCAATCTTGTGTTAATCTCATTTGGACTGGATTGGATTTATTCAATCCGAGGTTAATCCTAGTTATAAACTAAGGAGATATAAAATTACTAAAAATAGTGCTTTTACGTTCATTTTTATTAGCCTATGATATTTTTCTCCTTTTTATAATGTTAAGGCCCTTTCACGTACAGCTGAACCGCAAGCGGTTAATCGCTTAAAAACGCGGATTCCATGTAATCAAATCTGTTTACCGCGTCTCAGATGTACATGAAAGGGCCTTTATTTTGTGGTATGTGCTCTATTGTTTTGAATTTTCCTCAAGTCAGTTAAAGTGGTTAGGCTAGTTTTAATGAACTAACAAACAAAACACAAAACTAACAAATTTTGAAAGTTACAGTCCTGTTGTGCCAATATGACAAAATAATTTTCTATTAACTGTTTATTTCATTTCATTCGATCGAGATTATTCAGTTTCACGATTTTTGATTGTTGAACTCAAAAGTCTGACCGCGTTGGCGCGGTTTCTTGATCATTTTATATTCAATTTTTTTTTTCAAGTCCAGGGTAAAAATTTACAAGTGTTGATTTTTTCACTCGTAAGTATCAATATAATAAGCAAAATAAAAAATATTTAACTGTTATATCTGGTCCCTATCAAAAGTTAATTATCTAAGTCGACGTCGAAAAAGCTTAAAAATCATTCATCTACCTAAAATAAAATCTCGGGGAGGTCATCGTTACCGTTTAAATTTATGATTTGGTTATTTCAGGGGTTGTCCGTGGTTCTCCTTCCACGGGGTGAGTATACACATCAACGCGTATTTACGCTAATTAACTTATTATACAATAGTCATAGAAAAACAAACTTACCCAAGTGAAGTTCTAAGTTTTTCCGAAATGATCAGTATCCAGTACAACCCAATTTTAATTTTTTTTAAATCTCTTTCCAATAGTTTCGGCAACACGTTAAAATTAATTATGGGAATTGGTTTGCACGCTATTTGATCGTTTCGGAAAAAGGCCTTTATACAATTATGATAGGACTTGGGAAAGTTTAAACTATTAATTAAAATTACCTTCATCACAGACAGCGACAGAAGCGCTAATATCGGGCAATTCAAAACGCCTACTTCTCTCCATACACAGCTCAGTTTCCAGCTGACACTTCTCCTTTTCCAATAAATCAAGTCGTTCCAGCAATTCGTTAGGATTATGCTCGTATTCCTGTTCCGTCAACTGCTGCAGCGTATTCCTATACTTACAACATTCGAGATTCAACTTCCTTTCCTTCTCGCGCAACGCCTCGATTAACTTATCTTTCTCTTCAATGACCTTCTGACGAGTATCCTCCACCAAATGAAAAGTCTCTGCATTTAATGTACTCCTGAGAACTGCCGCTTGCTCCTCCAAAACCCTTTGCCACCTTAATTGCTCACCCCTTTTAAGTTCATTAATAGCTTTTAATTTTTCTTCTTCGAAATTCGCCTTGATTTGTGCCAAAAAAGATTCGTGACTCGCTTCTGATTTATCACTCCTTTCTGAATTGGGCTCCGTCTCCGTAACCAACCTAAACCTCTTCCTCATATTATCTACTTCAGCCTTGTGTTCTCGCGTCAAGCGCTCCGAAACTTCCTTAACCTCTCTTCTGCGTTCCTCTTCATTAATTAACAGCTTATTTTTCAACTCGTTAATTTCATCCCTCTGATTTTCAGTCAATCGATCTATTTCAGCTCGAATACTCTCATTTTCCTCGGAAATGTTTTTGACATCTCCGCGGATAATTTCGTTTTCTTCTTTAATACACTTAATTTCCTCGTCTTTACGCTGCAACAAATTATTCAACTCGTCTATTTTGTATTGGTGATCGAGGGACAATCGGCGAATTATTTCGCGTTCCTTGCAATCGATTTCCATCGTCAGATTTTCCCACGAGCTACTTAAACTACTTATGTGGACATCTAATGCTCCTTTTTGATTTTCCCAAACGGATTTAGCCTCTTTTAATTCCCGCCTCATTTGGACGAACCCTTGGCGGCTAAGAAGGACGATCTTTGCAATTATAGATCTATATTTTTCTCGTTCGGTGTTTGAGGATTGTAGATTTTCCTAAAAGATAATTTTATCGGCTTTCAAATATTATCTTATACAGGGTGGGTCTGTAACTTGGAATAAAATCAAAAGATATCAACAGCAAATTATGTTTGTAGGAGCTAATTCAATGAAATTTTGTATTAGTCACAAGTTTAGACGACATGTCAAATTGTTTACTT
Source organism: Stenus bimaculatus (assembly GCA_963971135.1). NCBI lineage: Eukaryota > Metazoa > Arthropoda > Insecta > Coleoptera > Staphylinidae > Stenus > Stenus bimaculatus. The sequence goes on from OZ020180.1 coordinate 83,418,859, forward strand.
AAAATTGTGGGCATTGTAAACATAAATTTTAAATAATGCAAAATATCCACAATTGCAAAATTAATTTGACGTCTATTGAATTTATTCCTTATTACAGAATCACCCTGTATATAGTAGACGCTAGACGATCATGCCCGCATTAGTTTTTGTACTTTACTTTAACTTTATTAAGTTTCCTTTTTACTTCTTACAAAGTGATTTACCAACATTAAATACATAAAAGTAACAAAAATAAGTAATTTCTATTTAATGCAAGGCTGTAATGAACTTACACGCCACATACAAAGGTCAAAAAACTATTCGTACACCTTCCAAGTAATACCTTTTATAAAAATTGGCTTGAAATTTTTCATGAAAATCTGTTTTTATTTTTTTTTCAAAAACTATAAAAATTACCAATTTCAAATTTTTACCAAAGGTAAACACTGTCAATACACGCATTTTAAAAAAAATATTTGGTTAAAACCAGTATATTAGTTTTTTTTTTGAAGTACCATCTTTATGGACCTGCACAAAAAAATGACCGATTTCGGGGTAAAAATACAAAAGAGGTTGTATCTCTGCCTCCTTAATAGATAGATACAGGCAAGTGAAAACTACAGTTTTTAGAATATGAACCCCAACAACATATTAAAATTAGTACGATTCGGGGTGCATTTCGGACACTTGGGGGGCTGAAATTAAAAACGCGTTTGGAGTTGAATAACTTTAATCTTAGGATTTTGTCTTCTATCCTAGTACAAAATTTTATTAACCTAAAATAAAATTTCGAAGGAATCTACCGTTTTTGTAATATAAAATAGTTAAGACCTTTTTTAAGGTGTACGCATAGTTTTTTGACCCACTGTATAGGCGCTACCTATATATACCTTGGAAAAACAGATATTAAAACTGTTTTAATCGTATCAAAATATTTTTACGAAAAAATTAGTACACCGATTATATTACATAGTACAATGGCCACCAACTCTAGTACAACCTTTTTAAAACTAAAATCTACTAACACTAACAATGATTAATGACATAATGTAGATATTTTATTGTTGTAGTATGTATGAGAATGTAGGAAAGGCTACAATCTTTTATAAATATAAAATTAAATAAAACAATTGCCGAATTAACCTCCTTGTTGTAATTAAAAATAATTTATTAATCGTTAAAATTGATACTCCAAAAAACTTTACGACATTTAAAATTAGAACACTCCTAAATAACTCGTTACAAAGATTGTATAAATCAGAACATCACTTAAAAAGTCTCCAGTACGTTGTTGAAAAACTTTCAACGATAAATAACAAAGTTTCACTTTTTGTGATAGAAACCAATTAAATTATTCCACGTAAAAGATGCACATTTGTATTATAGTTTCAAACTTTTATGCAATTCTAATCCTTGCGAGTTAAATCTTAATAATCCAGCAAAATAATTGTAAAAATTCGGAATTTTATTTCTAGAAGTATGAGCTCACTAAACGAACCCGACGTCAAACGGTATTCAAAGCGCAGCAATCGTATTCGGTAAAAAACGTTTACACAAACTACATTTCTATTCCAGTTTGTCGCAAGCAAAATGATTTGTGACAATTTCAGAGTAAATTATTTGGTTTGTTTAGCGAGTCCACTCCTGAAATTACTTTTATTTTTGGAGAATTTTGGTAAATTTCTACTTTTATAACAAACGTGATTGTGCAAAAAAAATTGAGTGTTTTAAGAATGTTTGTGAATTTAAAGGCAATAATTTTCTTAAAAAATGATGTAAGTACCTGCAGCAACGCGACAACATCGTTGGCATTGCTCAGCCGTTTATCGTAATCACCATGAGCCGCATTTCCAGTTTCAATGCTGAGACTGGAGGGAAGACTTTCGTCGATATAAAACTCCTCATTGACAAAATCGCTAGGTTGGTGGCATTGTGAAGGTGAATTTGGCGATTGCTGCAGCGACTGATCGCCTTTATTAGGACTCAGCGGGGAGATCGACTTGGATCTCAGATCCCCACCGAAACCCTGATGCAGCTGCTGGTGATGAGAATTGTAGCAACTATCGACGTTTTTAAGACTAGAAAGCTCGTCAATCGAATCGAGCGACGAGTTTTTAAGGTTAGTAAAGCTTTCAGTGTTACTTATACTTAAGGTCCTTTGCGGAGTTAGGTTAAAAGACCTGGGAGGTTTTTTAGGCGGTTGCAAAGATTTTTCACCAACCTCTGTTAAAGTGGAAGCATCTTGATAACCTGGCCTAGGCGATACCAAAACCTTTTCGAACTGCAAATCCAATGGGCTCTGACATACTTTTTCAAACTCTTCGGTATCAGTCTCCGACTCACAACCCCTGAAAGTTAACTTGATTATAATGGACTGTTTATTTGATTATTTACAGATATTTTCTGCAAGGACTTATGGATGCCTTCACAAAACAAATATCTCAGGATGGTTGATAAATCAAAATCACTAGGTTAGGCGTCCGATGTTTATTTTTTCGATATTTTGATATAGCGTTACAGAGTCTAAAAACTTACTTGTCTAAATCTTTAAGATGCGCCAAGCCATGCGCCGTCAAACAAGCATCACTTTCTACAGGTTTCAAAAGGTTTTCATCCAAATTGCTTGCCAAGCCTACTTCGTTAACAACTTGTACCAATTTTTCTTCAATATCTCGATCATCCACCTTATCAAGATCTTGTTTTGCTATCGATTTTAAGAGAAAAAAATTGATCGCCGAAGTCATATCAGGCACTGTTAAATTCTCAGCTAATTCCGGCAAAGCTTCCTTTAAAAACTCTAAATCTTCGCTTGTAATTTTTGGAAGGGTAGAATCAAAAATTGGCGGTGCTTGCGTGGCAAAGTTCGGTGGAAGATCGTCCATTCCAGGAAAAAGCGCCTTTAAAAAGTGACCATCGAAGCTCGATTGAAAATCTTTTCGGCGAGCAACTTCCTCATTGTGAATTGTTAACATATGGCACGCCATGTCTGAGGCCCACTAAAATTGCTCTGTAATATTTCTTGAGCTTACGTAAAACGTTCAACTTACCAATGAAAAGGCTTGAGAAAATGTCCTCCTCCTGACGACTTCAAAAACAGCAGATAAATACGTAACAGGCGCTGAATGAATCTGCTGAATTATCTCCAAGTGTTGCCTCAAACGTTTTAAACTATGAAAATAAATCATCAGCTTGTGATTAGATTCATTCATCAAATTCTCAACCGCTATAACAAATTTTAATCTTTCAAACACATTAAGGCTCAACTCTTCTTTTGCTTTAGCACACCGGCGATGGATATCACAAATTTGCTCGTGATTTTGCAGCATCACCACTAATTGTTTCCTATGGGATTCGCATAAATCTGGAAGAATCGAGGCGTCCCGCAAATGACTAGCCCTATTTTGATTCTAAAATTGTTGGAAATTCAGTTTTAAACGAACACAATTTTTAATGGTTTACCTGAACAAATGACTGAGCGAGATCTGATTGTTCATTGACGTATTTTTTGGCTCGCACCATCAAATTTTCCAAACCGTACAGGCGGTCCTCTAGGCCCTTTATTTCCTTCACCCCAGATTTTTCAGTGGTAAAAATTGCATTTTCTATATCTCCTTTTAGACTCATAAGGATTGTTTCGTTAAACTGTAAAGATAACTCATCGATTAATTGAAATTAAACCAGTAGCGTACCCAGAAATTTTTAAAGGAGGGTGCACAAAATTTTATTCATTGAATTTATTGATTTCAATTTTGCAAAATTTTGTGCAATGAGGAAGAAAAACGAAAAAAATAATTGATATTTTTATATCTTATATTTTAGAAATCATAATTATAAATAAGTTGTTTTTTGTTTCAATTCGATACGACAAATATTAACGTAAATATAAGCGTTTGAATTTTAAGAAAATTAGCCCCACCGCTTCAACTACGCGATATATTCTGACGTTTTTATAGTTATTATCTTTTAATACTCTGATAAAATATTATTATTAGTTAATAATTAAAGTAAGAGAATTATTTATTAATTTAAAATTTACATCTTTATAAGTTTTTACTTATGAAATTTCACTTTAAATGTTATACAACTTTAGTGTGATTTTTACAAGTGTGTAGCGTTTCAAATTAAAAATTTGAAAGTTAATTATTTTGGGTTGTAGTATAAAGAAATAAGAAAAAAATTAAAAAAATTCAAGGCAGTACGACTTTTTATTCAAAAGATTTGAATTTTTATATAAAATATAGCTTTCTAACAAATGAGTAAAGGTGTATTGTAAAAAATTCATATTTCGCTTAAAAACTAAAATTAAAAAACGAAAATTCATACAGATAAGTTTGTAAAAATTATCGATATTATCTTATTAAATTTTTTTAAATTTAATTATTTTTTAAGGTACATTACCTAGAAAAATTTAGTTTTGTTTGAGTTTTTGGGGTGTAAAATTTTTTTGGGGGGTGTAGAGGGCAAGTGACCCCCTACATTTCATCCATTTTCTATTATCTTTCATTTGCGGGGTCGATTTTGAAAAGATTCGAAAAAATAATTTTTGAGATATTTTTAAGGCTTAAAATGTTTCATGGAAATTGATTTTTATTGTTTTTCTCGAAAACTATAAAAGTTAGCGATTTCAAATTTTTACCAAAGGTAAACACCATGGATAGACGCGTTTTAAAAAATATTTGGTTAAAATTGGTTAAACAGTTTTTTTTGGAAAAAATTGGCAAAGTTTTGGCAAAATTTTGGTACAAATACGGGCCTGGATGACGTAATTTTATAACGAAAATTAAAATTTTCAGGGAATTTGGTGGGGGAGGTAACGGTGCGAATTTTAAGCTATTACTCGCCCCGGCGGTTATAATAGATTAGAAGATATTAATTATTTTGTGAAAAGTGAAAAATTTCAGACCGCAATTTTGGTTCCAAACAGAGATTTTACATATTTTTGCTACATTTTCGGTCATAACTCGATAACGAAAGGAGATAGCGAAGTGATTCTTTTTTTGTCGTGAAGTGGACCATGAACGCTTTCAGAAAATGTACATTGCGTTAGGGTAGAATAAAATTTGAGGGACTGATTAAACCGAAACTCGAATAAAAATGCGACTTTTTTAAATGCGATGTTAAAAAATTTAAGATTTCATTGTTTTTCAAAATTTAAAAAACCCTATGCGTGGGCGGTTTTAATACCAAGAGTAGATTTATCAGAATTTTAAAAAATGAAAATCCGTTAAAAAATAGGTCGACGGGAGCCGCCGAGCCCTAAATTCAACATTTTTACGCCATAACTTTTTAACCGCGCAAAATTTAAAAATGCACTATGCTCATTACACCACAAATATTGTTGTTCTTTGATAATCTGATGTAAAATTGAGAAAATTTTAAAAATTGACGGCTGCAGAGGGGGCTGACCAAAGCGCGCGTTTGAGCTATTTTATTAATATTTCACTTGGGATTTTTTTTTTCAAGTCCAGGGGTAAAATATAATCGTGATGATTTTTTCTCGCATAAATAATAAAGAAAGAAGGATAATAAAAAAAATTGGAATATTATACACGGTCGGGATCATAAGTTACGAATTTTCACAGTCGGCGTCGAAAAAGCACTAATTTAAAACTACAAATTCGAGAGCGCCAAAAGTACAGAAAAAATTAAGATATCAAAAAAAGCGCTCGTTTCCTGATGTAGCGCGATATGTAGATGACAAATCAAGAAACCGCGATTTTTTTTTACCTGCCGATCTTCTAATCAAAGGCGCACAGTTTTAGCACTTTTGCCGACCGCGCGAGGCGACTAGGAAGTAATGACGTCACTCAGCGGCGCGCTATTTCATAAATTTTGTTAATTAATTGCGAAGCCATTTTAAGTGCTAGACCAAAAATTCAAATTGCAAGATTCAAGTTAAAAGGTACTCTTTTATATAAAATTATAAAAAAAAGAATGGTTTATAGACTCATTGTTTATGATATTTATTAATAATATTTATTTGTAGTAAAATTCCAATGTTAATTTTGAAAAAAACTGTGATTATTTGAATTATTTTTTATTTTTGTTTAAAAAAAATTAATATTTCAAAAAAAGCGAAATAAAAAAGGTAACTTTTATTTTTCGAAAAAAAATTTGAAAACTGGTTCATTTATTGTATTTTCATGAAATGAAATTATTCTATCGAGTCATTCCGTAGTTATTACACTTAAACGTTATTTTTATTTAAAAGATGTTTTTTTTTAATAACACGAAATAAGCTCTAACTTTTTTATTTCTTATTTTTAATGAAATCTGCACATGGGTACGCAGTTAATTAAACATTGAATCTATGGAGATTTAAAAGCAGGTCTTCAGAGAAACAAACTCTTCAATAATTTAAATTCAATTTAGAATTTGTTGTAAATGTATTCAAATTGATAAAAACTTTTAAAATAATAAATGGATAAACGAAGACTTTAATATTTCGAACGGGAACTTTGGATGGCGCCTCAAGGAATTTAACGACAATTTGCATTCCTAAGTGATAAAGATAAACTTTTTAATATTAGGTAGATACTCGAAATTCAATTATTTGACTATTTTTAGTAACGTAAAAGTTTTTAAGAAAATTAGGTATTTATATTATGTTCGTAAAATTATAATGAAAATATTTGCAATGTCGCTTTAAAATTGATTAAATACTTAGATCAGAATTTATAAAATTAAAAAGCTTGGGAAAAGATATTTGCTAGAAATTTAAATGGGATTATAAATAAAATAAAAAAGAGAAGCGGCAGCGACCAGTGATATAAACAAAATTATTTTCATGTAAATAAACACAGCTTGTACAAACGTATAAGCTTATTTATTAAATATCTAATTTATAAAAAAATCATCACAAGTATTATTTAAGTTTACTACTACCAGATGACTCCTCGAAATTTAAATTTCCCATCTTATCTATCTTGTCCAATAAATCAGGTCTGGTTACCAGCGACCGTTTAATCGATTGTATTAACAAATTCTGTTGAAAAAAAGCAGTAAAAGGCATATCTTCCAACGCAAAAAGATGCACGTTGCCTTCCACATCCGCCACCACTAAACATCTACCGTCGTCTGTAAAATTAACAAATGTATTTCTAGCTTTGGTCGGATTAACAGTGGCGCTTTGGGAGTCGTACGTCTTTCTTTGCAAATCCCAGATAAATATTTCGTTCCCCGAAATGCTAGCAATTACAGTTGAATGTGATGGACTCCAGGCAACTCCTTGAACTCCGCTCATGCGTTTCTTAATTTCGAAAAGTGGTTCAGATATTCCATCTAACCACAAACGCAGGGCCCAATCGTCTCCGCAAGTTAAGAATAATTTATTGCAGAACGGCGAGAAAACCAACCCGTACATTGGACTGTCGTGAGCCATGAATAAATCCAAGTGCTGATGATAGTAATTTTTTGAGCACTGATGTACAACCCCCTCCCCTGTCCCGATGTAATAAATATTAGGATCCATGGGATGAGGAGTATAAATCAAAGCCGGAGAAAATCTCGTCAACGGAATCGTTTTCGTGTTACACTTTCGCAAAGTGTTGATACCCTTTAATTGTCCTTCTGCAACCGTAATCCGCATCATTTGACTAAAAGTCATCCAGATACTCTGCGAATTGATCTTGAATTTGTAAATTCTTCCATCCTGACAAGTCGCTGCTAAAAACTCCTGTCCCTTGTAGTAATCATGATCGGTAAACCACTTAACTTGCCATATTGGCTCAAACAACTGCGTATTTATTTTATTCGACTGTCCGACGTTATAAATAACGCGCATACTTATGTCGATCACTTTAACATCACCACTATAAAAACCAATCGCTAAAAAATTCGGATCTTGGTTCGAAAAGTCCAACGAGGTCACCGGAGAACTAAACTGATAGTCGCGTTCGGGTTGCACAGGATTTTTAATATTCCAAATCAAAACCAGCCCCGTAGCTTCCTCGTCATAATAAAATTTTCCATAAGCAACGGCGAGAACATCCTTATTACTGGGATTCCAACAAAACCCCGTCACACATCTCGATTTAGTTTCTTCATTAGCAAACGTCCACAAAAGTTTTAATTTATAATTAAATTCTATGTCATCCCTGAAAGGACTAGGATCTTTTAATCCTCGAAACCGTTTTTGCTCCTCATTAAATGTATTATTCGCCAAAATTCTTTGTATAACACAAGTAGCTTCCAAAAATTTGAAGTTTTTCAGTAATTTTCGAAAATCGACGTCTTCCTTGGCAACGAACAAACTTTCGTCCGATCCACCCTCAATTATAGCTAAATTACTTTTAGAAACATCTTTTTTGGAGTAAGTGTCGTGCATGTCCCAAATCGAAGCGAAACTGTAATGGTTCACTTGCTTGAATGGTAATGCTTTGGTGTCGCGAGATTTGACTAAAACTGGAATGGTTTGAACAGAGGCGTTAACCACTTTACGATTCTTTCCTTTTCCTTCCGTTAAATATTCGTAGTTTGTGTTATCTATTTCGGCGGCTACTCCTTCGGGGCTATCCTTTTCTGCGGTGGAGCTGTTGATATCGAGGACAAAATAAGTTTCTGTTTCGTAAAGGGTTAATGTTACATAAGGGGGCATCGGGACTAGAGGCGGTTCTGCGATTTCGTAATTAGTAGCGGAAGTTTCTTCGTTGGCACTGACACTAGCAGTTTTATCTTCTTCGGAAAATAAATCAGCGTCAGCGCCAAGACTTTCACTCTCGACGGTCAAGTATGTACTATGCCTACGAGTCATTGTGGTCATAAACTCGGTTTGAAATCTCGTCATGGATTCACTTTTGTAGATTCTGCTTTGTCTCGAAACGCTGGACACCGGCACTTCCACGGAAGCGGAATGTATTTCTGAAATCGCCAATTGGCGCTCCCGGCCGCCTTTAAAGTTGTAGGGAGCTATCGGTTTAGGAGTCACGTCAACGCCATTGTGGATAATCTTGAGAGTGTTTACACTGTGGACAGCAGTATTAAGGATCGATTTTTGTGGCACTTTTATTTGCGGTATGGACGCACGACTTGTATGAGGCATTTTATTAACTTTTTGCTTTTCTTTCGACATGACGAACGCGGCGTATAAAGTGGATTTACTCTTGTTTGATCGATTTGATTGAAGGTTTCGTTGTCATAGCTTGTCAGGAACAGTTCGCGAGTTTTAGATTTGATGACGGTAACGCTATTTACCTTACATACTTTTGAAAGAGTCGTTTCATATTTTCCTTAAATTGTAATTACGATACGTATCATCAACCGCTTTCAAATTTGTGATTAATATTTGTGTTAATAATGTTTAGATAGTTTTATTAAAATTTAAAAATTCTCCCTTATTCTAATTTACTCCAATTAAATAGTTCCAATAGAATTTATTCGATTTGTAATTTTTTTTATTAATTTTGTTTTATGGTCTGTACGCTTTTTTTAACACTGAAATTTATGAATTTATTGTTTTATCTTTAATAAAAATAAACGCATTTTTCCAAAGTTATAATTATTTATGTCAAACGACATTTTTCAATTTATTACATTTTTTATTATTTTTTCTTTATTTTTTTTATATGACTACATTTTTTAACACTGAAATTTTTTAATTTATTTTTTGATCTTCAATGAAAATAATAGTATATTATTCGACGAGCGAGTAATGACTCAAGCCTGTTTCGACACTCGCCTACCGACTCGTGTCGCAATTTCGGCCTTCGTGAGTAATGGCTATTTACTCGCTAATAGAATACTATACTTTTTCTATGAATATTTGGTAAACGCAAAAATATTTTTCTAAAAAAATGGATTATTTGACGTAACAACGTCTGCATTCATTAAATAATAAAAAACCTTGTATAAAATTTGTGTCCTCGGTAGCTCAGTTGATTAATACGTTAATTGTAGATTCAAAGGTCACAATTTCGAACCCCGATCATAAAAAATTTGATTTTTAGAAATTGTTTGAATTTGGTAACAGAGAATCACTAGTGAGTTTTGGTTACCGGTAACTAAAACTCACAGGTGTGAGTAATTGCTATCATTATTTGTCTAGAAACGCGTTCATAAAGTACCCATTATACAATAGTCATAGAAAAAATAAATTTTGAATTTAATTTTTTCTTTTTTTTGTGTTTTAAAGAGCAGCAATCATTTGTAGTAAATTTTGTCTTTGTGGGGCGACAAAGGGAGTATGTATTTAATAAGAATGAATTTTTACTGTTTTAGAAAACTCATTTTAAACCCCAAATCTCTTATAGAAAACAAGGTCGAAAGTTGTGCCAGATAAAAACATGTGCTGCTATCTGTTACCTCTTGCTTTAACAGGAACCATGGCAGCAACCAGAATGTGGGAATCATTTTCATACCCTACATTTGTCATAAAACATAACGTTACTTTATTGTTAAATGTAGCTTGAATATTAATGGAGATAAAAAAATAATTCACCCTTTATCAGGTTGCTGCTATGGTTCTTGTCAGAGTAGGGGTTGGCAGAAAATTTTTTTATCAATTCGCTTTAAACTCTTCACCGAATGCCACAAGTTTCGACTTTATGTTGGATTGCGGATTTGAGGTTTCTAAAGAGATAGCGGAGGTACCCAGTTTTTAATAGTTTAAACGGTACATTTCCAAATACAAAGAAAACTACCGTTTTGACAAGAAATCTCTCTGAGTTATGTGAGGGATATTTCAGTGCATTACTTGGCATATTATTATTAAATAAAAAAAATAACCTGTTCCAATCCACGTGAACAATGTTCAGATAATTCCTCAATCTTACTTCGAGGATCACATGCTGAAATATACTCCAATAAAGTAGTTGGTCTCTTAACACAAGCATCACTTTGATCATCCAAATTTTCTTCAACCGCTTCTGAATCATTCTTTTCCTCATCTTCTTGTACAGTTTCATAATTTTGATCGAATTCTAATAATGTTGAAATAATAGGAATCTTGTCCAAAATTTGCAAGTCATCATTAAAACTAAAATAAAAATAGTATATTGTTTTATTAAGAGTATGTAGGACGAGCTCTGCGAGTCCCACGGATACATGCGAGCCACAAAAAGTTCTTTTACTCCGAATAAACCATGCTATTTTTTCTTCAAACTTGAAATTTTTTTAAGTATGTAGTAATACAGCGTGAGCTAAAATGATTGTGGTCAATTCAAATTTCCCTCCTAAAAATCTGGGGAATTTGTTTGCTTCAAGTTCATCGTAACACAAAGTTATGTCAAAATTATAACAAAGTAACTAGACTACACAAAAGCAGAGGCGTAGGTCAAATTTTGTACCGTTGTGTTATAACTTCGGATTTTTGTATTCAGTTATTGTGCCTTCTGTTTCATAAATAACAGTTTTTATCAAGACTAATTTACGTAAATATTTGTTTTGTATTAGCAAATACATAAAAAATGAAGGTAATAATTTTCAACATTTGACATTTGTTGTAAAATTCGAGAGCAAATTCTACGTTTTTTATTTTCAAATACACAAAACCTTAATAAATAACTTATATTTGTATATTTGTTTAGAATTCTTGATTTGTTATGATTATTATATTCATTTTGAAAAAAAAAATTGCTACGCCATTGGTTTACTAGGGGGTATTCTTTTTAAATTTGTAATTGTGCCAACCTACATATTTGGTTGCGTACATATCAAACCACAATCATTTTAGCTCACCATGTATAATAAATAATTTTAAAATTTGACATTTAATTTACATACAACACACAATACGATGTTATGTATATTGGGTTGCCTAAAATATCTACTTCGGCCTTTTATTCCTTGTCAGTGCAATTCTACTCCTAGGCAGTACAACGTGACCATAGAATCAACAAACATAAAAAGTGACATTTTAAAGCCTGTCAAACCTCACAGAAAACTGTACTTTAATGACGTTTGAAGAAAAAAATCATAACTATCTTACTTTTTGGAATTTTTAAAAACGGTGAAAGACGTGTCGCATTGATTTTAAAAAACTTTTTATTGAACTCAACAAAGAAAATGTTCGGTTGGCATGTCGTCATTATGAAGTCATCAATTTTTTTTTAAATGGATTAATATGGTTTTCATATCATAAAACAATACCTTATTTATTAAGAGTGTTTTACCAGAATACCAAAAAGTTTATAATAATGCCATTTAGATGTCATTAAAATTTTTATTAAATTTCACCTTAAAGCATAGTTTTAAGTAACGCATCAAATTCATAACTACCTTAGTTTTTGGAATTATACAGTAGTATACAGAGGGGTGCACAAAAAACAGCCAACGATGTAGCTTCGTTATTTCTTATCCGATTTTAATAAGTGATACGTCAAATTAAATGGTTTGAATAACACTACTATCAGTTAATAAAAGATTAATTTCTTTTTGAAAACACCTAGGAGGAGGGGGCAACTTTTCTTTTTCAAATGGCAACATATATTTTTCCATAGAAAAAAATCATTAACAAAAATAATCTAAACCAATTATACCAATAATTTATTTTTTAAATTATTTAAAAAAAATTATTTTTTTTTATTATTTTTTTTTTAAATTTAATTCGGTTTTTTTTTTATTTTTGAGTTTTTTAAGTTTTGTTTTTTAATTTATTATTCATAAATTAAAAAATTAAAAAACAAAACTTAAAAAACTCAAAACTCAAAAACAAAAAAAAAGACAATTGAATTAAAGTAAAACATAATAATAATAAAAAAAAATTAAAAAAATAAGAAAAAAAAATTATTGGTATAATTGGTTTAGATTATTTTTTTTAATGATTTTTTCAATCAAAAAAAATATCTTGCCATTTGAAAAAAAAAGTTGCCCCCTCCTCCTCTGATGTTTTCAAAAATAAAATTAATCTATTATTATCTAATAGTAGTATTTTTCAAACCATTTAATTTGACATATTACTTACTAAAATCGGATAAGAAATAACAAAGCTATATCGTTGGCTGTTTTTTGTGCACCCCTGTGTATATGATATGTACTACTATTTAATAATGGTTAAATTTTTTAGGGAAAAATTCCAATTAAAACTTGAGATAATTCATGAGTTTCCAGGAATTTCGTATTTTAGTTATTATTTTTGAAATGTGAGTTACAAAATTGTTAATAAATTATTTATTTAGTTTTACTGGTGGTATTTTCAAAAAATCCAATAAATTTTCCTTTGATTCACTCCAAAGTTATTAAAAATAACACAAAACAAGCTGTATCTTTTCTATTTTTTAATAAAAATATTTCAAGTGTTTTATTTTGTTTGTTGTATGTTTACGAAATCTAATAAGACCGTTTCGAAATATTTTTATCAATTTATTCCGTACTCTATTACTATTTAAAACTAGGTAGTTGTAAGGCCCCTAAGGCGCCTGTTGATTATGATTTTTTGATTTTTCGATATAGCGTTACAGAGTCAGTAAGCCAGTCTGATGCCAATTTTATTTTCAGAAAACTGATTCATAATACTTACTAATTTAAACTTTTTAAGTAGTTATCGCGCTCACTAAGATATTCGTTAAAGATTTTTCCTGCAGTTTCAGGACGTTTTTTAAAGTCTGTTATTATATCATCCAAATTGGCAATCACAGCTGACCACCCTTGTTGTTGTAGATGCTGTTCGTGTACCAGCTCTTCACAGATTCTCGTAACATACTTTGCGCTCTCATCTAATTTTTGAGCAAGCTGCACTCTGTGTACGACAGTTTCATAAGTTGCTGGAAGCATTGTCGCTTCCATTATTTTTGCTACAAATTCTAGAAAGAATAAATTGTTAAACCTTGCTATTTGCCCTTCGCAATATGAAATGTATTTATATCAAGTTAAATGACAATTTTTCATTTTTTATGTTAAACGTTTAATAAATTTATGATATGAAAGTAAATAATTATAAATTAATATTTGAAAGCCTCTTACCTTTTTCTTTACCAGGATCTGAATTAGTACTAGATGCCATTGTTGGTTTCTCCTCCGACATAGTAAACAAGAAGATCGGGTTGGTATCAGTGCCAGCTGAATATGAACAAACTTTGGTTTTTTCATCGAGCGCTTCTCCACCACTGACAAGTAGCACTTGTATTTTATAGGGTATGTTATAAGTCTTCTCGATAAGCTGCCTCAGCTGATGGACAGTTTCGAGAGCAAAGCTCATATCAAAAGTGAGCATCGTGCCAGTATCGACATAAAAAACATACAACATCATGTCGATTATTTAAAAGAATCTTTCAACCTGAAATAAATAGGATGTATTAAAATATGAGAATTGTTTAAATAATCAGGGAAATGATTCAAATTAATGAGTAGTGAGGGTAGGTTATTACTGGTAGTAGGTAAACAAAGAAAGGTTAGTGTGAGTCATTATATTTTTAGAACGTGTTATTGTTTGAGACCTGATTTCATAATTTATTATGAATAAACGGTATTAAATAGAGCTCCTAAGTAGATTTATCCTCCTGGTTTATTTTCATGGCTGTGACAGTTAGCTGACATTTTTACAATCACATATCACAGCTGATATTGACAAACACGGGAACGGGTACAACCAGTACAACGGACAATGCCATCTCCCACAAACTTCCAATCTTCAAAATTGGAAACAACTATCACATTTACAAGTTTTCATCAGCTCAATAGCGCATTTTTAGGCACTCATTTAATAACAATCAGCTGACTTTCTGCTTGGAGCAACTGCGTGCGATTTGCAAACTCATTAAAAATCCAAGGACGTTGAGTAAACATTCGTTAAAAAAACAAAAATCGTGCTCGTTGCTCGTCGGCTGCTAAATTACAGGACAGGTTCGATTCTTAGCTATATAAGTTTAACTTACTATGACATACATAGGTGGCGGTGGCACTACAAACTAAAGAGCGCTTGTTTGAATGGCCTTAACCTGGAGGGCTTCGTAGGGTAATTTTCACCTCATGACTCTCAAATCCAGGGAAATTAAAAATGCTGCTATTAGTTCAAAAAAAGCAATTGGGCATAGGCAAAATCCAAAATATAAAATTGATTTAAATTAAAAAAAATATATATACAGGATGTGGCAAAATTCGACCGAAAACGCTTAACTGGAGATAGTAGACCTACAAATAAGTCGATATGACCAAAATCATTTAAATCAAAAATGTACCCCTGAAGAGTTTTAAGCCTCAGCCTCTAAAGTTGATTTTTTAAAACATATTTTTTTTAATTACGGCCAAAGTAGCAAAGACTTTTTAATGAAATTTTGTATACGTATAGGTACTTGAATGATTCACGCTCAATTGGTAAAAATTTGGCTAATCCTCGACTTTTGTAAATGATGTTGGATGAAAGAAGAAGACATAAAACAATCAAAAACTTTTTAGGTATTTAAAAATTTTACGTACAAATCATTTTTTTATGTAGAAAACTGCGAAACGAAGATTTTTTGTCCCTTATAAATTGTTCGTAGGCTAAGTCGTTTTTAATAATATGAATAATATTTCGCTTTGAAATAAGTCGTTTTTGAATATTTTATTTTTTGAATTTTTTTATTATTAATAATTTTTTTAATTTAATTCAATTGTTTTTTTTTTAATTTTCAGTTTTTTATTTTTTTGAGTTTTGTTTTTTAATTTATTAATAATTTTTTAATTTATTTATAATAAATTAAAAAAGAAAACTCAAAAAAATAAAAAACTGAAAATTAAAAAAAAAACAATTGAATTAAATTAAAAAAATTATTAATATGTAATAAAAAAATAAAAATAAAAAAAAATTTAAAATAAGAAAAGAAAAAATTTAAAAATTAATTTAAAATACATTGGTATAATTGGTTTAGATTATTTTTGTCAATGATTTTTTTCAATCGAAAAAATATGTGTATGTACATACATACGTATACAAAATTTCCAATAAACTATTATGTTTTTTCGACTCCTTAAAAAGTTACAGCAATTTTAAAATTTAATGGTTTTTGTGGAACACCCTGTATAAATTTCATTTGATTGTAATTTTTTTTATTTAAATCAAGTATGCCTTGTATTTTGGATATCTTTATGCCAATAAGATGCTCAATTTTACCGAGGGAAATTTAACCTCGTCGTTCACTTGGTTTAAATACAGCCAATAATTTTCAAAAAAACCAATTTGGTAAAGAAAAACTCCAAATGATTGATTTAAATAAAAAAATATAATAAGAAAGAATATTATACAGAATGTTTCACAAAAATCATGAAAATTTATCAATTTTAAAATAGCTGTAACTTTTTATGTAGTCGAAAAAACATTTCATAGGAAAATTTTTGTTCAGAATGACATTTACTATCTAAAATAAATTTTTGCTGAAAAAAAAAGTGGGACACCCTGTATAAAAAATTATACAGGTTCTACAAAAATCTGTAATAAATTTTGTAATAAATAAAAAAATTATTATTTATTAAAGCCCCATATTTTTTCTTAAAATTACGTTTTAACATTTAAAATTTTGAAAAATGTTGGTATGTGTTTAAAAAAAATCTTTAGAGATACAGTTTTGGATACCTTTACTCAGTATTATGAATTTTGAATCTTAAAAAAAATCTTGACCTTCAAATATCCATCATCAGAGATAGAGGTGTATTTATCAACACGCGCGGGAGGCGCGCGCCTCTGGCCCCCGGTCGGAGGCAACAGTTTATGACAAAAATTATCATCAACAGCTAATTTAAAATTTTTGGCCTCAGTACAAAATAATGTCAAAAAGGGGGCTGGGGATTAGGACTTCAAATCAAAAAAGGCAAGTTTTTTGGTTTGCTGACCGGTTTCGAAATAACTTTATTTCTTCTTCAGAGCTACCAAAACATTAGAGTTACATATTTATTTGGAAACTGTTAGACGATATGAAGAAATTTGTACTTTAATTTTATAATTTAGGTTAGTTACCATGTGTTTACATAGAGGAAATTTTAAATAAAAGTTATTAGAACAATTCATATCTTGCCAATTAGTTTGATTTGGTATAATTTGATGAAAGGATACAAAGACGTAAAAATGCACTATTGGAATTATCTGCTTCAGGACATGAAAAACCTATCTCAAAAATTAGAATATTCTTCTTTAGCAAATTCGTTTGATTGTCTAGAAACAGCTATTTTAACTGTCTTTTGAAATAAAAGAGTAAATCTCTTCAGGATCCGTATATGGACTTGTATCAAGGAAAAAAAATATTGGACTCATTATCTGCATTCATTAATGAGACTAGAAATGATTTTGAAATATTAGTTGAGGATGTTGAGAAAATCACAGACGTTACAAAATTTAGGAAAGAGGATAAATGAATTAAAAAACGGAAATAACCATTTGACGAATCTTCTGAAAATACAACTAACTTTGGTGCAAGAGATCATTTTGACAATAATTACTATTTATACAATCTATGATTCACTAATAAGTAAAATACATTCTGGAAAAAAAATTTACGATGAAACTCTTATGTTTAATATATTTCTAAGTAAAAATTTGGATATCAATAAGTTCAATGAATGTATTAATTCCCTTGTTCGTACATACGATAAAGATATAGAAGAACTTAAAGATGAAATAAAACAATTTTTGCATTTTATTAGACTCAAATTATTCTATGCAGGATCGTCATTTTCGAACATAGAGACAATTTTAAAAATATACATATTTAACCATGCCTATTTCAGCTAGTTCAGTCGTTTTCTGCGTTAAAAGGAGTAAAAAACTATTTAAGAACTATCTGATTTGGCTATATTATTTATAGAATCAGATATAAAGCTAAGCACAAATTTTAATGATATTATTGATATATTTGCCAAATAATAAGCAAAAAAGTTGTTTTATAATTTTCTTTGCATTGATATTTATATGATGCGTATATATTCATATTTTGTACAATCTGCTAAATGCACCACTGTCCCCCACTAGGGCGCCTGTTTATAGTCTGTATCCTGCTAACCGAAATTCTTAATCATTTTAATTAAAACTTTTTCGAAAAACGTTAATAATTCTGCCATTTTTCAACCAATTTTTGATTTTAAACGCACATTAATTACCTATATTTATTGACTTTTTAATGGAATATTAGACATTAGATTTTATCGACAATTTTTTAAGAACTAAATTTTAAAATTACAAAATATAAAAATTACACCAAATAATCTTTTTGCTTAAACATGAAAGAATTAAAGGTTTTATGCATATTAAACAAGAATTATTAAAATCTGTTGAGGAACAAAAGAGTTATACAAGAATTTCGATTATAAAATATACTTTTACTCCGAAATGAAGCACCGGAGCGACATAAATTAAGAGTACCTTTTGTAACCAGGTTCAACTAGAAATCCAACAAATACTCTCGCTGGTCAGGGTTTTACACAAAATTTAACATATACCCTCGTTGGTAAGGGGTTCATTGTTGGTGACTCTGATTCCATTAGGAAGGTGGACGACAATGAAATTTTATACTTTTCATGTGTCTGATGAAGCCACTGAGTTGGCGAAACTAGTAGCACGTTTAATTAAATAAAGTATCATTCTTTTCCAAGTTGGATAGATGGAATCCATATTTTCATTCTCACATTAAAACACTATCCAAACCATCGCAAGTTAGGTACTAGAAAACTAACCAAACAGATTTTGATAGGAATTTTAGGTTATTTTGGCTTTTTAATGATAAAATATGTACAGAAAAATAATTAAATTCCCAATTTCTTTGCACTGAAAATACAAATTTATACATGTAAATACATTAGTAATTCAAATTTTATGATTAATATTTTGAGGTTATATATCAAAATTTATTCAAAATAATTATCCGGTGTAAATCTTGCAGACATTGAACCAATCAGGGACGTTAATTTTTCGCATTTTAGCGCGGGAAATTTAAATCACTCCTCCTAGTTAAAAAATCAAGTGTAGTATTTAAAAAAAAACTATACATCTGCAATTTTGGATGCGTATACTCAGTATTGACGGAATGTCCTGGCTACGCCACTGGCTGGTTTATACGCCCTCTGGTATTTATTTGATGAAACTAGTGGTGGAATAAAAAACTAACACATGTATTGTTAATGTAAATACAACATGTGCGTTTAGTTATAATTCAGTTTTTTCCTGTTTTACAAATTTACAAGTGTTTTGTCCTTTGAAAAAGAATTTCTCCTAACACTAACCTAATCATACAATGTAATGCAATACATTTTTTTTCTTCAAACGTCAGTAAAATGTTGATGTGGCAAGAAAGAAACTATGACGTTTATGTTTATGATATGTTAATTATTTAAATTTTCTTTGAATATATTTATTATTTTGGCCGGGGCCCTGGCGAAAAGGACGCGCATTGACCGGAAAATCCGCGCGCATATCGTTTGAAGAAAAAATAGCATATGGTTCGGAGTTGGAAGCAAAAGAGTTACTTCTGCTCCTAATAAAACAATATACTATTATATTTTTAAAAATGTTTAAAATAAGACTGCTTATTTTGAATGGACTAATAGTGCTTAGGTTTATTCATGATTTATGCTACATACCTTCAATTGTAGATCACACTTCGACGTCGCGACTAATTATTTGAAATATGCCGTCTTTAAATTAGATACTTTGCACAATGTACTGTTGAAATAATGCAAAGGAACAGCGACCAGCAATGTTTATTTACCCTGTGAGCTTTCTGGGGTGGTTGCAGTAGGTGGTGAGTTTCGGCCAATCGAATGAGAGAATGATTGGAAGACCGGTTGTTTTGGTTCGACTCGGGCAAGAGACAGGTACTATGCCCTTCAAAAGGTTAAAACCTTATGCGGCATTTAAATTTTTAAGGGACAGATATACATTACATTTCTGTCAATTTTTAAATTTAACTGTACTTAAATTTTCAATAAAAGTGGTACAACTGTACTTTATTGACATTGATATTCTAAATAATTTATCAAATGCTATGCGGTATATATCAAAATTGCCAAAAGCACAATTGAGTACAATGTATTCGACTATGTATAGATGGCGCTATTTTGACATAAAAGCGAATAAATAATTTCTTTTGTGCTTCGAGTTTTTATTGGTTTTAGTAAGTGCACTAGCTTTTATAGAATTCGATAGAATCGCTGTCAAGTTAGGAATAACTTTTCTAGCAATAAGATTTTATCGTTCATATCTCTTGTCAAATTACATCCAAATTAATTGAAAAGGGTATCATCGATCACTTCAAGAGCGATACAACAGTACCAAATTCATAGTTACCCTGAAATTTATAATAAAGTAAGATAAAAACATTCAAATTTATTAAAATTGCTTACTTTCGAACCCCCCTTTAAGACGGATTTTAAAAACATTACAAATAGTACACTTAAAGACGAATAAAATAGCATATAACACAAAGTTAGTCCGTTCGACTTGGCCTATAAAATTTCCAAACAAAAAAATGCCCTCTTTCGACATAAACTAAAAAATGCATTAATAATTTACAAAAACTAATTTTTCCCCTAATGCATAAAAAAGTTAATAGCACCGTCTGAAAGACAATTATAATATGAATCCGAGGGTATATAACTCATATGTAGTCCGTGCAGTTTTAATGATGAAATTTGAAATTAAAATATGACTTGGCGGTGGGTTACTCTTTAATTAAATGGGCCATAAAACAAGTTTTCTGACTTTCATAAAAAAAGTTATTAACACCATCTGAAAGATAATTAAAATACGAATCTGAGCGTATGTTACACATAGTTAGTCCGTGTGATTTTGTGACTGAAAAATTGATTTATAAGTACCCGCACATAAATAGGTTTTTATTCATTAGACTCTTACTAGCTTTTCAAATGACCACCAGAAGTCGTATCTGATCTCCGAAATCGTGAATAAATAGAGTACACTTAAAAACTAATATAGCGGCATGTAATGCATGAAAATCTTCAAAAATTATTGATACTGTTGGCATTGTATAGTAGGAAACGTGTGGCGTGTCGGTTTGCGGGACTAGCTCTGTGAGTCCCGCGGATACATGGAGATTCAAAAAATCTTTTACTCCCAATAAAACATGCTATTTTTTTCTTCTTCTAGCTTTTCAAATGACTACCAGTGGTCGTATTTGATCTCCTACTACAGGGTGAGCTAAAATGATTGTGGTTTGATATGTAGGTAACCAAATACACAAGTTGGTACAACTGAAATCTTAAAAAGAAAATCCAATAGCGTAGCAAAATTTTTTTCCAAAATCTCTAATTTCACAGCAAATGTCAAATATTGAAAATGTTTTTCTTCATTTTCGAGGCAGATGGTAACACAAAACAAAGATTTACCCAAATTAATTTTGATAAAAACTGACGTTTATGAAATAGAACAATAGAAGGCACAATAACGAAATTCTAAAATCTGAAGCTTTGACACAACGGTAAAAATTACACCTATGCCTCTGCCTTTGTAAAGTCTAGTTATTTTGTTTTGATTTCGACATGATTTTGTGTTGCAATGAACTTGAATCGAACAAATTCCCCAGATTTTTAGACGGGAAATTTGAATTGACCACAATCATTTTATGTCACCCTGTATCAAATGCTATGAAATGTTATCGCATAATCATAGCGATGGTTAGTGTTTATTTTGATGGCGAATCGGCTTAAATTTGCCTGTATTCAGAATTAAATTATTTTCCTATACATACATTAAATATGATAATAAAACTAGTCTAACCCAACCTAACCTTTTTTGTACAAAAAATATTTACCTGTAAATACAAATTTTAAAATAGAGTTTGCTTGCAAATTCTTCGATAAATCTCTACGAACAAGTCACGAGTAGTAGTAAAGTTTTCTTTAGGTAGAAATATAATTTTTATTGCTCCAAGTTTATTGCAAACATATTGACGGCTGGTGGTTCTCTTGAAATAGCCTGAAATCCCTGAAAGGGGATAAGAGGAAACTTTAAGTTGTTGAGGAGTGACTCATACTCTCCTAATTATTGTTCATTCAAATCTTCAACCATTTTAAAGGCAGGTATAAGAAACTACGAAACTGGGTAAATTTTCTCGTATAATGTACATACATATTTTATTTGTAAATAGATAGGTAGTTCTTGAATATAGACTACCTTTGAAGCATGTTAATAGAGTTGTCAAAAATTTAAGAATTTTTTATCTTTTAAATTAGTCAAGTGCGTAGACTCCTCTTGAAATTTAAACATTTTTTCCGTTGATGTAAATAGTAAAAAAAAATCAAAAGTTTAATATACAGGGTGTCCTGTAACTAATTGACGACTTTTAATTGATGTCTGTCCGTTTTACAAACAGGATTTTTTTCCAAGTTCCACTTATGAACAGGTTCTAAACCTGCAGTGTAAAAGACTGCAATAGAAAATCCTGTTTGAAAAACGGACAGATCATAGTACTTTATTTAAAAATTATTTGTAGAGATATTCAAGTAACATTTTTTGTCTCTTATAAATTTTGTGAAATTTCTACTGCTTTTAAATAAATAAAAATAGTATATTGTTTTAGTCCGCCTTTCTAATTCTTGTCAATGCAAAATATACCCGATTGTAACCGAGTTACTTCGGAAATGCACGAATATGACCATGGATTCAAGGAACATAAAAATGAATTGTTAAAGCCTGTCAATCGTCACATAAGGCTGTATTTTAATTAATGACGTTGGAAGAAAATATAGTATATTGTTTTATTAGGAGTAAAAGAAGTACTTTTTGTGCCGAGCATGTAAGTTTGCGGGACGAGTTTTGCGAGTTCCACGGATACATGCGAGCCACAAAAGTTCTTTTACTCCGAATAAAACATGCTATTTTTTCTTCAAACGTCGAAATTTTTAAAATAGTAATATAATAAATAATTTTAAAATTTGACAATTAATTTACATACAACACACAATACAATGTTAGTGTGTATTGGGTTGCCTAAAATTCATTTCTACTTTTTTAAATTATAATTTAATGTTAATTATAATTATTAAATATAATTAATTATTATTATTACATTGTTTAATTTCAATACGACATGTTTATTGGGTTGCGGAATGAGCCGAGTAGAAATTTAATTTCTACTCCTAGACATTACAAAATGACCATAGAATCAACGAATATAAAAAGTGACATTTTAAAACGTTTATTAAACGGTCAGTAATTAAACTACCCAACCAACTTTTTTTTTTAATTTAAGGTTAATTTAAAAACGTATCTGTGATAATAAGCTTCAACTTAGGACTAGTTCAGTGGCGCACCCCGAAATTTTTTTTATGCGGCTGCACTTTTGAATAACATATGTATTTCTACTTCTATTTAAACAAAAAAAAACATAAAAATTTCATTCATTTTAGTGGATTCAGCTTATATTTCCATTTAGTGACAGATTTTTCATTGTATACCTGTCATTTTTCTTTAATTTATATGTCACTTATATTTTAATATTTAATAAAAATGTATGTTGAGTGGCCTAACTTACATACAGTGTACTAAATATTTTTTATACGGTGAATTCAAATAAGATTGAAACCATTGACACTGCAAGGTAGGAAACCTAAGTTTTCCACAGTTGGCTGCACTGAAATGAATGCCTTGTACTCCGGTGAAAAAAAACATCGCGAATATTTTAACTGCACTCATTTTAGTTTTGAAAAGCATTATTTTTTTTTAATAAAACTTGAAACACACTGAGAAATGACTTAAAAAAATACTCGAAGAAAAACTACTTTGGTTGTATAGTTGCGGTTTCAGTATTTTTTAAATTCACTGTAATTTTATTCAAAATCGATACATCCTAAGTTAAATATATAAAGGACAAAAAATCTTTCTCTTGAATTTCTCCATAAGTGCAAATATATTTTTTTTAATATCTGTACAGTTCTTATGTGTTTTATGTCTTTCTAACATCATTTTCGGTATTCGAATATTGGTAAAATTTTTACTAAATGAGTGTTTCTTATAAAAATGCATACAAAATTTCATTAGTGCATTTTTGGATATAGACAAATAGGGCAAAATCGGCCCATTTTTAGTTACCAGGTAAGGGATACTCTGAACTCTGTATGTGGAGAAAACTAGAACTTGTATTATAATATCACAATTTATTGTAATAGACAATATTTACAATATATTTGCTTGTATACAATAAGTTTTTGCTCTTGTTATGTACAATAAGTAGGTAACAAACATCAAAATCAATAAAACACGTGGGGAGTTAGATCATGAAATATTTACAATAAAAGGCACAAAGAAGTGATTAAAGACTAAGTATGTAACATTGGAAGCGAGTGCGCGATAAGCAATTAATGCGGCAAAATATTTTCAAAATTATCACTGCTGTAATTGTTGGTAAGTTTAAAATCGAAATCGTTGAATACATCAGCACCGGTATTAATTTTATTATCATAGCCATTCAATAAGTTAGTGTAGTCCATGTACTCGGTGCTGCTAAATTTCGTTTCGTAATAGTTTTTGTAGCTGTGATGTTTTTGAAAGTCATAACCAGTCTGTAGGTTTTCGTCGTTGAAGAAAACTTTATTTTCGTGCATGTCGTAGTACTGCTGATGAGTCTGGGGGAAAAAATTAATTTGTTTCTGTTCGTACTGCTGCTGCTGCTCTTCCACCTTGTTGTCCATGTAGAGCCTCAGATCGTTGTTGATTGGAGGTAATATATTATTATTATTGTTATTATTAGATAATTGACTATTGTCAGGTGAGGAATTAAAATTAAATCTACTGCCGCAACTATTGTTGCTGTCTTCATTATTGACGGAAATTGACTGACTCCAATAGCCCTCGCTTTTGTACTCCCTGTGTATCGTACCGCTTCCCAAATCCAATAAGGTTGGAGGGGAACGAGCTGCTTCCTGACTAGAATTGTGTGCAAAATCGGTTTTAATGGGTTGATCCAGCTGGAAAATTTCTTCCGGTTGGAATAGATCTGCCGAAATATTGGCAAGGTCGTACTGGGAGTTGATGACGTTGCTCATTTCGGTCGGATAAGATTGAGCTTGCGGAGGTTCGTGGGTCCAATAGGAATCCAACACCTGGGGCTGGTGGTATGTTGTTGAAGGAGAAGGATACTGAACACTGCTCTGTGCTTGCACAGACGATTGAAAACTACAGATGCATTCGAAAGGCGGACAAGAGCAGTAATTTTTTTCCTGATCAGCAATCAACGGTGGCGGATTTATCGCTCGTGGGCTTTGGCTTTGATTCAGATCTCTGCAGTGGCGTTTCGTTTCTCCCATTGACAAAAACTGAAAATAAATAAATAAGGGGATTATTATTTCGGCGTGATAATAAAATGAAAATTTAAGAGGCACTTGAGAGGAATAACTTGTGAATATAGTGTCAACGTTGGTTGCGCTTATAAATATTGTATATTACGGCACGTGAGATGATAAAATATAAAATTTAATCCATCCGTAATGACATGTTTATTTATCAGTTGATATTTTTTACGGTGAAAAGCGTCTCAAGTTAACCTAGAGCAAGAGATTTTATCCTTTAGGAGCAAGCCCGAGCGCTGCAGCGGTTGGTTATATACGAGATATGCAAAACTAAGAAGGCATATGTTAATGATACTAGTAACTTTTCACCTCGCTTAGAACTATTAATTACAAAGCACACTCGTATGCAATTGTTAGCAGCAACCTGTTATTAAGGCTGTGTGGTCGATTTATCAGTCCTCCCGCTTCTAAACCCATTACTTCCAGATCCAACAGTAATCAATTCTTTCACCAACTGGTTATTATCGACATTCAAGATGTAATAATTTTTAGGAGATTTAAATTTTTGGATATCATTAAAGTGATTTACCTTTCCTCCTATGGCGGCCTCTCGAGCGAGGAGCACCGCCAGGCCCCGCACTCTTCTTCCGCTTCCGAGACTCCTCCGCGCTTCCGAGGTGCTCTTCGCTTCCGGTCTTGGATGATCGTGAACGCCTTTTGCCTGGAAAAATATCGCGTGCTCCGTGTGCCTCCAAAAATGTGTCACGGGGTATCCACAATGTCCTCGACACGCCAAAATTTCCAAACGACCCGTACACTGTCGATTGGGACAAGGTTTTCCTGAAGAAGGTAAATAATATAGGTAATACATGTATGTTAGATGTAAACAGCAATTTTATTACCTTGCTGTTTTTTTCTTGCTTTATCACAAATGGCAGGTCTGAGGTGTACTGTGTCGCCATTGGGAAGCGTACATCTGAGGGAACAGATGAGAACTCCGAGGCAGCTTTTTTTGAGGATGTGAACGTTGTGGTTGTTGGTGTTTCTCATCGCCCATCCGGAAGAGTGTCTTTTAGCCTCTTCGGAGTCGGCCCGATAGACGAGCCTGCAATGGCCATCGGCCCATTCGGAAAAGGGGTCGTATTCGCTAATCCTGGGCACGGCGCTGTCGTTGATGTCCCATTCCGACGTCGACGAACTGGAAGGATAGTTGACCCGGCAAGACATGCCAGGAGAGGTCGGTGTGTGCCTACGCAACAAAACAATTAAATATTATTTTCATGAGGAGGAGGAGGAAGTTAGTACAAGTAGTAGTACCCAGCCTATCTATCTCTCCTACAGGCCATCAATAATAAATACATAGCCATCAGAAATTATTATAATTTCTCTCGATTGTTGTTGATTCTCGATTCTCGCCAAGAGCGCAATAAAACAAATCTATTTCAACACGTTTCTTATTTCTATTTCTTATTTATTCTTTATCCGAACGCAACGCACACGCTTGCATAGATAGGTACCTATTTTACGACGAGGAATCAGATATCGTGTATTATTAATCCAACACGATAATTGCAGCCTTCGCGACAACAGTAAATTATGATTGTTTAATAAGCACGAGCCAGGGGCTACTTTACGACCGATTCACTCACAAGTCGATAATTTTTAAAAAGCCAGGCCCCTTTTATCATTTTTATTGTTCCACTGACTCTCCCTTAAACCACACAGATAGAAATTTTAATTTTAAACGATTCAAACTATAAAATTAATTTAAATCCGCATATTTCGATTTAGTGCTCGTTCAATTCATTCAATTATTATAGCACCTGCTAGGTAATGTTTCATTTAATTGCTCTTTCAGCTCAAAAATTAAACGCTAATAAATTTATTCACCTTATCATTATTTCAGTAAGCCTCATTTTTATTAAATTAATTGTGCAGGTTGCATGTTTTTATTGTAAAAGAGGTGTTTTTATTGCTCTTAAAAGATCCCGGTCACATCATAAAAATTGTTATTTATCTGGTTTTTAAAGAATGTTTCAAGAATCCAATTCATAAATGTAAAATTTTTTACAAATACAAATTTGCTTCAACAACTTTTTTTACAAGTAGTAGGTACCTTTGTTTTGATATATTATGACACTGCGCGAAATACGTTAACGCCTTTGTTGTTTGTCACCAACACCGAAAAATTTGGAATTTTAGAATTCTGCACCCCCTCTAGTGGCAAAATTATGAACTAAGAAAGCAATTGCCTTTGATTATTTTTTTTTCCAGTGGAGCTTTTTTAAAATTTCCTTTTTTGATACACAGAAGAGTTTTTCTAAGTTAAAGCAAATACTAATATGGCACCAGTAAAACGGGTTATTGTTAAGTTGGAAAAAATATTATTTTAAGTAGTTACCGTTTTTTTGTCAAACACCCGTTTTACTGCTACCGTATGAAAATTTAGTTTGACTTACAAAAACAAAAAAGACACAAATTGGTAGCTTCAAGGCTATTCTGTGTACCAAAGAAAGACATTTTAAAAAAGCTCCAAAGAAAAAAAAATGATGTCTAAAACCTCAACTGTCAAGCCAAGTTCAAAATCAGCCGCTTAAATTTGTCGACTATTCTTTTAAAGGTTTTACTTCAGATTTAAATAATAGGTAAATCTATTTGGTCTTTTTTGGAATATGTACTTATTAGGTAGAATAATTCCTCCACTTTTGGCAATTTTACGCACCCTTTATCGGTAGTTAAGATTACCAATAGCTCCCTAAGTGCAAATTTTATTATTGACCCTGTTTGTAGATATTAGGTGGGTATCGAAACATATAATTTTCAATAAAAATAAAAAAAAATTGAATTTTTATATGATCAAATTTGCAAAAATGATTAAAATATAAAGGCGAAATTCATTTAATACTATTCTACTTAGACGTTAATTTACATATATTTAAAAAAAATATTTTTAAGATTTTTTTTTGAAAATTATATTATTTGATACCCACATAGTATCTATAAACATAGCAAAAACAAAATTTTTGTATGTCAAAATTTTTCTATCAAAACATCTCATAAACTAAACAGAATTCCCTAGTCTTAAATGTCATGCTTTTCTTTTATTTTTCCAGCCATTTACTTTATTTTATTACACTTTACTATCGATATTGTTTTTTAATAAAAATATTGGTTTTAGAAAAAGTCTAATGTAAATGGAGTAAGTAGTAAATATACTTGTGAAGAAAAAAAATCCTATCCACTAATTGTGTCTAATAATTTTTCCTTTTTATTTCACTACGTTAGGTGCTCAATTTTCTAATTTTTTAGAAAATCACAGAGTAGGCGTGGCAATTATTTAAAAAGTTGAATATCGTTTTTTAATATTTGTCACGCCTACTTTGTGATTTTCTAGAAAATTAGAAATCTCAACACCTGACGTAAAATCCGCATTTACAATAAAACGAAGAACATTGGTGACATGAGTCAAAAGACCTTTTCTGCGGAGAAATGAACAGGGATTATTTTAGTAAATTTAAAATCTCCAAAATGTTAGAGGAAAAATTGTTAGGCACAAAATAATGGTAGTCAGCCTCGACTTTACCATCCCCGAAAACTTTTTAAAACTCTTTTAATGAACTAGAACATGCATCCTACTAACCAAAAACAATTGCCAAACTTTCAAAGTAATAGCTCTTATAATAACATTTTTATTAACAAAAATAACATTTCTTGCATCCCTTTTTGAATTGAAATATCTCCCTAACGAAGCATTTCCGGACCCATGTTTATAGGAATATCTTTTCTTAGTTTTATCCAAGGAATCACCTCTCGAGAGATTTCAACATAAATATGAATCACCCTGTAAGTGTACTTTAAGTTTTGTCCATACTTAATTAGTATTTAATATTAAAATAAAAAACTCAGTCTTTTTAAAGATATTTACTTGATTATTTAATACTTGATTGCTTTTTTGAACAATATCGGTTGTTTTTAAATATAAGAAGAGAGATTTTATTTTTTCGCATGAATGCATGAACGTATCTTATTGGGTAAAATGGAAAGAAAAAATCTTTATCTTTAAGCCAATCACATTGATTGATTTTATCGCGGGAAATTTAAAATGGTTCACCTCGTAGATCATTTAGTTTGAAAACAGCCAATAATATTAAAAAAAAAAAACAATTTCGCAAAGACAAAATCCAAGCCATAATTAATTTAACTCTGAAAAAGCAATTTTCAATTATTAGTAAATTGATGAAATGTTACAAATCCTCAAAAATTGGACTTTTTGCTTATGTTACGTCGAATTTAGAGATTTCCCTATGACAATTTTCACGTTATTTTGAATCTTGAGGAGATTGTGATTTTTTTTACCATCTATAGTCCATTCTATAACATGGGTCCTTATTTTACGTTTGATCAAATCCTCCCTCTTTTTTTAATAAAACCAACATAAACTATAAATTTGGCAACGTTGCCACATTCTACAGGGTGTTCCCAAATTGACGCATCAGATATTCTCGATATTTTTATGGGGAATTTTTAAATTTCGCTCGCCCTCTGGCGGCAAAAGTACGAACTTCTATATTCGGCACTTACTTTTTCGATTTAATAATAATAATAATAATAATGATTTATTAACTCAACAGCCATGAGGCCAATTACAGAGGTAATACATATATGTACTATAGATTAATAAGAATACGTTTAATACACAAAATGACTAAAAATAAGATGAAATAGAGATTAAAGTGAAAAATATTATAAACAGAGTATGCCAGAATATTGATACGCAATTCAAGAACAAGTTAATTACATTCAGAATAATTACATTAAACATTCAATACATTTTATCTTAAAAGAGTTCAAACTAGACATAAAAATATCAGCATTATACTGGAAATCCTTATAGTTGTGTAACATAGAATAAAGAGGTGAGTTGTTGTAGTTGTTAGTATTTGGCGTAGCGTAAGAGAAACTATCACAGTATCTTGCGGCTGAGCGAGGAACATGGTAGTTGATAAGATTAACTGCAGGTATATCATCAACAATATTATTGACTAATTTAAAAAGATCGTTGATACATGTTTTCCAAGCTTTACTAAAGCTTTAAATAATAAATCTATTTGAATTTTGTTGAATATGTAGTTATAAGGTACAAGAATGCAATTTAAAGACAACTTTAAACACTGTCAAGGTGTCAAGTACCGTATATCCTCCATTTACAGTGCCGTTTATACGTAGTAAAAATTCCCAATTGAAAATGGTTTAATTTAATTTAAAAAATAATAAAATGTCAACTGCTTTAAATGATAAATTGAAACTTTTCAATTTGATTTCTTTTATTGCAACGATTTCAATGGCTAATCAAGCGACGAACCCAAATCAAAACAGTATAAAAATAATAAAATTAATTATTAATAAATTGTAACCACTTTTTATGAGCAAGATGTTACTTTGAAAAGTAAAAAAAAGTAAGGGTTTTAACATATCTACGTATTTATGTAAAAAATATTTTAAATATGCAAATTATTGATATCAATGTTAAAATAATTTTTTATTTTAATTTATTTAAATTTGGTAATTTCGAAAGGAATTATTGATGGTCGTAGTGATTTGTAAAGTTAAAAAAGAAACGTTGGTATGTACTTACAAAATGACCATATCTTCCTTAAAGTCCGAGTGATAAAACTGGTGGTTCTATTTTGGTAATGAAACCCACTTAAACTTCGCGCCTATGAATTGAAATGGGTTGTAGGTAGTAGCATGTAATAATAGTGATGTGTTGTGCGTGTAAGCGCGACGCACCCCAACAAAGTCGTCTCGTAAACTGAGCCTACAACCTACAACAACAACCAACAAGTACAATAACCAACAACGTACAACGCGACTAATCTACCAGCCAGATTATCCCCTATTGCGTTAGAGCCACTCCCCTCGTGATTATCTAGGAAGGCGGCCGACCAATGCCCGCGCACCAATAGAAATATACACCCACAAAATTGTGTAATCTAACACCTGATTCACCTGCCACTGTCTCCATTGGCGGTTGCGGTGGCGGCAGCCTTTGACTGAAAAGAGAGAGCGTGCGCGCGGTGCTTTATCCGGATTCAAACGGAACAGATTAGGAACGTGCGCCTTCCACCGCCACCGGAAAGATCCGGTTATGGATCAACAAGATATTTCAGGTACAAAAAATGCGCGATAAGGTCAACTCTCTATGTACTCTGCACTCTGCGGTCGCCGGCCAGCGCATTCGCCGCATCAATGAAGTTCTTCTTCGCTCCTGCTCGCTTCCCAACGAAATTCTACAAGAGGCGGGTCGCACGTCAATTATTTTGGAACAACTTTGATTTTGCCGAGGAGGAGGTGTCGTTACACCTGCAAAAAAAAATTTAAATCAAATTCAGATCATCTAAACGTTGAGTCAATTAATTTTTCCCACAAAAAATGACGTTACAAGTAGGTCAGTGCAAAGCGCATAACCTCGGTGACAACTAAAAGTGCCAACCATGACAGTGTGATGGCAACTAACCTACTTCTGACGTCATCGCATTAGTTCCGCATTCGGCCGCAAGAGCCAATAGATTTTTTTCCAGTCCATGCCGTGACAGTAATACAATAATAATCGTAACAACAAATTATCTATGTCAAGTCGACGGGTTGCAAAATCCTGATTAGCGCCTATTTATCATAATTGATAAGAAGCTTCTAATTAAGGGGGCGGGGGTGTGCTGTGGTGCAGATTATAAAAAAATATTTTTTTAAATCAACTTTCCTAAACACCCAAGTTTCGGACTAGCTTTCGTTAAAAAAATTACTTGGGGCAAATAATAATGAGTTTTTAAAACTATGGGTTGGCAATAGTGTATACTATACAAAAATGCAGGTCTTCTCTTGTCGCCTGCTACCTTAAACATAGTAAAGGTAATTTTTATAAGGTATACAGGGTGGTGATTATTTCGGTGCTCATCATTGGATACGCATTTTTATAGCTTTTAAATACATGAAATAAAATTTAAGATATTTAAACTCATTGCAAAGTTATTTCCAAAAAACTAAAAAATGTGATTTTAGAAAATAATTTCTATTTTCCAAAACATTAATGCTAATACAATGAAATTTGGTGGCCTCCTTGATTCGAAGCCGCGATATCTAATATCATACTTTGACTTTTAACCATGTTTACCATAAATAAATACATATGATCATGAACATGAAGTATGGATACAATAAGAGAAGTAGTTTGCATATTCATAGTAACTGGTGACGATGTGGGTTTAATATATTGGTTTACAGAGTTCTGCAGTTAAAACCAATATTTCGTACCTCTTGAAACGATGCAAATAAACGTTTTGTTATGTTTCATGCATGATATGGATGATATGGATGATATTAGCGCCGGTTAATATTTTAAATTGATACCATTGAGCTGCCGATTTATACTATTTTTTAAATAGATTAAAGCTCCACCTTTCCGCTAGTCCACGATCACCATATAAATCCTGGAGACGGACTCCGTTTTTTTGACGATATGCAAGCTCAAATGGAAACTAGTTCTCTTATTCTATCCATACTCCAAAAATCCTTTCAAACTTAGAAAGTGTGTGTTACTGAAACACATCCTTCTTGATGAAAGAGTTGTGTAGATGGTCGATGAAACCGTCGTTGAAAAGACTGTCTATGGAACGACATTGTCGAAGAAATGGAATTGTCAATAAAAAGCTTGCGTTGATAAAACGCTCCAGCCAATCATGTTGTAGCGTTATATGTATTCGTTGGTAATTATACTTATTTACGCGACATTTCTAAATTTATCATTTATAATCAGTGAATAAAGTCATACTTTTTTGCTCCAGTGCACAAAAGTATTACTTAAGTCATGCTTTTTTGTGCACTAGAGCAAAAAAGCCTGACTTTATGCACTGATCTTAAATGACTTACTTTTTCCACGATCGTAGAAAAATAACCTATTAGGCATGAGTTGAAATTTTTCGCGCCCAAACTTTTCTTTCTTATTTTATTTCAACATTTTATCAACAATTTTATTTTCATATGTAATACAACGAGTGAAATCGTGATAAGCGATAATCACGTTGGTTGCCACGAAACATGTTGTTAAAAATTTATTGACAACATGTTGAGTGTCAACCAACGTGATTATCATTTAATCACGATTTCACGAGGTGTATTCCTTTGATTATACAAAGAATAATAAGAAAATAAGAACAATTATTAAAAGTTTTTATTCATGTATTGTGTCTAATTTGACAATGTCAGTGGTGATGGTGGTGATCAAGAATGCTAAGACGTCAGTCTCTCAATCCAAGTTCGCGGTTTCGAATTCCATATCGTTTTTTCTCGATAGTCAAAAAACGATAATTAGAAATCGATAATTGACAAAAATAGGTGACCTAAAATTATATACCTTGTAAGTCAAAAGCTAAAAAAGATAGACCCTTACATTTTTCGTTTTTCTTTTGTTGATTAAATTTATGCTGGTTTCTAACAGTAACGTTTTATGAACTACGAATGGAACACCCTAAATTACATCATAAACATTCAGATTAATGTATACCAAAATTAACTGTGTAAAATTTGGCCCAAAAAAACCGCAAACACTAGAAAAAATCCACTCTAGCAATAAAATGAAAAACATGGCAATTTGCAATTTACAATCAAAGGTACTACAACCCATAAACATATAAATCAACAACAACAATTAAAATATTATACTCTATAATACATGCATCTGATTAATGTTCGTAATGAGCCTAATGAAATAATAATAACCTCTTTTTTGCAATCAACTAAATCGAAACATTAATTTATTATCAAGCTGGGATATAAATTATTTATTTCAGTTTTTAAACTAGGTTAAAACTATACCTACAATTTAAAATTTATGAGTAAAGAGCAATAAATTTTTTATTTTTATCCGGTGTTGAACCAACTTGGGAATAAAATAAAATGGTGATTTACTGACATGCACTTTTAACATAAAATAAACTTTTTTGTTATAAAATTTTCTTGGACAAAAATGACACTTGTGCAAATCCTACAGAATAATACAAAATTTATAGAACGTTTTCCAAATTTATTCTATTGTAAGACAAACAGACATTGATAATCAAGTTGAATTGACAAAAAATTGTTGTCACATTATTATTTTTAAAATTTCGAACATTTTTATCTTTTACTGATTTTTACATTATTTTATATTTGAATATTTCACTATTTTTTACCTTGAGAATCTCTATTTTTGATTAGCTTTCACAATCTTTTTGTCAGATGAAGCCAGTGACATGGCGAAACATGTAACAAAATATTAGATTGTTAATAAATAAAGTTGGATAAAGGAATCTTTTATTACTAATTATAAATTAATAATTATCCAAATCTTGGCAAGTTTTTATTTGATTTATTTATTAGTCCAAAATCTTTCCTGGCGCAAGTAGATTATGGAACGAGTAGCCCCAGCACAGCGCCGTGTTTCAAGTCCCTAAATGTAAGAGAGAGTCTGTGTCTATATGGTTCTATATGTTATCTGTCAGATGGTAGAAGGGTCACGTGCCGATATGTCTGTGGGTCACGTGGCACGCCCTTAAATCGACGGTCGGTCTCTTTGCGTGTGCAAATGCGTGACGTAACCCGCACCACACAAAAACTCAACAAAACTTAATACACATTATTTTCCACTGATACAAACCTCTCCAATTAACTTCAATTTATAAACGTCTCTTAAATCTAAATTAAATCTAAACAAATCATTGATAAAATATTCAGAAGCGACGGAAACAGAAAACTTGACAACAATTAAAGGAAAACAAAAATGAAAGCTTGTTGTCGAATATTCAAAGTCGTAACTGAACAACACATCTTTAATATAAAGTATAATGAGTGATATCAATAAAAACGAGTGTATATTTCTTCTCAAATGAAGTAAACACTCAAAGCAGGCGCTCAGTGTCACCAAATACTCTTGTATACAATTCTGAGTGAGTATATTCTCATATGAATAACGTAAAGTTTATGCTTCGATGACTTTACGTTCTACTCCATAAAATGGTGTATAGCAGACTCATTTTTGATTTTTGAATGAATTATGATAGAGTTTATATTCAATTTAGGACCCGAATAATACACTAGGTCCAGAGGAAAGTTTTAAATACTCAAAACAGGGGGTGCTCAATAACCATTGCGACA
This sequence comes from Stenus bimaculatus, assembly GCA_963971135.1. Classification (NCBI taxonomy): domain Eukaryota; kingdom Metazoa; phylum Arthropoda; class Insecta; order Coleoptera; family Staphylinidae; genus Stenus; species Stenus bimaculatus. Next base: position 83,454,166 of record OZ020180.1, read on the forward strand.
ATAATTGCGGGGTTGTAAGGGACATCAAAACTTTACTAGGTTAAAAAAATAGATCCTATTCATTTATTTTGAAAAATGTTGGTAAAATTAAAGTGTAAAGGTATGTGGAAATATCCCTATTTTCAAATAGCAGTAAGACAAGATGTTGGCATTCATCAATCTCTTTCCAAAATTATATTATGAAAGTGGTCAAAAGTAGGTCATCGATAGGTATACAAAATAATCATATTAATGATTTGTCATTAAGTAAACAGTTTTGCTTATACATCCATTTTTGTAACAACTCTTCATCATTTTTTACTGTTATTTTATATTTTTATTACTGATTTGTTTTTCCTTTAGTTTTGTTGTTGGATTTATTCTCTATTTCATACATTTTCACAATCTTAATATCTAATGAAGCTAATGATTTAGCGAAACATGTAGCACAATATTAATATGAATTATCAAATAAAGTTGGATAAAAAGAATTCCATTTATTTCTTCATGTCATTATACAAAATGTCTTTTAACTTTTTAATGGCTTTTTAATACAAAAAAGCATAAAACTTTATTTCTAGCTAAACATGTAATTATAATATTTTTTCCACGACTATTGAATAAACAATTCATTACATTTTCATTTTTTGATAAGTAATAAAATTAATTACTACAATTTTGACATTATTCAACATGCTCGGACAGTGCGCAATGGACAATCACAAAGCTGCAGTATTGCCAACCGATTGGGTAATGAGCATTGGATTAATTTTAACCACAGAATAAAATTTACATAGAAAAAATCAATAATTGTCAAAAATACGAAAAATAACCTCAAAAAACTCGACTGCCGGGTCTTGTCGCAATTTCAGCCTTCGTGAGTAATGACTGTCATTACTCGCTAGTTAAATAATATACTATTGTTTTATGCAATTTCTTTATTTGGCTTAATTTAGGTAGAAAAAAATAATCTTCCTTTAATACACAACATAACTTGATTTTTTTTTCAAATTTTTGACTAAGAGGGTAAACGAAAATTCGACCGACAACGATTGATTGGAAATAGTAAACCTTAAAATAAATTGATTATTTATCTATATCAAAAGAAGCATCCCTGAGCAGTTATAAACCTCCAAAGTTTATTTTTTAAAATAGAGTTTTTTTTATTGCACTAAATATTTTTTAATGAAATTTTGTATACGTGCATTTGAATACTGAACGCTGAATTGGTAAAAATTTGGCCAATCCTCGATTTTTGTGAAATATGGTGGATGGAAAAAGAAGATACAAAACAGTACAAATTTTATTTAAAAATTATTAGTTTTATACATATAGAAATTCAACTAAAAGATGTTTTGCCCCCTTATAATTTTTCCTTAGGTTGTGTCTAACCAAAGTTCGAGTAAGTTGTTCTATTATGTTTTTTCCAAAAATATATATAGGTATGTATTTTTATTTAGCCACTGAAAAATTACAAGAGATTCTGGATGCCATGACTTTTGACCATTTATGTAACTTATAGAGGGTGTCCCACTTTTTTTCCAGCAAAAGTTTTTTTTTATATAGTTAATGTCATTTTGAACAAAAATTGATAGATTTTCATGATTTTTGTGGAACACCCTGTATAATATTCTTTCTTATTATATTTTTTTTATTTAATTCAATTAATATTTGGATTTTTTCTTTGCCAAATAAATTTTTTTGGACATTATTGGGAAATTTATACATGGTGTCCCACAAAAACCATTAAATTTTTGAAATTTTAAAATTGCTGTAACTTTTTAAGGAGTCGAAAAAACATAATAGTTGATAGGAAAATTTTTCTTCAGAATGACATTTATTACCTAAAAAAAATTGCTGGTAAGAAAGTAGGACACCCTGTGTAATTAAAAGTATATTATCCAAAAATACATTTTCCTATATAATACCTAGTAATTACAAATAATCCAAATATTTTCAAAAACTTTGATGGTCGGTAGAACCTTAAGAGTATCTTCCTAGACTTCCGAGATAAATTTTCCGTCGACGATAATAACAAGGAATAGAAAATCCATCCCACTTTTCTGGAGCTTTTTTGGAAATTATGACCAAATAATTAATGCGAATCCCTAGAGGGCGCGCGAGTTTGGGAGGAAAAATTGTGAATAATCATGAAATCTAGCATTCGTTCTGCAGTCATAACTCAAGTTTCCCTCGTTAGATTTTCATTTTTTTTTTCAGATTTATAATCTAAATTGCAACCTAGCACAAAATTAATTAGAGAGGTTAAGTTAAGGTACTTTTAGGTCATTATATTTTTTTTGTACATTCTCCATTTTTTTTTCCTTCCGCTAAGAATTATAGTAATGAGTAGGGTATTTGACTGCAGATTGCTCTTAACAAAGCACTTTTTGATAGAGATAAGATTGGTTAAATCAGCTCAATTTAATTGGAGCTTGTACTTTTTCGAGCTGACTCACTTTTATTCATACGAAATAGAGTATAAACTCGCACTTTACGCTTATGAGTACATATACATATCGTGGCACATACTCGTGAGTATAATCTCAGGTTTATTCATATCTCCCAATATAGTTATATTATAATTAATTCTGATAAAACCTGTTGAGAAACTTATGAGAAAAGTAAAATCTGATATAAATTTAATGGTTCTTTAAAGATATTTTCTGTAAGCTGTTAGCACAAGTTAATTAAAAGTAAATAATAAAAAGTAGAATGAAAAAAAATATGGCAATGAAATAATTAAGCAGTTGAGCAGCTGAGGTGAGCTGAGGTTGACGTGGAATCGTTTTGATGATGGAGATTGAGCGGTAATCATTTTATCAGGCACTCATTTCACGTGTATGTACACTCTATACGCGTGTATGGTGTATGGTGTATGAATGGTTTTCAGTTCGAGTATATGAAAAGACCGTCGATTCGTTTGGCAAATCAGATAAAGCGAAAGCTCAAAGTGGCATCGCAATCCCGGTTAATTAACGGTCGGGAAGAGCAGTAGGGAGGAAGGGGGAAAGGGAATAATATCGTTTTGGATGATGCTGCTGCTCGGAAAGTGCTTTGTGCACCAATTACGAGCCTTTAGCGATAAACAGTGCGGATAATCTATCGTATTATCTATAAACGCGTACAGCACACACACACACACTCAAATGTTTGAAATGCCTCGATATTTACCAGCTATCGGCCCTCTTGTGTAATTACCAACGCCCTAATTTGTTCTGAAACAAATCATTTATCTTTACAAATTTTCATACACAAGTTAACATAGATAAATATACAGAGCGATCACTATTCCTTATTCTCTTCTTTGCTTGATGCTTGACAATAGGATTAAAAACTCCCACTTTAAATATGTCAACATAAATTAATTGTCCTCTTTTATGTGATTGATGCAATCAATAGAATTATATATGAAAAAGTACATTTTAAGATGAACTACGAGCAGTAAATAAAAGAGTAATAATAAAAAAAGTTGATATGCACCTTTCTCAACTAATAATAATTATACATTACATAGTACACTAGATATTTAATGATATAATTACGAACGTGTGCCACGCATGAGGGTACAGGTGATAGAACATTTTTTTACTATTTATTCTATCAACTTGCGCAATGGGCGCGTGTACTTTAACGATTATTATTTATAGTACTTACTTACCAGTTGTCTCACTGACGGTTGTCGGATGTCGACTCACCCCAACAAATAGCCATGCAAAATTTCTACAGTGCAAAAAAAACGTTCGTTCGCGATTCCAGCAAATTCTAAAATGAAGACAGATTTTTTTCTACTCTTTTGTGTGCAACTTAATTATTAACAGCGGGAATTTATCGTTTTACAGCTCGCTTTATTGGGCAGGTGTAGTAATGGTGTCTGAATTACAACCTCGCAATTTATGATATTTTATTAAATGCAAAAAAAATTAACCGATTTGTACACATACAATTATGACGCGTTATAAATTATAAACATCACGTCCTATATTTATTTGTTTGTACATTATAAAAGAAAATATACCTACATATTTATTCGTGGTCCATATAACTATTTAAGAAAATTTTAAAAATTTTAAAAATTGTTTATCTTACAAAACCAATGCCGTTCGATTTTCGAAAAATTTTAACTGTTGTTAACTTTTTCATCACTGTATAACCTTAATAATGTGAAATACGTATAGAACAAAAAATGTAGATTGTTGAAATTTTTCAAATAATGGCTACATGGATCGATCATAATAAGGAAGAGCATTGTGACATTTGACTGCATGATGGATCAAATTAATTTAATAAAAGTAAATTTATAACTGTGAACTGCAAGCCGCATATTTAATTTTAATTGCTTTATTACACATCGGTGATAAAAAAGTATAATAATTCTGCACCGTGCACCACCAAAGTAGCGAAGCGTTTAATCGACCAATTAATTGTTAACCAGAAACCGAGTTCCTGAGTCGAACCGGGCCTTAGCTATTTAATTTATGACCGATTTCACGGTGGCTGTGGTCTTCGGTCGACGCTTCTACTTCTTCTTCTTCTTCTTATGGCCAAAACCCAAGTTGTCACTGTTTGGGTGGCACTGCACTGGCAGTTAACCGCCAAGATTGAGTTGTGACGTTGTGTGGAAGTGTGGAACACAAAAATAAAAAATAACACAAACAATCAGTTTTTCTAAAATCATGACAAACGTTAAAAACGCCATTTTCTTACAAGTTTAGAAAGTAACTTAGTTTCTACACTAGTGCAGAAAGTACGTAACAAAACTATGGTTACTAATAAATTTCATTAATATTATTCGTTTGTAAAAAAAATATTGTGTGATGTGCGTGTTAAAAATGCAATATGGCACTTGTATAAATATGTGTAGAACGAGCGAAGCGATGCGGAACGAGTTCTACAATTCATACTTTCATACGCGTGCCATAAACTTGCATTTTTAACACTTACATCATAAATAAATATTTGTTGACGCCATATCAACCTTGACAAAATTTTGAAGAACAATGCGACACGTCTTTCACCGTTTTTGAAAGTAATAACGCAGTTATCAATTTTTTTATGTTATTTTAAACTATTTTTTCAAGTGATATTTAATATTTTTTTAATTACATCTAGATGGCGCTGGTATAAAGTTCCTCTAATGCTTTGACCAAAAATCCATCCTTGTAAAGTTACACCCAATTGAAGTTTACTTTTCAAAAAAACAAAAACCGACGTTACTTTTCTTTCTATAAAGCGATACGATAAAACTCTTGACGGGAGACTAATTTTAAGTTCTTCATGATATGGTATTGTAGTTTTGCAATTTCTCATTCATTTACTACCAGTTTACCGAAATTTAGAATTTAAATTTTACCAGAACTTTTTCTGTTGTCAATTTTTTTGTAATTTAAACTGATATTCTTACTAAATTCAAATACAAAATAAAAATTTACTATGAAAAAGGTATACCTGTTTAGAATCGTTAAATCAATTATTTTTCGATATAATCGTAATAAAAATAAAAATTTGCTTTTATTGTTAACAAGTCGGCCTACTTGATTTAATAAAAAAAAATGTTACCTTAATTTATGAAACGTTATTAGAGATTATCTTTAAAACTAGCTGATTTAAAATACTATATTATAAAAAACTTAAAATTAACACCCCCACCCCCCTCCATCCCCTGGGAGTTTCTATGGAGTTACCTGCATAGACAGAAAAGTTATGTGGGTTTTTATTTTATGAAAAGTGAATTTTGACTCGTAACTTTTCAGGGATGCATTTTTGGGCAATAGTATATTATTCAACGAGCGAGTAAAGATAGCCATTACTCACGAAGACCGAAATTGCGACACGAGCCGGCAGGCGAGTGTCGTAAAAGGTCTGAGTGAGTAATGGCTATTTAATCGCGAGTAGAATACTATACTTTATCTACGACGATTTTTCACTTTTAGATTCCTATCTATTATTGCCATTTTGCTGGCCGTTATTTTCATTAAACACCTATGTTTACTCTAGATTTTTGTTCTATGGCGTAAAATTGACAGCCCAATTTAACCTCTAAAATCACCTGACACCTAATTATATTTAATAAAGGCTCTGTATGCCATATTATACCTGTCTTTTGATTTATTTGGTAATAAATTTTGGGTTGTTAGCGCAGTTTCTAGTATTTCTGGGGGTGTGCAACTTTCACTTTCTGAATCCACTCACGCTTTTTATTATTTTTGTAATCATATTTTTTAAGAAATATGTTTTTAATTTGCAATAAATAATTACTTTTATTAATATAATGTAATTGTAAATTCACTTTGATTCACTTCCTTTAACAAATTTATATTTCAAATTGAAATTATTTTGACAGCGGCGCACGCAAGTGAAGATGTCGCCGTCACATTCTATTCGTGTAACCTCGTTACCGGTCGGTTTTTAGCCAACTTCAGCCCGTTTGTTATGATAAATGTTTTGAAAATGCTGTCTCGTGATTGGTTCCAGCTAGTGTGTTATGGAGAGACATTTGATTTAAATGGAGATATAACACACGGCTAAATTGTAATGATTGTCATTAATTAATAAGAAATGGGTACGTAATTAACATGTTATTCAATAGTCGTAGATAAAGTATTAAAGGAACTTGTCATCTTAATTTTGAGGTTATAAACCCGTTCCACAATGCCAGTCCACATAATTACGGGACACCCTGTATAAAAGTTGCTAGAAAAATAACCAAGTAGGTTTTGTAGGTTATTTTGGCTTTTTAATGATAAAACATGTACCTACACAAATACATTATTAATTCAGAAGTTATGATTAATATTTTGAGGTTATATGTCAAATATCAGTTAAAAAATGAAGTATACTTTAAAATATTTTCAAAATCTTAATTTTTTCATACTGACTTTAATTTTCTTCCCGTCCCCTCAACTGTAAAATAATTGAAATAAAAGAAAAAAAAATCATTAAATTCTCTAAATGAACGAAATTTGTATGTTGTTTTTGTTTAAGTGGAAGTAGTTTTTACTTGTCAAAAGTTAAAAATTTCTGTGCACCCTATACTGTCGGGGATTATCGAGCTCCCCTTTTAATTTACATACTTAGTCTTTATTACAAAACTTTGTACAAATTTCAACTCATAAAATTGTACTAAAAGTCTGATACAATTCTACAGATTGGTAAAAATTATTTAGATTATTTAAAATTGAAATTTTCATTTTATTTTTGCTAAAGAGTAGAGTCTTTGTCCTTGGCAAATATTTTAAGTTAATTAAAGAGAGCGGAGACATAATACCTCGTAAAATGCGTCCTCTTGTAAATATAGTTGGAAGCATGTTGTTAGCTAAGCTAGGAACGAGGAAAGCAAAGAGTAAAGCAAAGTGTGGAGCAAAGCAAGGCGTGTTTGAAGAAGATTTGTTGAAAGAATCGAAGGCTTAGATCACTGAGGCGTTTTAGATTTGTCGGTTTGTTATGCTCAGGAATGGCGAATAATTCGACATCTCCAAAAAGGATCCAAATCCTAATTTATTTACCAGCAACCAACAAGAAACGAGGCGTAATCTACTGCAGTAACTAAGCACTAATTATTGCCCAAATTCAATTGATTCAATTAATTTTATGCACCCTTTGCTTTTAAATTATTTCAAAAAGACTAAAGGGGAGGGATGGGTTAAATTCCTACTTCCGGACACGTGACAACGCTTTCGAATACGTCCTTAAACAACGAGCAATTTTTATGCAAATATTTTTTAATTGATAGGGGTTTTCTTCTTATCATCATTTTAAAATATTTTCTAATAACGGTTTATTATTATTACTACTTTTTATCACAAACATTTTACTTTAGAATCAATTTCAGAAAGTTTAAACTTTTATAAAATTTCCACTTTCCGAATAAAAAGATTTTTTTTATGTGCCTTTATTTGGTGACATGTTGTTAAAATTTGTGTACGTTCAATAAGTGTTAATTTTTCGTCTTATCGTATAATCGTATAATAGGGGTGTAAAATAATCCACGTATTAACATTAACAAGTAGGTGACAATTTACTGGCGGCGTGTAATTAATTAGAGTTAAAAAGCGGTGTTTAAAGAGAAGAAGAAGATCGTGGATGGACCAGAGCAGTAAAACTTTTTAGTTTCCACTTAAAAATATGGGCTTTGACGATGGTTGGTGGACAGTGGACACAATGAAGATGATAAGTGCCGCCTCATAAAAATTATACTTTATTAACGGTGGTAATTTTCGCAAGGGCCCAATTAGCACCTTGAACAAGTTGCGAGTTCATCTTTTTAAATTTCGCCGACAAGCTACGATATGCGAATCAAATTACGAAATTAAAGTAGAAAAAATGCCCACACTAAATACATCATACACCTGACATTAAGATGAAATCTTCTTATAGCTCCTCCTTAGTCATCTCATCGCATAGATTTAAGATTTAAGGTCGCACAGCAGATTGTAAATTAACTTGTAATTCTTCTCTCTCGGTAATAAAATTTTAAAATTGCACGCGCAGACTAAAAAGTCTAGAAATAATAAATAAAAATGATATACGGTGTGAGGCGCCTCCGTGGCAGGCACATGGCAACCGCTTTTCAGTAAATAAAATCAATTTCGACATTTTAAATAAATGATATATTGGATCATAAGAATTTAATAACCCTAACCTTTAGCTAGGAATTGCGATCAAAGAAAGGCCATCCATGATATATATTATGGAAATTATTAATAATTTATGCGCTCAATTGATGCACATCCTAAGATAAGGTGGTCGATTAGTCGCGTCTCCTGTAAAAAAACTCTTGTTGGATTGGACGTACCTACGATCGTTCCCTAATTAAAGGCAAAATCGATCATTGAATTTTACACACCCATCAGTAATTCCATTTAGCAAAGGCAGGTGCTGCGTGCTGCTGCGTGCTGCTGAAACCAACCAGATTTTTTATATAAAAATCTATGCAACCTTGTTTATAAATTAAATTATAAATTCTGCGTATGCATTGATGCTTTTACAACAACTCCTTAATAATGCACTAATATAATATTAATAAAAAATAAAAGGCTACAACTATTATTAATTAGATTAAATTAAAATCCAACTTTTCATCATTAGCGATCGTAGTGACGTGGCATGGATGAACATAGAACTTCCGGCTATCACCGCACGGAAGTCTGAATCTTGTCTAATCTAACAGGTTCCCACACTCAATAAGGGGTGGCCAACCCTCCACTTAATATCTTCTAATATGAACGGTTATACGTATTATTAGTACATTGATTAAAGGATGATTTTACTGATTAATTTTTATTTCAATATTTTTTCCCTCAACTCGTTTTTTTTATATTTTTCCACACTTTGAAAAACTCTATGCAAATAAATTCAAACAAAATATTTTATCGCATCGCACAATATAAAGTAAATGATAAAATATTGCGACGTGAATAAGTAATTACACAAAAAAATATGTTTAGATATTGAAACTGTTTTGTTGAACACAATGAAAATATTATTTCTAGGGTCGTACCGTGACGTTTTAGTAAAATTTACCTATATGTGTGCAAGGCGACCCCTAAAAGAAAAAAACGTGTCTAATTTTCAATAATTCCAACACATTCGGATGAAATGAATAAAGCATGTCTCGTGCCTGTGGGCTATTGTGGGGCTCTGATAAACGTTCGCACCATTAGTCACTAATTTGTAGGTGAAACAAAAGTTGGGGGAGTTGAAATAGAAAAAGATTCACACGGGATTAATTTTGAGGTCAAGCTAAAGCCATTAAGCTCTCAATCACCTGCGTTGTCCTTTGCTCATTTTATCAATTCAGTTGATTTTTGTTTGAAAGGGATGAACTTTAATTTATGAAAACATAGCATTGGGAAGGAAGGGGAGTGAGGAGTGATAAAAGAACAAGCTGTTTATTGGTGTATTGTGCACACGCTGTGGATTTGTTTTTTGTATTTTGTGCTTCACGTCAAGCAACAATACAGCTTCTGTCTACGGAACTTTATCCCCGTATCGGATGACCTATTATCTCATCGTTATTCTACCACAAACTTACTGTGCTCCCAACTTTGCTCCTCTACTCTCTCTACACGTTTCAAAATTAATAGATGCCAGGCACTTATTATCAAATGACAAATTATTTTCTTTTTATTAATATCACATCAAACAATAGATTCCTTTATGAAATTTAAACTTAATTATAAAAAATATTTTCTACTCTTTCTTGTGCATTACGATATCAGAAGCAGATTAATTCGACAAATTAAAAAAATTATTAATTTTTACATCAAATTTACAAAAACTACTAGTCCTTAAGACCAATCCTCGTTTCGTGACGTCATAGCAATCGCAAATAGCGAAAACTGATTATTTGCACCCAAATTTCAATATTTTTATAGTAAAAACCATTCGTATGAGTGTGTGCCTGTATTGGCCACTAATCCACTAATCCACTAAGGCACACCCCCCACTCTCTGTGCAGTAGCGCTTACAGTTTCCATGCTTAAGCAAAATTTATCTTCAAAAAGTCCCCTGTAACTTTGTTAATAATAAACAAAAAAAATTGAAATTTCGCACATGCAAAGCTGAATATATGCTTCTTCGAACGAACAGACTCCTTTTTTTGATACTTTGATTTATAGTCTCTTAATTCACTCTTTAATTGTGTGTAAAATTAACACTTTTTGATGGAACATACCTAACATAATTTTAACTTTTTTAAAAATTGAGTCTGTCTGTTCGAAAGGTTGATCAATGTACTTTACTATAAAAAAAAGAAAATGAAAAAATATTAAGAAACAACGTGTTCAAAGGTCCCCAAGCAAACGTCTAAAAATGCACCAGGATGATTGCTCTTAAGTTATTTTCGTTTCAGAATGACATTTATCATCCAAATAAATTTTTCTAAGTAAAAAAGTGGAACACCAGACACCAAGTATACTTATCGACAGTCGATTTTGTCGACATCACGACTGTTTCATCGGCATTACCTTTAAATCGATAACCATTTCATAGAAACTATCTTTTCATCAACTTTTTTTTGAGATGGACGTTGTCGATGAATTGATCTTGTCGATGAAATGGTCGTGTCGATGTAAAGAGATGTCGATGAAACCGTTCTTGATGAAGAACCACCGAGTTATAAAATAGTATTTTAGAATAGTCTTAATGAACAAGTGCTACTATTGACTTATGAAACGAGTTTATTTTTTCTATTTTGCGATTTTTAATCTATTTAAAATAAAATATTATAGTTTTCAATTTTAGTAAATTTTCTGGTAACTACCACATTGCCAACTGGCAATTCTAATGACAGGTTTGTCAAATCATCAAGTAACCTGGCAACTTCAATTCTACCAACTTGGAAAAATAAATTTTACTGCTCAGTAACGCACCGATAGCGATGCATAGTAACGAACTGAAATGGAAAATAGTAGTTCTTTACACCCGGTATATTTACATTTAATTAGTATTAATATTTAATTTAATTGATACAATTGGAAATAGAAATTTCTTTAGAAGGTATTGTGATAACTAAGGTTTAATATTATCTTTGATCAAGACACATACATCTTCTCGGCGCGGCGACAAGCTCCAAATATTTCAATAATTACGGCAACCTTCATCATAAGATATTTTTCATCATTTGAGTTTTTCAAAAAGTATTCTATCTGTTACTTTATATTTTTCTTTAAGCTTAGTTATAGTTTTGATCATGGACTAATTTGACCAAACAGATGATGATATCCATATTTTGGATCTTTCCTCGAAATACGTCAAAAATAGATTCTCGCTGTATTTACCTGAAATATTTTTGACGTTGATGTAATTTAAAAAACAAAGGTAGTGGTGAGTTTACCTGACATATTTTTCATTTCGCACCACTCCAAAAACCGATTGTGGGCGATCTCATATTGCTGCTTCGACTTGGTTGGTACTAAGTACAAAGTAGCTCTGGAAGCAGCTTCTTCAACTTTCAGAAGGATACCTTCATTTTCTTTACCCATCGTAATAAGATGTACCCGTGTTGCGCGTTTCATATAAAATTATAACTTCCAGTATGTACAATACAATGGTTTTCAGTGGATTTCGGACCACTTCAGGACCAGGCGCTTTTGGTCTGGCTGGTCCAAAGCACCCAAGTTTAATTTTTTTCATGTTTTCTGTAAAGAAAAACCTAAAATAAAAGAGACATTTATTTAACAAACTTGGATTTTGGCTTTATTGGACAAAAATAATAAAACACAGTTTATTAATATTAATTTTCTCCAATAAAGCCAAAATTTATGTTTGTCAAATATTTAATCGTTGGACAAGGAATCGTTTAAAAGACATTTATAATTAAAATAACATAATAATCAATTCTGAATGTAAGATAAAATAAATTCATACATAAAAACAAAATATGTACAATTAATTGGTGATTATTTTTAAACTAGGTAGTTGTAAGGTTCCTGAGACACCCGTTGAAAAGTACAAATATTTCGATGTTTCCATATTGCAATGTTTCAATCATATGAATTCTCATTTATTTCAAAATTAAACATGTTCACTTTTTACTTTTAAAACATTTCAATGGGTGCACTAAAATAATTTTGTTTCTATTGAAGCTTTTTTAAAATTTCTTTTTTTGGTACACAGAAAAGTCTTGTGGCTACCAATTTCTTCTGGTTTTGTTTTTGTAAGTCACACCAAATACTCATACGGCAGCAGTAAAATTGGCACTTTTAAAAAAACCTGGTCCTAGAAAATACCATTTTTCTTTAACAAGGGACCTTCAAATTGAGATTTGTAAAATTTTCTCTTATCTAAATACACAACTTCACAAAAGTGTTATTCTATTTTTCCGATTATATCGAGTATAAGGTTTAAAACAGCAAGCAAAACTTGCTCATTTTTAGGTCAGATTTGATTGTCTATAAATCTAAAAATTCGCCATTTGAAAAAGAAAAGTTGCCTCCTCCTACTCTGATGTTTTCAAAAATAAAATTAATTTATTATTATCTGATAGTAGTATTCTTCAAACCATTTAATTTGCCATATTTATCACTTACTAAAATCGGATAAGAAATAACGAAGCTACATCGTTTAATTTCGACTCACTCTGTATAGTAATATTTTATTTTTATTACTTTTCTAAAACTGTTGGTAGAAAAAATCTTTTATGATAGGTATGCGTGTAAAAAATGCATTGAGTTTTTTTTGTACAAATTGTAACATTCATACGCATACTTCAAAAATACATTTTGTACACTTATATCATAAATAGCTATAAATTATTACTATTATTACTTTCCAATAATTTAAAAAAAATATTATAAATTTATAAATAATCTGACATCCAACGTAAAGCTGGGTATTTAAGATAGTAATTAATAAAAGATTTATAAAATGTAGACTGTTAGGTACGCAAGGTTAGGTTATAATAGCTATAACGGATTCCACTTGAATTTTTTATGTCTCGTTGACAAAACCGCCCCTAAAGTATTTAAAACTTAAAACAGTATAAACGCTTTGTTCCCAATCTCCCCGAGCTCAGTTGGTGACTTTTTGATACCTTTTTTGTTACATTCAAACAGTACCTACTCGTACATACCAAATTCAGGGAAGTTGATTTTTTTTATTGGATTTTTTTTTAATTTGGTAATATTTTTTATTGCTTCCAATATTTTGCTATTAAAAACGTATTCATAAAGTGTTAAATGCATTTAGCACGGTTCGAGTGCAACATATGCTCTGGTACTAATCGCACGCACATCGAACATCGAATATGAAACGACTGGTAGTGATGTATGATGTAGGCACGCGACCCTTAACGGGATCACACCCCTTCGTAAAGACATGCAAGCACACTAAAGGGCAGCAGAGGGTTCATCGGATGTTTGCTCTCGGATAAGGGATGAATGCTGACTGTTGACTGCCGAATTTGAAATATGTGTACCTTCCCTCTACCCACTAATACAAAACGTTAAGGAGTTAATACCCAATTTGTAAATACACTATCAAATTACCTTTAGGGAGGACGTAACAACTTTTTAAAGCAAATTACCGAAATTAAATCACGCCGACTTTTCCATGCCCAAGTCTATTTATCAACATACTTATTTTAATTTAATATAAAATCTCATGTTTACCACGGTACATTAACTTTTAGAATCAATTTATAAAAAAGGGTTGTTTTGAATGATGTATGCGAACATGTAAATATTTTTGTTTGCAGTTTGTTTACAGAAACGTATTTGAATTTGTAATTTATAGTCACATTATTTTCTATTATCGAAAATTCATTGAAAAAAAAACGTTACGACTTTTATTACTTTGAATATACAAAATATTATACTGAGGTGAATGCTATAATTCTGTCATTTCGAAAACTTGCTTACATAATATTAAAAACTTTGTTCTCCTGTACGAATACTTTTTGACTATACCTAAATTATTATCACTTTGAGGTTGCATTTGAAAATTAAAGATATCGGTACATTTTTGGTAAATTAACTTTTTCTACTAAACCAATATTTTGAGTATCGCCGATCGATTGCTGTACTTTGTCAAGTCCAGGGCGTAATGTTGTATTTTATAAGCCTTTGAAAGCTGCAAGTGGTCGAGACAGTTACTTGATGAAAACAGTCAAACAAGTCCTGGATCTTTTCATCTTTTGCACAAAAATATTTATTACTTTAAATTTCTATTTTGGTTTAATGGTGAGAGACTTATGTACAGTTCCGTTATTTTTGTATTAGTTTTGATTTGTGTTCTGAGTAGTGCAATCCTTCTTTGGCTGAATGAATAATAATAGAAATATAAGCTAAAATTTCTTTAAATTCACTAAAATGAATAAAATTTTTATATTGTTTTTGTTTAAATGGAAAAAATTTCTGGGTATGCCACTATACTAAGATTAATGTTGATGGTTTATAAATTTCTTCTTTTATATAGATATTATAATAAATACTGTACTTAATTAATATTGGAATAATGTATGTGTATTTGACAAATAAAAAAAAAATTACTGTTTTGACGGAAGCAACTTATCGAAACGAATAAAAAATGTTATTTAAAATTTACACAAAAGTGAATTATATAATGATTTTAATAATAAAATTAGTAATATTGGCGGGGTTAAATATAAATTTTTATTTCAACTATCCTTTTTTTGCAAGTTCAAAAAAATCCAAGAGAGGGCTTTCGGAATTCCTTCGCAGCGCCTCTATCGAAAATTACAACAACTATTTGACAGTTACAAAATGGAAAGTTAAAGTCACTAGTGTTGAAATGAACGATTTTCTA
This sequence comes from Stenus bimaculatus, assembly GCA_963971135.1. Lineage (NCBI taxonomy): Eukaryota > Metazoa > Arthropoda > Insecta > Coleoptera > Staphylinidae > Stenus > Stenus bimaculatus. The sequence continues at coordinate 83,469,412 of OZ020180.1, forward strand.
AACTACTAATATGAATGACATATACGATTTTCTCATATGGTCGTCGGAAAAAATATTAGCTTAATCCTAAATATGTGTTGTTCAATTAGAGTTAAATAATAAATAGGTGCCATTAAAACAATTAAATGAAATGAAAAATCAACAAAATTTAGTATAATAAAGTAATGGTACCAAACTTATAAAAAGACTATTAAAATTGCATTCCTTCTTGTACCCGCTGACCGCCGAGTATATCTATAAATGTACAAAACAAGCACCAGACTTTGTATTTATAATAAATTTTATTTGCTATTTGCTACCTACCAAAAAATGTATGATGGAGAAAAGTTTTTTACGTGTAATAAGTGAAAATAAATTACAAGAAAAGATAAGAATAAGAAGAGAGGAGCTAATTAGTGGGATCGAAAAAGTGACGGTAATGAACGTTTATGAGGTGCTCCTGTTGATTTACTCGAGTACGAGCGCACGTCGCTATAAAATATTCAATTGCCAGCATTAAAAAGTTGAAAGTAATAAATAATTTCAATCACAATGAGCATCGGACGCATATTTTAATTGTCGTCTATATATTATTTAATAAAGAAGACCCCAGCCCTTAAATGATATAATTTCTATTTTCACACGGTCGCATTGATTCGAGGGCTGATGTTGGTACTACTCAGTACCACTACTGCATGTAATAATGTATAAAAAGTGGCTAATGAGAGCATCCAACCATCGCTAGTAGTTTTTTCATCTCGTTTGTTCAAGGGGGTGGTTTACAATTTATAAACACCCCTACGACGCACTGATTCCTCCAACATTGTGACTGTCCAATTGATAAATGTGACATTAATTCTGTAGGCCGAAACGCTCTCTTTTTTTATTTGTAGCTTCCCTTGTAAATTTGGGACGGATGTAAATATTAACTACGTACGAGCAAATTCCACCGCAGAGCTGGGAAAATGGCCACATGTTTGGCTTAAATGAACCTTAAGGACATTTTCTCCTTTTCCTCTCGTGCTTTCCGCTTTCCTTTTTCCATTTTCTGCTCAACTCCAAACTTTGCCAGTGAGCAATTTATTATACAAATAATCTCTAATCTCATTGTTTAAAATTAAACGACCGACGCGACGCGACGAGGATGAGCATGAAATATTATGCGGATTGTTGGAAGAGGAGAAAGAGAAGGAGAAAAAGAAAAAGAAAAAAACTAACCTACACAAAAAGTTGATTAAAAGCAATTTATTGTTAATGGTAAATTAAAGTAAACAAGCGATATGGGAAATTGTCTTTAATGCAGAAACTCTGATTGGAATAAGGCTTTGAAAAAATGTGGGTAATAATAGGTTGTTAATGCGTTGATGCGTACTTTTGCGCGTCCATAATGATAAATGGGAGGCAATAACGCACGTGAATCCGGTAAGGTACAAGGTACCAACTGCGAGATTAAATTTTTTTTCGACTCTCGATTCATGAAGATAGTTTACCGCTGGTTATCAGATTCACGTCCACAAATAATCATTATCTTGTGCACTCTCGCTAAACATATGCTTGCAATAAATTGAGCCTGATCTTGCAGATAATTTCATTCGAAACGAACCTTTCTTTCCCCATTAACAGTAGTACCTACCTTAAATATTGTCAATTTGATAAAAAATAACTTTCTCTGAAAAACACAAAAATGTCTTGAAAATACATAATGGAAATTAAAAATAAAAAAATTGGCAATCAGCATATACATAAAAAAAATGAATAAAATAATAAATATATAAACTTAATCTGAGGTTAATTGGATCTCGTTAATCGAGAAACTGCGTTAATGCGCAATTCTTTGAGCTTCAAGTGGTCGGCGATTAAATTCAAAATTAATGGTAGTCTGCAATGAATACAGGGTTTTGGGCTGAAAACGGTTTTGTTGTTAATTTATGCATGACAGGGCACACGCGTTTGCTATCAATGGCCTGTCGCCCTTGGAAAATGGATGGCATTTAGATTATTTACAAATAGGTAAATATCTATTCATACTTTTCGACCACCTATAACAATATCCACTAACGAGAGGAAGAGTCTTTTTTGCTGTACCATCTACCAGGATCACGCACGGTCGAGTCGTACGTGGCTCAATAAAAAATCTTTAATACAAGTTGTTATTAGTTGATTGATTTAATCAAAATTTAATTGATACTGTGAAGCAGTAAGAGTAGTCAATCTGTTTTTTATTGAAACCGTCTGTCGGAGTTTGGGAGAAGGAAGATTCCCCTTTGTAGCTTATTATTACCATCAATTTTAGTATATTTCTGAGCGGAGTTGTGGAGCAATGAAGAGCTGCCACTTTTACTTAACTTTAATTGAGTGAGTCATTGTTGTTAGGGTTGGAACCCTAAAGCATAGCTATGCGCACGTAAATAAGTGAGACTAGTGTAACACGTGGGCAATTGATGACGGCCCCGTCTAATAACAGCAATTAAACTACCAGAACTTTGATGCATGATAATGAATTTATTCTTCACGCTTCACAGCTTTTATGTTAATTCTAATTTAAAATTTAGCCACACGCTGCGACGTTACCATCAAAAGTTATCTAAAATTTTAAAACGTGCAGAGGCGAAAGTGGAAAAATATTAATTTTATCAGAGGCCGACGCCGTTATTTTATAGTTTAAGTAAAGTAAGCGTAACGTAAACAAATGAAGGCAAGCGTGGCTATCTCGTGAATTGTGAAGATTACAAATTAATTTGGCACGTGGACAAATTTATACGGGTAGGAATTGTGTTGTGTTGTTTTTTATGGTATAGGTAGGATACGGCATCGGCAATCGGCAGTGAGTAGTCGGTAGTCTTCTTCTTTGGCACAAGCAAGGTTTACCTGTTTGGATTTGGAGGGAGCACACACCTGGACGACGGACACACTTACCTTCTAAGCGCACACCGGTGTTACCACTTACCATTCTCTCGCCACCACCGTAAACACGCACGCTCACCTTTACCTACCACAAACTGATTTACAATTTCCAGCTACTTTTTTTATCGTAAACCTAACTAGTTTTAAAACATAAAAAAATAGCACAACTGCCTTCATTAGTCTTTTTATTACAATAAAATAGAGCACTTATAAAATAATGATGTAAATTATTATAGATTTAATCTCCGAGTGCGGTTTAAGGCATCAATTGTTACATAAAAGCGAGCACATTTTGTGGGAATGTTTAAAATCACCCCTTAAAAATAAGGGGGAAACGTTTATGATTGAACGTCAATCGTACAAAGAGCAGATAACTTCTGACATGTGCTCCTCATTCTACTCAATTGGCTTAAATTGTACGATCGAATATTGCGTGTGATTTTATTTACCCATTTTACTCCATTAAATAAACAATTAAGTTTCACTTAAATTTACAAAAATATAACAATAAATAATGAATTCGATCTGATGATGTGAAAATCTTGTACACTAGATTAAAATGTACGATACACAGCCACCTTATTATTTACTTATTAATGATATAAAATTTAATATTTGGCATACATTGATTGATTGTATTGATGTTAAGAAGTTGCAAACTCGCCAGACAGGAAAAGTTTAATTATTATTACAATGCAAAAGAGCTGCAGAAAATAAGAAACAAAAACAAAATGCAACAAGACGATGATAAGATAAGAGATACGCCAAATAATCATACCATGCCATGTCTGGATTGAATTCTGTGAAACAGAAACGGTAAAATATTTATAGGAAGAGAAAAGTGGTACGTGATACGTGATAAAGCAGAGTAGACTTGCTCTAGACACTCTGGGTCTTTGGGTTAGTACAGCGATGATGATTATTAAGATGCTGGTATTCACGTATATTATGCACATGCATACTTGCATCTTTTAAACGTTCATAGCTTTGAAAAATTTGCAGGTGACTCAATTTCAGTTTCCTGTATTTATCACAAAACTATTTTTTTATTTAATCATTTTCCTTGGTTTTTCATCGTGGACTTGTTTTAATAAAGCATTCCGACGTAAATCGGATACAATACGTTTGAAGAAAAATTGCATGTTTTATTCGGAGTAAAAGTGAACATTTTTACTCCTTATAAAATAACATACCAGTGTCGGACTGGCCCACCGGTTGCCCTTCCCGATTGCTTGTGGTGGCACTTAATAATTGCCATGCATCAACTCGAAAAAAAAAATCCAATCTTCTTGAATTTATTAATTCTTTTACGCCACTCGTAAAAAATCATTTTAATCTTAAATTATTATAAATAAGAATTCAATAGGCAGGTAATTAAAATCAAATTTTTCAATATTTTGTAGTTATTACTCAGTGGGGTACGACACTGCAACATACTATTTTGCAATGGATATTATAGGAAAGGGATTCACGAAAAAAATATACGAGTATTATTTTCGTGTGCCATTTGCTCTAATTAACGCACCACTTCCCTGTTTTTATTTCCATTATCAATTGGTCCCGGTGCGTCATCCCCTTTCCACCACCGCCTTATCGCACGCTTTATCTAAAATAGATGCGTTTTAGATTAACTCCTGATAAAACACCATTACCCCTATGTTTTGTTAATTATTACTGCTGTTGCATTGTTCTACTCATTTGCATTGCTGTAAATACTAAACAAAAATCTAAAAATGTAATAATAAATAATCAATAAACTTTTACTTTTGGCAATTGTGGTAACTACTATGTTTTAAATATTTACTTGAACCATATAAAAAAGTACCTACACATAAAATGATTTCTGAATAAAATTCAAAAGTGGTCCTCAACAACGCCCTCTACTGATGCAGATCACGTGCTTGCGCCATCTAGATTCTGCAGCTGACGCCAGAATTATACGTACGTGTATTTATTATGCGCTTGATGTTATCGGTTTAGTGTCAGCACCAGTGGATCAACCTCCGTAATTGTTTTATACTAAATTACAAACACAACAAAACATCTGACGCTACCCATTTAAATTGATCAATTAAGTTTACTCCCCCATACCCCATCCTCCTGTCCTATAAAAATAGACAACTCTTGAGATTGCCAAGTTATTTTTATAAAGAAACAAATTATCACTTAATTTTTTTTTACGATTTTTATCGTCTTCTTTATACATTCGAACTTTGACGTCTCAATGGTCTCACGTCGGGTGTCTAAAAAAGGTGCAAAAGGGTAGAATAGCGTTCTTTTTATGAGCATCAAGACCTCTTGGTGAGACCTAACGGTAGCAACTTATCGCGATCAGTCACTAATAATACATCCCTTGATATAATACGAAAGCACATACCTATTTATAAAAGTAATACATATAATCATAAAATATTTAAAACTCCTTATTTTACAAATCTTACGGAATGTCAGGAAAAGTTGTTTAATTAAAAACTGGTGCAAACGTAAATAAAAAGGAAAGACACTTTTAAGCTTCAAATGAGATAAGGATCGTCCTTTAAAAGTATCAATTACCTACCATCTTCGGCAAATTTTCTTAATACGTTCGTATACGCCTCCCAGTAACTGCATCGTTATAATAATTTTCGGGATAGCATGCAAATATGTATTTAAGAAGGCAAATGCAATTAGCATAATTGATTCTTGGCATTTACATTCTATTTTAAATCAAGTAAAAAAAAAAGATTTTTCATAAAAAAATTACTTCTTCAGTGATCAATTAAATTTGAATTCTATAATGATCTACATATTTCAGATCTACCTAGTTTATGATCTGTTGCATTATTTATACAATTACTCCATTAGTTGAAGCCACGCACTATAAATATTTCTTTTCGTTGTTTATGAAAATACGATGGAAATAATTTTAAAATGGATGTTCGAGCTTTCATGACTTCTTCAAGAAACATTAGCATAAAAAGTACATTTTCGACGTAGGTATTTTACGTGCAAATATTAAACGTCCCGTCGTTTATGCACGCGAGATTTATTTATCGTTTATATTAAATTGTTCGGAGCTTTTAATCGGAATTGTGTGGGCTTGAGGTGTTGAAAATGACTTGTTTCTGTTACTACAGGGCACACTTTCCAAAAATTACCCTCGAATCGACCTCGAATCAACACTTGCTAGAAAATTTAAAAAATGACGTTGTTTTCTTACACAAAGAGAGCATAGGAAATAATATCAAGACGTTTAAAGGAGGGTGGTAATTTTATCTTTTGTTTAAAGACTTGATATCAGAACAAAAGGGTAAACGTGAGTCTTTTGAAAGGTCCACTAGCATCCCGAACATACAATTAAAAACAAGTAGAAGAAGAAAAAGACAAGACGCGCGCGCACAAAAGGAAATTAAATTCGTGCCATCAAATTAATAATGGAGGTGTAATTCAGTAAGTTGTAGGTATTTGCCTACTAATATCTGGGTGGTCCATAATTTTAAATGATGCGAGTCTCGCGTTACTTTTATCACTTTTGCATTTGCCAAGTCATGAAATAGCGTGGATATAATTTCCCAGGACGTCACCTATGATAAATGTTCTTTATTGATTAGAAGGCTACTGATTGGTGTGTAAATAGTAGACAATGTTGATAATCAGTGCGCATTACCGCCGGCCAAACATGGGGTGACAATTGACAATTATTATAGAATGGAGGACGAAAGGGGTGCCGTTGCCGTTGCCACTGCTTGCTCTTCTTGATTTAAACAACTCAATTCAAAGCATACCGGGGATTACGGTGGAAATGCAAATAATTGAAATGCTTTCAACTTTTAAATTTCAACAAATTAGCGTTTCAAAATAAATAAAATGTAAATTTGTATATGAATTACGATGAGTCATTTATTATTTTATCCAAGACAATAAATAATTTAGTACGACAAAGAAAAATGAGTTGGTTATTACTTATTACGTTGATTGAAGAAGCAGTTTAAATAGTTCCCGTGCATTGTAATTACATTCGTATTTTTGATTACAAACATTTAAGATTTATAAATATGTAAAATATCCTTCATCAATAAATTTGTTGATATTTATAATTATTATTGATGCTATAAATTTAATACACAATTACAACTAATTGTAAACCTAATAAACATAATTATTGTTCAACTTTCAAAAAATCAATAAACAATTATCGGTCCTCCTATCGTTAGCAATTATCAACAAAGCACCCGTATACTAAATTATCAGCATTTCAATAATTTAGAAACGAATAATGAATATTCATCGTAAAAAGGCGCACTTTTTCGAGGTTAAATTTTCATTTTCTCTTAAAACTCGGAACAGAAATATTCTGCTGTCTGCTATGGGCGATCATGGATGAGATTTTTACAAGTTGGCATTAAAAGTGTTCATTCATTCATTGTTTCATGAAATATGCGCAGACATAAAAAGGTGATGATTTAAGTCACCCTTTTGTAGTGACTATAGAGTCTAAACGCCAAAGGGCAAAAAATGTGGCTTAAAATCGCATTTGATTCAAAATTACAGATCGTAAACGCGTACGCCTTTACTTCTTTATTATAGCAAATTAAAAACTATTATTCTCTATAATGTTTATAAACACAATGTACATACTTAAATTTTATGCTTGCAGGCACCTACTAACATTTATTTAATTTCGTGTACCCAGTAATAATTATATAAATTCAGATTTAAAGGTGTATAGCCGTTAGGAGCTCTAGTGAAATTTATTACTTCGTGTCAAAAACTATTATACTCTTTGTGCCAAATTTGGGGTGGTAGACCACGAGAGATTTTTATCAATAACCGTCATAATTCCGTACAAAAAGGACCACCGAAGGTACTAGGTGTTGAAGATTGGAAATACAAGCTGTTGTTGTTGTTGTGTAACCCTTTGACGCGATTTTGCCACGTTTAATCAACGTTTATGATCAAATCAGATAAACAAACATTTTTATTTTCTTGTCCTTTGCTCTTGCCTTCTTAAAACAGATCGTGCGAGATAAATTAATCTCTAAAGAGAAGAAGAACCCCGGGAGACCTGGTAATAATAATCATCATGGGTCAGAACGGGGAACAATCAACGCGGACATTGGTTTAATCCCCGATGATAAGGAATGCTTTGCTCCCCTTTAATGGCACACATCAATCCGCGCGCAGAGTCTCCTAATTTGAGATAAGGTTAATAAAAGGTGGCAAGAAATTGGAAAAAACCCATTCGATAAGAACGCCAATTATTTGTTCAAATCATGCGGCATACGGGCAACTTTAAATCACCAAAATCCCTTGTCTAAACATTGCTTTTGCAAAAAGGTTTTAATTCAACTTAATATATGAAAGAAATAAATGAGAACATCGTTTTGAAATAAATGTTACAATACGGAACGATTAAAAGAACACACCGCACGTAATAATTTATAATCAAAGTGTCATGTTGTACTCGGCATGTTTCGAAATAAAAAAAAATAAAAATGAAAAAGTGTGCCTCGCTCGTGCCCGCATGGATATAGGTAAGCATCTCATTGCTTCAGTGGTTGTTGGTGGTGATAACGATACAGGTGTTAGGCGGCGGCTGATGGAACCGAATTACAACACAATTTATTGATTTAGCGAGACAACAAACAGAAATGATGAGTAAATGAATGCAGAAACTAGGTACGAAGCGAAAATACATAAATGGTTCATTTAAATTCGTGTGATGTGTGATGCAATCCGTTATTCTTTTGTTGTTGATTTATTTTGGGCGTCCACAAGGGCCAACTGTCTAATTCGATAATAACAGACATCACAAGGGGCACGTGCTCTGTCACCTTGTCATTTGTATGGAACGAGCGGGGGTGTCCCTTTACTTTTCATACTTCATAGGTAGGAGATAATATATGACAATGTTTTTAAATGAACTTTTACATGTGTTGGTCTCTGAGCACCGTTGAATACGAAATACGACGTGATATGTGTTTTAAGGGGTGCGTTTATACACAAACATTCTTTGTGGTTCCTGATTATGGTTCACTTTTCGATTGCAACATTGTTGCCATATACGAGTATGTATGAAACAAAACCGGGGTAGTACAGTTTAACGTTAACATTTTGGTTTGTTAAAACGATATGTACAATACATTTTAGAGAGTGGAATGTGCTTATTTGTTATACATTATTCCCTTTTAATTTCGAAAATGTTAATATCATAAGATTTACCCTTCATAGGTAATACTTTTACAAAAACTTTTCCCTTTTCCCTTTGTTAATAATCAATATAATGTTTAATCTATAATTTTGAAATAGTATAATAGTGAAAAATTCACTTTCTGCGAGTTGCGTACGCTATTTTTCCGACGACCACTATTAATATTTTGTAGTAACAAATAAAAAGTCATAAATTATCCTGTGTTAACATCAGCTGACGTTGAAGTTGTCGATTATTTTTAGTTAAATGTAACTAATTGTAGGTGGCGCTGTTTTGACGGAAGCAACTGATTGAAACGAATAAAAAATGTTGCTATTTTATTTAAAATTTACACAAAAGTTAATTATATAATGATTTTAATAATAAAATAAGTAATATTAGCGGGGTTAAATATAAATTTTTATTTCAACTGTCCTTTTTTTGCAAATTCAAAAAAATCCAAGACAAGTACAAAAAAAAACCCAAACACACTAGTTTTGAAATAATAGATTTTCTAAACTACTTATATGAATGACATATACGATTTTCTCATATGGAGACAATAATCTTTTTTATTTCCGCCCAAAAGTTTTTAATTAATCAGATAGCCCAATGTAACAATATGTTTAGTTATAATGATATTGGGTTTCGAAAAAAAATATGACCATTTGTTTTAAATAAAATGTGTATTCATTACAAAGTGTCCTTGTGTTTAACATAAATGGAAGATCCAAGATACGAATAAAAAATGTACATAGTCATGCGGATTCAAAATTTCTATGTTTAATCCTTAATTTATTATCTTTAATCTGAAGCTTTTCAAATTTTAAAAGGATGTAATATATTTAAAACTGAAAAATGAAAACGAGTTCAATTCAAGTTTTGTAAGCGAAAAGTACGTGGACTTGAGCGAATAAGAATTATGTTAATGAATGCTGCCTTTATATAATGTTTGCCCTTAATACGAATACAAAATTAATTTGTTAATTTCAAGTCGAATACGGTAACAAATTTATTGATGGCACGATTCATAAAGTACACATTAAGTTTGATGATTGCGATACACGTCAACGTCAATCTGTCAAAGCAAGCAGTATATTTTATACGCCCAGTATTCATGCGTTTTAAAGTAAAATCCCTAAAAGATTTTTTTCTTAACTTCTCATTCTCAGTGTCTGATGTCTGACGAATTACGTTTATATTAAACACGCAACTTGCTCTTGAATCAATTTTATGCTAAAAGCAAGGATGCCGACTCCTGTCATTAAAACACTTGTTCGCGAAATCAACATTTTTAATTGGGTTTATTATGATTATTTTTAATGAGCTGCAAATCAAAAGTTAATTACAAAACTTGGATCGATTATTTTTGGTTTGCCAAAACACTCTTCATTTCTTGTTTTAGTTATACAGGGTGTCCGTTTTTCATTTCCTTGCATCTCATTTATCTTAAGAACATTAAATAAAGAAGTTTTGTATTTTTCTTTAATTTTTTTATTCGAAAACCAATCTAGTTAACGAAGAATACGAAAATTCTATTTCAATTTTCAATTACATTTGTTCTATATCTTTGGAAAGTAAATAATGGACAGACAATTTTTTTTCGTAAGGAAAGGAAATTAAAATCTTAGTTCTACGAATGTAGATTTTAGATTTCTAATTATAAAATATTTAGATTTTTGGAATAAGCCTATTCACGATCAAAGATTTTTGTCATTTTTATGATATTGTTAAGTATTATTCATTTAAAAAAAATGTTTTCTGGAATCATAGATGTCGGATAAAATTTCACGTGTCCATTTTTATACTGAATTTTATCAAGAATTTTCCAAGTCCGCCAAATTCTCAACACGGGCATTTCTAATCGGGTTTTGATTTTTTTACTTATGTTTCCTTACGTATTGAACGTTTACGTTTATTTTTGTTATTCTTGGAAACACGTCATAATTTTCAAAACTTGTGTTATCTGTGAACCATTTTTCAGTTGACAGAATTGTATAGTTTGCATTCAAAATCTCCATTTTCATTGGTTTAAGATGCTTTGCCGGAGTTGAAAGTGGAAAGGTGAAGTCAACAACGTTACCACGTTTGTGCCCATATTCCATGGTACAATAAAATATGTTAATGATTTTATTTATTATTTACTAGGAGAATTATAATATTAATTACATAATTACAAAAACCGCCTTGTTTCATTACCAACCTTTGGCAAAATATCCTAGTCGATTGAGTTTTGAGACACCCTATATAAATACTCAATTTGAAATAAAATTTGAAATCTGTTGGGCTTCTCGTCATTTTCACCTACTTTAAATACCAACTTATTAAAAGGCATACTTAATTCTTTCTCATCCATTGAATTAAAAATTCTTGCTGATGTAATCTGTACCTTTTTTTTAGAAATTTGTAATCAGTCTGGATATGAAAAAAGAAATCAGGAATCACTTACATTGGCAATTAATTGCTGTTTTGTGCATCTGCTGGACACAATTGCCATTGAGCATTGAGCAGCAAGTAGTAGAAAATCGTAGCTACATTCACATCTAGTACTTGGGATGTATTGTTGCTTCCTGTTGCTAGAGTCTCAACGGCCGTTTTTCGGTGTTGAACATTGTAAGAATAACCACTCGAGTACACTCCCCGGGGAGACACTTGCAGCCCTAAACCCCACATAATACACGTATCCATTATTTAACAACCATATTGAAATTTTGTTACAAATTTATTGTATTCCCCGGAACAAACTTATCGTACCATTTCATCGATACGTATTAGCTATTAGTGATGAAATAATATAATATACAGTTTTTTTTTGTTTTCTTTTACTTCTGCATGAATATTGCGGAACAAAGAACTATCCATTCAAGATCGTCCATCATTTAATGCGAAAGCCGCTAAAAAGGGCTCTTCTCCAGGGGTGGTCTCTATTTGCATGCACTGTCACCAAACACTTATTCTTCGCGTAACTTTATGGCCAATAAACTTATTTAGGCTACTTGCCTTTTCAACATCAACAATAGCTGTTTCAATAAAATTTTATTGGAGAAAGGGTGTTTATTATTTTTATTGGTTATTTGCATAAATTTATAGCTCTTCTTTGTGCACGTGTGATGATATTATAATCACGGAGCGGAGCATAATAATATGATCCACTTTCTAAAATTTGTTTGTCTTTTCAAGTTTAATTTTCTCATGGAAAATGTTAGTTGTGGCCGTGGTCCGTGGTGGTGTCCCGTAGCGAACGCCTGCGGTTTTTCGTTTTTCGATTCGAGATAAGAATTTTTCAGAACAATATCGTTCACACGGAGGCTTCTTGTTTCTACCACCCTACACGAACACAAATGCATACCCCTTACTTACAACGTACTTATTACGATTGTAATAATCATTAGTTATTATGGACATCATCAGGGGGAATGGGGAATCCAATATCACATCAGAAGACGTAACCCGCATCAAAGTTTTAAATTCAAAAACTCTAAACTCTTAATGGCCACTTAAACAGTTTCCTACACACTCGCATTTTAAAGGGTTAATTTCAAAACATGTTTAAGATTCTATTATTGCCATTTACTAACTAATTGATATTAATTGAATTAAGTAAATTCAACGTGGTTAAGTTTGCAACATGCCAGCAACGTAAAAACGATAAAGATCGTAATTGATAAGATGCTTTATGAAAAGTTGATGAAATAATTTTGAACGCTTCGTCGATTTTGAAAGCAATCCCGACAATTACTCGAGGTGTCATTAAAAACCCGCACTTGAGAAAAATGATTAATGTGTAGATAAAGCAGAGCAGAACAAAGAATTCAGCCGGCACTTTTGCTTTTAATATCAAGTCTTATCACCTCAAGAGATCACAAATTCACACTCGATATGTGCCAATTAGCTGTTTGTTCATTCATAAATCAATTTTTAAGTTTACAATTTAAAAATGGGGGCCTCCAATTAACAAGAATTGTATGGCTACTTGCTACTTAAAATCAAAAGATGAAGGATCGAAGCAGGGGTAGGATTTACCAATACTACCAATAGGCTAACCAAGCTGAAGACATCGTATAATGTAGCGGCATGAGAATCATTGATGCTTAGTTGCTTAGTAGGTATCTTACAATCATAATTATTTACCGCCGTTTTTTTTTTCTGGAGCAAATCGGTAAAACTTGCAATTTTTTCGGCCTAATTGCTGTATAAAAGCTCTTGCCGAATTTGCTGGGAAGGAATGATCCATGTTAAAGGGTTGTTATTGACAATACATTTTCATCGACATAGCCTTTTCATCTACACAGACGTTTCATCTACATGCCAAATTCATCGACATACAATTTATCCATCTTTGAATTTGGACCCTAATTATCGCTTGGTGGAATAGATTTAAAGAATTAATTTTTAGTTAACTACCTGGAGGAAACGTAACGTAACCATATTAAGAGCGAACCATTCCAACATTTGATAATTGTTTCAATTTGAATTAAGTTTAAAATAAGCGGTCAATTTTTTTATTGTGACCCAAGAATACAAAGACTAGCATATTGTCCTTATTGTTCCGTTTTGAAATATTCAGAGGGTTTTAATGACGCCAATAAAGCAACGAGGGGTGCTCTTTGGCCGGTTCTCTCTACTGCCAAAGCAGAAGCACACATTACATAATGTACAAAACACTGTAAATGATTCGCTTTTGTTTCGCAAAGTGCCCTAAACAATGGGTAACTCGAAACCACAGTGTGAGCAATAAATATTAAAAGATACACGCGGCCCGTGTCGTGGGAATTACTCTTTATATCCTTCTGCCTCTTTGTTTTTATTTGCTCTTTTATCGAAAAAATACTTACAACATTTTTAAATGCCGATGCATAATTACCTATTATTATAATGAACTGTTAAATCAAATTTATGATAAAAATATAAACGTTAAAAAAAGACGTGTTTTTAATTCAAGTTCGTATACAAAATACAAAAGAGACTTAATTACAATTACGATAATGCAGTTTTAAGATGGTGATTAATCAAATTGTCTCTTTTTTTATTACTTATAAACTTACACATAATAAATAATACTCCTAAATTTTAATAAAATGTTACAAACTTTAATCACATTTTTTCTTATTTCTTCTAAATACATACTATTAAAAATGTGTGATTTAAAAAAAAAACCAAGTTAACATTTTAACGACATTAATTAAACAATACAGTAATCAAATCATGAACAAACACTTAGAATATGTCTAATGTTTCTAATAGCTTATTTGAAAAATTTGGCAAATAAAATTTACTTATTTAATATATGTTGAATTTTCCCGTAAAAGGATATCATATGAACTTATGAAAATTACAGTCATTATGATTTTAAATAGGCAACCAACTGTAAGGTATCTTTGGTAGAATTAATAAATACATTGGAAGCTTGTTTTGAAATTTTTCAATAGATTACATTCTTATTTATATCTCAGATTTAAAAATTATATAAGAATAAAAATTGCTAATTATTAAAAATGGCATTTTAATAGTTTAATTATTTTAATACTAGGATCAAAACCTTTAATTGTAAGTCTATAATTATGTGTATTTGACTTAATGTTTTATTGGAAAAAAATTAAGCCGTAAATTGGTACTTAAAGTAATAAACAAAAGTTTATCTTTTAAATAAAATGCACTCGTCTACTATATAACATGAGTAAATGACCACTTTTAAATCAATAGTAATAATGACAATGAATTACGTCAAGTACACTAGTAAAGATTTGTTCAGTGAAGATGGCAATGAAAATAAGGATAGGGTATGTATAATAATTATATCTTATACAAAGACTCCTTCTAATTTTCCCAGTTGATTGTGGAATTCGCTATTTTTTGGTACACGGTTCGCTCAGCAGCGTTTATAACTCTTATAAAAAACTAGTTGAAATAATATTTTTTTCCAAAATAAATTTTACTTAATTTTTGGAACGCTGTAAAAAGTTTAAAAATATACTTAAATAAACTCTTCGTTTATACATTAACTTATATTGCTTGCGTTGGAAAAAAATATGTATTATTTCATTATATTTTTAAACACCGAATGTTTTTTGTAAAGAGCTTGTTTTACTGCTGCCGAATGACTATTTCACTATTTGGTTAGACTTACAAAAACAAAAAATGAAGAAATTGGTAGCCGCAAGAACAAGACTTCTGCGCTCAAGGATCTTATCGGATTTTGGGTAGATTTCCTCCAACGAAACTGTATACATAGTATACATAATATGTAAATACCCCTCAAATACACAATTTTGTAGAAATATTAAGCATATTTTCTGATAATGTTAAAAAAGATTTAATAGTTAAAAATCCCAAACCCCCAAAATTATACGGTACAATTAAATTACATAAAGATAATTTTCCAATTAGATTAGACCTGTAGTATCATACATTGATACTCCAAATAAATTATTATCATCAAATTTAAACAAAATTATACGTGATTACAATTATAACTCAAAATATTCTATTAAAAATTCTGTTGATCTAGTTCAAAAAATAGAAAATATACCGTGTATGAAAAATTATATTTTAGCATCATTTGATGTAAAAAGTATGTTTTCTAAAATACAACGAAAAGAAACTTTATTGTTGGTTAGAGAGTTTTTATATCAAAATAATGTAAATGTTCAAATTATAGATGAGATCTTAAATCTATTAAAAATTTGTATGAATCAAAATTATTTTCAATTTAATGATAAATTTTATATTCAAAATGAAGGTCTTCCTTTGTGAAGTCCGCTTTCTCCAATTTTAGCCACTATTTTTATGGATAATGTTGAAAAAAATATTTTTCAAAATAAAATAACAAGTAAATTAATTTTTTGGTATCGTTATGTAGATGATATCTTAATATGTTTTGATGGTACTCATAAAGAGCTAGATGTTTTATTTAATTTTATCAACAAAGTTCATAAAAATATTGACTTTACTTTAGATAAAGAAGAAAATAACCAAATTAATTTTCTTGATTTAACAATTTCCAAAAACATTATTAAACAGAAATTTGATTTTAAAATATTTAGAAAAGATACTAATTCAAATTTAAGTATACCAAATATTTCATGTAACCCTATTTCTCACAAATTTTCGACATATTATAGTTTGATTCATAGAGCAATTTACATTCCTATGACTGAAATTAATTTTAAAAAAGAAATTGAAACTATCAAAGAAATTGTAGTTTTAAACGGTTTTAATTGATCAAATTAAAAAAGAAACAATACAAAATTATTCTAAATAATATTTTTCCTAAAGAAAGTAAAAAAGAATGTATTTATAAATCATTTACTTATTTTGGTAAAGTCTCTCAAAATATATCAAAAATCATTAAAGCCAATAATAAAGATATTAAAATTTATTTTAGACCTTATAAATCAATTAGATCAATATTTTTTAATATGAAACCAAATACAAATATTTTTGATAACTCGGGCATTTATAAATTAAACTGCAATTCTTGTAATGCAGTTTATACATATAGGTCAAACAATTCATAATTTCAAAATTAGATACGGTGAACATTTAAATGCTTTAAAAAAAGCTTACTTAAACGAATCAAATTTTGCCAAACATATTTTTGAACAAAAACATAAAATTAATGATGATATTTCTAAAAATCTTAATGTTTTACATATTTCTATCTACTCAATTTTCTGGAACAATTAGAAATTCTTAAATATCAAAAAGAAAATGTACCTTCAATGAACGAACAAATTGATATTTACTAATCGTGCTTTTTAGATCTTCTTTTTGAACCAGACTGCTAGGTCCAAGTTTTTCTACAGGTTTCCTTGGATCCTTGAGCGAATGCTTAGCGGTATTTAAGTCGGCCTGTAGACGCAAAATATAATATTTATATTTTCGGATATATTTATTATATTTCTTTTTCCAAATTAATAGGCATATTCTGGTCAAAATTAAAGGCCTTTAAACAGAAACAAATAGGGTAACCATGGAAATTGCCCATTACAACCCATATAACAAATTTTAATTTAAAGACCTTTAAACTTAAATGATTTGACCAGAATCTGGGTATAAGTTTTCTAAAATTGTTTCCTAAGCAACCATATATTTGTATTTTTCTGTCATTTAATGCCATTGATAATGTCAACATTGGTTGACGAAAACGTTCTGGCTCATTAAATATCTTTAAAAAGAGTGAGTTTTTTATTTTAATATTAAATACTAATTAATTAATTTTAGATGGATCTATCAAATATTAATTTATAATAAAATTCGAAAAAAATGTACTAAAAATACATCCAAGTCCATGTTTCAAAATGACATAAAAATTGTTTTTTAAATGTTTATAATAAGGCCAGTATAAATTTCTGAAAATATGTCTAAATGTGATAAATTTTATAGAAAATTTCCGATAAAAAGTTAAAGACACACTCAAATTTTCAAAAAAAATATCGTTGTATTCTTTAGCTTTATGTTAATCCAAATATCAAAAAATATATAGGGCGTTCCATTAAAAAAAAGATGGAATAACCTACGCTCTAGTTACGAAACACCCAGTATAAACAAAAATAATTTCTTGATATGCGCATCCATAAACCATGCAATTTTGTAATTTACGTTTTTTTTTCCTATCTCTTAAAATAAAAGATATATCTTCCGATTTCGCACTAAAAACTCACCCTGTATACTAACCCTACATAGTCGTGGATAATAGTATATTATTCAACGAGCGAGTAAAGATATCCATTACTCACGAAGACCGAAATTGCGACACGAGCCGGCAGGCGAGTGTCGTAAAAGGTCTGAGTGAGTAATGGCTATTTAATCGCGAGTAGAATACTATACTTTATCTACGACGATTTTTCACTTTTAGATTCCTATCTATTATTGTCATTTTGCTGGCCGTTATTTTCATTAAACACCTATGTTTACTCTAAATTTTTGTTCTATGGCGTAAAATTGACAGCCCAATTTAACCTCTAAAATCACCTGACACCTAATTATATTTCTTATATTTTTAGTGTTTCTCCAATCCATAAAGGCTCTGTATGCCATATTATACCTGTCTTTTGATTTATTTGGTAATAAATTTTGGGTTGTTGTTAGCGCAGTTTCTAGTATTTCTGGGGGTGTGCAACTTTCACTTTCTGAATCCACTCACGCTTTTTATTATTTTTGTAAATATATTTTTTAAGAAATATGTTTTTAATT
Organism: Stenus bimaculatus; assembly: GCA_963971135.1. Lineage (NCBI taxonomy): Eukaryota > Metazoa > Arthropoda > Insecta > Coleoptera > Staphylinidae > Stenus > Stenus bimaculatus. Next base: position 83,487,659 of record OZ020180.1, read on the forward strand.
TGCAATAAATAATTATTTTTATTAATATAATGTAATTGTAAATTCACTTTGATTCACTTTCTTTAAAAAATTTATATTTCAAATTGAAATTATTTTGACAGCGGCGCACGCAAGTGAAGATGGCGCCGTCACATTCTATTCGTGTAATCTCGTTACCGGTCGGTTTTTAGCCAACTTCAGCCCGTTTGTTATGATAAATGTTTTGAAAATGCTGTCTCGTGATTGGTTCCAGCTAGTGTGTTATGGAGAGACATTTGATTTAAATGGAGATATAACACACGGCTAAATTGTAATGATTGTCATTAATTAATAAGAAATGGGTACGTAATTAACATGTTATTCAATAGTCGTAGATAAAATTTATTATTGGAATTCAAAACCAATATTTTAATCATTTTACCTAAATTTTAAACGTAAATTAAAAATAATGAATCTCAGTACCTAGTTGTATTTTTCACTTCGAAATTACGTAAGAATTTTGGTAAAGTAATAAGCTCTAAAGAAATAATAATATGGTTACAATGACAACTATCTATGCATGCCTATCTTTAAATTCATTTTTCTCTTAAACGGCGCATTCTTTCGGATTTCTATAAGAGCAACTTTTTTTTTATGTAAATTTGATTAAAGAATATGTACTATTTTGGAAGAAAATCTTATAAAAACGTATTGCTTAAAATTTGTCTCTTAACACACGTTCAATGCGTATTCAAATGTTAAACATTCGTGCGGATCTGCAAAAATCAACCCGCAAAAAAAAACAGTGTAGTGTGGCTATAATGTAGATATGGACACGGGAGCCGTGTTCAACGCATTCAACGTGTTAAAGTCAAAATACCACTTAAAACGAAACAAAAAATCAGGAAAAAATCATGGAAGTGAGTTAAGTGTATATTAAGTACCGTACAAAATTTAGATACTCTATTTATTCTACTAGAATCTTTTCTGAAATAAATGACGATAGACCTCTTTTTTGTCAACACCTTTGAAGAACTGCAGCTCCCTTAGGAAACGAAATCGGACGTATGTTTATAGGAACTTTTTTCATTGTTTTGATATCAGGAGTGTATTAGTTCATTTTGATAAGTTTAGTGTATTTTTATTTTTACCCAAAAACCCAAATGAAAACGATATGGATTTTACTAATTTCAAAATTATTTTAGAAACTTTTACGTCCCATTTTATACACTGGTCATCTTTATGAAGGCAGGACAATAATAAAATCCTTAACATTCTTTAATCACTGGTTAAGAATCCCAGAAAATGTTTTGGAGCAAATCCAAATTATAGTCACTTCCTATCATCTAAGTTTTTCTATGTAAGTATGAATAAATATATTTTTTTTCTATTTTACGCTATTATAAAGGTATTAACATGTAACACTTTTATCCGGACCGCTTCCAGAGCGATTGCAAAATTTGTGCTGCCAATAAGGCTGAAAACATTGTTGTCAACATGTTAAAAAATAATAACAAACGCTTTTATAATAGAATTTTAAAATGTTGATAAAAACTGTCAGCAAATGTTGATAACAAGAGCTGTCAACAATTCTGCGTCCAAGATTTTAAATTTATCATTAACATTGCTAGAAACATATGTTATTAGTTATTAGCAAAGTTACCTCTTAGTTAATTTTTGATATTAGATGGGACGACATTGAGGATAATTCAGTAATGCGTACTGACATTCCAACAACACACCTAATTTTTGGAATAAAATATTCTTTAAGCTCTGCAAATTATGAGATTTTGATAGGAGCAGAAAAATGTCTTCTATTAAATGGTTCTCAGGTATAATTTTAAAAATAACAGACAAAGAACATGATGTAATATTTTTTCGTAGGCTCTAACAATTTTTATTGATAATATTTTGGAAATAAATAGAAGAATAGGGTTGGAAGTTTGTGCTAGAAATAATTTTATTTGTCCCACTGAAGAAGAGCATTATAATTTAACTAAAAGAAGTTTGTAGACAGTTTCATGTAATGTTTGAATATACCATAAAATTATTTGTTGTAGAAAATGCTCCGTTCTATACATTGGGCATCGATTTAATGAGATTATTTAGTGCAACTAAAATAAATTTTCAAAAAATTGCTGTCCTTTTAGGTTTAATCACGCAATATAGAAATGATATTATAAATATTACGTCGAAACGAGTAAGTAGATGTTGGACGTACGATGTAGGCAACCAAATGCTCAACTGCATAATAAGTCCATTTCAAAGTCTGTAGCTGTTAGATTTTTTAATTTTATTTTTTATTTAGTATATTATAGAACGAGGGTTTCTTGAAGAATTGAGTGATGGAAAATTGACACTTCCCTTTATTCATGCAATCAATAAGCATCCTGAAGATACACGTATAAGAGGTACCAATTTTTCTCATTTTAATTTAGATGCGTTTAATTGATCAGTATTTAGATTTGATTAAGTCAAAGCGTACAGATTTGGAAGCCAAAAATATGGTATTTTCAATTCTTGAAGACTACCAAAGTTTGACATATGCACATGAAAAATTGGAAAATATAAAGACGGATACTAGGAATGAAATTAAAAAACTTGCGGGACATCAAATGAGTGAAGAATTAATGCAATTTTACGAATGAGTTAATTTAAATTAGCCTAATTAGGAGCGGTGAAAGATTTTAATTTTGCATAGAAATTGGGTTGTATTGAATTTTCATCAATAAATTATAGAACGTTTTTCTGTGGTGTAATTTAGTACCTAATCATTTACTTCCAATTATTAGTTATTAAAGGCAATCTTGAAAATAATTAAACTAAAAAATAAACAATTGGAAATGAGTGGAAACTTGCTATTTTATGCGTGTGGAATAATTGTTGCAAAGATAAGATTATTTAAGTTTGTAGATTTATTTTAAGATAATTTTTTAGATAATTTATTAAGTAGGTATTGTATAACACCTAATAAGATATGTATTAGAAAGTTTCGAGAATCTATTAGGTGTCTTCATAAAAACAACCAGCAAATTGCTCAGTTTCATACCGAAGGTGTTTCTGACGTTAATTTCTCACATAGAAAAGACGAAATTACAGCTGATGTTATAAAAATTACTGCAATTAATTTTGCAATACGCAATACTAGTTATTGTAAATTGGTTTGGCATTATTACAGAGACGTAAGACGTAACGTAATAAATTTTTAATACTTAGTGCATAGTGCATTACCTATTACCTATTAGAAAGTAGATGATGTTTGGTGCGCGGTGCGCGATAGTGAATGGTAAATGGTAATTATTTCCTTTTCCCTTTTAAAGAAAGTTAGCTTCGTCAATCTAAAATAGTCATCAAGTGAGTGCTTAACTACGGCGCTCTTCCATTTTTTAAATCAGCTTTATTAAAAAAAATAGTAAAATATGAAAGATATTGATTCAACGGTTGAAGCTTTGAAAGAATGGATTCAAAAGCAACCTCATTTGCCGCAAAATATTTGTAAGTAAAAACCATTTTTCATTTCTGACTTAACCAGAAATATCAATTGTGAAAACGTAGTTTCAATATTTTTAGCTGATCAATTAATAAGACGCTTTTTAATGAGTTCGAAAATGAGTCCTGAGGGTGCAAAAAATTTAATTGACTTAAATTACACTTTGCGTTCGCAGGCACCTGAAATATTTTCAAATCGAGAACCTCAAAGTGTTGCAATACAATCTGTTTTGAACTGTGTGTAAGTTTTCCAATTTAGGTTATTTGTATATTTGTTTAAAGTTTTACGTTTATGATTTCTAGTGATTATTGTCCGTTACCAAGATTAACGGATAAAAAACACAAAGTTATGGTTTATCGCTTAATCGACAACGATGCAAATAAATTTAATTATGCCGATGTTCTCAAGGTTTTTTTCATGGTTGCGGATATTAGGATGCACATCGATATGGAACACTCTGAGGGTGAAATTCCGATATTTGACATGGCCGGAACCAGTTTAAAACATCTTACGAAACTTTCATTGCCGCTTCTTAAAAAATACATGGTGTTTACCCAGGTACCTTCCTAATAATTTTATTACATAATAGATGTATTAATTATAGTATGTATGTACAACGTGCTTCACCGAAAACTGGTACACAAATGAAATGCTAAGGCAGCCAATAGGCAGACGCTTTCGTGCGGCTAGGAACATCTCTTAATCTCACCCCACATTTAGTCGGTGCTGAGATTAACAAGCACTCCCCGACTTTGCGATTCAAACAACTTTACTTAGAATTCTACCTGACTACCTTTACTCACAATTCACAATGCGATGCGCGTTGGAAACGCACAGCCAGGGATTGCCTGGCCATTCAAGCCGCACGAAAGCTTCTTATTGGCGCTAGCATTTCTTTTATGTACCAATGTTCGGTGAAGCATGTTGTACATAGGTATATCACTTTAAGAAGTGATGGTTTAATCGATTCTCAGACAAATACTAAAAATATGCCATTTTAGAAATCAAAAATGTTTTTGGGATATGTACGAAGCTGATAAAAACTAATTCTATTCAGTAGAAATAATAAAATGTATTTTTAAATGCATATCCACCGTAATTACATTTGCAAATAAATTATATGTCTCTTTAGTAATTGACATAATTCGGTAATACGGTAATACGGTTCGTGATAAGCTTAACTATTAAACATCATAAATTGTATGCATTTAATACTCATAACATCGCTCTTAACTAATTTTATTTTTTAAGGAAGCGCATCCTGTGAGACTAAAACGAATTCACATAGTTAATACTGCTCCTTTGCTAGACAAAATTCTAGCTCTTTTGAGGCCGTTTTTAAAAAGTGAAGTTGCCAAGTTGGTGAGTAGGCTATTTTTTGTCGCATGAAAAATAATAAAAAAGAATGAATAATTCATTTCAGTTAACTTTCCATACTCCAAACTCGACAACACTTTTCGACCACATTCCCATTGAATTAATTCCTCCAGATTACGGTGGAAAACTGGAAATGTCAATGAAGGAAATTAAAGAGGTATGGCGAAATCACGTGGAAAATAATAGGGATTTTTTTTTGGATAAGACGAGATGGGATGTCGATGAAAGCAAAAGAGGGATAGATAGCGATAAAAATAAGAACTATTATGGGATGCAGGGTTCTTTTAAGAGTTTGTCTATTGATTAAATAATATATACAAGGGTGTGCATAAAAAACAACCACTTCCTATTAATTATTTACCAGATTTTAATATAAAATACTTAGCAAATATAATGTACTATAAACTTACATATGCAAGGAGGTAAACAGACTTTAAGCAGCCAAATTTTAAGAGGCGAATTTAAGAGGAAAATTGTAATTCTAGGGAGGTTTGCGGTTAAAATAGCGTAAACTTTTTTATGCTTAAAATAAAATGATTTTTTTTCATAATCTTGTTCTGTATATAATTTCGGACAAAAGATTGGACTTAACCATACAAATGCAGTTAAAAACGGTATTTTAAATAGTTTAGCCACTTTTCTTCTTCAATTATTAATTACCGATTAAATGTGATTATCTCCTTCTAAAACTTAGCTGCTTATTTTTGAGTACCTACTATGTATATTAAAATTTTTTGTAATTTAAAATCTTGCCTGAAATTTTAGTAAGAAATAAAGTTATGAAAAAAAAAATTAAATTGTCCTTTTTATTATCGCATTAATATTTTTTTTCTTCAAACGTCATAAAAGTATGGCGTTTTTTGACACTTCGTAGGCATTAACAAGTCATTTTTTTGTTGATTGATTTTAGGGTTATGTTCGCACATTTCCGACGTAAATCGGTTTTTTTAACTCCTAGGCGTTAAAATCAATTTTTAACTCCGCGTATTTGGCAACCCAATATACATTGTAGCAACATGACATAACGTATTAAAATTAAATGTAACAATGTTGTAATAACCTGTATGAGATTCTTCGGTTATAATATATGTATAATAAATCTTTAATAAATAAAAAAAAATTATAATTTTTACTGAATTGGTTTTATACAGCTCAGTTTTTAAAAATTATGTTGGTTGTAACAATGCTTGTAGTTAACTTTGAAATCAATTTAATTACTTTTTAGGTTATGGTATTTATCAGTGGAATAATATTATTAGCAGTCCACAATAAAATTTGTACTTTGTACGTTGATGGAAAAATTCTACAACTGTAAATGAATAATACCTAAATGCCTTTAGAGTGTGTATGTGTATGAGTGCACAATGTAGAGAAATGAGTGTAAGAGTTCGGCCAGTGGTGTAGTTGCTTTCATAATATAAACACAACCCTGAATAAATCGTAAGTCATCTCAAAAACTCACAGAATGTATGCAATTGTGTAAGGTATCGCAAATGAATGTATCAATTTTTTATAGTGTATGAAACCTACAAGTTTTTAATGAAAATAATGGAGACTAAATATAAGAAATAGAGCACTTTACCAATTTGACAAAAATACAACCTTAAAGCAGTAAAAGCTTAGTTACAACAAATGCCGAATTAAAATAAAAACCTATAAAGCTGATTGTTTTTTTATTATTATTGCTTACAAATCTATTAATTTAAATACAATATTAATATAATTTTATATGTTTTTATCGACATAACTTATATTGAATGTACAATTTGTAATTGTAGCATTTTGAAAATTGAATGCGGAGGAAGACGCTGAACTTGTAGCTGCGGTTATACAAGTTTTTTTCGCATTACATCCTATTATACTGGGAATCGGATTAAGTGGTATTAGCTCAGGAAGGGCTAATTCTTCGTTATCAATTAACTCAACGGAATTACTTGTAATCGTCTCTGGCTTTAAAATTCTCTGAGCAACATCTTTCTTTTCGGTTACAGATTCTTGGTTTATAATTAATTGAACGGGATTACTTGTAATCGGCTCTGGATTCAAAATTCTCCGCGCAACATCTTTCTTCTTGGTTAAAGATTCTTCGATGTATCCCTCGGCGACACTGGTGGACTTCCAACCTCCATGTTGTTTTAGAGATGTAATATCGGCTCCCCCATCTATAAGAAAAGTAGCTGATGTTCGTCTTAAACAGTGCCCCGTGTATTCATGAGAATTTGGCAATTTTAAATAAGATGCTACATCCCTAGAAGCGTTACCAATTTTGTGTATTCCCATTACTTGTCCATAACATTTTCCATTTACATATTTAATAAAAAAACGATTATCTTTCATATTGTTTGGGCGTAAAGAAAGATATTTTCTATATATATTTAAAAAGTTTTCTCCCACTATTGTAAAAGATCTTGATTTGTTAGTTTTGCTATCTGGTATTTTAATAAATAATAACGATCCAAAATCTTCAATATTGTCCATTCTCATTTTGACCAACTCGTCACATCGACAAGCACCAGAAACCCCAAATAACAAAATGATCTATATAAAAAATGGTTTTCAATATAAATATATGTAAAAAGATTTATTGTATAATGTATTATTTATTTGTTATATGTATATGTACTAATTTTGTTGAATGTTGTATATTTTGTGATCTTTGTTAATTTAGCCAAGGGCTATTAAATAAACTTATTATTGTTATTAATAACTATGTACTATAAATGGTTGTACTGTAAACTTACCTTGATGCCCAAATATTGTTCATCAGAAGCTTCGTTTAAAAATTTATCAAACTGTTCTTTTGTAAATACTCTCGACTTTTTAGGAGTATACCCTTCATTTTGTTTTTTTAGGAATGCTCGAAGTTTCATGTATTTATTTGTATCCACTCCCTTTTTTATATTAAGTAATGATTTTATCATCGAATATTGCGACCACATTGTTGAACTCTTCCATTTCATTTTATTTTTCTGTTCGGAAAAGTAGGCCAATAAAACATTTTCCGAGTAATTTTTTACTTTTTGATCATCGCACCATGAAATAAATTTATCATAAGCATGTTCATAAATTTTAGATGATTTTGTTGGGAGCAGATTATTTGCTGCTTCATTTGCGGCTTGCAAAATAAATGGTGGCGTACATTCCATATCATTTTCAGAATCGGATGACATTATAAATACTAGGAACAATAAATAATTGTTTTACAATAAATAATTAATACTCCAATAAACTAAGTATTACTTACTTTTCCAGCTATCACTAAACACTGTAAATACAATAAACAAGAAGTATGATTTCGATTATGGATTTCAAAAATAATTTTTTTGAATTCAAATCAGAGTCACAGGTGCGCTTTCGTTTGTTTCATAGCTAACTTCACTTCATATTTCACTTTGTTGGAAGTAGGTAACCCAATATACATTAATGACATGACGTAGTAAATTAAATGTCACATTTTAAAATTATTTTTTTCAATTATTATTTTATAAATTGAGGCGTTTGAAGAAAAAATAGCATGTTTTATTCGGAGTAAAATAACTTTTTGTGGCTCGCATGTATCCGCGGGACTCGCAGAGCTCGTCCCGCGAACTTACATGCTCGTCACAAAAAGTACTTATTTTACTCCTAATAAAACAATATACTATTTAATTGAATTTGCAACAATTTAAAAAAATTACTTATTGCTACGTCATATTGTCATAGCTTGAATGAGTTGAAAATAATACCAGTCCTTTTGGAGGGGAGAATATTTACCCTATAATAACAAAGAAAAACGGCTACTAAACCCCTGCACGCTTTCCAATCATATGGTAAATTGCATTTCCATTTTCACAAATTTTTTGTGTTTTTCTCTGATTTAATATTGCATGCCCTTTTAGTGAAAGATAGTTAAAATAAATTTATTAATTCGTTATCAGTGAACCCAAATCTATAAGATAAGGACAAAAAATCGCGAAAAAAAATTTCAAAATTTTTCAGTTTTATAGAGAAGGGAGGACCCTTCTCTATCATTTTTTGGTGGTCATAAAAACGGGTGTAGCTTCTAAACTGGTCGTTCTAGCTCAAAATTTTTTAGTTCTCCGTAATCAGCAGACCGAAATCTATAAACGTAACCTATCAGTTATATAAAATTCGAAAAAATTTGGAAAAAAATATGAATTTTTCAAATTTTCTAAATTTCTGCAATTTTCAAAACGCTGTAGTTTAAAAAGTAGGCGTCGGATCGCGTTAACAATGGTTGATTCATTATCAGCGAACCCAAATCTATAAGATAAGGTCAAAAAATCGCGAAAAAAAATTTCAAAATTTTTCAGTTTTATAGAGAAGGGGGGACCCTTCTCTATCATTTTTTGGTGGTCATAAAAACGGGTGTAGCTTCTAAACTGGTGGTCGTAGCTCAAAATTTTTTAGTTCTCCGTAATCAGCAGACCGGAATCTATAAACGTAACCTATCAGTTATATAAAATTCGAAAAAATTTGGAAAAAAATATAAATTTTTCAAATTTTCTAAATTTATGCAATTTTCAAAACGCTGTAGTTTAAAAAGTACGCGTCGGATCGCGTTAACAATGGTTGATTCGTTATAAGCGAACCCAAATCTATAAGATAAGGTCAAAAAATCGCGAAAAAAAATTTCAAAATTTTTCAGTTTTATAGAGAAGGGGGGACCCTTCTCTATCATTTTTTGGTGGTCATAAAAACGGGTGTAGCTTCTAAACTGGTGGTCGTAGCTCAAAATTTTTTAGTTCTCCGTAATCAGCAGACCGAAATCTATAAACGTAACCTATCAGTTATATAAAATTCGAAAAAATTTGGAAAAAAATATGAATTTTTCAAATTTTCTAAATTTCTGCAATTTTCAAAACGCTGTAGTTTAAAACCTTCTCTATCATTTTTTGGTGGTCATAAAAACGGGTGTTGCTTCTAAACTGGTGGTCGTAGCTCAAAATTTTTTAGTTCTCCGTAATCAGCAGACCGAAATCTATAAACGTAACCTATCAGTTATATAAAATTCGAAAAAATTTGGAAAAAAATATGAGTTTTTCAAATTTTCTAAATTTCTGCTATTTTCAAAACGCTGTAGTTTAAAAAGTAGGCGTCGGATCGCGTTAACAATGGTTGATTCGTTATCAGCGAACCCAAATCTATAAGATAAGGTCAAAAAATCGCGAAAAAAAATTTCAAAATTTTTCAGTTTTATAGAGAAGGGGGGGACCCTTCTCTATCATTTTTTGGTGGTCATAAAAACGGGTTTAGCTTCTAAACTGGTGGTCGTAGCTCAAAATTTTTTAGTTCTCCGTAATCAGCAGACCGAAATCTATAAACGTAACCTATCAGTTATATAAAATTCGAAAAAATTTGGAAAAAAATATGAATTTTTCAAATTTTCTAAATTTCTGCAATTTTCAAAACGCTGTAGTTTAAAAAGTAGGCGTCGGATCGCGTTAACAATGGTTGATTCGTTATCAGCGAACCCAAATCTTTAAAATAAGGTCAAAAAATCGCGAAAAAAAATTTCAAAATTTTTCAGTTTTATAGAGAAGGGGGGACCCTTCTCTATCATTTTTTGGTGGTCATAAGAACGGGTGTAGCTTCTAAACTGGTGGTCGTAGCTCAAAATTTTTTAGTTCTCCGTAATCAGCAGACCGAAATCTATAAACGTAACCTATCAGTTATATAAAATTCGAAAAAATTTGGAAAAAAATATGAATTTTTCAAATTTTCTAAATTTCTGCACTTTTCAAAACGCTGTAGTTTAAAAAGTACGCGTCGGATCGCGTTAACAATGGTTGATTCGTTATCAGCGAACCCAAATCTATAAGATAAGGTCAAAAAATCGCGAAAAAAAATTTCAAAATTTTTCAGTTTTATAGAGAAGGGGGGGACCCTTCTCTATCATTTTTTGGTGGTCATAAAAACGGGTGTAGCTTCTAAACTGGTGGTCCTAGCTCAACATTTTATAGTTCTCCGTAACCAGCAGACCGAAATCTATAAACGTAACCTATCAGTTATGTAAAATTCGAAAAAATTTGGAAAAAAATATGAATTTTTCAAATTTTCTAAATTTCTGCAATTTTCAAAAAATTGAAAAAATTGAAAAAATTGAAAAAATTGAAAAAATTGACAAAATTGAAAAAATTGACAAAATTAAAAAAATTGACAAAATTAAAAAAATTAAAAGAAATTGAAAAAATTAAAAAAATTGAAAAAATTGAAAAATCTGAAAAAAATGAAAAAATTAAAAAAATTGAAAAAAATTGACAAAATTGACAAAATTGACAAAATTGACAAAATTGACAAAATTGACAAAATTGACAAAATTGACAAAATTGACAAAATTGACAAAATTGACAAAATTGACAAAATTGGCAAAATTGACAAAATGGACAAAATTGACAAAATTGACAAAATTGAAAAAATTTAAAAAATTAAAAAAATTAAAAAAAATTGAAAAAATTGAAAAAATTGAAAAAATTGAAAAAATTAAAAAAATTGAAAAATCTGAAAAAATTGAAAAAATTGAAAAAAATGAAAAAAATATGAATTTTTCAAATTTTCTAAATTTCTGCACTTTTCAAAACGCTGTAGTTTAAAAAGTACGCGTCGGATCGCGTTAACAATGGTTGATTCGTTATCAGCGAACCCAAATCTATAAGATAAGGTCAAAAAATCGCGAAAAAAAATTTCAAAATTTTTCAGTTTTATAGAGAAGGGGGGGACCCTTCTCTATCATTTTTTGGTGGTCATAAAAACGGGTGTAGCTTCTAAACTGGTGGTCCTAGCTCAACATTTTATAGTTCTCCGTAATCAGCAGACCGAAATCTATAAACGTAACCTATCAGTTATGTAAAATTCGAAAAAATTTGGAAAAAAATATTAATTTTTCAAAATTTCTAAATTTTTGCAATTTTCAAAAAATTGAAAAAATTGAAAAAATTGAAAAAATTGAAAAAATTGAAAAAATTGAAAAAATTGAAAAAATTGAAAAAATTGAAAAAATTGAAAAAATTGAAAAAATTGAAAAAATTGAAAAAATTGAAAAAATTGAAAAAATTGAAAAAATTGAAAAAATTGAAAAAATTGAAAAAATTGAAAAAATTGAAAAAATTGAAAAAATTGAAAAAATTGAAAAAATTGAAAAAATTGACAAAATTGAAAAAATTGACAAAATTAAAAAAATTGACAAAATTGACAAAATTAAAAAAATTAAAAGAAATTGAAAAAATTAAAAAAATTAAAAAAATTGAGAAAATTGAAAAATCTGAAAAAAATGAAAAAATTAAAAAAATTGAAAAAAATTGACAAAATTGACAAAATTGGCAAAATTGACAAAATTGACAAAATTGACAAAATTGACAAAATTGACAAAATTGACAAAATTGACAAAATTGACAAAATTGACAAAATTGACAAAATTGACAAAATTGACAAAATTGACAAAATTGACAAAATTGACAAAATTGACAAAATTGACAAAATTGACATAATTGAAAAAATTGAAAAAATTAAAAAAATTAAAAAAAATTGAAAAAATTGAAAAAATTGAAAAAATTAAAAAAATTGAAAAAATTGAAAAAATTGAAAAAATTAAAAAAATTGAAAAATCTGAAAAAATTGAAAAAATTGAAAAAAATGAAAAAATTGAAAAAATTGACAAAATTGAAAAAATTAAAAAAAAAATGAAAAAATTAAGAAAATTGAAAAAAATTGACAAAATTGACAAAATTGACAAAATTGACAAAATTGACAAAATTGACAAAATTGACAAAATTGACAAAATTGACAAAATTGACAAAATCGACAAAATCGACAAAATCGACAAAATCGACAAAATCGACAAAATCGACAAAATCGACAAAATCGACAAAATCGACAAAATCGACAAAATCGACAAAATCGACAAAATCGACAAAATCGACAAAATCGACAAAATCGACAAAATCGACAAAATCGACAAAATCGACAAAATCGACAAAACCGACAAAATCGACAAAATCGACAAAATTGACAAAATTGAAAAAATTGAAAAAATTTCAAAAATTTCAAAAATTTATTGATAGTTTATGTGAAAATTTTGCGTATTTGTAGTTTTCTTTTGCCGGAAAAGCCAAATTTGTCGAAAACGTCGAAATAAATACACATTTTTGATCATAACTGGCTTAATTTTTCGAGTTTTCGGTTTAAAAAAGTTGTCCCTTACTCAGCAGGCTCTCAGCTTTCTAATGCACCCGATTTTTTTAATATCGGACATGGTGACCGAAATTTCAAATGGTTCTAATTTATGCATAATTTTTTTAACAAGATTTTTTCAAGTCCGTCAAATCATCAAAACAACGGCGTTTCTCACCGGGCTTGGATTATTTTTCATGTGTTTGCTTACGTTTTGATAGTTTATATGAAAATATTGCGTATTTGTAGTTTACTTTTGCCGGAAAAGCCAAATTTGTCGAAAACGTCGAAATAAATACACATTTTTGATCATAACTGGCTTAATTTTTCGAGTTTTCGGTTTAAAAAAGTTGTCCCTTGCTCAGCAGGCTCTCAGCTTTCTAATGCACTCGATTTTTTTAATATCGGTTATGGTGACCGAAATTTCGAATGGTACATTTTATGCATAATTTTTTTAACAAGATTTTTTCAAGTCCGTCAAATCATCAAAACAACGGCGTTTCTCACCGGACTTTGATTATTTTTCATGTGTTTGCTTACGTATTGATAGTTTATATGAAAATGTTGCGTATTTGTAGTTTTCTTTTGCCGGAAAAGCCAAATTTGTCGAAAACGTCGAAATAAATACACATTTTTAATCATAACTGGCTTAATTTTTCGAGTTTTCGGTTTAAAAAAGTTGTCCCTTACTCAGCAGGCTCTCAGCTTTCTTATGCACCCGGTTTTTTTAATATCGGACATGGTGACCGAAATTTCGAATGGTGCTATTTTATGCATAATTTTTTTTACAAGATTTTTTCAAGTCCGTCAAATCATCAAAACAACGGCGTTTCTCACCGGGCTTGGATTATTTTTCATGTTTGCTTACGTATTGATAGTTTATATGAAAATATTGCGTATTTGTAGTTTTCTCTTGCCGGAAAAGCCAATTTTGTCGAAAACGTCAAAATAAATACACATTTTTGATCATAACTGGCTTATTTTTTCGAGTTTTCGGTTTAAAAAAGTTGTCCCTTACTCAGCAGGCTCTCAGCTTTCTAATGCACCCGATTTTTTTAATATCGGTTATGGTGACCGAAATTTCGAATGGTACTATTTTATGCATATTTTTTTTAACAAGATTTTTCAAGTCCGTCAAATCATCAAAACAACGGCGTTTCTCACCGGGCTTTGATTATTTTTCATGTGTTTGCTTACGTATTGATAGTTTATATGAAAATGTTGCGTATTTGAAGTTTTCTTTTGCCGGAAAAGCCAAATTTGTCGAAAACGTCGAAATAAATACACATTTTTGATCATAACTGGCTTAATTTTTCGAGTTTTCGGTTTAAAAAAGTTGTCCCTTACTCAGCAGGCTCTCAGCTTTCTTATGCACCCGATTTTTTTAATATCGGACATGGTGACAGAAATTTCGAATGGTGCTATTTTATGCATAATTTTTTTAACAAGATTTTTTCAAGTCCGTCAAATCATCAAAACAACGGCGTTTCTAACCGGGCTTGGATTATTTTTCATGTGTTTGCTTACGTATTGATAGTTTATATGAAAATATTGCGTATTTGTAGTTGTCTTTTGCCGGAAAAGCAAAATTTGTCGAAAACGTCGAAATAAATACACATTTTTGATCATAACTGGCTTAATTTTTCGAGTTTTCGGTTTAAAAAAGTTGTTCCTTACTCAGCAGGCTCTCAGCTTTCTAATGCACCCGATTTTTTTAATATCGGTTATGGTGACCGAAATTTCGAATGGTACTATTTTATGCATATTTTTTTTAACAAGATTTTTTCAAGTCCGTCAAATCATCAAAACAACGGTGTTTCTCACCAAGCTTTGATTATTTTTCATGTGTTTGCTTACGTATTGATAGTTTATATGAAAATGTTGCGTATTTGTAGTTTTCTTTTGCCGGAACAGCCAAATTTGTCGAAAACGTATAAATAAATACACATTTTTGATCATAACTGGCTTAATTTTTCGAGTTTTCGGTTTAAAAAAGTTGTCCCTTACTCAGCAGGCTCTCAGCTTTCTAATGCACCCGATTTTTTTAATATCGGTTATGGTGACCGAAATTTCGAATGGTACTATTTTATGCATATTGTTTTTAACAAGATTTTTTCAAGTCCGTCAAATCATCAAAACAACGGCGTTTCTCACCGGGCTTTGATTATTTTTCATGTGTTTGCTTACGTATTGATAGTTTATATGAAAATGTTGCGTATTTGTAGTTTTCTTTTGCCGGAAAAGCCAAATTTGTCGAAAACGTCGAAATAAATACACATTTTTGATCATAACTGGCTTAATTTTTCGAGTTTTCGTTTTAAAAAAGTTGTCCCTTACTCAGCAGGCTCTCAGCTTTCTAATGCACCCGATTTTTTTAAAATCGGATATGGTGACCGAAATTTCGAATGGTGCTATTTTATGCATAATTTTTTTAAAAAGATTTTTTCAAGGCCGTCAAATCATCAAAACAACGGCGTTTCTCACCGGGCTTGGATTATTTTTCATGTGTTTGCTTACGTATTGATAGTTTATATGAAAATATTGCGTATTTGTAGTTTTCTCTTGCCGGAAAAGCCAAATTTGTCGAAAACGTCGATATAAATACACATTTTTGATCATAACTGGCTTAATTTTTCGAGTTTTCGGTGTAAATAAGTTGTCCCTTACTCAGCAGGCTCTCAGCTTTCAAATGCACTCGATTTTTTTAATATCGGACATGGTGACCGAAATTTCGAATGGTGCTATTTTATGCATAATTTTTTTAACAAGATTTTTTCAAGTCCGTCAAATCATCAAAACAACGGCGTTTCTCACCGGGCTTGGATTATTTTTCATGTGTTTGCTTACGTATTGATAGTTTATATGAAAATATTGCGTATTTGTAGTTTTCTCTTGCCGGAAAGCCAAATTTGTCGAAAACGTCGAAATAAATACACATTTTTGATCATAACTGGCTTAATTTTTCAAATTTTCGTTTTAAAAAAGTTGTTCCTTACACAGCAGGCTCTCAGCTTTCTAATGCACCCGATTTTTTTAATATCGGTTATGGTGACCGAAATTTTGAATGGTACTATTTTATGCATATTTTTTTTAACAAGATTTTTTCAAGTCCGTCAAATCATCAAAACAACGGCGTTTCTCACCGGGCTTTGATTATTTTTCAGGTGTTTGCTTACGTATTGATAGTTTATATGAAAATGTTGCGTATTTGTAGTTTTCTTTTGCCGGAAAAGCCAAATTTGTCGAAAACGTCGAAATAAATACACATTTTTGATCATAACTGGCTTAATTTTTAGAGTTTTCGGTTTAAAAAGTTGTCCCTTACTCAGCAGGCTCTCAGCTTTCTAATGCACCCGATTTTTTTAATTTCGGACATGGTGACCGAAATTTCGAATGGTGCTATTTTATGCATAATTTTTTCTACAAGATTTTTTCAAGTCCGTCAAATCATCAAAACAACGGCGTTTCTCACCGGGCTTGGATTATTTTTCATGTGTTTGCTTACGAATTGATAGTTTATATGAAAATATTGCGTATTTGTAGTTTTCTCTTACCGGAAAAGCCAAATTTGTCGAAATAAATACACATTTTTGATCATAACTGGCTTAATTTTTCAAATTTTCGTTTTAAAAAAGTTGTTCGTTACTCAGCAGGCTCTCAGCTTTCTAATGCACCCGATTTTTTTAATATCTATTATGGTGACCGAAATTTCGAATGGTACTATTTTATGCATAATTTTTTTAACAAGATTTTTTCAAGTCCGTCAAATCATCAAAACAACGGCGTTTCTCACCGGGCTTGGATTATTTTTCATGTGTTTGCTTACGTATTGATAGTTTATATGAAAATATTGCGTATTTGTAGTTTTCTCTTGCCGGAAAAGCCAAATTTGTCGAAAACGTCGAAATAAATACACATTTTTGATCATAACTGGCTTAATTTTTCAAATTTTCGTTTTAAAGAAGTTGTTCCTTACTCAGCAGGCTCTCAGCTTTCTAATGCACCTGATTTTTTTAATATCGGTTATGGTGACCGAAATTTCGAATGGTGCTATTTTATGCATAATTTTTTTAACAAGATTTTTTCAAGTTCGTCAAATCATCAAAACAACGGCGTTTCTCAACGGGCTTTGATTATTTTTCATGTGTTTGCTTACGTATTGATAGTTTATATGAAAATGTTGCGTATTTGTAGTTTTCTTTTGCCGGAAAAGCCAAATTTGTCGAAAACGTCGAAATAAATACACATTTTTGATCATAACTGGCTTAATTTTTCGAGTTTTCGGTTTAAAAAAGTTGTCCCTTACTCAGCAGGCTCTCAGCTTTCTTATGCACCCGATTTTTTTAATATCGGACATGGTGACCGAAATTTCGAATGGTGCTATTTTATGCATAATTTTTTTTACAAGATTTTTTCAAGTCCGCCAAATCATCAAAACAACGGCGTTTCTCACCGGGCTTGGATTATTTTTCATGTGTTTGCTTACGAATTGATAGTTTATATGAAAATATTGCGTATTTGTAGTTTTCTCTTGTAGGAAAAGCCAAATTTGTCGAAAACGTCGAAATAAATACACATTTTTGATCATAACTGGCTTAATTTTTCGAGTTTTCGGTTAAAAAAAGTTGTTCCTTACTCAGCAGGCTCTCAGCTTTCTAATGCACCCGATTTTTTTAATATCGGTTATGGTGACCAAAATTTCGAATGGTACTATTTTATGCATATTGTTTTTAACAAGATTTTTTCAAGTCCGTCAAATCATCAAAACAACGGTGTTTCTCACCAAGCTTTGATTATTTTTCATGTGTTTGCTTACGTATTGATAGTTTATATGAAAATGTTGCGTATTTGTAGTTTTCTTTTGCCGGAACAGCCAAATTTGTCGAAAACGTAGAAATAAATACACATTTTTGATCATAACTGGCTTAATTTTTCGAGTTTTCGGTTTAAAAAAGTTGTCCCTTACTCAGCAGGCTCTCAGCTTTCTAATGCACCCGATTTTTTTAATATCGGTTATGGTGACCGAAATTTCGAATGGTACTATTTTATGCATATTGTTTTTAACAAGATTTTTTCAAGTCCGTCAAATCATCAAAACAACGGCGTTTCTCACCGGGCTTTGATTATTTTTCATGTGTTTGCTTACGTATTGATAGTTTATATGAAAATGTTGCGTATTTGTAGTTTTCTTTTGCCGGAAAAGCCAAATTTGTCGAAAACGTCGAAATAAATACACATTTTTAATCATAACTGGCTTAATTTTTCGAGTTTTCGGTTTAAAAAAGTTGTCCCTTACTCAGCAGGCTCTCAGCTTTCTTATGCACCCGATTTTTTTAATATCGGACATGGTGACAGAAATTTCGAATGGTGCTATTTTATGCATAATTTTTTTTACAAGATTTTTTCAAGTCCGCCAAATCATCAAAACAACGGCGTTTCTCACCGGGCTTGGATTATTTTTAATGTGTTTGCTTACGAATTGATAGTTTATATGAAAATATTGCGTATTTGTAGTTTTCTCTTGTAGGAAAAGCCAAATTTGTCGAAAACGTCGAAATAAATACACATTTTTGATCATAACTGGCTTAATTTTTCGAGTTTTCGGTTAAAAAAAGTTGTTCCTTACTCAGCAGGCTCTCAGCTTTCTAATGCACCCGATTTTTTTAATATCGGTTATGGTGACCGAAATTTCGAATGGTACATTTTATGCATAATTTTTTTAACAAGATTTTTTCAAGTCCGTCAAATCATCAAAACAACGGCGTTTCTCACCGGGCTTGGATTATTTTCCATGTGTTTGCTTACGTATTGATAGTTTATATGAAAATATTGCGTATTTGTAGTTTTCTCTTGCCGGAAAAGCCAAATTTGTCGAAAACGTCGAAATAAATACACATTTTTGATCATAACTGGCTTAATTTTTCGAGTTTTCGGTTTAAAAAAGTTGTTCCTTACTCAGCAGGCTCTCAGCTTTCTAATGCACCCGATTTTTTTAATATCGGTTATGGTGACCGAAATTTCGAATGGTACATTTTATGCATAATTTTTTTAACAAGATTTTTTCAAGTCCGTCAAATCATCAAAACAACGGCGTTTCTCTCCGGGCTTGGATTATTTTTCATGTGTTTGCTTACGTATTGATAGTTTATATGAAAATATTGCGTATTTGTAGTTTTCTCTTGCCGGAAAAGCCAAATTTGTCGAAAACTTCGAAATAAATACACATTTTTGATCATAACTGGCTTAATTTTTCGAGTTTTTGGTTTAAAAAAGTTGTCCCTTACTCAGCAGGCTCTCAGCTTTCTAATGCATCCGATTTTTTTAATGTCGGACATGGTGACTGAAATTTCGATTGGTGCTATTTTATGCATAATTTTTTTAACAAGATTTTTTCAAGTTCGTCAAATCATCAAAACAACGGCGTTTCTCAACGGGCTTGGATTATTTTTCATGTGTTTGCTTACGTTTTGATAGTTTATATGAAAATATTGCGTATTTGTAGTTTACTTTTGCCGGAAAAGCCAAATTTGTCGAAAACGTCGAAATAAATACACATTTTTGATCATAACTGGCTTAATTTTTCAAATTTTCGTTTTAAAAAAGTTGTTCCTTACTCAGCAGGCTCTCAGCTTTCTAATGCACCCGATTTTTTTAATATCGGACATGGTGACCGAAATTTCGAATGGTGCTATTTTATGCATAATTTTTTTTACAAGATTTTTTCAAGTCCGCCAAATCATCAAAACAACGGCGTTTCTCACCGGGCTTGGATTATTTTTCATGTGTTTGCTTACGAATTGATAGTTTATATGAAAATATTGCGTATTTGTAGTTTTCTCTTGTAGGAAAAGCCAAATTTGTCGAAAACGTCGAAATAAATACACATTTTTGATCATAACTGGCTTAATTTTTCGAGTTTTCGGTTAAAAAAAGTTGTTCCTTACTCAGCAGGCTCTCAGCTTTCTAATGCACCCGATTTTTTTAATATCGGTTATGGTGACCAAAATTTCGAATGGTACTATTTTATGCATATTGTTTTTAACAAGATTTTTTCAAGTCCGTCAAATCATCAAAACAACGGTGTTTCTCACCAAGCTTTGATTATTTTTCATGTGTTTGCTTACGTATTGATAGTTTATATGAAAATGTTGCGTATTTGTAGTTTTCTTTTGCCGGAACAGCCAAATTTGTCGAAAACGTAGAAATAAATACACATTTTTGATCATAACTGGCTTAATTTTTCGAGTTTTCGGTTTAAAAAAGTTGTCCCTTACTCAGCAGGCTCTCAGCTTTCTAATGCATCCGATTTTTTTAATGTCGGACATGGTGACTGAAATTTCGATTGGTGCTATTTTATGCATAATTTTTTTAACAAGATTTTTTCAAGTTCGTCAAATCATCAAAACAACGGCGTTTCTCAACGGGCTTGGATTATTTTTCATGTGTTTGCTTACGTTTTGATAGTTTATATGAAAATATTGCGTATTTGTAGTTTACTTTTGCCGGAAAAGCCAAATTTGTCGAAAACGTCGAAATAAATACACATTTTTGATCATAACTGGCTTAATTTTTCAAATTTTCGTTTTAAAAAAGTTGTTCCTTACTCAGCAGGCTCTCAGCTTTCTAATGCACCCGATTTTTTTAATATCGGACATGGTGACCGAAATTTCGAATGGTGCTATTTTATGCATAATTTTTTTTACAAGATTTTTTCAAGTCCGCCAAATCATCAAAACAACGGCGTTTCTCACCGGGCTTGGATTATTTTTCATGTGTTTGCTTACGAATTGATAGTTTATATGAAAATATTGCGTATTTGTAGTTTTCTCTTGTAGGAAAAGCCAAATTTGTCGAAAACGTCGAAATAAATACACATTTTTGATCATAACTGGCTTAATTTTTCGAGTTTTCGGTTAAAAAAAGTTGTTCCTTACTCAGCAGGCTCTCAGCTTTCTAATGCACCCGATTTTTTTAATATCGGTTATGGTGACCAAAATTTCGAATGGTACTATTTTATGCATATTGTTTTTAACAAGATTTTTTCAAGTCCGTCAAATCATCAAAACAACGGTGTTTCTCACCAAGCTTTGATTATTTTTCATGTGTTTGCTTACGTATTGATAGTTTATATGAAAATGTTGCGTATTTGTAGTTTTCTTTTGCCGGAACAGCCAAATTTGTCGAAAACGTAGAAATAAATACACATTTTTGATCATAACTGGCTTAATTTTTCGAGTTTTCGGTTTAAAAAAGTTGTCCCTTACTCAGCAGGCTCTCAGCTTTCTAATGCACCCGATTTTTTTAATGTCGGACATGGTGACTGAAATTTCGATTGGTGCTATTTTATGCATAATTTTTTTAACAAGATTTTTTCAAGTTCGTCAAATCATGAAAACAACGGCGTTTCTCAACGGGCTTGGATTATTTTTCATGTGTTTGCTTACGTATTGATAGTTTATATGAAAATATTGCGTATTTGTAGTTTACTTTTGCCGGAAAAGCCAAATTTGTCGAAAACGTCGAAATAAATACACATTTTTGATCATAACTGGCTTAATTTTTCAAATTTTCGTTTTAAACAAGGTGTTCCTTACTCAGCAGGCTCTCAGCTTTCTAATGCACCAGATTTTTTAATATCGGTTATGGTGACCGAAATTTCGAATGGTACTATTTTATGCATATTTTTTTTAACAAGATTTTTTCAAGTCCGTCAAATCATCAAAACAACGGCGTTTCTCACCGGGCTTTGATTATATTTCATGTGTTTGCTTACGTATTGATAGTTTATATGAAAATGTTGCGTATTTGTAGTTTTCTTTTGCCGGAAAAGCCAAATTTGTCGAAAACGTCGAAATAAATACACATTTTTGATCATAACTGGCTTAATTTTTCGAGTTTTCGGTTTAAAAAAGTTGTCCCTTACTCAGCAGGCTCTCAGCTTTCTAATGCACCCGATTTTTTTAATATCGGTTATGGTGACCGAAATTTCGAATGGTACTATTTTATGCATATTTTTTTTAACAAGATTTTTTCAAGTCCGTCAAATCATCAAAACAACGGCGTTTCTCACCGGGCTTTGATTATATTTCATGTGTTTGCTTACGTATTGATAGTTTATATGAAAATGTTGCGTATTTGTAGTTTTCTTTTGCCGGAAAAGCCAAATTTGTCGAAAACGTCGAAATAAATACACATTTTTGATCATAACTGGCTTCATTTTTCGAGTTTTCGGTTTAAAAAAGTTGTCCCTTACTCAGCAGGCTCTCAGCTTTCTAATGCACCCGATTTTTTTAAAATCGGATATGGTGACCGAAATTTCGAATGGTGCTATTTTATGCATAATTTTTTTAAAAAGATTTTTTCAAGGCCGTCAAATCATCAAAACAACGGCGTTTCTCACCGGGCTTGGATTATTTTTCATGTGTTTGCTTACGTATTGATAGTTTATATGAAAATATTGCGTATTTGTAGTTTTCTCTTGCCGGAAAAGCCAAATTTGTCGAAAACGTCGATATAAATACACATTTTTGATCATAACTGGCTTAATTTTTCGAGTTTTCGGTGTAAATAAGTTGTCCCTTACTCAGCAGGCTCTCAGCTTTCAAATGCACCCGATTTTTTTAATATCGGACATGGTGACCGAAATTTCGAATGGTGCTATTTTATGCATAATTTTTTTAACAAGATTTTTTCAAGTCCGTCAAATCATCAAAACAACGGCGTTTCTCACCGGGCTTGGATTATTTTTCATGTGTTTGCTTACGTATTGATAGTTTATATGAAAATATTGCGTATTTGTAGTTTTCTCTTGCCGGAAAAGCCAAATTTGTCGAAAACGTCGAAATAAATACACATTTTTGATCATAACTGGCTTAATTTTTCGAGTTTTCGGTTTAAAAAAGTTGTCCCTTAGTCAGCAGGCTCTCAGCTTTCTAATGCACCCGATTTTTTTAATATCGGACATGGTGACCGAAATTTCGAATGGTGCTATTTTATGCATAATTTTTTTTACAAGATTTTTTCAAGTCCGTCAAATCATCAAAACAACGGCGTTTCTCACCGGGCTTGGATTATTTTTCATGTGTTTGCTTACGAATTGATAGTTTATATGAAAATATTGCGTATTTGTAGTTTTCTCTTGCCGGAAAAGCCAAATTTGTCGAAAACGTCGAAATAAATACACATTTTTGATCATAACTGGCTTAATTTTTCGAGTTTTCGGTTTAAAAAAGTTGTCCCTTACTCAGCAGGCTCTCAGCTTTCTAATGCACCCGATTTTTTTAATATCGGTTATGGTGACCGAAATTTCAAATGGTACTATTTTATGCATATTTTTTTTAACAAGATTTTTTCAAGTCCGTCAAATCATCAAAACAACGGCGTTTCTCACCGGGCTTTGATTATTTTTCATGTGTTTGCTTACGTATTGATAGTTTATATGAAAATATTGCGTATTTGTAGTTTTCTCTTGCCGGAAAAGCCAAATTTGTCGAAAACTTCGAAATAAATACACATTTTTGATCATAACTGGCTTAATTTTTCGAGTTTTCGGTTTAAAAAAGTTGTCCCTTACTCAGCAGGATCTCAGCTTTCTAATGCACCCGATTTTTTTAATGTCGGACATGGTGACTGAAATTTCGATTGGTGCTATTTTATGCATAATTTTTTTAACAAGATTTTTTCAAGTTCGTCAAATCATCAAAACAACGGCGTTTCTCAACGGGCTTGGATTATTTTTCATGTGTTTGCTTACGTTTTGATAGTTTATATGAAAATATTGCGTATTTGTAGTTTACTTTTGCCGGAAAAGCCAAATTTGTCGAAAACGTCGAAATAAATACACATTTTTGATCATAACTGGCTTCATTTTTCAAATTTTCGTTTTAAAAAAGTTGTTCCTTACTCAGCAGGCTCTCAGCTTTCTAATGCACCCGATTTTTTTAATATCGGTTATGGTGACCGAAATTTCGAATGGTACTATTTTATGCATATTTTTTTTAACAAGATTTTTTCAAGTCCGTCAAATCATCAAAACAACGGCGTTTCTCACCGGGCTTTGATTATTTTTCATGTGTTTGCTTACGTATTGATAGTTTATATGAAAATATTGCGTATTTGTAGTTTTCTCTTGCCGGAAAAGCCAAATTTGTCGAAAACTTCGAAATAAATACACATTTTTGATCATAACTGGCTTAATTTTTCGAGTTTTCGGTTTAAAAAAGTTGTCCCTTACTCAGCAGGATCTCAGCTTTCTAATGCACCCGATTTTTTTAATGTCGGACATGGTGACTGAAATTTCGATTGGTGCTATTTTATGCATAATTTTTTTAACAAGATTTTTTCAAGTTCGTCAAATCATCAAAACAACGGCGTTTCTCAACGGGCTTGGATTATTTTTCATGTGTTTGCTTACGTTTTGATAGTTTATATGAAAATATTGCGTATTTGTAGTTTACTTTTGCCGGAAAAGCCAAATTTGTCGAAAACGTCGAAATAAATACACATTTTTGATCATAACTGGCTTCATTTTTCAAATTTTCGTTTTAAAAAAGTTGTTCCTTACTCAGCAGGCTCTCAGCTTTCTAATGCACCCGATTTTTTTAATATCGGTTATGGTGACCGAAATTTCGAATGGTACTATTTTATGCATAATTTTTTTAACAAGATTTTTTCAAGTCCGTCAAATCATCAAAACAACGGCGTTTCTCACCGGGCTTGGATTATTTTTCATGTGTTTGCTTACGTTTTGATAGTTTATATGAACATATTGCGTATTTGTACTTTTTTCTTGCCGGAAAAGCCAAATTTGTCGAAAACGTCGAAATAAATACACATTTTTGATCATAACTGGCTTAATTTTTCAAATTTTCGTTTTAAAAAAGTTGTTCCTTACTCAGCAGGCTCTCAGCTTTCTAATGCACCCGATTTTTTTAATATCGGTTATGGTGACCGAAATTTCGAATGGTACTATTTTATGCATATTTTTTTTAACAAGATTTTTTCAAGTCCGTCAAATCATCAAAACAACGGCGTTTTTCACCGGGCTTTGATTATTTTTCATGTGTTTGCTTACGTATTGATAGTTTATATGAAAATGTTGCGTATTTGTAGTTTTCTTTTGCCGGAAAAGCCAAATTTGTCGAAAACGTCGAAATAAATACACATTTTTGATCATAACTGGCTTAATTTTTCGAGTTTTCGGTTTAAAAAAGTTGTCCCTTACTCAGCAGGCTCTCAGCTTTCTAATGCACCCGATTTTTTTAATATCGGTTATGGTGACCAAAATTTCGAATGGTACTATTTTATGCATATTGTTTTTAACAAGATTTTTTCAAGTCCGTCAAATCATCAAAACAACGGTGTTTCTCACCAAGCTTTGATTATTTTTCATGTGTTTGCTTACGTATTGATAGTTTATATGAAAATGTTGCGTATTTGTAGTTTTCTTTTGCCGGAACAGCCAAATTTGTCGAAAACGTAGAAATAAATACACATTTTTGATCATAACTGGCTTAATTTTTCGAGTTTTCGGTTTAAAAAAGTTGTCCCTTACTCAGCAGGCTCTCAGCTTTCTAATGCACCCGATTTTTTTAATATCGGTTATGGTGACCGAAATTTCGAATGGTACTATTTTATGCATATTGTTTTTAACAAGATTTTTTCAAGTCCGTCAAATCATCAAAACAACGGCGTTTCTCACCGGGCTTTGATTATTTTTCATGTGTTTGCTTACGTATTGATAGTTTATATGAAAATGTTGCGTATTTGTAGTTTTCTTTTGCCGGAAAAGCCAAATTTGTCGAAAACGTCGAAATAAATACACATTTTTGATCATAACTGGCTTAATTTTTCGAGTTTTCGGTTTAAAAAAGTTGTCCCTTACTCAGCAGGCTCTCAGCTTTCTAATGCACCCGATTTTTTTAAAATCGGATATGGTGACCGAAATTTCGATTGGTGCTATTTTATGCATAATTTTTTTAAAAAGATTTTTTCAAGGCCGTCAAATCATCAAAACAACGGCGTTTCTCACCGGGCTTGGATTATTTTTCATGTGTTTGCTTACGTATTGATAGTTTATATGAAAATATTGCGTATTTGTAGTTTTCTCTTGCCGGAAAAGCCAAATTTGTCGAAAACGTCGATATAAATACACATTTTTGATCATAACTGGCTTAATTTTTCGAGTTTTCGGTGTAAATAAGTTGTCCCTTACTCAGCAGGCTCTCAGCTTTCAAATGCACTCGATTTTTTTAATATCGGACATGGTGACCGAAATTTCGAATGGTGCTATTTTATGCATAATTTTTTTAACAAGATTTTTTCAAGTCCGTCAAATCATCAAAACAACGGCGTTTCTCACCGGGCTTGGATTATTTTTCATGTGTTTGCTTACGTATTGATAGTTTATATGAAAATATTGCGTATTTGTAGTTTTCTCTTGCCGGAAAAGCCAAATTTGTCGAAAACGTCGAAATAAATACACATTTTTGATCATAACTGGCTTAATTTTTCAAATTTTCGTTTTAAAAAAGTTGTTCCTTACACAGCAGGCTCTCAGCTTTCTAATGCACCCGATTTTTTTAATATCGGTTATGGTGACCGAAATTTTGAATGGTACTATTTTATGCATATTTTTTTTAACAAGATTTTTTCAAGTCCGTCAAATCATCAAAACAACGGCGTTTCTCACCGGGCTTTGATTATTTTTCAGGTGTTTGCTTACGTATTGATAGTTTATATGAAAATGTTGCGTATTTGTAGTTTTCTTTTGCCGGAAAAGCCAAATTTGTCGAAAACGTCGAAATAAATACTCATTTTTGATCATAACTGGCTTAATTTTTCGAGTTTTCGGTTTAAAAAGTTGTCCCTTACTCAGCAGGCTCTCAGCTTTCTAATGCACCCGATTTTTTTAATTTCGGACATGGTGACCGAAATTTCGAATGGTGCTATTTTATGCATAATTTTTTCTACAAGATTTTTTCAAGTCCGTCAAATCATCAAAACAACGGCGTTTCTCACCGGGCTTGGATTATTTTTCATGTGTTTGCTTACGAATTGATAGTTTATATGAAAATATTGCGTATTTGTAGTTTTCTCTTACCGGAAAAGCCAAATTTGTCGAAATAAATACACATTTTTGATCATAACTGGCTTAATTTTTCAAATTTTCGTTTTAAAAAAGTTGTTCGTTACTCAGCAGGCTCTCAGCTTTCTAATGCACCCGATTTTTTTAATATCTATTATGGTGACCGAAATTTCGAATGGTACTATTTTATGCATAATTTTTTTAACAAGATTTTTTCAAGTCCGTCAAATCATCAAAACAACGGCGTTTCTCACCGGGCTTGGATTATTTTTCATGTGTTTGCTTACGTATTGATAGTTTATATGAAAATATTGCGTATTTGTAGTTTTCTCTTGCCGGAAAAGCCAAATTTGTCGAAAACGTCGAAATAAATACACATTTTTGATCATAACTGGCTTAATTTTTTAAATTTTCGTTTTAAAGAAGTTGTTCCTTACTCAGCAGGCTCTCAGCTTTCTAATGCACCTGATTTTTTTAATATCGGTTATGGTGACCGAAATTTCGAATGGTGCTATTTTATGCATAATTTTTTTAACAAGATTTTTTCAAGTTCGTCAAATCATCAAAACAACGGCGTTTCTCAACGGGCTTTGATTATTTTTCATGTGTTTGCTTACGTATTGATAGTTTATATGAAAATGTTGCGTATTTGTAGTTTTCTTTTGCCGGAAAAGCCAAATTTGTCGAAAACGTCGAAATAAATACACATTTTTGATCATAACTGGCTTAATTTTTCGAGTTTTCGGTTTAAAAAAGTTGTCCCTTACTCAGCAGGCTCTCAGCTTTCTTATGCACCCGATTTTTTTAATATCGGTTATGGTGACCGAAATTTTGAATGGTACTATTTTATGCATATTTTTTTTAACAAGATTTTTTCAAGTCCGTCAAATCATCAAAACAACGGCGTTTCTCACCGGGCTTTGATTATTTTTCAGGTGTTTGCTTACGTATTGATAGTTTATATGAAAATGTTGCGTATTTGTAGTTTTCTTTTGCCGGAAAAGCCAAATTTGTCGAAAACGTCGAAATAAATACACATTTTTGATCATAACTGGCTTAATTTTTCGAGTTTTCGGTTTAAAAAGTTGTCCCTTACTCAGCAGGCTCTCAGCTTTCTAATGCACCCGATTTTTTTAATTTCGGACATGGTGACCGAAATTTCGAATGGTGCTATTTTATGCATAATTTTTTCTACAAGATTTTTTCAAGTCCGTCAAATCATCAAAACAACGGCGTTTCTCACCAGGCTTGGATTATTTTTCATGTGTTTGCTTACGAATTGATAGTTTATATGAAAATATTGCGTATTTGTAGTTTTCTCTTACCGGAAAAGCCAAATTTGTCGAAATAAATACACATTTTTGATCATAACTGGCTTAATTTTTCAAATTTTCGTTTTAAAAAAGTTGTTCGTTACTCAGCAGGCTCTCAGCTTTCTAATGCACCCGATTTTTTTAATATCTATTATGGTGACCGAAATTTCGAATGGTACTATTTTATGCATAATTTTTTTAACAAGATTTTTTCAAGTCCGTCAAATCATCAAAACAACGGCGTTTCTCACCGGGCTTGGATTATTTTTTATGTGTTTGCTTACGTATTGATAGTTTATATGAAAATATTGCGTATTTGTAGTTTTCTCTTGCCGGAAAAGCCAAATTTGTCGAAAACGTCGAAATAAATACACATTTTTGATCATAACTGGCTTAATTTTTTAAATTTTCGTTTTAAAGAAGTTGTTCCTTACTCAGCAGGCTCTCAGCTTTCTAATGCACCTGATTTTTTTAATATCGGTTATGGTGACCGAAATTTCGAATGGTGCTATTTTATGCATAATTTTTTTAACAAGATTTTTTCAAGTTCGTCAAATCATCAAAACAACGGCGTTTCTCAACGGGCTTTGATTATTTTTCATGTGTTTGCTTACGTATTGATAGTTTATATGAAAATGTTGCGTATTTGTAGTTTTCTTTTGCCGGAAAAGCCAAATTTGTCGAAAACGTCGAAATAAATACACATTTTTGATCATAACTGGCTTAATTTTTCGAGTTTTCGGTTTAAAAAAGTTGTCCCTTACTCAGCAGGCTCTCAGCTTTCTTATGCACCCGATTTTTTTAATATCGGACATGGTGACCGAAATTTCGAATGGTGCTATTTTATGCATAATTTTTTTTACAAGATTTTTTCAAGTCCGCCAAATCATCAAAACAACGGCGTTTCTCACCGGGCTTGGATTATTTTTCATGTGTTTGCTTACGAATTGATAGTTTATATGAAAATATTGCGTATTTGTAGTTTTCTCTTGTAGGAAAAGCCAAATTTGTCGAAAACGTCGAAATAAATACACATTTTTGATCATAACTGGCTTAATTTTTCGAGTTTTCGGTTAAAAAAAGTTGTTCCTTACTCAGCAGGCTCTCAGCTTTCTAATGCACCCGATTTTTTTAATATCGGTTATGGTGACCAAAATTTCGAATGGTACTATTTTATGCATATTGTTTTTAACAAGATTTTTTCAAGTCCGTCAAATCATCAAAACAACGGTGTTTCTCACCAAGCTTTGATTATTTTTCATGTGTTTGCTTACGTATTGATAGTTTATATGAAAATGTTGCGTATTTGTAGTTTTCTTTTGCCGGAACAGCCAAATTTGTCGAAAACGTAGAAATAAATACACATTTTTGATCATAACTGGCTTAATTTTTCGAGTTTTCGGTTTAAAAAAGTTGTCCCTTACTCAGCAGGCTCTCAGCTTTCTAATGCACCCGATTTTTTTAATATCGGTTATGGTGACCGAAATTTCGAATGGTACTATTTTATGCATATTGTTTTTAACAAGATTTTTTCAAGTCCGTCAAATCATCAAAACAACGGCGTTTCTCACCGGGCTTTGATTATTTTTCATGTGTTTGCTTACGTATTGATAGTTTATATGAAAATGTTGCGTATTTGTAGTTTTCTTTTGCCGGAAAAGCCAAATTTGTCGAAAACGTCGAAATAAATACACATTTTTAATCATAACTGGCTTAATTTTTCGAGTTTTCGGTTTAAAAAAGTTGTCCCTTACTCAGCAGGCTCTCAGCTTTCTTATGCACCCGATTTTTTTAATATCGGACATGGTGACAGAAATTTCGAATGGTGCTATTTTATGCATAATTTTTTTTACAAGATTTTTTCAAGTCCGCCAAATCATCAAAACAACGGCGTTTCTCACCGGGCTTGGATTATTTTTAATGTGTTTGCTTACGAATTGATAGTTTATATGAAAATATTGCGTATTTGTAGTTTTCTCTTGTAGGAAAAGCCAAATTTGTCGAAAACGTCGAAATAAATACACATTTTTGATCATAACTGGCTTAATTTTTCGAGTTTTCGGTTAAAAAAAGTTGTTCCTTACTCAGCAGGCTCTCAGCTTTCTAATGCACCCGATTTTTTTAATATCGGTTATGGTGACCGAAATTTCGAATGGTACATTTTATGCATAATTTTTTTAACAAGATTTTTTCAAGTCCGTCAAATCATCAAAACAACGGCGTTTCTCACCGGGCTTGGATTATTTTCCATGTGTTTGCTTACGTATTGATAGTTTATATGAAAATATTGCGTATTTGTAGTTTTCTCTTGCCGGAAAAGCCAAATTTGTCGAAAACGTCGAAATAAATACACATTTTTGATCATAACTGGCTTAATTTTTCGAGTTTTCGGTTTAAAAAAGTTGTTCCTTACTCAGCAGGCTCTCAGCTTTCTAATGCACCCGATTTTTTTAATATCGGTTATGGTGACCGAAATTTCGAATGGTACATTTTATGCATAATTTTTTTAACAAGATTTTTTCAAGTCCGTCAAATCATCAAAACAACGGCGTTTCTCTCCGGGCTTGGATTATTTTTCATGTGTTTGCTTACGTATTGATAGTTTATATGAAAATATTGCGTATTTGTAGTTTTCTCTTGCCGGAAAAGCCAAATTTGTCGAAAACTTCGAAATAAATACACATTTTTGATCATAACTGGCTTAATTTTTCGAGTTTTTGGTTTAAAAAAGTTGTCCCTTACTCAGCAGGCTCTCAGCTTTCTAATGCATCCGATTTTTTTAATGTCGGACATGGTGACTGAAATTTCGATTGGTGCTATTTTATGCATAATTTTTTTAACAAGATTTTTTCAAGTTCGTCAAATCATCAAAACAACGGCGTTTCTCAACGGGCTTGGATTATTTTTCATGTGTTTGCTTACGTTTTGATAGTTTATATGAAAATATTGCGTATTTGTAGTTTACTTTTGCCGGAAAAGCCAAATTTGTCGAAAACGTCGAAATAAATACACATTTTTGATCATAACTGGCTTAATTTTTCAAATTTTCGTTTTAAAAAAGTTGTTCCTTACTCAGCAGGCTCTCAGCTTTCTAATGCACCCGATTTTTTTAATATCGGACATGGTGACCGAAATTTCGAATGGTGCTATTTTATGCATAATTTTTTTTACAAGATTTTTTCAAGTCCGTCAAATCATCAAAACAACGGCGTTTCTCACCGGGCTTGGATTATTTTTCATGTGTTTGCTTACGTATTGATAGTTTATATGAAAATATTGCGTATTTGTAGTTTTCTCTTGCCGGAAAAGCCAAATTTGTCGAAAACGTCGAAATAAATACACATTTTTGATCATAACTGGCTTAATTTTTCGAGTTTTCGGTTTAAAAAAGTTGTTCCTTACTCAGCAGGCTCTCAGCTTTCTAATGCACCCGATTTTTTTAATATAGGTTATGGTGACCGAAATTTCGAATGGTACATTTTATGCATAATTTTTTTAACAAGATTTTTTCAAGTCCGTCAAATCATCAAAACAACGGCGTTTCTCACCGGGCTTGGATTATTTTTCATGTGTTTGCTTACGTATTGATAGTTTATATGAAAATTTTGCGTATTTGTAGTTTTCTCTTGCCGGAAAAGCCAAATTTGTCGAAAACTTCGAAATAAATACACATTTTTGATCATAACTGGCTTAATTTTTCGAGTTTTCGGTTTAAAAAAGTTGTCCATTACTCAGCGGCTCTCAGCTTTCTAATGCACCCGATTTTTTTAATGTCGGACATGGTGACTGAAATTTCGATTGGTGCTATTTTATGCATAATTTTTTTAACAAGATTTTTTCAAGTTCGTCAAATCATGAAAACAACGGCGTTTCTCAACGGGCTTGGATTATTTTTCATGTGTTTGCTTACGTATTGATAGTTTATATGAAAATATTGCGTATTTGTAGTTTACTTTTGCCGGAAAAGCCAAATTTGTCGAAAACGTCGAAATAAATACACATTTTTGATCATAACTGGCTTAATTTTTCAAATTTTCGTTTTAAACAAGGTGTTCCTTACTCAGCAGGCTCTCAGCTTTCTAATGCACCAGATTTTTTTAATATCGGTTATGGTGACCGAAATTTCGAATGGTACTATTTTATGCATAATTTTTTTAACAAGATTTTTTCAAGTCCGTCAAATCATCAAAACAACGGCGTTTCTCACCGGGCTTGGATTATTTTTCATGTGTTTGCTTACGTTTTGATAGTTTATATGAACATATTGCGTATTTGTAGTTTTTTCTTGCCGGAAAAGCCAAATTTGTCGAAAACGTCGAAATAAATACACATTTTTGATCATAACTGGCTTAATTTTTCAAATTTTCGTTTTAAAAAAGTTGTTCCTTACTCAGCAGGCTCTCAGCTTTCTAATGCATCCGATTTTTTTAATGTCGGACATGGTGACTGAAATTTCGATTGGTGCTATTTTATGCATAATTTTTTTAACAAGATTTTTTCAAGTTCGTCAAATCATCAAAACAACGGCGTTTCTCAACGGGCTTGGATTATTTTTCATGTGTTTGCTTACGTTTTGATAGTTTATATGAAAATATTGCGTATTTGTAGTTTACTTTTGCCGGAAAAGCCAAATTTGTCGAAAACGTCGAAATAAATACACATTTTTGATCATAACTGGCTTAATTTTTCAAATTTTCGTTTTAAAAAAGTTGTTCCTTACTCAGCAGGCTCTCAGCTTTCTAATGCACCCGATTTTTTTAATATCGGACATGGTGACCGAAATTTCGAATGGTGCTATTTTATGCATAATTTTTTTTACAAGATTTTTTCAAGTCCGTCAAATCATCAAAACAACAGCGTTTCTCACCGGGCTTGGATTATTTTTCATGTGGTTGCTTACGTATTGATAGTTTATATGAAAATATTGCGTATTTGTAGTTTTCTCTTGCCGGAAAAGCCAAATTTGTCGAAAACGTCGAAATAAATACACATTTTTGATCATAACTGGCTTAATTTTTCGAGTTTTCGGTTTAAAAAAGTTGTTCCTTACTCAGCAGGCTCTCAGCTTTCTAATGCACCCGATTTTTTTAATATAGGTTATGGTGACCGAAATTTCGAATGGTACATTTTATGCATAATTTTTTTAACAAGATTTTTTCAAGTCCGTCAAATCATCAAAACAACGGCGTTTCTCACCGGGCTTGGATTATTTTTCATGTGTTTGCTTACGTATTGATAGTTTATATGAAAATTTTGCGTATTTGTAGTTTTCTCTTGCCGGAAAAGCCAAATTTGTCGAAAACTTCGAAATAAATACACATTTTTGATCATAACTGGCTTAATTTTTCGAGTTTTCGGTTTAAAAAAGTTGTCCATTACTCAGCAGGCTCTCAGCTTTCTAATGCACCCGATTTTTTTAATGTCGGACATGGTGACTGAAATTTCGATTAGTGCTATTTTATGCATAATTTTTTTAACAAGATTTTTTCAAGTTCGTCAAATCATGAAAACAACGGCGTTTCTCAACGGGCTTGGATTATTTTTCATGTGTTTGCTTACGTATTGATAGTTTATATGAAAATATTGCGTATTTGTAGTTTACTTTTGCCGGAAAAGCCAAATTTGTCGAAAACGTCGAAATAAATACACATTTTTGATCATAACTGGCTTAATTTTTCAAATTTTCGTTTTAAACAAGGTGTTCCTTACTCAGCAGGCTCTCAGCTTTCTAATGCACCAGATTTTTTTAATATCGGTTATGGTGACCGAAATTTCGAATGGTACTATTTTATGCATAATTTTTTTAACAAGATTTTTTCAAGTCCGTCAAATCATCAAAACAACGGCGTTTCTCACCGGGCTTGGATTATTTTTCATGTGTTTGCTTACGTTTTGATAGTTTATATGAACATATTGCGTATTTGTAGTTTTTTCTTGCCGGAAAAGCCAAATTTGTCGAAAACGTCGAAATAAATACACATTTTTGATCATAACTGGCTTAATTTTTCAAATTTTCGTTTTAAAAAAGTTGTTCCTTACTCAGCAGGCTCTCAGCTTTCTAATGCACCCGATTTTTTTATTATCGGTTATGGTGACCGAAATTTCGAATGGTACTATTTTATGCATATTTTTTTAACAAGATTTTTTTAAGTCCGTCAAATCATCAAAACAACGGCGTTTCTCACCGGGCTTTGATTATTTTTCATGTGTTTGCTTCCGTATTGATAGTTTATATGAAAATGTTGCGTATTTGTAGATTTCTTTTGCCGGAAAAGCCAAATTTGTCGAAAACTTCGAAATAAATACACATTTTTGATCATAACTGGCTTAATTTTTCGAGTTTTCGGTTTAAAAAAGTTGTCCCTTACTCAGCAGGCTCTCAGCTTTCTAATGCACCCGATTTTTTTAATGTCGGACATGGTGACTGAAATTTCGATTGGTGCTATTTTATGCATAATTTTTTTAACAAGATTTTTTCAAGTTCGTCAAATCATCAAAACAACGGCGTTTCTCAACGGGCTTGGATTATTTTTCATGTGTTTGCTTACGTTTTGATAGTTTATATGAAAATATTGCGTATTTGTAGTTTACTTTTGCCGGAAAAGCCAAATTTGTCGAAAAAGTCGAAATAAATACACATTTTTGATCATAACTGGCTTCATTTTTCAAATTTTCGTTTTAAAAAAGTTGTTCCTTACTCAGCAGGCTCTCAGCTTTCTAATGCACCCGATTTTTTTAATATCGGTTATGGTGACCGAAATTTCGAATGGTACTATTTTATGCATATTTTTTTTAACAAGATTTTTTCAAGTCCGTCAAATCATCAAAACAACGGCGTTTCTCACCGGGCTTTGATTATTTTTCATGTGTTTGCTTACGTATTGATAGTTTATATGAAAATGTTGCGTATTTGTAGTTTTCTTTTGCCGGAAAAGCCAAATTTGTCGAAAACGTCGAAATAAATACACATTTTTGATCATAACTGGCTTAATTTTTCAAATTTTCGTTTTAAAAAAGTTGTTCCTTACTCAGCAGGCTCTCAGCTTTCTAATGCACCCGATTTTTTTAATATCGGTTATGGTGACCGAAATTTCGAATGGTACTATTTTATGCATATTTTTTTTAACAAGATTTTTTCAAGTCCGTCAAATCATCAAAACAACGGCGTTTTTCACCGGGCTTTGATTATTTTTCATGTGTTTGCTTACGTATTGATAGTTTATATGAAAATGTTGCGTATTTGTAGTTTTCTTTTGCCGGAAAAGCCAAATTTGTCGAAAACGTCGAAATAAATACACATTTTTGATCATAACTGGCTTAATTTTTCGAGTTTTCGGTTTAAAAAAGTTGTCCCTTACTCAGCAGGCTCTCAGCTTTCTAATGCACCCGATTTTTTTAAAATCGGATATGGTGACCGAAATTTCGAATGGTGCTATTTTATGCATAATTTTTTTAAAAAGATTTTTTCAAGGCCGTCAAATCAGCAAAACAACGGCGTTTCTCACCGGGCTTGGATTATTTTTCATGTGTTTGCTTACGTATTGATAGTTTATATGAAAATATTGCGTATTTGTAGTTTTCTCTTGCCGGAAAAGCCAAATTTGTCGAAAACGTCGATATAAATACACATTTTTGATCATAACTGGCTTAATTTTTCGAGTTTTCGGTGTAAATAAGTTGTCACTTACTCAGCAGGCTCTCAGCTTTCAAATGCACCCGATTTTTTTAATATCGGACATGGTGACCGAAATTTCGAATGGTGCTATTTTATGCATAATTTTTTTAACAAGATTTTTTCAAGTCCGTCAAATCATCAAAACAACGGCGTTTCTCACCGGGCTTGGATTATTTTTCATGTGTTTGCTTACGTATTGATAGTTTATATGAACATATTGCGTATTTGTAGTTTTTTCTTGCCGGAAAAGCCAAATTTGTCGAAAACGTCGAAATAAATACACATTTTTGATCATAACTGGCTTAATTTTTCAAATTTTCGTTTTAAAAAAGTTGTTCCTTACTCAGCAGGCTCTCAGCTTTCTAATGCACCCGATTTTTTTATTATCGGTTATGGTGACCGAAATTTCGAATGGTACTATTTTATGCATATTTTTTTAACAAGATTTTTTTAAGTCCGTCAAATCATCAAAACAACGGCGTTTCTCACCGGGCTTTGATTATTTTTCATGTGTTTGCTTCCGTATTGATAGTTTATATGAAAATGTTGCGTATTTGTAGATTTCTTTTGCCGGAAAAGCCAAATTTGTCGAAAACTTCGAAATAAATACACATTTTTGATCATAACTGGCTTAATTTTTCGAGTTTTCGGTTTAAAAAAGTTGTCCCTTACTCAGCAGGCTCTCAGCTTTCTAATGCACCCGATTTTTTTAATGTCGGACATGGTGACTGAAATTTCGATTGGTGCTATTTTATGCATAATTTTTTTAACAAGATTTTTTCAAGTTCGTCAAATCATCAAAACAACGGCGTTTCTCAACGGGCTTGGATTATTTTTCATGTGTTTGCTTACGTTTTGATAGTTTATATGAAAATATTGCGTATTTGTAGTTTACTTTTGCCGGAAAAGCCAAATTTGTCGAAAAAGTCGAAATAAATACACATTTTTGATCATAACTGGCTTCATTTTTCAAATTTTCGTTTTAAAAAAGTTGTTCCTTACTCAGCAGGCTCTCAGCTTTCTAATGCACCCGATTTTTTTAATATCGGTTATGGTGACCGAAATTTCGAATGGTACTATTTTATGCATATTTTTTTTAACAAGATTTTTTCAAGTCCGTCAAATCATCAAAACAACGGCGTTTCTCACCGGGCTTTGATTATTTTTCATGTGTTTGCTTACGTATTGATAGTTTATATGAAAATGTTGCGTATTTGTAGTTTTCTTTTGCCGGAAAAGCCAAATTTGTCGAAAACGTCGAAATAAATACACATTTTTGATCATAACTGGCTTAATTTTTCAAATTTTCGTTTTAAAAAAGTTGTTCCTTACTCAGCAGGCTCTCAGCTTTCTAATGCACCCGATTTTTTTAATATCGGTTATGGTGACCGAAATTTCGAATGGTACTATTTTATGCATATTTTTTTTAACAAGATTTTTTCAAGTCCGTCAAATCATCAAAACAACGGCGTTTTTCACCGGGCTTTGATTATTTTTCATGTGTTTGCTTACGTATTGATAGTTTATATGAAAATGTTGCGTATTTGTAGTTTTCTTTTGCCGGAAAAGCCAAATTTGTCGAAAACGTCGAAATAAATACACATTTTTGATCATAACTGGCTTAATTTTTCGAGTTTTCGGTTTAAAAAAGTTGTCCCTTACTCAGCAGGCTCTCAGCTTTCTAATGCACCCGATTTTTTTAAAATCGGATATGGTGACCGAAATTTCGAATGGTGCTATTTTATGCATAATTTTTTTAAAAAGATTTTTTCAAGGCCGTCAAATCAGCAAAACAACGGCGTTTCTCACCGGGCTTGGATTATTTTTCATGTGTTTGCTTACGTATTGATAGTTTATATGAAAATATTGCGTATTTGTAGTTTTCTCTTGCCGGAAAAGCCAAATTTGTCGAAAACGTCGATATAAATACACATTTTTGATCATAACTGGCTTAATTTTTCGAGTTTTCGGTGTAAATAAGTTGTCACTTACTCAGCAGGCTCTCAGCTTTCAAATGCACCCGATTTTTTTAATATCGGACATGGTGACCGAAATTTCGAATGGTGCTATTTTATGCATAATTTTTTTAACAAGATTTTTTCAAGTCCGTCAAATCATCAAAACAACGGCGTTTCTCACCGGGCTTGGATTATTTTTCATGTGTTTGCTTACGTATTGATAGTTTATATGAAAATATTGCGTATTTGTAGTTTTCTCTTGCCGGAAAAGCCAAATTTGTCGAAAACGTCGAAATAAATACACATTTTTGATCATAACTGGCTTAATTTTTCGAGTTTTCGGTGTAAATAAGTTGTCCCTTACTCAGCAGGCTCTCAGCTTTCTAATGCACCCGATTTATTTAATATCGGTTATGGTGACCGAAATTTCGAATGGTACATTTTATGCATAATTTTTTTAACAAGATTTTTTCAAGTCCGTCAAATCATCAAAACAACGGCGTTTCTCAACGGGCTTGGATTATTTTTCATGTGTTTGCTTACGAGTTGATAGTTTATATGAAAATATTGCGTATTTGTAGTTTTCTCTTGCCGGAAAAGCCAAATTTGTCGAAAACGTCGAAATAAATACACTTTTGATCATAACTGGCTTAATTTTTCTAATTTTCGTTTTAAAAAAGTTGTTCCTTACTCAGCAGGCTCTCAGCTTTCTAATGCACCCGATTTTTTTATTATCGGTTATGGTGACCGAAATTTTGAATGGTACTATTTTATGCATATTTTTTTAACAAGATTTTTTCAAGTCCGTCAAATCATCAAAACAACGGCGTTTCTCACCGGGCTTGGATTATTTTTCAGGTGTTGGCTTACTTATTGATAGTTTATATGAAAATATTGCGTATTTGTAGTTTTTTCTTGCCAAAAAAGCCAAATTTGTCGAAAACGTCGAAATAAATACACATTTTTGATCATAACTGGCTTAATTTTTCTAATTTTCGTTTTAAAGAAGTTGTTCCTTACTCAGCAGGCTCTCAGCTTTCTAATGCACCCGATTTTTTTAATATCGGACATGGTGACCGAAATTTCGAATGGTGCTATTTTATGCATAATTTTTTTTACAAGATTTTTTCAAGTCCGTCAAATCATCAAAACAACGGCGTTTCTCACCGGGCTTGGATTATTTTTCAGGTGTTGGCTTACGTATTGATAGTTTATATGAAAATATTGCGTATTTGTAGTTTTCTCTTGCCGGAAAAGCCAAATTTGTCGAAAACTTCGAAATAAATACACATTTTTGATCATAACTGGCTTAATTTTTCTAA
This sequence comes from Stenus bimaculatus, assembly GCA_963971135.1. Taxonomy (NCBI): domain Eukaryota; kingdom Metazoa; phylum Arthropoda; class Insecta; order Coleoptera; family Staphylinidae; genus Stenus; species Stenus bimaculatus. The sequence continues at coordinate 83,527,007 of OZ020180.1, forward strand.
TTTTCGTTTTAAAGAAGTTGTTCCTTACTCAGCAGGCTCTCAGCTTTCTAATGCACCCGATTTTTTTAATATCGGTTATGGTGACCGAAATTTCGAATGGTACTATTTTATGCATATTTTTTTTAACAAGATTTTTTCAAGTCCGTCAAATCATCAAAAAAACGGCGTTTCTCACCAAGCTTTGATTATTTTTCATGTGTTTGCTTACGTATTGATAGTTTATATGAAAATGTTGCGTATTTGTAGTTTTCTTTTGCCGGAAAAGCCAAATTTGTCGAAAACGTCGAAATAAATACACATTTTTGATCATAACTGGCTTAATTTTTCGAGTTTTCGGTTTAAAAAAGTTGTCCCTTACTCAGCAGGCTCTCAGCTTTCTAATGCACCCGATTTTTTTAATATCGGACATGGTGACCGAAATTTCGAATGGTGCTATTTTATGCATAATTTTTTTTACAAGATTTTTTCAAGTCCGTCAAATCATCAAAACAACGGCGTTTCTCACCGGGCTTGGATTATTTTTCATGTGTTTGCTTACGTATTGATAGTTTATATGAACATATTGCGTATTTGTAGTTTTTTCTTGCCGGAAAAGCCAAATTTGTCGAAAACGTCGAAATAAATACACATTTTTGATCATAACTGGCTTAATTTTTCAAATTTTCGTTTTAAAAAAGTTGTTCCTTACTCAGCAGGCTCTCAGCTTTCTAATGCACCCGATTTTTTTATTATCGGTTATGGTGACCGAAATTTCGAATGGTACTATTTTATGCATATTTTTTTAACAAGATTTTTTTAAGTCCGTCAAATCATCAAAACAACGGCGTTTCTCACCGGGCTTTGATTATTTTTCATGTGTTTGCTTCCGTATTGATAGTTTATATGAAAATGTTGCGTATTTGTAGATTTCTTTTGCCGGAAAAGCCAAATTTGTCGAAAACTTCGAAATAAATACACATTTTTGATCATAACTGGCTTAATTTTTCGAGTTTTCGGTTTAAAAAAGTTGTCCCTTACTCAGCAGGCTCTCAGCTTTCTAATGCACCCGATTTTTTTAATGTCGGACATGGTGACTGAAATTTCGATTGGTGCTATTTTATGCATAATTTTTTTAACAAGATTTTTTCAAGTTCGTCAAATCATCAAAACAACGGCGTTTCTCAACGGGCTTGGATTATTTTTCATGTGTTTGCTTACGTTTTGATAGTTTATATGAAAATATTGCGTATTTGTAGTTTACTTTTGCCGGAAAAGCCAAATTTGTCGAAAAAGTCGAAATAAATACACATTTTTGATCATAACTGGCTTCATTTTTCAAATTTTCGTTTTAAAAAAGTTGTTCCTTACTCAGCAGGCTCTCAGCTTTCTAATGCACCCGATTTTTTTAATATCGGTTATGGTGACCGAAATTTCGAATGGTACTATTTTATGCATATTTTTTTTAACAAGATTTTTTCAAGTCCGTCAAATCATCAAAACAACGGCGTTTCTCACCGGGCTTTGATTATTTTTCATGTGTTTGCTTACGTATTGATAGTTTATATGAAAATGTTGCGTATTTGTAGTTTTCTTTTGCCGGAAAAGCCAAATTTGTCGAAAACGTCGAAATAAATACACATTTTTGATCATAACTGGCTTAATTTTTCAAATTTTCGTTTTAAAAAAGTTGTTCCTTACTCAGCAGGCTCTCAGCTTTCTAATGCACCCGATTTTTTTAATATCGGTTATGGTGACCGAAATTTCGAATGGTACTATTTTATGCATATTTTTTTTAACAAGATTTTTTCAAGTCCGTCAAATCATCAAAACAACGGCGTTTTTCACCGGGCTTTGATTATTTTTCATGTGTTTGCTTACGTATTGATAGTTTATATGAAAATGTTGCGTATTTGTAGTTTTCTTTTGCCGGAAAAGCCAAATTTGTCGAAAACGTCGAAATAAATACACATTTTTGATCATAACTGGCTTAATTTTTCGAGTTTTCGGTTTAAAAAAGTTGTCCCTTACTCAGCAGGCTCTCAGCTTTCTAATGCACCCGATTTTTTTAAAATCGGATATGGTGACCGAAATTTCGAATGGTGCTATTTTATGCATAATTTTTTTAAAAAGATTTTTTCAAGGCCGTCAAATCAGCAAAACAACGGCGTTTCTCACCGGGCTTGGATTATTTTTCATGTGTTTGCTTACGTATTGATAGTTTATATGAAAATATTGCGTATTTGTAGTTTTCTCTTGCCGGAAAAGCCAAATTTGTCGAAAACGTCGATATAAATACACATTTTTGATCATAACTGGCTTAATTTTTCGAGTTTTCGGTGTAAATAAGTTGTCACTTACTCAGCAGGCTCTCAGCTTTCAAATGCACCCGATTTTTTTAATATCGGACATGGTGACCGAAATTTCGAATGGTGCTATTTTATGCATAATTTTTTTAACAAGATTTTTTCAAGTCCGTCAAATCATCAAAACAACGGCGTTTCTCACCGGGCTTGGATTATTTTTCATGTGTTTGCTTACGTATTGATAGTTTATATGAAAATATTGCGTATTTGTAGTTTTCTCTTGCCGGAAAAGCCAAATTTGTCGAAAACGTCGAAATAAATACACATTTTTGATCATAACTGGCTTAATTTTTCAAATTTTCGTTTTAAAAAAGTTGTTCCTTACACAGCAGGCTCTCAGCTTTCTAATGCACCCGATTTTTTTAATATCGGTTATGGTGACCGAAATTTTGAATGGTACTATTTTATGCATATTTTTTTTTAACAAGATTTTTTCAAGTCCGTCAAATCATCAAAACAACGGCGTTTCTCACCGGGCTTTGATTATTTTTCATGTGTTTGCTTACGTATTGATAGTTTATATGAAAATGTTGCGTATTTGTAGTTTTCTTTTGCCGGAAAAGCCAAATTTGTCGAAAACGTCGAAATAAATACACATTTTTGATCATAACTGGCTTAATTTTTCGAGTTTTCGGTTTAAAAAAGTTGTCCCTTACTCAGCAGGCTCTCAGCTTTCTAATGCAGCCGATTTTTTTAATTTCGGACATGGTGACCGAAATTTCGAATGGTGCTATTTTATGCATAATTTTTTTTACAAGATTTTTTCAAGTCCGTCAAATCATCAAAACAACGGCGTTTCTCACCGGGCTTGGATTATTTTTCATGTGTTTGCTTACGTATTGATAGTTTATATGAAAATATTGCGTATTTGTAGTTTTCTCTTGCCGGAAAAGCCAAATTTGTCGAAAACTTCGAAATAAATACACATTTTTGATCATAACTGGCTTAATTTTTCGAGTTTTTGGTTTAAAAAAGTTGTCCCTTACTCAGCAGGCTCTCAGCTTTCTAATGCATCCGATTTTTTTAATGTCGGACATGGTGACTGAAATTTCGATTGGTGCTATTTTATGCATAATTTTTTTAACAAGATTTTTTCAAGTTCGTCAAATCATCAAAACAACGGCGTTTCTCACCGGGCTTGGATTATTTTTCATGTGTTTGCTTACGTATTGATAGTTTATATGAAAATATTGCGTATTTGTAGTTTTCTCTTGCCGGAAAAGCCAAATTTGTCGAAAACGTCGAAATAAATACACATTTTTGATCATAACTGGCTTAATTTTTCGAGTTTTCGGTGTAAATAAGTTGTCCCTTACTCAGCAGGCTCTCAGCTTTCTAATGCACCCGATTTTTTTATTATCGGTTATGGTGACCGAAATTTCGAATGGTACTATTTTATGCATATTTTTTTAACAAGATTTTTTTAAGTCCGTCAAATCATCAAAACAACGGCGTTTCTCACCGGGCTTTGATTATTTTTCATGTGTTTGCTTCCGTATTGATAGTTTATATGAAAATGTTGCGTATTTGTAGATTTCTTTTGCCGGAAAAGCCAAATTTGTCGAAAACTTCGAAATAAATACACATTTTTGATCATAACTGGCTTAATTTTTCGAGTTTTCGGTTTAAAAAAGTTGTCCCTTACTCAGCAGGCTCTCAGCTTTCTAATGCACCCGATTTTTTTAATGTCGGACATGGTGACTGAAATTTCGATTGGTGCTATTTTATGCATAATTTTTTTAACAAGATTTTTTCAAGTTCGTCAAATCATCAAAACAACGGCGTTTCTCAACGGGCTTGGATTATTTTTCATGTGTTTGCTTACGTTTTGATAGTTTATATGAAAATATTGCGTATTTGTAGTTTACTTTTGCCGGAAAAGCCAAATTTGTCGAAAAAGTCGAAATAAATACACATTTTTGATCATAACTGGCTTCATTTTTCAAATTTTCGTTTTAAAAAAGTTGTTCCTTACTCAGCAGGCTCTCAGCTTTCTAATGCACCCGATTTTTTTAATATCGGTTATGGTGACCGAAATTTCGAATGGTACTATTTTATGCATATTTTTTTTAACAAGATTTTTTCAAGTCCGTCAAATCATCAAAACAACGGCGTTTCTCACCGGGCTTTGATTATTTTTCATGTGTTTGCTTACGTATTGATAGTTTATATGAAAATGTTGCGTATTTGTAGTTTTCTTTTGCCGGAAAAGCCAAATTTGTCGAAAACGTCGAAATAAATACACATTTTTGATCATAACTGGCTTAATTTTTCAAATTTTCGTTTTAAAAAAGTTGTTCCTTACTCAGCAGGCTCTCAGCTTTCTAATGCACCCGATTTTTTTAATATCGGTTATGGTGACCGAAATTTCGAATGGTACTATTTTATGCATATTTTTTTTAACAAGATTTTTTCAAGTCCGTCAAATCATCAAAACAACGGCGTTTTTCACCGGGCTTTGATTATTTTTCATGTGTTTGCTTACGTATTGATAGTTTATATGAAAATGTTGCGTATTTGTAGTTTTCTTTTGCCGGAAAAGCCAAATTTGTCGAAAACGTCGAAATAAATACACATTTTTGATCATAACTGGCTTAATTTTTCGAGTTTTCGGTTTAAAAAAGTTGTCCCTTACTCAGCAGGCTCTCAGCTTTCTAATGCACCCGATTTTTTTAAAATCGGATATGGTGACCGAAATTTCGAATGGTGCTATTTTATGCATAATTTTTTTAAAAAGATTTTTTCAAGGCCGTCAAATCAGCAAAACAACGGCGTTTCTCACCGGGCTTGGATTATTTTTCATGTGTTTGCTTACGTATTGATAGTTTATATGAAAATATTGCGTATTTGTAGTTTTCTCTTGCCGGAAAAGCCAAATTTGTCGAAAACGTCGATATAAATACACATTTTTGATCATAACTGGCTTAATTTTTCGAGTTTTCGGTGTAAATAAGTTGTCACTTACTCAGCAGGCTCTCAGCTTTCAAATGCACCCGATTTTTTTAATATCGGACATGGTGACCGAAATTTCGAATGGTGCTATTTTATGCATAATTTTTTTAACAAGATTTTTTCAAGTCCGTCAAATCATCAAAACAACGGCGTTTCTCACCGGGCTTGGATTATTTTTCATGTGTTTGCTTACGTATTGATAGTTTATATGAAAATATTGCGTATTTGTAGTTTTCTCTTGCCGGAAAAGCCAAATTTGTCGAAAACGTCGAAATAAATACACATTTTTGATCATAACTGGCTTAATTTTTCAAATTTTCGTTTTAAAAAAGTTGTTCCTTACTCAGCAGGCTCTCAGCTTTCTAATGCAGCCGATTTTTTTAATTTCGGACATGGTGACCGAAATTTCGAATGGTGCTATTTTATGCATAATTTTTTTTACAAGATTTTTTCAAGTCCGTCAAATCATCAAAACAACGGCGTTTCTCACCGGGCTTGGATTATTTTTCATGTGTTTGCTTACGTATTGATAGTTTATATGAAAATGTTGCGTATTTGTAGTTTTCTTTTGCCGGAAAAGCCAAATTTGTCGAAAACGTCGAAATAAATACACATTTTTGATCATAACTGGCTTAATTTTTCGAGTTTTCGGTTTAAAAAAGTTGTCCCTTACTCAGCAGGCTCTCAGCTTTCTAATGCAGCCGATTTTTTTAATTTCGGACATGGTGACCGAAATTTCGAATGGTGCTATTTTATGCATAATTTTTTTTACAAGATTTTTTCAAGTCCGTCAAATCATCAAAACAACGGCGTTTCTCACCGGGCTTGGATTATTTTTCATGTGTTTGCTTACGTATTGATAGTTTATATGAAAATATTGCGTATTTGTAGTTTTCTCTTGCCGGAAAAGCCAAATTTGTCGAAAACTTCGAAATAAATACACATTTTTGATCATAACTGGCTTAATTTTTCGAGTTTTTGGTTTAAAAAAGTTGTCCCTTACTCAGCAGGCTCTCAGCTTTCTAATGCATCCGATTTTTTTAATGTCGGACATGGTGACTGAAATTTCGATTGGTGCTATTTTATGCATAATTTTTTTAACAAGATTTTTTCAAGTTCGTCAAATCATCAAAACAACGGCGTTTCTCACCGGGCTTGGATTATTTTTCATGTGTTTGCTTACGTATTGATAGTTTATATGAAAATATTGCGTATTTGTAGTTTTCTCTTGCCGGAAAAGCCAAATTTGTCGAAAACGTCGAAATAAATACACATTTTTGATCATAACTGGCTTAATTTTTCGAGTTTTCGGTGTAAATAAGTTGTCCCTTACTCAGCAGGCTCTCAGCTTTCAAATGCACCCGATTTTTTTAATATCGGACATGGTGACCGAAATTTCGAATGGTGCTATTTTATGCATAATTTTTTTAACAAGATTTTTTCAAGTCCGTCAAATCATCAAAACAACGGCGTTTCTCACCGGGCTTGGATTATTTTTCATGTGTTTGCTTACGTATTGATAGTTTATATGAAAATATTGCGTATTTGTAGTTTTCTCTTGCCGGAAAAGCCAAATTTGTCGAAAACGTCGAAATAAATACACATTTTTGATCATAACTGGCTTAATTTTTCAAATTTTCGTTTTAAAAAAGTTGTTCCTTACACAGCAGGCTCTCAGCTTTCTAATGCACCCGATTTTTTTAATATCGGTTATGGTGACCGAAATTTGGAATGGTACTATTTTATGCATATTTTTTTTAACAAGATTTTTTCAAGTCCGTCAAATCATCAAAACAACGGCGTTTCTCACCGGGCTTTGATTATTTTTCATGTGTTTGCTTACGTATTGATAGTTTATATGAAAATGTTACGTATTTGTAGTTTTCTTTTGCCGGAAAAGCCAAATTTGTCGAAAACGTCGAAATAAATACACATTTTTGATCATAACTGGCTTAATTTTTCGAGTTTTCGGTTTAAAAAAGTTGTCCCTTACTCAGCAGGCTCTCAGCTTTCTAATGCACCCGATTTTTTTAATATCGGACATGGTGACCGAAATTTCGAATGGTGCTATTTTATGCATAATTTTTTTTACAAGATTTTTTCAAGTCCGTCAAATCATCAAAACAACGGCGTTTCTCACCGGGCATGGATTATTTTTCATGTGTTTGCTTACGAATTGATAGTTTATATGAAAATATTGCGTATTTGTAGTTTTCTCTTGCCGGAAAAGCCAAATTTGTCGAAAACGTCGAAATAAATACACATTTTTGATCATAACTGGCTTAATTTTTCAAATTTTCGTTTTAAAAAAGTTGTTCCTTACTCAGCAGGCTCTCAGCTTTCTAATGCACCCGATTTTTTTAATATCGGTTATGGTGACCGAAATTTCGAATGGTACTATTTTATGCATAATTTTTTTAACAAGATTTTTTCAAGTCCGTCAAATCATCAAAACAACGGCGTTTCTCAACGGGCTTGGATTATTTTTCATGTGTTTGCTTACGAGTTGATAGTTTATATGAAAATATTGCGTATTTGTAGTTTTCTCTTGCCGGAAAAGCCAAATTTGTCGAAAACGTCGAAATAAATACACATTTTTGATCATAACTGGCTTAATTTTTCGTGTTTTCGGTTTAAAAAAGTTGTCCCTTACTCAGCAGGCTCTCAGAGGTCTGGTCATGACAGGTTAGGTTAGGTTAGGTTAGGTTAGGTTAGGTGAGGTTAGGTTAGGTTAGGTGAGGTCAGGTCAGGTCAGGTCAGGTGAGGTTAGGTGAGGTTAGGTTAGGTTAGGTTAGGTTAGGTTAGGTTAGGTTAGGTTAGGTTAGGTTAGGTTAGGTTAGGTTAGGTGAGGTTAGGTTAGGTGAGGTCAGGTCAGGTCAGGTCAGGTGAGGTTAGGTGAGGTTAGGTCAGGTCAGGTCAGGTCAGGTGAGGTTAGGTGAGGTTAGGTTAGGTTAGGTTAGGTTAGGTTAGGTTAGGTTAGGTTAGGTTAGGTTAGGTTAGGTTAGGTTAGGTTAGGTTAGGTTAGGTTAGGTTAGGTTAGGTTAGGTTAGGTTAGGTTAGGTTAGGTTAGGTTAGGTTAGGTTAGGTTAGGTTAGGTTAGGTTAGGTTAGGTTAGGTTAGGTTAGGTTAGGTTAGGTTAGGTTAGGTTAGGTTAGGTTAGGTTAGGTTAGGTTAGGTTAGGTTAGGTTAGGTTAGGTTAGGTTAGGTTAGGTTAGGTTAGGTTAGGTTAGGTTAGGTTAGGTTAGGTTAGGTTAGGTTAGGTTAGGTTAGGTTAGGTTAGGTTAGGTTAGGTTAGGTTAGGTTAGGTTAGGTTAGGTTAGGTTAGGTTAGGTTAGGTTAGGTTAGGTTAGGTTAGGTTAGGTTAGGTTAGGTTAGGTTAGGTTAGGTTAGGTTAGGTTAGGTTAGGTTAGGTTAGGTTAGGTTAGGTTAGGTTAGGTTAGGTTAGGTTAGGTTAGGTTAGGTTAGGTTAGGTTAGGTTAGGTTAGGTTAGGTTAGGTTAGGTTAGGTTAGGTTAGGTTAGGTTAGGTTAGGTTAGGTTAGGTTAGGTTAGGTTAGGTTAGGTTAGGTTAGGTTAGGTTAGGTTAGGTTAGGTTAGGTTAGGTTAGGTTAGGTTAGGTTAGGTTAGGTTAGGTTAGGTTAGGTTAGGTTAGGTTAGGTTAGGTTAGGTTAGGTTAGGTTAGGTTAGGTTAGGTTAGGTTAGGTTAGGTTAGGTTAGGTTAGGTTAGGTTAGGTTAGGTTAGGTTAGGTTAGGTTAGGTTAGGTTAGGTTAGGTTAGGTTAGGTTAGGTTAGGTTAGGTTAGGTTAGGTTAGGTTAGGTTAGGTTAGGTTAGGTTAGGTTAGGTTAGGTTAGGTTAGGTTAGGTTAGGTTAGGTTAGGTTAGGTTAGGTTAGGTTAGGTTAGGTTAGGTTAGGTTAGGTTGGGGTTCAAAGAGGTAGATGCGCAATATAGGACGCTGCTTCCAGTTAGCGACCATTAGCCTCTCTACCTCAAGCCGTCGACTCTCACCTACCCGTGGTGAACCCTGTTAATTGGAGCAACCCTGCCAGAGATCGGGCGAATCCCGGTGGATGGCAGGGTCCAAGAGCAGACGAGAGCGGCGCAATGCACGGAGGGAAACAACCTCTTAAAAAAGTTGGATCTTATGGAAATGTCGAATATCAAACACGGATTACCCCAGGGAGGTACCGTCGAAGACGGAGAATCCTCCTCCACGCAAGTGGACAGCCCCTCGGATTCTGGGGGGGGCAAATATTCGATGGGTGTTAGCGAAGAAGACCTAAGGCGGTTAATGTCCAAAAATGATGAAGACGCCCTATTCGGACGGAGGTCGTCGAT